>OX336888.1:5824874-7024874 GCA_946959425.1 Argyrosomus regius
GGCCGAGCTTTGATTAGTTCAAAACAGCACACAATGATTTTATTAAGGCCCCGTGACTGCAGGGGTCCCACATGATGACTGAGAAGCCTCCAGCTCTTTTATGCCATGAATAATTTAATTAACTGTATTTTAAATTGGGAAATTATTGGAACATTTACAGAAGATTCAACCTGATTTTTATTGTCTTTCATACAAAGATCTTAAGCTACAGGGACTGTTATTAGTTTAACAGTTCTGCAAGTGTGAATTGACAGACCTACAACCAATCAGAGCAGTGAAACGTGTGACGTATCTAACCCAGTTCCTGGGTATGGTCAGGTCAAACAAAACATGAGCTTGCAGATTCCTCTCCTCCTATCATTAGGTTCCCACGCTAATGATAAACCATGAATCAGCTACATGAATCATCAAAGTTATTACAAATCATCCTGAGGGGAACGTGAATAAGGCTCCAGCCCCCACCGTGACCCTGATGAGGATAAGCAGTTACAGAAAATGGGAATGTGAACATCTGTACCAAATTCTGTGGCAACAGTCAAAGCCACAAATGTCAAACTCATGATGGTCGGGTTTATCAGAGTCATTAGGATTCAACATCTGGGAACCACGAATGTCTGAACATTATTCTGTCCCAATACATTAAGCAGATGTCAAGACATTTCACAGGATAGGTGACAACTCTAACCTGATAGTGGCTCCAGATAAAAAGTCAGAGGATCTCTAAAGTCATGAAGATTCAACATCTGGGAACCATGAATTTCATGGCAATCCATCCACAGAGTCATTTAGCATGGCTTAAGACAACACGCTATGATAATATGGTATTTAATGTTCCCTCTGATGTTTATATGTAACTGACTTAATCTGTTATGTGACCGTACCATGTAAAACGTACAGTACGTGCTGGAATGTGAGATAAGTGAGGATCTGTGTTGGGGAAAAATCTCTGCTCAAAGACGCTTGGCCCGCCCCGGGAGTGAATGAAAACATATTTTTGACATTTGAGCATACATCAGAAAACGTTGTTTCATACCTGATATTCAAACCTATGAAGTTAGTCCAAGAGAAAATGTAGTCTCCACTGAACACCATCCCGATGTACGTCACAAGGACATTCTAGAAATCAAGAAAATATGAATTAAGTTGAGAGTTTTTTGTGTTTTGGTGTATTTAACTACAACTTCACACGAATCTGCATCTTACCTTGATGCACCCCACGATCGTAGTTGTTAATGCCGAGTTGTATTGTGTACAAAGCACAGTGGAATACATCAGAACAAACCTGCAAAACAGCATGTTATCAAATTACAAAGTGATTCATCACTTGTTCAAACATGACATCAGATTTCACAATGTTAAACCAACTTCAGGTATTGGCCTAGAATCTAGATTGATATAAGAGCAGTACCACAGAAATCTGGTGAGATCCAGATGTTCAAATCTGGCATACCAACACCCGATCCTGCCTGCTTGCTTGCTTGCACACGCACACACACACGTCACACAAACTCTGGCTTGTGTTCTTACCCCATGATGCAAGAGAGGATGAACTGGGTGAGGAAAAACATATCTGACCAACCGTCATATTCCACCGCCTGAGAAGAGAGGCACAGAATAAGAAACAACACAACTTTACTAGTAAAAACACACACAGACACATAAAAAAGCATACGGAAAAACAGGAGTAAAACTAGATAAGTAGGTAGTCATGTATTAAAAATGATGTGTTTAAAATATTCAGTTTGTGTTTACTTTAAAACTCGAGTCACTCCTTGGAGGAAAGGAAATAAAGATCACATTTTAGGGAGCTGATTGTAATGACGCAGCACTGAGCTTTAAAGGGAAGTATTCTGCATCTCTACAGAGGTTACTCAGTAAAGAGAAGCTGTACACGCTGCTGTAATAAGTCTACTAGGTGCATAATAGCTGCTTTGTGCCTTTCTGGCTGCTGGGCCCCAGCTGGGCAAACCAGAAGGTCTCTGCCAACACTCACCAACAAACAGGCAGCTCGTATTTACAGCACACACCCATGCTCACACGTATGAGCACTCCCTTTAGGATTAAACTTTCCAATAGCCGATCAGTACCAACACAAAAAACTAACTAAGACTTGATGTTTAATCGCACACATTCACAAATCTGATGAATTAATGCTCAGATGTGGAGGGACTGCTTACCTTCTGCATATCTCCAGTCACATGAGCCAACAGAAGAGTGGGAATGATCATAAATAATGCATTATAATACAATAATCCATATTTCCCCAACTCCTGTGAGAGAAAGCATAGAAACAGATGGGCAGGGAGTAACAGGAACATGAAAAATAAGCAGAGCTGGAACAGAGAGGCTTATTCACAAGTGTTTCAGTGCATTCCTCACTAACCAGCATACAGATGTCATGCATGGCAAGCCCTCTGCACTACCTCGAACCTCTTGTTTGCGTTTGTCTGATTCTGTTTCGTGTGGCTCCATCTTTCACTTCCTCACAATATCGCTCACACACACACACACCTCTCACATACCTGTCTGTCTTGTTTAGTATTAGCAGCTGGTGCTTTACAGACATCATAGACTAAATCTGGACCCAGTTCTGCTTCTGCTGTAATGTGAGAGCCGAGCTGTCTGCTCGTGTGACATAAGAAACGACTCAAACAAGCTCCAAGACGTTTCTGACTCAACCGTTATTAACCTGACCGTTAAAAATAATGCAACAACTTTTACACACAAATAATACTTTCTCTACAAAACGGTGATAATTAAATCAACTTAGCAGGGAGTAAAAAGCACTCACGGTGTTTGTGTACACTGAGTTTCTTTAAGCCAGACGCTGAAGGACAGTTTTGGGTTCTTGACATTCACCAACATTAGCTCAATGCCAAAAACAACTCCAACCCAACAATGGTTATATTCATCAGATGGTGCTGCCACATACCTTTGCATCTAATTTTTGTTTCACATAGGCTCCGTTGGCTGCAGTCAGCACGTCGTTCATGAGGATGAATACGTAGCCTTGCAGGTCAAAGGACAAGTCGGCACTGAACAGAGATGAGAGAGAAGTAAGTTTAGAGGAAGTAAATAAGAGTTTTTTTTTAGCTCTGGGCAAGTTTGAGATATAGAACATGTGTCTAATGACCCTGAAGACAATATAACTTTAGTGAGGACATATATCAGGACAGGACAACCCTTTGTAGTGAAGGTAATTTGGTTTGGTTAACGGCCAGGACACCTGGATGTAGCAGAACTTACCTCGCAGCTATGAACGCCCCGAGGATCATTGTAAATACTGTCAGCTGGACTGGCCTGGAGAACTTCTTCCTGTTAAAGGTCAAAAAACAGTCGAGCAATGAAACCCAATCAGGGTGCTTTGAGCTGTAAATAAAAGCAACTAATACAATACAAAGAGTACAGCTTGTCCTCCCTGTTGAATAAAAGCATGCAGGAGGAGCAGATGACTGAGAAGTGGGTTAGCGCTTATGTGCGATCTTACTTGAGAAGAAGTCCCTCAGCCAGCATTGTGAATAAGATGGAGAACCTCCTGAGGACCGTAAACATCGGCAAACTGGTGGAAGACGACAACATGGAATGACTTTAACTCGGCCGTGCCCAAATGAGCTCATGATGGCACTAAATCAACTTCCAATTTCAGCAAAGATAGTTTAGAGATGAGGACTTACTTCAGCCGTTTGGTTCCAAACAGACCAGTGATTTGATTTCCCACATAAAGGAGAGGTAGAGGAAACGTCTGTAAAATTAAAACCACACATAAATAATCAGATCATAGTTGACTGAAGCTGCTGGGAATCATTTTATAGAGCGAGAGAGACACGGATCTAAGGTGGTCTCACCTTGCGAGGTATGCTCTCATCGCAGTCTGGGAAGCTGATCACCCTCGCAGCCTTGCCCACCCACAGCACAACCACTGTGGCCAACATCTGCACATACATTCAATAGCACAATTACATCCTTTAAGATTAAATTAGATTAGATTAAACTTAACTATCATTGCACAGAGTACAAGTGCTTCAACAAAATGCAGTTTAGCATCTAACCGGGCGTGCAAAAGGCAGAAAAGTGCAAGAATATATAAATAATAGTGCAGCTATATACAAAATTATGTTATAAGATACATACAGTATTAACAGATATATATATATATATTATATATTGTATATCAGCTAATTATAGGTGTAATTATATATATCAGAGGGAGTTATGTGAGTTTAAAAAGAGGCAAAAGTTCAACTTACTTGTCCAATACCGACACATATTGACGAGGGGAACCTGGAGGGCAGAGCAGAGTTAAGTCCCCGTTAGTCCCCGTTAGTCCCCCATTGAGCGGTACAACAGCAAAGTCCCCGTTTAGTTACATTGATCGGTACAGTAGCTAACTAAAATACACATAGCTTCCTAGCCGCCTAGCATGCTAACATAAAGGAGGTTATGTAGCGCCACAAAGTTGCCGCTAGCTCACCGAGCTCCACCGTGTCGGCTCCGCCATCCGAGCCGACACCAACTTCCCAAGCTGCTAGGTTTAAGCTAACGCTGGGGTAGCTCCGCCAACTTAACGTTACAACCGTTACCAAGGCGTTAGCCGTTAACCGTTACCTGTAGTTGGTGAGGACACTTTTGTTCACCACGACGATGAGAAACGAGCTCAGACCGTAAAATCCAGCGGCAAACAGCTTCACGAACAGTGTCAGAGGTTTGTCCGCCATCCCCGACAAGTTCTCATTCCTCTCTGAGTGTCGGCTGCTCTTCCTCCCCGCCTGCTGCTGCCATCACTTCACTGGGCTCACCCCCACGCCACACACACACACACACACACACACACACACACACACACACACACACAGAGAGATACACACAAACACAACACGGGGACGTTGACGTTTCACAACTTCCGCCTCGAGTCTAAGCATCACACACACACACACACACACACACATACACCTGCGGTTACTTTAATGTGTCTTGACATTAACGGTTTAACGGCACAGCTAACGGCCGTGTGGTGATAAAAGAACTGGCACAGACACAAAGACAATGCTACACATTGTTAATTTGTTACACTGTGTGTGGAAACTTAAAGCAGAAGCTTGGATGGAGATGGTTATCTTGTTTACAGCTTTACTCTTCCTCCCCTCCATACTTTCATGAATGTTATGGAACAACAGCACTTCCCTTCCTGTTTTTAATCTTACATGTGATCCATATAATCCAATCACAAGATAGGAGGTACATTTATTAAAGGTCCAGTGTGTTTAGTTGCATCTATCCTCATCATCACATCACCCTCACCTTCCTAGTGTAAAGAAGAAAGGCCCCGTCTAGAGTCCGTATCTTGTTTGTCTGTTCTGGGCTACTGTAGAAACACAGTGTTTCAACATGGCGGCTTCCATGAAAGAGGACCCGCTCCTACTGTAGATATAAAAGGAAACATTTTAAGTGACAAAAACAAAAATATTCTTATTTTCAGGTGATTATACGTGCATGAAAACATAGTTATGAATATTATATTCCATGTCCGCCTTATTCTGAAAATAAAGGCCCCAAATCTTACATAATGCACCTTTAATTAATTAGTTATATATAATATTTAAAGGTCCAGTGTGTAAGAGGTATCTATTGGCATTTATAAGTATATTAATCACCTGAAAATAAGATTTGTTGTCATTTCAATGCCTTAAAATGAGCCCTTTATATCTACAAAGAGCGGGGCCTCATCACTGACTGTATAAGGAATGGATTGCGTATCCGTGATGTCACCTACAGGTTTCTGAAGCGCTGGTTATGAAGCTCAAAATCTGTGGTGCTAGCCGCCGCCATGTTGGCAGTCCTGCCTCTTCCGCCTCCTGGCTGATCTTAAAAAATCGGCAAAGACGTGGATCATCGGTGGACCTGAGGCGGGCCGAATGATGCCTGGGTGCTCAAACAAGCCATCTGAAATGACACTTACCTGTCAGCCACGTTGTTAATTATGCATAGCTTTAAGCCTTAATATGATTTGAACAGGTGAGTTCTATAAAAAGTCACCCTCAGTACAGTTGTCATGAACGGGGAAATTAGCTATAGAGACCAAAACTGTTTTTTGTACCAGGCTGTAAACATGTTTATTTCTGCTGTGAAGTTGGACATTTTAACATGGGGACTTATGGAGATTGACTTGTTCTGGAGCCAGCCAACGTTTGAGGAACTGCAGTTTTTGGCACTTCCTCATGGGCTTCACATCACAGCCACAAATGTTGCTGCTTGGTCCCATTTAATTCATCGATGGTCAGTTCATTTAGTGGACAGAAAGTGCACAGGAGTCCAAGATGCTAAAAGGTTTATTGAAGCTTGGCCAAGGACAATGGAGGATTTATGAACACTTGTTATGAAATGATGCTACCTCATTTCTGAAGATGTTGTCCTCTCTGGCTCGTCTATATGCCCACAGGATAGTGACACAACTACTCTATGTCTCTAATTGGTAATTAGTCTACAAACAAGGAAATATGTTTACCCTTTTAATGGTCCGACTCTGTAGAGGCTTCTATGATTATGAGATTAGATTTGATTATGTACCAATCAGGAATATTCCAACCTATTAGGAGGAGCATGTATCAAGATATATGTATTATATAAATATATATATTGTTTTTATTGAAGAAGAATTAAGCAGTGTGTGAGTGGACCATCTGGCTTAGCTGAAGGTTTTCTTCCACAATACGCCATGACAGTGTGACAGTGAGTCAGCATGCATAGTACCAGGACTCCTAATTCATTCATCCTAATTTTAATTTTTATAAATATTTACACCTGTGCTTTCCCTACTGTCCAAATGTTTTATGTGAAAAGCCCTATGAGAGGGCTGATAGGGGCTGAGATTTTTTGAACTGTGATCTAGGCTGGAGGTAGAAAGGAGATTTTCAGTCAAGAGATGCACAATAAAGAAACAAAGATTTATGATCTGTCTCTTTGCTTGTTTGTGGAGAGACTCTACTGATGCAGCAGCAGTATAGACCAAATGCAGAATAGCATGTCATGTTTACTGTTCAACCACAGGATGGAGACAAACCACATGCTTAAGAATGGCTTAATGGCATCACAACCAATTACCAATCCCAAGTCCTACAGTAAACGTGCACTGTGTACTTCTTTAGTGAAGCATTGCCTGTGGATCCAACTTGATATCTTCATGCTACTAACAATGCACGACATGCCTGTTTAGCGACACAATTTCAGTTGTTCACTGAATACAGAGCAAATCAAATCATCAAAGTGTTTCCTTATTTTTATAATAGCAGTGGCAGATTTATGTTATAATACAGACAAGTGCCAACTATTGCAAAGACTGTATTTATAAATTGCTGATATAATTTGGCAGGTGGAGCTCAGTACTTCACTCTACAGTCTGCAGGGAAGCTGATCAGACTGTGCTCCTCCTTTACTCCTACTGGAACTTTGCAGCCCTGATTTCTGGTTCTGCTGTCCGAGGTAGTTTTACTGCTGGACCCTCTGATGAGTTATGAGTTGATGAGGCATTGATGGCTGTCTCCACTGGGGATGAAAGAGCAGGAACATTACAGCAATACATAATAAAAGAAAGATGGAGAGATGCAGCGATAGAGACCCTTGCATGAAAAATCTTTGTACAACACGTTCAGAGTCATAACTCTGAATGTGATTGTTTCAGTTCTGCTTTATGTGCAACATTGGGCAGAAGATACTTAAGAATATAAGTCAGAATATTTTAAGATAAATGCCACATGCATAGCGTTGCTGGTTCAGAGTACTGGCACCTTTTTCAAGTACTACTATCTGCTGCATCATTGAACTAGACTACCATCCCCCCGTCTTTTGAATTCAGTGGTGTGTCCAGTGTTTTCATTTGCATTTTTATTACTCTTCATCTATTTAGTCTGGGGGAAAAAAAATAATATTTGCAGTAGATGTAATCCTGTAGAGAGATTTAACCAAAGCTTTGATCTTATTATATGTGAACACTGAATGAGGGCCAGCTTTGTGACCTGACCTTGCAAAGAAGGCCCATGTGTATTTTGGCAGGTGTTTGTGGGATACAGACCTGACGTGTCTCTGATAAGAATGGTGTCTCTGCAGGTGCCACGTTGTCAAACAGAAAGCAGACTTGTTGAGTCAGACACTCATTCATTTCTTTTTGGAAAAAGAAACAGTAGGGGACATTTGATCTGAGTCATGTCTGGACTGAACGCATCTCTCGGATACTTCGTGGCTGTAGTGATCTTTGCAGCCTCAGTTCGAACACTCCTCAGAAAATGGCCACGGTTTAGCTTCATTTCGGAGTTTGCGTCCTCTTTCATGCTGGTGGCATGTTGGCTGGAGGTGCAGACCATTGTGGAGGTGGGTGAGTGGGCCGGGGGCTTGGGTCCCGATGTGACTCTGACCATTCTGTTTGTGGTGTTGCTAACCCATGGCGTGATCTGCGGTGCCGCATCGGGGAATTCCAGCCTGGTGATGCTGAAGTTCCTGCAGCTGGAGGCCACCACCCTTCCCACTCTCCTTGCTGTAGCAGCCCAGTTCCTTGGGGCCCACCTTGGCCTTCTTGTAGCAGTATACTACTGGGGTCTGGAGCTGACAGACATGCACATGATCAAAAACCTGATGGCTAGAGAGTGCAGCACATCTCTGCTGGTCTCTTTGTATCAGGGGTTTTTCACTGAGTGTGTTTGCGCACTCATCTTTCATCTGATCCATCTAAACCTGCAACGCAGGCATGCTTTGATCCGGGTGCCCCTGGTCGCTGTCCTCCTCACTTTCCTGTCTCATGCAGGTAAGTTTTAGTTGAACCTTGTCCCTACTTTATCGTCCAATGAAAAGGTTCAAAACACTCTTAACAAGAAACTTTGTGTTTGTAAATATGAGAACATTTCTGCAGGAAAGAAAAACCTTTGCAAAAAAAAAAAAAGGGGGTATCAGTGCAACACCTTCTCACTCTGCTAGAGCTCAGTGCAAAGGCAGTATCACCTAGAAACACTGTGCATCTACAAAATGCAAACTGCAGTGACAGTTACGTCTGTGTTGGCTAACACTTTCAATTATATCATGCATCTTTTCATGAATTTGGCCAAAGAAAACAACTAGACGTCCATAAAAGAGAAGAAAATAATGTGTTACTGTAAGTTTGCTCATTTGGTATTACTTTCGTTCATGGGATGATCATTTTTTATTGGGATCCGGGTTGTGCGTCAATTCAGAACTGCTGAACACTGCACTGCTCAGAAATGATCTCACA
The DNA here is from genome assembly GCA_946959425.1 of Argyrosomus regius. Lineage (NCBI taxonomy): Eukaryota > Metazoa > Chordata > Actinopteri > Sciaenidae > Argyrosomus > Argyrosomus regius. The sequence continues at coordinate 5,834,128 of OX336888.1, forward strand.
ACTTTATTATGAGTTCCTTGGACTCCACCTTGGCATCAGTCATGCATGTGATCCTCTGCTTCAAGTGTCATTTGACTGACTTTTATGTGTCTACTTCCATCTACATAAACTTTCTCTGTCCATTGCCTTTTGCAGCCAGAGGTTACACTTCAGCGTACATGAACCCATCCTTGGCCTATGGCCTCACCTTCCACTGTCCTGGATTTACCTTGACAGAGTATGCATTAGTCTACTGGCTGGGTCCTCTCACAGGTAAAAACACATTCAGATAAATATATGTGCATCTGCTGTCTGTGCTTTAAAAGTGATCACACTGAATGTCTGTTTTCTAGGCATGATGCTGGCTCTTCTCCTGTACATGGGTCATATTCCAAGGATTTTTGCCAAGAACCTTTTCTATTTGCAGAAGACACGTTTCAGAGTGCCAAAGGGCGAAAAAGGAGACAAGAAGAAAATGTGAAAGAAATGTTTTTATTTTCTTTTTAAACCTTTTAATATCTAACAGCAGATGATTGATGCTCAACAGTCACGTGCTTGTACAAAAAATGCAAAATATTAAGCATAAAAAATAATTTTCCATTCTTGTTGGCTGTTTTTAATAAAACCTTTCGTATCAACAAACTTTTCCTTTTGAAAACATTTCTTCCTGTAAATCCACATGATGGCCATCTGCTGGTAGAATAAAAAATGACTGCAAGAAAAATGAACACACTGCACAAAGATGCTGAAACTGATCTCACAGAGGCCAAAAACTTAATAAATTACCAAGCGTATCATTTAAATAATATCAAATATCAAACTACTGGATATCAGTCAGAGGAAAATCAGTCCTTCATATGCAGTTATGTACTTGCAGTGCTCTGAACAGCACTGTGTTTAGAAGACACCGATCCACCAGGCGTTTTGTCTTTTGGCTGATTCTTAGAGGAAGGACCTTGATCTGTGGGTGAGAAAGAACAAAAGATAATGGTCAGAGTGTGTTTGCACTTATCTACTCATTATTGCATCAATGGAAGTTGAGAAATCCAGATGATGAAGTTTGTTAACCTGGCTGCTTTCGTTGCTCCATCTGAGCCTCGGGGCGGTCAACCCACAAACAATGATCTGGATTATTCAGTAATGTCTTGCTCTGTCCGCAGCTGAGGCACCTCATAACAGTGAAGCGAGTCTTGCTGTTCTTTCCTAATGAAACAAAGTCAGACAGACAGAAAGATAGAGTGAACACATTTCTTTACATTTACCAAACAAATTGAGATTAAACACATAAAATGCAATGCAAGGAGAAAAATAAACAGACTCACTTCGCTGTCGTACTGTAGCAGTTACACCCGGGATGAGCAATAAGCAGCACTTCTTGCATAATGTTCTCTTCACTGATGGATCTCTGCAATAAAAAAGATGTTGAAAACCTTATTTATGCTCAGATTAGACTTACATAAGACTGGTGTGTGTAAATGTGTGTTGTATTTAATATCTTTCTTGTCAACCAGCCTCCTGAACAGACCAAAACCAACAGTGTGCACATATAAAATGTATTTTGCGACTTTGGGCTATACAAATAAAATTTGATTGATAGTCCATCTCTGAAAACTTTCTGACTTATCTTCTCTGTCTCTTCTCTCACAGCCCTTTGGTTTTAAAATTTTTAAAAATATGTCACAAAGACATAATTCTAACAGCTGGGCACTGTAGTTTTTAGTAAATGTTAATCAAACAGGAGGAAGTAGTGCATATGTTTAGGCCTATTTTCAGTAGTGGTTGGTAACTTCTACAGTGTCACTTTCCATGATGCACTGTGGGTCAAAATCTCTCTCAGCATCCATGAGATTAAAAAGACGGGAACGATAATGGTGGAGATATTTTTGATTTACAGAGGATTACAGCCATTTCTTCCATGGCTGTAGTAGCACTTATCCGGCAACCTGGAGCATCAACATGGGCAGTGTGCGGGATCAGACCGGATTACACAGGGAAAAAACACAAACAGATCCTCCGGTCCAGGAGATCCGTTTGCTATACAGACATTACTTGTTATTAGGATTAATTAATTGTTGGTTTTGGTCTTTTTGTGAGATTTATGGACGTAAACAAACAGGCAGGTCTGTTCTTAAAACAGAAATATTAATTTTTTAAAATCAATTTTCAACCCTGCCTGAAAGTAAAATTGTGTGAAATTATAGTTATTTAATTGGATTAATATTCATAAAAACATTAAAATCTTTGCATACATGGGAAACAAATGTGACGTCATTCTGGAGCTTTCAGGCCTTTCCTTCAAAATAAAATCAATATTACTTTAAAACACACACACTGAGGTTTAACTTACTGTCTGAGAACTAAACGTCTCGCTATGGTCCTCTGTGTGAAGCAGTAGAAACGAGCCAGCTCCACATTTTCAGCGTTTTGAGATAAAACACAGTGAGCAGCCTGCACAGAGACAAAAACCGGCGGTTAGAGACCTGTTAGCTTAGCACGTTAGCCATGTGACCTGATATGACAGCGGTTAGTTTGTAACTTATTATTTATTTCCTACCTGGTAAAGATAGTTCAGTCTTTGGTAAGCTTCTTTGTCTTTTAGTTGGGCCGCCATTGAACACAAAACATGAGGAAAAATCAGCAGCAGCTTCGTCCTGTTGGCTACTTCGAGTTACCGGAAGCAGCCGTTGAAAGCTGTTACACGTCCGAGCTAAAACTTCAGAATAAAAGCACACTATAAACTCACACTGTCTAAAATCACTGGTTCCCCAAAGTGGGGGTCGGGACCCTCCGGGGGGTCGTGAGGCAGCAAGAGGGGGGTCGCAAGATGATTTTCAGAAATCAAATAAAAATTTAAAACTTTTAGAAATAGCATATTTTAGCCAATAATTGTAACAAAACATAAAAAAGTAGTTAAAATTGATTTTGATGAATTGATTTTCTTTGTCCCTTCTGACCCCTGATGTGATTAACGGCAGATTAAGGACATTAGCAGCAACAACATTAGATAAGGTCTATAAGCATCGTGCTAAAGCAGGGGTGTCCAAACTTTTTTTAAAGATGTCCGGGGGCCAATACTAACATTTTAAAAATTAAAACATTATTAGCAGTTAAGTTACATACAAATGTTCTGTAATAATTTTACTTTCATTGTCACAATTATCATTTTTTTTAAAAATGGTAATGTTACCAAATCAGGCGTGAACAAATCTAAAAACCAGTTCTTCCTTTCTTTCACATCTGGAGTCAGATAACAAAGAATAAATTGTATGGAACACGTTAAACTTGCATGAAGTTGATACAAATCTGAACCTCATGTTCATTTTAAACATGACTTATTATGAGTAATGCAAAGTCTGTTAACATTTAAGTTTAAAACGTGTCACTCTTGTTTTTGTCTTTAACAAAATCATTCAGAATCTAATATTTTGTGTCACATCTACAGATATGTAACACCAGCAGTTATGTCCTTAAAGGTTCAAATGCTTCGTTGTGTCAACCAAAAAATCTGCCAGCCATACAGTATCTGACAATCCTAGCAGGCCATAATTATAAAAAAGAAGCTTTGTGCCACATAAATCAGACTGCGGGCCGTGATTGGCCCCCGGGTCGTACTTTGGACATCCCTGTGCTAAACATTATGACATACAACATACTTCAAAATAAAGCCTCTGTTTGTTGTATCTACACTGTCTGCAGAGAATCCAGCTATAAAAGCCACAAAGCTAAACTTCAAATAAACAGCATAGGAAGTGTTATTTATGTTATATTGCTTGTATTAGTCTAGTCTTATGTTTGTTTACCTCTGTGCGGCTCCATAAAAAAGAGGTTATATTACTGCACACCAATCACTTTCACACCCAAAATCACAAAAGCACAAACAGTTGCATTTATTTGAGTGCGCAGACAAGGTTGTTAGTTGTTCAGTGGAGAAAAGAAACAGTCAACAAATTGTCTTTACCATGCCTTCAACAGCTAACCATGACGATATGGCCACTTTTTCAAACTAATTATTAAGTACACAATATACACATGGGGGAAAAAAAGCGCATTTTGTTTTAGTCCAGAAGAACACAAAGGACAGAGTTGGACATACAATACTCATTTTTAATAACAACAATAAAGAAGAAAAGTATAAACCCTGTCAATCTAACATTTTAATTTGCCTGTAAGGTGCACCTCTGATATCAGGAGACTAATGATACAGGGGAAGAAGTGGTACAGTAGGTCTGTCAAGGTGTGGCACATATATTCATGATGACAAATGTACGGAAATGTTTCCTATAAAAACCGGTAAGAGAAAAAATGTCCATGAAACACGAGTCAATGTGGAAATAGCAAGAGTGTTCACTGAATGAGACCAACTATATAACAAGAAGGGGGACACGTATGAAATTCAAGTATCAAAATAACTAAGACACTGACAAAGCTGAAAAGGTAAATTACAAAGGTAGTAAAAATCATGGGAAGAGAAACATCGACACAATCAACAATACATTAGGCAACATTTTGCATTTGTTTAAGGCAGTTGATTAAAAAACTAAATAGAACTAGGCATCTTCTTCATTCCAAGTTAAATACAAGCCCAGCCCCGAACGTGTCACCAGGAGATTTGTTGTACAAAATAACTACGCCTGACTCTGAAACTAAGCACTTTAGTTTGACTTGTCTTCTGACGTCTGAGTGAGAATAGAGTTCATATGGACAGCGGTGGAGTTGTGCTCTAGATTTTTTTTTTTTTTTTTTTTTTGGTCTTCTTCACAGTGAGGTTTGTCAGGGCTTATAAGGCTGGTGCATCAAGAGTGGCGAGTCACTCTCAGCCTATTGTCTGGCACGAAAAATCTAAATGGTTGGCACATATCTGTGCACAGCATGGGAAGGCAGGGTAGCTCCTTTTTTTTCCCCGTCAGCTAACGATTGCCCTTCATGGCCTCCTTGGCTGCCAGGATGAGAGGTGTGAGACTGGAGAGGGGCTTCGCCAGCTTCAGGAACGGATGCTGAGAAGGAGAAGGAAGAGCAGTGAGTCGAGGTCAGATTTAATTAAAAACACACAAATAAATCTCGTAACAGGAAGCATGTTTTAACCTGCAGCAGCTCTTTGCCTCCGCCTCGTTTCTCTACATCCATTTCCAAGCAACGGTTGAGGAAATCTCTGAAGACCGGGGACAACTTCTCCGGGTTCTGAAGCTCGGGTGTGCCGTTTGTGGCGATCAGGTATAATGCCTGCCAAAGAGGAAGAGACGAGACAAAAAGGTACACCGAGAACCGTCAATCGAAGTTTCAGGATACAACTCGAGTTCATTAAATCAGGTCAAACTGGTAAAGTCAGACGATTTAATTAAAGTCTGACAGGTTTTCTAGATTTTCTAACAACGTATAGCGCTTAATAACAGCTCATCTGACACACAACAAACTGGAGGTGAGATCAGATAACTGGTCTACAAACATGCACGTCCTCCTGTGGTATCTATATAAACTTATTACATCACAGTATTTACACACCCTGGCCGCATGTTTACAGGGACAATAAGCTTGATCTGTATATATGGGTCACATGTAGGCGTAAACTCATGACACCATTAAAGCTGATGGTGTTTGCACGCACTTAGAGGAACACAGAAGAAGCAGACAAACTGGACAGACATGTTTGTATGTTGACAAATTCAGTCAGCAACAAGTCAGCTGATTAGTGCGTCTGGTTGTTGTTCGTGCGTGTGGAGGACAGGACGAACTCTGAAGGGGACTCGTGAGCATTTGTCCTGTTTTGTGTTGACTCATGACCGCTTGAAGGCTGCAGTTGTTCAGCGAACTATGCCAAAGTCTGACAAGCAAATCCCATTAATCACTAATTATTTGAGCTTTTTCATATAAAATCTATTGTTATCTATTATGTGCATTAAGCCGTGCCTTTGATTTAACACATTTAGTCACATAATAAAGTCAATTTGCTCACAGATGATTCAATTTTCACGTCATAAGCTGGAAACAAACATGATGAAAATAAGAACGTTCTCACTCACTCGTAGTGGGTTTTCGTTCAGGTAGGGAGGCTCTCCTTCGACCATCTCAATGGCCATAATACCTAGTGACCAAATGTCTACTTTAGGCCCGTAAGCCTTTCGGGTCACCACCTCGGGAGCCATCCAGTAAGGCGTGCCGACCATGGTGCTGCGTTTGCTCTGCTCTGGAGTGATCTGGGCACAGAAGCCGAAATCGGCTGTCGAGGAGACGGAGAAGAGAAGATACAGGGTTACGGTGAAAGGATGTGGAAGTCAAGAGTTTAACAGGCTGCTCCTGATCACATCGGTGCAGGACTTACTCAGTTTGACAGAGCCGTCCATCCCCAGTAACACATTGTCACTTTTGATGTCTCTGTGGATGACCTGGTTCGCGTGCAGGAAATCCAACGCTTGTAAACACTGCAGAGACAAACAGGGAAAAGTTGTTGACCTCCAACTTTCACATGAATTAGGACTTGATTGATTTATTTATTTAATGTGGCCTCGGTTGTGCAGAGTGCAGCGTACCTCTCGGCAGACAGCAGCTATCTGGGCTTCATCCATACAGGTCTCTGTAACCACGTCTGTCAATGAGCCACCGGCCAGATACTCCATCACCACAAACAGCTCCTCCCCCATCAGGAAACTGACAGACAGACACAAATACACAATGTCTCACACACACACACACACACACACTCGTGTCCATCTGTGATGTTATAACTATCAGGAGATGCTTGTGGTGCAGCAGTCGGTCTTACCTGTCTAAAAAGTTGACTATGTTGGGGTTCTTTAACTCCTTCATCACTAAGATCTCGTTGATGATCAGCTCCTTCTTCGGCTGCTTTTGTAGGTTGATCTGTTTGATGGCGACCTGTAAAGGCAAAGATTCAGAGTTACCCAACAAATGATCATATCAAGAAGTGATCATGTCAGTATATCAAGTTTTCTTTCCCTCAGTGTTTACTATGACTGTACACGTGTAGGTTTAGCTGTTTCCTTAATGTATTTAAAGAGACTAAGAAGAACAAACACGTTCTTCCTCTAACAAATAAAAAGTTGAAGTACTTTTACTTATACAATCTTACTTGGGCTGTGATGACTCACTGTGCTATGTTAGCTAACTTTAAATAGACACTTCTGTGTAACTAACAGCCCTGCTTCAGTGTGATTACTGTGTTTAGTGACATATGTATGAAGTTACAGTCTCACTTTAAAGCTGCATTTCTTGTAGAAAGGGAGCTCTATGAATACAGTTTATTATTAAAAACTTTTAACTCTCATGTGTCTATTTCACTCTGCTGTGTCGCTGGTTAGTCCATTACTCTTTAGCTGCTCTTTACCTCCTGTCCTGTGGCAACATCAATGGCTGTGAATACTGTTCCTGACGCCCTGTGACAAGAAGGAGAAGAGAAATTTACATGAAGGCACATTTTTTTTAAACAAAGTCTGCTCGAATCTGTCTGCAGAAGTTTCATACACAAACAAAAGGCATCACAAGTTAACACAAAAGCTGTGATCGATGTAACAGAGGTGTGACACGACGCTTTGTTTGTGTATTACTGACTGAGAGGCACAAGAATACGACTAAGATGTGGCTCACAGGACAGTTCGGAGCTCACTGAGTCGTCATAACACTGATGATGAACACAAACCTCAGCAAGTTCATCTATAACTCAAACTATAAATATGCATTAATCACAAGTAAAACACAGAGCCTGAGTACTAACTGGCATCCATGTGATCTACTTTGTTAAACACCTGGTGAAAAACCTGTCTAGGAATCAGGAAGGCAGCAGATGTGTGATGCACATTTTGTATGGAAAGTTGTCACAAAAAAAGAAGCAAATTTTGAGGAAGAAGTTGCCAAATTAAAGGGAATATTATTATAATAAATGCAATATTACATAACACATATAAAAACTTCTGCACTCACCCCTGACCAATCTTTTCATATCTGGTGTACTTCTTCTTGGGATCTCCAATGCTCACTATGGTTCCTGTAAGCCAGTAAATCACACAACAGGTGAGTTTTGAGCTGCTGTGTTGTTATTGTGAGATTAAATATGTGAGATTAAAGATTAATTCATAATTTACTCAGTTTGTCCATGATCTCCTCGTCAGACATCTTGCCCTTCTTCCCCTTCTGTCGGTCTGCCGCCTTGGAGGCGACGTCGCCGTCTACGCATGTGCTTGGAGCGGGGATGGGGTCGATAACAGAGCGAGTGTACACCTGCACAACACAGCAAAACAATCACAGACAAATAAATAAATACATAAATAAACCTCGAGTACACGAAAGGTGCCTCAGTAAGCTTAAAGCGGGCGACTTACGCTCTTTGTGTGCTCTGGTCTCGGGGCCACGACGGGAGGAGGAGCTTCGTCGTCGTCGTCATCATCGATGTCTTTGATATTCGGAGAAGAGGGTTCAGTGCCTTTTTTGACGGGCTGATTTAAGGTGGAAGAAAAAAGTCGTTAACTTTCATAAAGACAAAACATAACCCAAATAAAAGAGCGTGTGTGTTTTTAATACGTACAGACTGAGGCCCCGGGGTGAAAGCGTCTTTTTCTGTGGTTGAAAAAAAGCAAAAGAGGTCGAGCCCGGTCAATCAATGTTTTACACGAGATAAAATTCCTCTTCATGAGAAGAGAAAAAAGGTTATCGGCTTGAAGACAAAAGCATAATTTTAGGCAATAATTAACTTTACAATAAAGGTGGTGAACTAAGTCACAGTTTAACTTCTCACCAGAAGATGAGAAGCTGAGGTACTTCTGACGGCCGTTGCCAGTGGAGTCGTAGAACTTGAGAACGTCGAGCACAGCCTGCGGGTTTTTCTTCTGCTCTGACTTGGTGATGTTTGAGGTCTGGAGTAGTCGAGCCCATTGCTCTGGCATACCCTGTGCAAGACAAAAAAAAAAACAAATGAAAGGGTGTCAAACGTGTGCAGACTGAAGATGTGATGTAGGTGTGTGTTTTGGTTGAAGTGTCATGAAGCACGGGGGGTAGAAAACAAACGTGTGAGAATTGAAAACTCACAGTGAACTCTCCTGTGACAGCATCAAACCCAACATGTATGGTGTGTTCAAAATCTGAAGGCGGCGAGATCTCTGGTCGTTCTTTGTCTCGGTCTTTCTTTCTGCCACCTGAAAGAAACCAAAGCCTCGTTGAAATTACACGTGACGACACAGAAAGTGTTCACTAACTAAAAAAAGTCATCATCATGTCACCTTTTTCAGCCCCGGAGAAGATTGAGATGATCTTATTGCGAGGTTTCCTCTCCTCGGGCACAGAAGGCAGCGGTTTAGAGCTGTGGTTGGCTGAGAGTGAGTCTTTGCCAGAGCCGGTACTAAAGATGGTGCTGCTCATCCTGACCGGAGGTGCGGGGGGTTTATCCTCTGGGTCTCCGTTATCACACATCGCTTATAGGTCGTCGGGAGCCTCACGGGGTGGTTAAGAGGGCTTTGGGGGGGAGGGCGTGGCGGACGAGGATGGACAGGGTGGCGAGCGCTCACATCAACATGAGGCACGGGTGTGCTCATGCGCTGAGGAGGGGAGGATGTGCCCGAAAGGTGACAGGAGAGGAAGGAAAGGAAGCACCGAGCGGTACCTGGAGGAAAATAAGAGCATAAACACACAATGATGAGGTTATAAATACAACAAACAATTAAAGCCATTGTTATTGAAGCTGAGGTGTATGTAGGACAGGGATGTCCAAAGTCCAGCCCGGGGGATGTTGTTTTTATAATATATTATTTATGGCCTGCTAGGCATTGTCAGATACTGTATGGCTGGAAGAGTTGTCTTTTTTTGGTTGACATAACGAAGCATTTGAACCTTTAAGGACTGGTGTTCTGTATGATGTGACACAAAATATTACTTTCTGAATGATTTTGTTAAAGACAAGAGCAAGAGTGACACGTTTTAAACTTAAATGTTAACAGACTTTGCATTACTCATAATAAGTCATGTTTAAAATGAACATGAGGTTCAGATTTGTATCAACTTCATGCAAGTTTAATGTATTTCATACTCCAGATGTGAAAGAAAGGAAGAACTGTTTTTAGATTTGTTCACGCCTGATTGGCTTAGATTTGGTTACATTGCCATTTTTCAAAAAAAATGACAAAATTGTTACAGAACAGTGCATTTGTATGTAACTTTTATTCTTAATTTTTTCATTTTTTAAATGTTAGTTTGGCCCCCGGGCATCTTCACATTGTCAAGTCTGGCCCTCTTTAAAAGAAGTTTGGACACCCCTGAGTGCAGGAGGTGTATTAGTGGTGCTAAACCTCCATCATCTTGCCCCACAATAGTGAAACTCAACACTCAAGTCTTGAGTCTCATGATCTCAGTACCCAGACAGACATTTATACTAATAATTGCCACTTCTTTATGTGCAAATAACAACCCATGAAGGAGGATAAGAGGGAGAGAGCAAGTGAAGAGGGTGAAAGCAGAGAAAGTCAGCTTAAAAGGAGCTGGTAGAGAGACCACAGCTTATTTTGGCACAACTTATGTCCCCCTCTAAAAGCTTAGTCTGCTTAGTGTTAGTCTGAGAAATGTTGAGAGCATTTTTAAGCAACCTAGCTCCTATTTTGTGTCTTAAATCGACTATAAAAAGGAGCCCAGATGAGGAGGATAAAAAGACTAAAGCAAGTTGCTACCATCCCGGTGCAGCTGATACACAAATAAAACGCTAACGCTTCATTGTTTCTGGCTGGGATAAAGAACATAAACACATCGATCCTCAGCCTATTATTCACACACATTACTGTGTTTCTGTCTACTCGTAAATGCCCCTTAAACGAGTTAACAACAGGGGCGGCTAGCGTGCTAACGTTAGCGTTAACTACTTTGGCCAACAAGTGTGCTAACGGTGAGCTAACACGGTTAGCACGACGAGCTAACGCCACTAACGCTCCTGGTGAAGTAAATAAACCAACATACACCGAGAGAGGCTGTAAAATGAGTCTAAACTATCCCGGTGCCGAGGTGCTTTTACGGGGCAGGCTAACGAAAACGACGCCGGAGGAGAAGCGGAGCTCACCGGAGGCTCCACAGCAGTTAAACTTGGACTCCCGGACGGTTCCTCGACGGTCTGGATGGAAGACGTTTGTAAAAATCCCCTTAAAAGTACTTCATCTGTCACATGGAGGCCTTGGTGGTACGCACCGCGTACTAATAACTTAAGTAAAAACACTTTGAGTGCGACTATTTACAATGCGACTTCTCTTTCTTCTTCTTCTATCTTTCTTTTTCGGCCCTTTGGATAATTCCGCTATGGCGAAGGGGAAGCGGAACTACCGACCCAGCCCTTCACAGCCTTATTCAATAATGTTTCAGATGAATGGTGTGTGTGACCAGAAGATCACAGCCCCGAGTGCAAACCTGCACTGATAACACTCACAGATCTTAGTTATTAAACACTTTACATGTTAATAAGTTTGAGGTTTAAATAGGCCGAAAAGCATTTTAGGTAATGTAGTTTAACATTTGATTGATTGACGCACACTTGCTGATGTACCTTTGAGCAATTCCTGCCAGGAAGACTGGGATTTACTTTAATTCATGGATTCATTCTTTGGTCTGTAGCTGAACAGTTTGAACTTCAAACTTAATGTAATACTTCTATATCTTATTTTTAATTTTATCTTTTGTTGTTGTTGTTATTGAACCCACTTTTCTCATCTGTTTTAAATGCCTCATCAGAACTAAAAAATGGTAAATGGACTGAACTTATAGTGCCTTTCTAGTTTTTTAGTCTAGATAGATAGATAGATAGATAGATAGATAGATAGATAGATAGATAGATAGATAGATAGATAGATACTTTATTGATCCAGAGAGCAATTCAAGCATCCAGTAACATAGTAACACAGTCAACATACATTCAAATGAACCTATAAGATAAATCAGAATTTAAATTAAACCTGTGCAACATTTTTTTTTTTTTACCAAAAACTATATAAAAAGTAAAAAATATGAACAAAAGTGTTTATAGAAATACGAAAGAGCGATAGAAATAGAGATAATAACAATATACAATTAAATTAGATAGTTTGTACAGAGGTTGTGCAAATTGAAGCATGACTTGTGGTGTAAAATGTTCAGAAAACAGAGCACCTGAGTGAAACTGTCCTTTGTGTCCTCTCTGCTATAACTGAGGTGTTGTGAGTCTGTCTGTGAGTCTGAAAAATAATGCCACCTAACATGAACTGCACACTTGATTGATTTGTCATCAACCATTACATGTGTTATAGATTTGATTCAACACCCAACGTCCAGTTCTTCTTTTAACTTCCCCTTTAGACAGCTTTAAGATAGAAAAAACCCCCACATCTTATTCCATATGATACTTCTCAAGTTATTTATGTCATCATGTCGCAATAATAAATGTTGTTCTCCTGAGATAACAGCATTTTCTCGAGATCTCAAGATGACAAAACGTTGTTTTCCTGAGATAACGACATAATACGGGATATTGAGAAAATAAAAGGATAGTCTAGTGGTAAGTTTTCACTGACAGACTGTGATGTTACTGTTCTGTAGCTGACCATGAACACATAAAAAACATCCACACACTTAAAATAAAGTTTTTAATTGTACACATTTTATACACCGATGATCTACATCAATATACATATTACGCTCAATCTATATACTCTGCGATGTTCAGCTGCATTAGACAGATTTTATAAAGGAAGTACAACTAGGCTGAATATCAGAGAGCTATTATTCAACCAGCCCTGTCTGTGATGCTGTGTTCATCTGTACGGTAGCTTTACAAGCCTGAAATTTTAATATCCAATCTGACATTTTTGACAAAACAGTGTCATAAAACAAAAAAGCCAAACGTCATTATCAACACAACATGGAGAATGTCACAGAAGTTTGCATTTTATTATTTGTAGTTGTGATAAAAGACGTCCTAAGAACATGATTTATGACCAGACATTCTTTAGTTTAGTGTTTCAAACTGTATGCTTTGTCCAGTGTTCCTACTTCTGATCCAAGACTAACAGGTATCAGACAGAACTGTGTTATTATGAACTCATGAGCTGTTTAACACAAGATATGTTTTACCATCACTGTTTAAACGATTCGATGTTTCCACATGTATTTGGACAGCGCCACGCAGCAGATCATTGTGACGAGAAGAGTTCCACCGCATACAGGCGTCACCAAAGACCCGTCACCGACTGGAAACTGCAAACCCACGAGGCCTTGCTCCTTCAGGATACAAGACATGTTATTTATTTATATAGATATTTATTTTGAGTGATAAAAGAAAAGGAACAATATTCAACTAGTACCATGAAAAGACATTTAGAGAACCAACCTGCTGATGTTGGAGTTTAACCCACGAACACGTGCTTGAATTGTCGGCAGTACAGGGAGCGTCCACCACAGTGTGAGGCTCAAAGATGCTGAGCTGCGTACCTAGATTGAAGGAAGAGATTTCATTTTGTTTGGTTGTTTCTGAGAAGAGACTATTGAATGAAGATGATACACTTACATTTTTCAGTCCACAGCAGCAGCTCTGGAGCTTCTATGTCGACAGATGTAAATGTTTTCCCATCAAAAGAAGGCTCATGGTAGCGACCGTGTACAGGGATTGTCACTTTTAACAGTCTTGGAGTCGGTCCATCAAGGGTGGGATACACATAGGTGACAAATCCTGAAGTCTTGTGAGCAGGCAGTTCTAGGTCTATGGCTGAATCTAGTAAGATCTTACAGAGGTGAATACACAAATGATTCAATTAATACATACATAGTGGAGGTGAATGTGGTTTATAATATTTATTTTTGGCAGAGTCAGTCTTCTTACCTGCCAATCACTTTCATCACTCAGGGATGCAAGTTGGTATGGATCAAGATAAACACCTCTGGGCCATCTGTGAACCAGCAGAACTCTGACCCCACTGAGCACATCAGGGCTGAGCTCAACAGTGGTTACCGCCTCCCTAAAACACATCAGACATCACTTATTCCACTCAGAGTGAGCCCTGAAGATAGTTTTTGTTTCACGTCAGTACCTGTGAAATCCTTTCTTGTTGATCTCCACTGAAACTTGTGAGGACTCAAGCAACTGCTTCAGAAGACCACAGTGGTTCTCATCTACAAGAATATGTAGGTTGTATTAGCCAAGACCACAAGACAGGGCAGACTTTGCATTATATCTGTAATAATACATTTATGGCTGATTTGTTTATGGCGACTGTGGCTCAGGAGGTAGAGCGGATCGTCCACTAATCACAGAATGGATGGTTTGATCCCCGGCTCCTCCATGCATGTCAAAGTGTAACTGAGCAAGATACTGAACCCTGAATTGCAAAAATTATAAATGTGTGTATGAATGGGTGAATAAAATATGTAGTGTAAGAGCGTCTTCAACTAGTGGAGACTAGAATATCCTCACATCCACTCACTGCCCACTGCCATCACTCTTTATAATGACTCCTCTTCTGTGACTGCTGATATTTGGATATGAACATTAAGACATAACTTGCACTAACATTCTGACCAAGATTGCACAGTGTACATTTTTGCACAACTTACTGTACTATCTATCTATCTATCTATCTATCTATCTATCTATCTATCTATCTATAGAATAGAATAGAAGATACTTTATTAATCCCAAACTGGGAAATTGCATTGCAGCAACAGAATTTCACCCGTACAATGACATGAAAATAAAATAGAAAGGAACAACCTAGATAAATAAACAACAACCTAGGCATATCAGGTAGTAGTATAAACATAAATATAAGATGAGACATATAAAAAATAAAAGATAAAAGTAGTAATACAATATAAGTTTCAAGTATAATAAAATAAAATATCGGATGTAACCAGTATGTACAGTGTGCTTTTTAAATAAATGTACAAGTGGGTAATGGCTTTTTGTACAAAGTGAGTAAAGTGCAGGTGGAGACTGTAAAAAAGATAATAACAAGATAATACAAGAGATATTTAGCTTTTGTTGTATATTGTAATGGCATGTGGCAGGAAGGATTTCCTGTACCTGTCCCTTCGACAGCGGAGTTGGAGCAGCCTCTATACAAAAAAACTAGAAAGGCCCTATAAGTACAGTCCATTTACCAATTTTTAGTTCTGATGAGGTATTAAAAGAGATGGGTTCAATAGCCAGCAACAAAAGATAAAATTAAAAATTAAATATAGAAGTCTTAGATTAAGTTTGAAGTTCAAACTGTACAGCTACAGACCAAAGAATGAATAATGAATTTTTGTTATAGGCTCATTTATTTTCCACGCTATAGGACTGAACTTAACCCTTCATGTCTCTTTGCCCTTCTCTCTATATGCATAATAACAGAAGAGGCTGTTTTCTATCAAAATAAAAGCTTTGGTGACACACGGAGCTGTTCAGTGCCAGTTAACAGGTTTAACATTATAACTTACCATTTCCGGTTAAACAATGACACGTCGATAAACAAGCCAACACAGAAAACAGAACGAAATACATGAAAATGGTAATATTAGCTACAACAAGCTGTTTACAGCCTGTTTATTCAATTTATCGAACTACAACCACAACACCCGGCGTTGTTTTAAATGTTTACGGAAGAGCATCTTGAAGGACCCTTTTGTAGTTTTAGGTTGAAGGTAAGCTGTGATGGTGCCTGACTAAAAATAAAATAAACAGGCACTGTGGGGAAAGCTAAAGGAATAAATATATAGAGAAATAACGCGCAGACAATCATATATCGATAATCGCCATGTTTGTAGGCGAAACAACAGGTTTTTAAAATATTTACGGTAAATATAAGCAGGCATCGACGAGGACAGAGTGTAACACAAACTGACGTCAGGCCCCCTAACCGTTTAAAGCTATTTGTAGTCCGTTCGTCTGATCCCCGTATAAACTGTGTTAATTATTATAGTTATGTATAGCTATAGATAATTATTATACTTTATTATGTTTTAGTATTATATCGCTGAACTCTCAGTGGAGACCGGTTGAAGTAGGTTTGCTGTAAAAGATGAGTTTCGAGGCAAAGCGATGCGGAGTGCAGTTCAGTCCTCCGTCTGTAGTTTTAATCTATGAACACAAGGAGACCAAAACGGTGCGAAAAAGAGTCATACCTGTGCGAAACTTCTCAAAATATTCAGGTAAGACGAGACAGTTATTTACGTACACAACTTTATTTACTTAATTACTATTTGGCAATTAGTTTGTGGTGACTGGAGGTGGAGAACTGCATGTTTTATAGATAGATAGATAGATAGATAGATAGATAGATAGATAGATAGATAGGTAGATAGGTAGATAGATTGATTGATTTTTTGTGTCACTGGCTCTGGTGATGCTGCTGCCCCAGCAGATGGCTGCAGAGAAGACTGCATCTGCAACATCTTACTGCACACATTAAAGGACCTGAGCCTCCTCTGCTCTGCCCCTTCCTGTAGACAGCCTCAGTGTTGCATGTGCCACTAAAGCAGCTCATGTACACAAGGTGGGTAAGAAATTACTCACAAGTAAGAGTCATGAAGTCATGCTGGTGTTAAAGAGTCTGACAGCTGTGGTAGAGCTCCTAAATGGTGGGAGCAGCAGTCTGTTGCTGAAGGAGCTGTTTAAGGCCCCCACAGTCTCATGCAGGAGGTGAGAGGAGTTGTTCATGATGTCCCTCTCCTCTCCTCTCCTCTCCTCTCCTCTCCTCTCCTCTCCATCCAGACTACAGCACGGCTGCTGAAAGGCTGAAGAACAATCCCCGGCACAGAGACTACCTGGAGGGTGTGTCCCAGAGCCAGCTGGAGAAGCTTCACATCATCCTGCGAGATCACATGCAGGGCTTCAGCTTGGAGCACAGCCTGGCTTCATTCCGTCTGGACCCCGACGAAGACCTGAACAAACTGGACGACGAGGAGCTCGCTCGCAAGAAGGGTCAAATGGACGAAATGTTTGAGAAGAACCGGAAGCGCAAAGATGATCCAGACTTTGTTTACGACCTGGAAATGGATTTCACCAAGAGCGCCCAGGAGAAGTGCAGCTGGGATGACGAGTCTGATGACGGATTTTAAAACTCTGTTCTCTGTCTCTGACCTGTCAGAGTGTAGATTAGAGATCCCATGACGTGTAGTGCTGTTCAATCTAAAGTCATGCAGAGATGCTGACTACCTCTTTTTAAGAAGTATCTTCTTGCACAGCAGTAAACTATATACACACTTGATTAGGTACACTTCTTAAACTAATGTTAACACTCTTGCAGTATATTTATGAAGTTGAATGTTTGGTTTTTGGGCAGCCACACTTATAGCAGAATGGTACTACATTTATATCAATACAGGAAGACTAAATATTAGAAACACTACCCAGTATAACACAATACAGTTCAACAGCAAACTAAAGCCCCAAAATGTCTACAGGCTTTAAAAGGTTGAGTCCACACCTCTCAAACAGCTCTAACAGTCAACATTATAACCTTCATGAAAGTAGGATTTACTGCAACTGTCGTACTAGACTTCATTTGTTTTAGCTAGTTGTACGTAATAACTTGGCAACTGAGTGTACGCTTCAGTGGTCCTGGCAACAGCCACAACAGCTACAGTGGCTAACCAGAATACAAATAGAAGGGCAACTATAGAAACTGCAGAAAGACATCACAGTACACAGCGACAGTTTGACAACAACTACAGCAGGTATCAGGTACCAGATACCAGTGACACAGTATTTTCCCAGTTACCCATCATGGTAACCTAACTAGTCTTAAGACCTCTGCACCTGAAATCCCAGCTGCAAACCCCCAGTAAAGTGGAAGCTGAACATTTGTGGCACTGAAAAAGCCCCCCCAAAAAAAGTGACCTCTTCATATTCAGTATTACAGATAATCTGCACCATCCACACACCTAACCGTCACAAGTCTTCATTGACAAGTTTAGACTTTAGTTTTTGTAGATTTTAAGAATATAACCATTCAACAGCAAGTTTTTAATTTGTAAAGTAACCGGACCATTCTTCTAGAAATAAAAAGATACTGATTCGTGTAATTTGTTGAGTGCCACAAACTAAATACTATTACAATTGATGGGGAGCAGATTCCTAATAAAACATGGTTAGATACCACCGGAGGGTAAATGGGAAAATGTGTAAACCAGGTGAAAGAACCTGAACATTTGTGAGAACTCTGTTGTCATTTCAACATGCAATGAATGAAATAATACATGAGTAATAGTGAATATTTATTTGTTATAAAATACTGAAATTTACAAAATACAAAGACTTTGGCTCTTTTATTTGTGGCTTACACCTAAACGAGTGATATTCACAGTTGAATACGAAAGAAGAGGCGAAAAATCCTATTAAATAAAACTGTGTGAGTGTACACCAAGAAGTAAGCAATACAACAAATATATCTTTGGAAAATAATGTGTCCACAAAATATTGTTTCATATCATACAAAACATATATATATATATTTATTTTTTTCATATGGTTTGAAGTGATGCACTATGGCAGAGTTTTAAATGAGATGTCATAAAACCAAGCCTGCAGTATCAAACCTCTTTAGGGGGAAATCTTCATTCAAAGTGCTTAAATACCTCATTCAGCTGACGAGAGACACTGACTGACTGACCATTAGTACCACAATACATTCAAAGATGTCGCCTTTTTTTTTGAAAATCAATAAATGAATTTACATTGCTTTGCTCGTTTGGTTTAAGCTAATCAAAACACAATTATTATTATTTTTTTTTTACACCGGCATCAATTGCAGTCGTTTACGCAGTGCTGATATATTCCCTAAGGAGGTAGGTAACTGAAAATGTGACACATAATTCCTCTCACCACCAAAATTCGGTAAGGATTTAGGTGTTTTTAAATTTGTAAATTCTCAGCAGGCTGTTAATTTGTTTAAAAAATAGATCTTTATAAAATTGCCATTTCAAGTATGCTAAAGCCACAGTCCAGGATTTCTGAGTATGCTAGTAATAACAATATATACACTCTATGATTTAAAGGACTTTCTGATTGGTAATAATTTGTGCAACTCCACTACCCAGACTAATTTACCCAAATAATATACACGTGAGTTCATTATTTTAGAGCGATTAGACAAAGACTGCAGTCTTAAATCCAACGATGCAGGCATAGTGTAATAGGGTCTAATGGGGCCACAAGTGTAGCTATACTCTGGATTAGGCCTTTAAAATAGCTGTATGACCCACCATTTCTATGGAGAGTTATAGGGACTGAAATATATATATACACTGTATATTACACTATTAAACTACACCAAAATACATACATTATTAGTTCAGTACTTCTGAAAGTAAAAAAAAACAACTCATTTCTTCTTCTTGTCTTGGGTGCACCTCGGACAAAACCTGAGAGATTTGAGAGAGTGGAGGAAGAAAGACGTTAAAACTCGAGTACAATAATGAGGCGTCTTTTTATGAGCAATTCTAGATTCACATCCTCTGGACTGACTCAAAGTTCTTACCATTTCCCTTTGGGTTTTGTGGCGAGATCAACACAAGCAAAGTGAAACCACTCTATCGGACACTAAAGAAAGAAAAACAATGTCAGTATTGAGGATCTCTAGTTGAGACAGGGCAGTCAAACAAGTTGTGATAGTGAAGAAACACTGTGAAAACCTACATCTGGGTTATCGCATCCAATCATCTCTCCATATGACACCTGATGGCACAGGCAGTATGTGGGCTCATTGGGATCGACTGGCATGTCCAGAACGTCTGACGGTTGCATAGGCAGGAGAGCATCGCTCAAGTCTGGGCTAGAAGTCCAACAGAACACACAGATGATTAGTGTTAAACATGATTATACAACAAGTAGTTCCAACAAAGCAGTCTGATCAGTGCTGCTCAAAACAGCATGACATCACACCTCCTCATCTCTTAAGATATTTAACATGTAAATAAATATTTTAAGTACACTGGATGTCAAGTTTTAATAGTTATACAAGCATGTCAAGTTATACATCTTTCTTATTTGGTGTGATCACCTCGTTAATAAAAGGTGCACACCTTTGTTAAGGAGGCACCTTGGCCTGACAAAGATACCTGTTTTTCATCTTTTTCTTTCGAGGAGAATCTTCATCAGAACCCTTCCTTCCTCTTCCTCTGGATCCACGCTTCTCCCTCAGCCCCCGCGACTCACTCTCTGTGGAAAACATTGACATTTATTGACGTGGATCAATCTGTTTCGCAGTGTCTTACAATGAAAGCCTTTCAGTTACCCGACTTACTTTTCACTGCTCTTCCCTCCGGTACTGTCGTAGCCACTCACTTCCAGTTTCTCCTTCAGCTCGTTCTCGAACCGAGCCAGATCTGCATCCAGTCTGCGGATGTGTTTGTCCACCTGCAGCACAAAGATTTAATGGAGCTTAAGCAGGAATATACTTTACAAAAAATATTTAGTGCAAACCAAATAAGAATTGAACTGACCATTTCATATGTCTGCATTGCGAGCTGGACTTTGTCATCACTGAACTCTTTGCACTTGCTGTAGGCATTCTGGATCTTCTGCAGATGTTCCACTCTCTGCTCTGAGGCCAAGTTCTTCACAGTTGCAATGTACTCTTCAGCCAGTTTGTCGATCTCTCCTTTCTTTTCTGCACAACAACACGATTATTACAGTGCTGGAAAACCAGAATTGACGGCACAATACTTTAAAAGTTGAAATAGTACAACACAGGAAAGCTTCACTTAAGACGCCCTGCACGCCTTCTCAGATGTGTTCAGTTATTGTAGCTAACAGATATACTCTCATAACAGCCATTTTGACATGTCAAAGCAGGATGTGCATAATTAATTCAGTCAGATAATAACTTTTAAGAGATTAAATGATCACCTTCAGTCCTATTGTCCAGGTCCCGCATCAGAGTAAAGTTTCTCTGCAGCTCACATGGTAAGTTTTCAATACCTGGAGAGGAGATCGACATATCAGATATTCCACCCTGAACACTTATTTATCCACTAAAATTCAACTTGTGTCCACAGTGTTGTAACTATAGTGTAACTATAACCTGTCCTATACTGGATCTTTTAAAACCTATAATAATCATTCTTTTGACAATAACAATTAATCAAATAAGTGTGATATCAATACTGCAGCTCTATGGAGCTATTAAACCTCTTTTAGATATTTTTTCTCGCTGTATGCATGGTTGCATCAGAAACACAACTGAATGCCTTAAATGACTCTTTTTTAAATATGTGACTGCTATTATTTTTTTTTAATATTACTTGTTTTTATTTGTGAAGTGACATTGGGTGTCCTGAAAGGTGCTTGAAATAAAATGTATTATTATTATTATTATTATTATTAAAACCATGAAGAAAAAGAAATAAACTGATAAAGGCAGCTTTAACACAAACCAATGAAGGGAGAATATTAATAAATTAATTAGCTATCAATTCCTTATAAAAAATATTTTACAGAAATTATATAAATTGATAAATACTTTATTGATCCAGAGAGAAATTCAAGCATCCAGTAGTAGCATGAAACGCAGTAAACATACATTAAAATTATATAGATTGAATTTAAATTAACCCTGTGCAATGATACAAACAGGAAACAATATAAAATATTTTATAGAAATAAGAAAAAGAGCTAGAAAGAGAGATGAAAATCATACAATGAAGCTGTAGAAAATGAATGAAAGTCACAGCAATGTTTGTACAGAGGTTGTGCAAATTGAATCATTATTTGTGGTGCAAAATGTCCAGAAAACAGTGAAACTGAGTGTGAAATTATTGACAAATTAAATACATTAAAACTTAAAATATTATGTATATTTATATACCACTTTAAAGTATTTACAGAACCCAGTTTGTTGCCAGTGTCTTGCAATACTTTCACCATTATTTACATTATATATACTGTACATGTATGTTCGTTAGATAGTTAAATATACTGTGTTAAGTCTAATATTCATCACAGAGACAGACATGGTGATGCGGCTCATAGTGAGAGTTGAACACAGTTCACCGTCTCCATGTGTCAACGCTCGCCGTTACATGATGTGACGCACTTCAAACACCCCGCCCTGCCTCGGTACGTAACTGGTTACGGGAAACGCGTTTACCAACAACAGGTTGCAAATGCATGGTGTCTGCTTTGCTAATGCAAAAACAAATGTTGACTAAAAACGGCCACAATTCAAAAGTTTAAGAAAGCTTTGAGGGAATAACATTTTAAAACAACCGACGCTAGCTGCTAGTCGCCTAGCTGCTAACTCCAACAGGAAACGGACAGCAACTAACCGCCACAGACAAACAGCTGACTGTTTATAAGTATTTACTTTAATCTGCGGGCGAGTTTAACGCCACACACACAGTTTGCCCACCTTTATTCCACCGAAATCTAAATCGTGATGCTAATCAGTTAGCCACCGAGCTAGTGACATAAGAGCTAACCTAGCCGCGATGCTATCTGTCAGTCAGCCCGCCAAGCAGAGAAAAAGTCTTAAATACGGTAAAACTGAACCTCAAACAAGCCTAACATGTTCAAAACGTCAGTGTGTATTCGGCGTATTCATGTATACTCACTGTCAAGGTAATGTTCCAAGTATATTGCCGTCGCCATGTCAGTTTAGCCGTTTAGCTTCTGCGTTATGAACGTTAGCTCTCCAACTGTTGTTGACCGGAGGGGTTTGTTTTGTGATCCCGGGTTGTCCGTCGGTCAGTGTCCTTGATTTTTAGCCTGTTGTGTGTAAAAGGTTTCTCTGTGGGCGGTAATGAAACGACGCCCACCACTGCTGCTGCTGCTGCTGCAGACTCCGTTTCCCTCCAGCAGCACACATTAACTCCGCACAGGATACAACTTTTCTGCTTGTGTGAGTTTGTGTGTGACTCGCATGCGCAGCAGCAGATAAGCGGGCACGACTTAACGACTTAACCCCGCTTAGAAAACACCAATTTCACCCCGGATGATATAACTCAAAAAGAGGGGCTGTTAGCTACACTGCAAATCGTATGAAACAATTATTTAATAGCTGAGATATTCACTGATATTTTACACATGTGCAAGCCCCGCACATGTGAGCGTACTGGGGGAGGGAGGGAGGGAGGGAGGGGGACACACACACACGAACGAGCGCGCCCTCGCTGGCTGGTGTTTGCTAGCACTTTCCAACGCTCAGTCAGTCAGCTGATGGGTGACGTCATCCAAAACAAACGTCTCCCTCCCTCCAAAGAGAGGCGAACGTTAGCGAAGATGCTCGGCGGGCGGGGTTTAACGGCCAAACTATCAACGGTAGCATAACGGCTGTCTCCACTAGTGATGATGTGTCGGTCGTGAACGAGCCGGTTCAAAAGATCCGGCTCTTCTTCTTTTATAGGTGTTTCTATCTGCTTTGTGTAGCAGAGAGGTTCTACAAGCACGTTAGTGCATTCATTGGGCGGTTTCAGAGAGTTACAAGGGTCTGTAAACTCAATGAAAACAATTGGCTACAGCAATTTATTGATATTAGAAAATGTAATTTTTACTTTTATATTAGATTATACTTTATTTATCCCACAATGGTGGAATTCACTTGTAACAGCAGCAGAAAATGTGTAATATACACTACAGAAGTAAAATAAAAAGGGCATATACAACGAACAGACAGAAGTATCCTTCAGCCTGTACAATAATAAAAAACAAACAGACAAACAACAAACAAGTGTACAGATGTGCAAAACAAGTACTAAAGGTGAAGTGGCCATAATATAAATAATATTGCACATGGTAGTAACTGGAATGGAAATATAAATACAGATAAAAAATAAAATAAATATAAAAGCTATGGTGAGTAGTGGTAATTTAAAACAGAAACAGAAACTACAACATGATCAGGTGGTGCAGGTGTTGTAGAGTCTGGCGAAACCGTTGTTGAGTTTGAATGCTTCAGTACAAAGGATGCATTGAATATACACATGATATATGTGTACGCATACAAATTAAAATCAGTGCTAAATTTGGCTGAATTATATGAAAGGTATAAGTGGTAACATGAAGAGCTGTTTTGGAGCTGAAAGAGCCGGTGTTGTGCCGTTGTAGGTACCAGATCGGCTCGGAGTCCTTCGTCTGCTGATTACGTCACACAATACGCTATCTACAGCAACGCCACTCGGACAAACTAAATTGCGTTCGACAGCCAGGACTTTTATTTTGAAGTACTGTTGAAAGTTAAAGTAAAGTTAATTCACACTGTGTGACTTCGTAAAAGCTCTCCATAGCTGCTGCCGATAACCGAAACACCGCGAAAAAACTCTCCGATGTACAGCGTCTAGTTACATCTAGTTGCTATGACTACAGCCAATCACAATGTACTCCCATTCAAGCGTACAGCCAATCATATTGTGTGACATAATCAGCAGACGAGCCGATCTGGTACCTACACCGTATTAAGCTCTTCTTGGTGAGCTGAGTCAAATGATCCGACTCCCTAAAAAGAACCGAACTTCCCATCACTAGTCTCCACACGGTGTACGCTCGGTTTGTCGGCCTTTTTTTTTAAATTTTGTTTTTAGGTCGAAGGAGGACATCGTTTCTTTTTGTACATCTCTCTTCCGTGTTCGAAAGCTATTTTCTTAACAAACGGCGTTACAAATAATCAAGTAAGTAATTAACCACACAGCTACTTCACTAATTAACGTTGTAAGGACCAGCGTTAGCGGTTTAGCCAGCTGACTGTGAACACTGTGAACTACTGACAGCTCGCTGCTGACATGTTTAAACAAACAACGTCAGTTAACGGTAGCTAACTTCGACTATGTTTGATATATGTGAGTTATTTTAAGTTATTTAAGGGTTACTGCGCTATTTAAAACACTTTATCTCCTGTCCGTATTAATAAGACATGAGGATGACCTGGTCACAAGTGGCCTATTGTTGCTATCTGTTACCGTTAACGTTAGCTACCTGAAGTGCAGTGAAAAGATAAATAACTGACAGAAAAAGGCGATTTCTTAACTAAAAAGTTGAAATCCTAAACAGTTAGCTGTCTAATTTTAACGTTGTGTTCATGTAATTGACATATGGTGTCAAACGTCTCTCCTAATGAGCTCATATTAAGCTGCAAACTGTAGTTAAATAACCCAGAAAGAGCTCACTTTGTTACAGCTTGTCACGAGGTTTGTTTGGCTAATCCACGCCCAGCCATCTGCCCTCAGTTTGTGTCATACTGTCTAAATTATATATATCAGTATCAGTTTTACTGGCCAGGTGTGTGAGGAATTTGACTCCCATTACACCTGGCTCTTAATGTACATACAGATGAGGACATAAATACAGCTAAAAAACAAGGAGCTTCACAGGTAAACATAAGAAACTATACAAATTATCTATCTATCTATCTATCTATCTATCTATCTATCTATCTGTCTATCTATCTATCTATCACCAGTTCCTTATTCAATATAAAAATGTTATTGTTGATTATAGATAGATAGATAGATAGATAGATAGATAGATGGACAGATCTGGATTTAAATTAAACCTGTGCAAAGAAATTAAACCTGTGATCTTGAAGATCTTTACTTGATAGAAAACTATATAAAAAAGTAAAAATAGAAATAATTTTGAATAGAATTAAGAAATAGAGCTACAATAAGATATATTCTGTATACAGTCAAATTAGGTTGTAGACAATGAATCAAGGTCACAGCATGCTGAAATAAATAAGGATTATGCAGTAGGTTATATTACAGCATGAGTAGATTGTTTGATGATATTTACATTTTAAAAGAGCAAAAACTAAAAAGTAACCAGTGAGAATAATTATTTATAATTTACAGATTATTGTACAGGTAATGTTCCTGACATTTTGTGTCTGTGTGTTCATCACAGTGATGGCCTGTTATTGTGTCTGGTTGTTTTGGCGTGCATGACTTATATGTGTATTTTATTGTTTTAGGTGTTGTCGTCTCCAAGATGGCTATGGTAAAGAGTGGTTGGCTCCATCGACAAAGTGAGTAGCTATATATAACATTAACACTTTTAACAGCATTTAAAGGTCCACTGTGTAGAATTTAGTGGCATCCAGATAAGATAAGATTTTAATGATCCCACACCGCGGAAATTCACTTTACACAAGGTGGATACGAAATAACTCATAAAGAAGAAGTATAAAGAAAAAAGTCAAGCTGTAGAAAGTCATTTAGTCGTGCTGGTAAGACAATTACTGTATCAAATCATAAAATAAATATGCTGTGTCATCATAGATCAGGGAAACATGTTCAACTGAAATTCGAGCTTCTTGACAACAAAACTGCAGTCAGTGTGTTTCTTCTTTTGAAATTTGTCATCCAGACCAGACGGCCTGTTTGTGTTTGTTCTGTGTGATCCGGTCTGATCCCGCACATGGCCCATGTTGACGCTCCGGGTTGCCAGATATAAAATGTATTACAGTCCTTGAATGAAGCAAATGAAGTGGATCAACAGAGATGATGTTAGATTCTGCTTGACCGAAGAGGCTCCATGAGCAGAAACGTGATAAGCTGATACAGTCTGTTGCTGATGGAGCTGTTTAAGGCCTCCACAGTGTCATGCAGGGCGTGAGAGGAGTTGTTCATGATGTCCCACTTCCTCTGTGGAGTCTAGGGAGTAGTCCAGGTCCAGAGCTGGCCCTCTTTACCCATTTGTCGAGTCTTTTTCCTGTCTCTCTCTCCGTGCTTCCCTTTCCCCAGCAGACACTGCATAGAATACACTGTCATACAGTGTCATAGAAGGTCAAACAGAGTCCTGCACACTCCAAAGGACCTCAGTCTGCTCAGCAAGTAGAGACAACTTTGACCCTTCTTGTACAGGACGTCTGTGTCCAAACAGTCCAGTTTATTGCTGAGGTAAACACTGAGGTATTTGTATGACCCTACTATCCCGATATCCAGTCCCTGGATGTTCACCGGTGTGGTCACCATCTCCTTCGTCTTGCTGGTGCTGATGTGGAGGTGGTTGAGATTGATGAAGTCTGTGATGACCCCCCTGTACTCCTGGTCATTGCTGTATCGTCAGAGAACTTGTGGAGGTGGCAGCTGTCAGTGTCTGAAGTCAATTTAACGGTGTAGTTGTAGATTGCAACCCCCTCCACTCGCTGTCTAACAGTGGTACACAGATGTTGTGACATTTGGTTCAGTTTGGGCTGAACTTTACTGTGACGTGTTTTCATTAAAGGTACCATACTGCGTCGGTGGAAGAGAAACTGGTTCGACTTGTGGGCCGACGGACGCCTTGTGTTCTACAACGATCAACAACGGCGTGACATGGAGGACGAGATCCACATGAGGGTGGACTGCATCAACATCCGCAACTCCGCCGCGTGTCAAGGTGCGTGTCATCTGTTGCACTGTGATGTGTTTGGCTCACAGTCGCAGCATTTAATCCACCTTTAAATGTGTCACCTCCTATATTTGTCCTGGTGTATTTCGCTTCTCAGAGCTGAACCCACCGGAGGGAAAGATGCGCGATGCCTTGCTCCAGATAGTGTGCAGAGATGGACGGGTGATTAGCCTGTGTGCAGACAGCGCAGACGATGCTCTGTAAGACAACACACACACACACACACACACACATGCAGAGTCATTATATCAGTCAGATGAATCGTTTTGGCCTCTTTCTTTTTGTTGTTCTGCGTTGATATTTTAAGAATAGACATGATTTCCACTTTGTGTTGCAGGGCGTGGACCATGGCACTTCAGGATGCCAGAATTAACACGGTGACTTTTGCTACATCTTCTATTCTTTGAGTTTTGATTTGTTTAACAAAACATAGACTTGAAGTCAAAGATATTTCTCTTTTATTGCTTCCATCTGTGTGAAACAGTCGAACAAAGAATCATTTCGTAGCATTTCGTAGCTTTGTTGATGTCATTCTCCCCTTTCAAGTGTGGTGTCCTCATTTGTGTTATCTTTTATTTTTAGGTGGTTGCAACTCCTCAGATCGGCTTTGCACAGGAAGTGATGGCATCTGCTCCTCCACCCTACTCAGAATATGCCTCCCCACCTCAGGTAACAGACATGAACAGTATGCACACGACTAAAAATGAGTTAAAGGTTTAGTTTAACGCAGATTTATAAAGCTATTGGTGCATTTCAGGCTTCAACACACCTATGTTGTGGAATAAAATGTTCAAACTCAGTCCTGTAAATCTCTCTAATTATGAGAAATTATCTACAACAGCAGAGAAACATCGATAAAGGCATAAAAACTGGAAATATTTGATTAGGATACCTACAATATGATGCCTAATTTGCACTGTGTGTCACATTTAATCTCTGTACGTGTTACTACTACACAGTTTGGCCTTGACGTGATCCTCCTTAGGGGAAAACCAAGCTAACAAGCCAGGCTAAAAAAAAGCACTTGCTACATAACAACAACAAGCTGTAGTTGGAGCCTGCTGCCATCTACTGGTGGACTAATGGAAGTGTTTTAAAGCTCCACGCTTGCTTGTGCTGGAATCCTGCACTGGATCAACACAGTGTTTTTTCATTTTTCCGCAGGTTTATGCTCCGGGTCCGTATGGAGAATATGTTGCACCTCCGCCGCATGCTACACAGATCGTATACGCTGCTGATGGGCAGCCGTACGCTGTGGCTTATCCTTACCAGTACCAAGGTGAATAACTGCACAGTAAATCATCACATTGAATCCAATATGATGCTATACTTTCCATATTTTCGGTATCACAGTGTCTTTTGCCTGTACAGAACATCAAGCAAGTAATTAATTTATCCAGTTTAAACGTCATCATTGTGTGTTAAATGAGGAATCATGTTGCTGTTGTTCTTCCCAGGTGGATATCCCGCTCCCGGAGTGAACCACGTTGTTATCCGTGAACGCCATCGTGACGACGGAGGAGATGTGGCTTTGGGCATGCTCGCTGGAGCAGCAACCGGTCTGGCGCTCGGCTCTCTCTTCTCTGTCTTCTAGTGTCCAAATTTAATTAATAACGTTCATCTAATAGCACACCGTTCCCCCTATACTGTATCTGCAGCATTTGGCTTCTTCTCTGTGCCATCACAGGAGTTGGAGTAAAAATGTATCTGTCGGGCTACTTCCATCTATGAAGCATGATTGTGATGGGCAGTGAGTTACTCCGTATGTGTCCTATATATACAGTAAATACTGGTAGCACTTTCTCATACGCCCTGTGTGGCTGTTTCCCAAACCCCTTTGTGTTGTCTGAATATGAATGTTTAACCAAAATATACATCAGTTACTCACTTTTAAGAGTTATTTAAACGACAGACTCCTTATATGTGCACTTCAGGTGTTCTCAAGTTTCTGTTTCATGGAGCACATTTGTCCTCTATATTTGCAGAATGATCTTAAAAGCCATGAATTCTGTGTTTGTTTGTTTTTTTACAGGTTTTGTCTTCACCTCTCTGCGTACTGTACCTTTACTTTGTGTTACATTATATATTATATTACTGATTTGTTTGTGATATTAATGCAGCGTTTCTTCAGCTCCTCAGGTTATTTGTGGTGGAGGCAGTTGTGTATAGAAGAGTGCACACTAGGGATGCAACGATTCTAGATTCTGACGGTACGATTCCAGTCTGACGGGGAAAATCCTGCTTTCAGGGTTATAATGTATTCATTTATTTCACACGCTATACAAAATCACATTTTCTGGTTGTTTTTTTGCAGTTGTAGTAAAAAGAAGGATAATTGGGAACATGTCTTATGCAGGTGTTTTGTTCTAGAGCAGTGTTTCTCAAACTTTTTACACAACGTATCACCTCAGAAAATATCCAAGGACCACCATATTAAAATACAGCAACGTAGGCCGAACCTTTTCAGCTACGGACAGTTCATGCAGGAGGCAGGTTTATTTCAAATACCAAGATTATTTAGTGTCGAATCATGAAGAAATCTGATTCAAGAACCAACTGACTAATCATGGATGAATGCCCTCTACGTGCATGAACGTCGACCGCAGGCTGATATCGAAAGGAATGCAAAATTTATTTGAAATTACATTCTAGTGATTTCATAATTTACTTTAATTTAAAATGTGATGATATTAGATGTTGTTAAATTCATTTATTTCAACAAATTCTGAGATTCCTCCAAGTACCACCACCGGGAGGTCACATACCACGTACCATAGTTTGAGAATCAGTGTCCTAGAGCGGATTACATGCTGTTTTGGTGAGCAGATTTATTTTCCTGCTTTGTTGCTGTTGCTTTATGTCATAAGTGACCGAAATACTCGTCGTAGCTGAACCTTTATGATCGCTGCATCCCTAGTGCGCACACACACAAAGCAATAATCAATTACATTGTAGCATTTTGAGGTACCCATTTGATGGGATCTAGTTAGGACTGATGTCGTCACCACAAATAAGTGCACGTAAGAGGAAACACTGGCATTTACCTGATGTGCTTTGAAGTGAAAAGGGACGTCACTCCTCCTCCTTATACTCATATATCCGCACGCATTATTTATGGTCACTGTTTTTCTTTGGCAGCTGTTGAATCACACTCTTCATTTCAAACACGCTTGAGTTGATATTTTGGTTTCAGCAGGCTCGGCCCAGCATCAGTCTTCAGCTGACCTCGCCTTTTATTATTCACGTTAATTATAACTCTATTTATTCACTTTAATATCCAACTTCTGCTCAACAGATAACACTTTTGGTCAAAGACAAAGAGACTGCCTTTATCTTTATCAGTGACTCTAACAGAAGATGTATGAAACTCGTGTTTCCAAAGGATTTCATGAAAAATGATCAGCTTGTGCAAGCAGTGTTAGATTGATGTCATTTTTCTACATTGTTTTAACGATTACGTGAAATTAATCTCTTATGGTTCTCTAATTAAATGTACTAATTAAATTATGATCTAGCCTGCATTTAAGATAAATATGTGACACTTAACTAAGAGATGTATTTTAACAATTAAATATATTCACAAAGGTAAAAAAACGACTCCTGTTTCTTGGTTTCATGTTGTTTATTTAAACCCTGAGACTTTTGTTCACAGAACATGTCATGTAGGATACAAGAAAAGTGCAAAAAAACACCAAAGTCTCATTTAAGTCACCTCTGTAAACCCAAACACTTAAATAAAGACAATTCACACCCAATGGCAGCACAGTTTGATGATAGTGACAGGACTAATTCAGAACAACAGTAACAATAGTCAGTAAGCGACAACTCGAGTCTGAAAGCTGAAACTGTAGAAGCATAGGAAATAAAGTTCTCTGTCCAAAGTTTAAAAGCATTATTGAACAATATTTTATGTTTAATGCTAAATTTAGTAGCTCCATACAAACCCAAATGGCCCCTTTGAAGCTGGCAATGGCAACTTTGTGTGTAGTGGAACAAACATAAGCAGTAAAAGGTTGTTTACATGTTTAAAACCGAGTCAGTATTCATACATTTTATTATAAAGAAAGCCCCGAAACAAATTCTGTTAAGTGCAATATAATAAAACCCATCCTCAGACTATGTTTAAGAGGTATGTTGTGTTGAAGATGTGCTTTTACTTTACTTTAACTACAGCACAGATTTTAGAACGGGCGATGGTGGTCTGTTTTTCTTTTTAAAACAGAAGTTTGCTTTGAGATACGCAAAATAAAATCATGAAGTAAAAAGAAATCTTACAAGTGTAAGATGTAAACATGAGCCTAATAATTGGTAACTAGTGCTATATTGATAAAGAGTGTTGATTAATTGATTAGTCGACAGTCAGCAGTTAAGAATTTGATCGTTGATTAATCACTTTAGTCAATTCTCCAGTAAGAACAGCAAACTTTAAAACTAAAATCTTAAGCTTGTTTTGTTGCTTCACGTTTACTTTTTTCACAGCTAATCCGACAAATAAGTGCTTCGAGCTCCAGTAACCTGTGATGGACATTTTAGAGACCAAAATATTAATCAATTAATCAAAAGGCATAACCGACAGTGTTAGTTACAGTCCTGTTAATGAGTGGAGTGTGATCGTTTTTAGCCTTCCTGTCCAAAATCCTCAGTGAACTTCTTCAGCTTCTCCAAGTCCTGCTCGTTCACTGTCGGCTTGGTGTTTGTCAGCGACCTCAGCATGTCAGCCTGCACAGAAAATATCAAGAGAGAGGTCATGATACGTGCTGATCACTGCAGTCGTAGTCGAGTAACATGCACAGATTTTCCTCTGTGGCGAATACTGGAAGTCTTTTCTCACCATGCACACGATCGGCTCCAAGAGTTTCTCCCCAGGAACTTCCATCCACGTCATCTCCATGGCGTTGGGATCATTTGGCGAACACGGAGTCAGGAGGTCTTCAACCACAACGTTGGGGTTGTTCCATGATGAGCCGCGAACCTTAATGAGCGTGTGTGTTGAGGGACACAAAGAGGGTTAGATACAAAAGACTTGTTCTTAAAGTCTGAAGTCGCACAGGTAGGATAACAAGCACAGTCTAGTTTTTACCTTTTTGAAGTGAGTGGCTGACTGAACCTTCCTGACGGGCTGCATGAGGGCGTCCCGAACGATAATGCTGACGTCAGCTCCGGAGTAACCCTCCGTCTTTTTGCCCAGAGTGACGAAGTCCTCCTCCGTCAGGTTGTTTGGGGTGGAGCCCAGATGCAGTTTGAACATGAAGGAGCGGGCGTGCTCCTCAGGCAGAGGGATGTAGATTCTCTTCTCAAACCTAAAGACAGACAAAAGATTCAATCAGCCAAATGAACTTGTGTTTTTGTGTCGGTTTGTTGGTCCAATATTGAGCGAGATGGCTCTGATTGTGAATATGACAGCATCATAGAAAGGATCCCTACAGAAATAAGTCTGAATAGTGACTGAAAAGATTCAGATCTTTCGTGTTTTTACAATTTAACAGTTTTATTTCTATTCTTTTTTGTGTCAGTCCTGGACATACAGTAAATGTTGTGAATGAAGAGTGACGTCCTGCTCTCTCAGACCGCCTGAGGTCGTGGTGTCAGCTTCATCCAGCCAGCTCCGGAGCATTAGCTGACCAGACTCCATTAATAAAAACTTCACTTTGCATATTACTTTAACATCACAAAACTCCACTGTTCCAACAAACAAACTAACTCTGGTTTGACAGACAGTGACAGACAGTTCATCCAATCACCTGTCAAGTAAAGCGTCTGCCACAGTTTCCAAGTAGGTTCGGTGTAACAAACCATCTGGCATGTCAGCTTAACTTAAGACACAAAAACGTGCAAAAATAAGGGACAGGTTACCCATAACTGTTTGTTCCCTCAATTTGCAATTTTATAAAGAGAATGTGTTTTCAGTTTAGTTAAATGTTGGTTAAAGGGTGGCGAGTGGTTAGCACTGTCGCCTCGCAGCAAGAAGGTCAACCTCGGCTGGGGCTTTTCTGTGTGAAGTCTGCATGTTCTTCCCGTGTCTGTGTGGGTTCTCTACGGCAGTGTTTTTCAATCCTGGTCCTCGGGGAACACAGCCCTGCATGTTTTAGATGTTTCCTCCTCCAACACACCTGATTCAAATGAGTGGCTCGTTATCAGGCCACTGCAGAGCTTGATGACGAGCTGATCATTTGAATCAGGTGTGGTGGAGGAGGAAACATCTAAAACATGCAGGGCAGTGTTCCCCGAGGACCAGGATTGAAAAACACTGCTCTACGGGTACTCCGGCACTTAACAGGTTAATTGGGGACTCTAAATTGGCCGTAGGTGTGAATATGAGTGTGAATAGTTGCCTCTATGTGCCCTGGGATGATCTGGCGACTTGTCCAGGTTTCACCCCGCCTCTCGGCCAATGTCAGCCAGGATCGGCTCTGATAATGATAAGCCGTTATGTAAAATGGATGTATGGTTAAACTAACCTTCTCCTGATTGCTGAGTCCAGTGTCCATGGTATATTTGTGGCTCCCAGCACCAGGATGCCATCATTATTATTTCCAACACCTGAGAGGAGAGCAACATTTGTTACACTTCATAAACAAAGTACTGTCATTCAGATTTCAGCTCAGATTTTCTGGCGATCTCTTCTCGCTCACCCTGCATCTGGACGAGGAACTCTGTCTTGATTCTGCGTGCTGCTTCGCTCTCGTTCTCGCTCCTGGAGCCGCAGAGGGAGTCGATCTCGTCGATGAAAATGATGGATGGCCTGTGTTCTCGGGCTAAAGTGAACAGGCTCTTCACCAACCTGGAGGGAAAAACACAACATTTAATGTCTGCTTATCATATTCACACTTTTATCATCATGTAAAGAACCTGGGCCTCACTTTTCACTTTCCCCCAACCACTTGGACACGAGGTCGGAGGAGGAGATGGAGAAGAAGGTGGAGTTGTTGGCTTCTGTGGCTACCGCTTTAGCCAGGTAGGATTTCCCTGTTCCTGGAGGGCCGAACAGAAGGATCCCACGCCAAGGAGTCCGCTTCCCTACAGAAATACATACTGTGTTATTAAATACTGTTCATCTTCAGGAGGTTTGAAGTTGTTGCTCTTGTTTTCAGCACCTGTGAACAGGTGAGGGAATTTGATGGGCAGGATCACGGCTTCTTTTAGGGCTTCTTTAGCTCCCTCAAGTCCAGCGACATCGTCCCACTTAATGTTTGGCTTCTCCATCACAATGGCACCTGCGAGAGAGACGAACACTTTAGAGATCGAAGCACTCTGACTTTTCTGAAATGTCAGGAACTCATATTTGACCGCTGATTCACCTGAGAGCTGACTTTCCATCTTCTTCTTCTCTGCGTCGTCCCCGTCGTTTTCATTCCTGAAATGAAAGACGACAGCCCACAGCGTTATTTACAGACTGTGACGACCCCTCCACCTGGACACTAGGTGTCCCTGTTGCTCTCCTTGTGTGTGTTTTTGCAGATGCTGGAGTGATCAGCTGCACCTAGGCTGATGTGTGCTACCCTATAAATGCCTCCCTAATCCTGCAGACGCTCTCTGGCTGACATGACGACAGCCTGTGTTTTCTTTTGTGTTCTCTTCATTCACACAGTCACACATCCATACTTGCTTTATACTACTGACCTACTGATTGCTACACATTTTTCTGATTCGTGTTTTGCATGAATAAATCTGTTTTCTTCGCCACAACCTCGTGTTGTCTCCCTCCTTGTCGCAATCTTTGATCCGGGCTGTGACAGCCGAGACTTGACCCCATCGTTTGCTGGTAATTTCTTAGAAAAAAAAAAATGTTTAAACTGCAAATTCTTGAGAAGGTTCCTGAGAAAGACCCAAAAGACCAACTGGTCACTTACAATTAAACGTTAAAACTTCTTCTTACACCCCTAAAAACCTCTGCAGAGAAAACATGTAATGTTGTTGCTCAAAGGCTAGGCACTGCTGGATATTTGTGAAAAAAAAAGGATTGTTGGCTTTGGACATATGCTGTAAACATAGCACCAGATCAAGGTGCTGAAGGACAGGGTGAGCCAAAGCTGGAAGGAAATGAAGTAGTCATAAAAGCAGCAGTGGGACACTGGCCACCCAACTGACCAACCCTCAGCATGGTATGTAGATCACCTTTACTTCCAGTAATTGGCACAGCTTGGTTGTAGCTACACCTTATTTTCACCTGTGCACTACGTGGCGGGAGTTTTGAACAAAGAGGGTGACAGGCTTATATTATCTTGTATCATTTCATATCATATCATATAGTTTCATCTAGTTTAGTTCGCCACGTTATGCCAGTTTAGGTTTGTTGTTATTCCTTTGTTAATAAATATCATAATACTTATTTAACGTGACCGTAGCCTTTTTTAACGGATAGTTGCCGTTACAGGGAAAATAGAGACAGCGTTCCTTTAATTAAATGATTCACATTAACTGAAACATGCAAACTACAGAGAGATAAACATGTAAACAAGTCTGCAGTATAAAGTTTCTGATAAAGAACTGAACTATTTATGTTGATCTCTGTCAACAGATTTCTGCAGCATTTCTTTAGGAAGCTTTTAAAACCTAAAGTTACCCTGTGAAGTTTTTATGAGTGAGTTCCCTTCGTGCCAGTCGTTTCTCGTCACTCTGCTGATCTACAGATGGTGGTAACGTGCCAAGAAATGCAGCAATGCCCCAATAACTGTGAGGAAAATAATGTTGCTCGGAAGTGAACACGCAGGTTTCAAAATTAGCTTTGGCATTCAACATGTCGGCAGATACACAGAGTGCACCTTTAACAAAACCAACTTTAACCCACTCAGATAAAACTTTGTCTCCAATTTGTTAGGAAGCAACTTTCTCCTGGTACACCGTAGATAATGACTCCCATGTGCCTGAATTTAAACAGTCACAACAAACACTGAGATATTATTGATCACTCTCACCCTTTGTCATCAGACTGGGACTCTTTGACGGGCTTGGCCGGAGAACTGTTCTCCTTCTTCTTCAGATATTGCTTCAGCTGCTCGGCTCTGTCCAGGTAGTCCATACACTTGGCCCTGATGCTCTGCGCCGCCCGTTCACCCTGAGTCTCATCTGCAGCACAGTAAAAGCTCATTTAACGGATATTTTAAAAAAAAAAAAATCACACATATATTTTATGATGCGAGTCACAAGTCGAGCTCCTTACACTTGACGACATGGAGGAAGTATTGCACTGCAGACTGATAACATCTGAGCGCCTCTTCGTAGTTTTTGGCTTTGTCCTCCGCTGCAGCTTTGGAGGCGAGATCGATAGCTTTCTGAGAACAAAAAAGGTTTATAATTAGTAACTAATATGTTTATTAATGGTTAATAACTAATTTACACATGCTGTATAGTTACAAGCTTATAATACAAACAACATTTGGGTTGCCAGGTTGTGAAAATCCTTTTAATTGGTGAGAGTGCTGCTGTAATTATTGGAAATCCATTAACTAATTAACTCGTTTCTTTGTAAATGGTTTATTAACCATTAATAAAGCTATAACTTACAACTTATAAAGCTTTTATACAGAGTGCTTTATCAAGAAGTGATACTGATGATCATTTAATAAAATAAAAGTAAAAATACAACACAGTAACAGCAGCTAAATGTACTTTAAGTTCAAACAGTAAAAGTACTCGTTCAAAGTGTCAATACTGATGCATAAATGTAGCATTTTACAGGTGTAGCATCTGAGGGGCTGTGAGGTGATTAATAGGAGAGGAAATAAGATAAAAACAGAGTTCTGATACATAAAGTTATATGCACTTTATAGACTCAACTCTAATCTGTACATTTATAGTAACGTTTCAACTATTTTGGCCTCATATGGTTTAATTTAAATGAGGAACTGCTAACAGTTAGGCAGTGTTTAACATGTGTCATAAGTCAACTGCTCGCAGGGCGCTGCTCTGGGTGGCTGCCCATCACTCCATCATCTCTCACCACATTTGCATGTCCCTTTGTATGTGTGAAATGAAGAAGTGAAAAAAGAATTTCAGCCTTGAGGGACTGATAAAAGTATCTCTCTTCTTTCTTCTTAAAATCAGAACGTCTATGACTTTTCAAAATAAAGTTATATAATCCACAAAGATGCACACTGTCACACTGCAAATAAAAAGTATGTAAAGCATCTAGAAATCATAACAAAAATAAATGCATATACTGTAGAACAAGAGCTCAAAGGAGATGACGCACATGTAGATACATTTCTGGTAAAATTTGATTTAATGTGACCTAATTGGGCCTCATATGCTTTAATGTAAACGAGGAACTAACCAGAACAGTATATGCAGTGTTTAACAGGCGTCACAAGTTAAACAGGTTAAAGAACTGGTTTAACTTTAATAATATAGTTTAATGTAAATATAAATCTGAAAATGATCTCTAACCTTTAACTGTCAAATAATAACATTATAATGAAAAATTATGTTGCATAAAATAGAAATACTGCAGTAAAGTACATCAGAGTACTCCAGCAACGTACAGTTACCTAACTACTTCCCAGCATACCTATAAATAGGTCAAATGCAGATGAACGGATTTCTTCACAACCTGGCAACCCAAATGTTGTCAACTATTTCCTTAAATGCTAAAACAGTTAATAACATTTATAAAAAGATAAGTTAACACTTATAAAGTCCACCTTTATATCCAGGTGCTTTTACGCGCTGAATTATCCGTTTAAAGTGATTAAAAACTTTATTTAAAAAAGACGAACGTCTTATGTAACCGAGTGGAGCGAGCTGAGTCAAAGTTTGTCTCTCACCTGTAAGTTTCCACCGGCCATCAGAACACCAAACTTCAGTCTGTCCCTTCAGGTAAAACAATAAATCCTCTCGCTCTGTTTTTCCTCCCCGTCAGCTGATAATTACGTTTATTTATTTAACAAAACTTCAACAGCAGAAACATCCTGAAAGTTTGTCTCTCTCTCTTCCGCATCAACAACATAAAAAAAAGGGGGCTGTCACTTCCCTGTTGGTCACGTGATAATGTTTTGTTATCTCCATCAGCTGATGCAAGGAAATGAATCATGTCTTTGAAATCTGATGATCTGATATATTCAACTTTACCACAGAGATGTAAATATTTAGAGTTATTTTACTTTGAAGGAAACGTTACATTAATTCAAACAGGTGAGGTGTCAGACAGGTGAGACTGAGAATACTGACCTCTAGTGAACATTATGACTCAATCATATAGTCTCTACAATAATCTAATATCCATTTATTGCTTTATAATTAAAATATGTTTGTTATTTAATCATTAAAATAAATATCAGGACGTCTCTGACCTTTCAAAATAAAATTACCTGATCCTCCTGCGTTAAATAAACATGCGCACTTATGGATTGAATAACAAATTTACATTTTATTACATCTATTAAAAAGGCAAAATAAAAAGTGTGCAAAATATGTAGAAATCTTACAACACCCGGGGTCAACAAAAATAAATGCACATACTGCAGAACAACAGCGTAAAGGAGACGATGATGGCAGACAAATGCAGTTTTTGGTTGCACACTGTGTTGCTCTAAATTTAGTCCAGTTTTATTCAACATATGACAGCTTCATTTCAGCAGTACAGTACATATTGTGGCTGGAGGAAGGAGACTTGACTCTGTGTTGTGGACGTCTTCAGTGTGTGTTACAGGCAGGAGGAGTGTGATGGGTGATCATCAGCTGTTTCCATTTAAGATTTTTGGATGTAAAATCTTCAGGATGCGGTCGCTCTTTGTAAGATCTGCAGGGAGTTCATTATTCTGCAAAACACACATGAGAGAAAAGTTTAGTTATGCACTTATAATCTGTCTGTTTCTCAGATCTACGTGTCTCACCTTGTTGGATAATGTGGGGTCTGCGTTGGCCTCGAGCAGCAGCAGGACAGTTCGGATATTTCCACCCATAACAGCAGCATGAAGGGCAGAGGAGCCGTTCTGCAGACGACACATGAAGACATGTATTCATAATACTCATGGAGAGGTGTTATATAAATATAAATGTTCAGTATTAAAGGAATACCTCAACATTTTGGAAAATATGACATGTGTAAGAGCCACTTAAGTCACCTTTATTTGGTGAAAAATGTTGTTATGACATGTTATTTATGTTCTGATATTGTTTATGTGTAAAGTCAGTGTACGTGCTGAATAGTGGATGAAGCTGAGCTCATGTTTCTAGTCGTTGTAGTTGCAGTTTACGACATGTTTCATAATGATGTAAGGCAGTGTTTGAGTGCACAGAAAAAGGTGTGGATAAGCATGGTGATATAATACGAGAATATAAGAAGTCAGCGGAGTGAGTAGAATAGATACTCTATTATTTATTATTTAGTAGCGATGCCCTGAGAGCAGTTATGGGTTCGCTACCTTGCTCACTTCTCCAGCTGCCACAAATTTTGGATTACCTTTTATAATGCTGTAAGTTATTAATATTTAAATATATTATTGTTCATGTTTTAGGACACAAGTGGCCAAGGAACTTAGAACTTGTGGTAAAACGACCACAAGCTTCACTTCACACAAACACACTTTAGACTCAGTAACACGTGATATCTTGTTAGTTTAATCTGTACAAAAGTGCCAAACTATCTCCTGTCTGAGAGTCTCTCAAATGCTAAGTTAACCGTAGCAGCATCCTCTACCTTGAGAAGTCCAAGTGAAGGAGAAAACTTGAGAAGTTCCTCAATGACGCTGTTGTGTCCTTTAAAAGCTGCTTTGAATAACGCTGTTGATCCATCCTTCAAAGACAGAAACAGAGAAAGCGTACAATTATTTAACACTCAAGGTCCTCTTACTCACTAGATCTGAGGCTTTCGACTACATCACGTGGTCCTCATCACCAAACTTACTGAGATACTCTGAGTGCCACAAATCCAGCAGCAGTCAATCAATAATCCCTTCACGTGCAGTTTTTATGTACTTCTTACTTGTCTGTCAGCGTCCCGATCTGCGCCACGCAGGAGAAGCACCTTCACCACCTCACTGTGACCCATCTGAGCTGCCATCCACAGGGGGGCAGTGCCATCCTGGAGAAGACGTGGATGAGTGGGCATGGGCGGTGGTGCAGCGATTGAAGGACAGAAAAAGGGAGAGGGAGGAGGTGAAAGGAAAAAGAGGAGCATTAGAGTCGCTGCAGGCGTGAGATTACCTGGAGGAATGAGGAAGAGGAGGTGTGAACGTAAGAGGGAGAAATCTGTGACTGTGTCCTAAAGAGGCGAGGGCATTACCTCCCTCGCTTGGTTAACCTTGGCACCGTACGAAAGCAGCTGACGAATCACAGTCACATGACCCTCCTGGGCAGCGAGAAACAGGGAGGTGGCACCGTCCTGAAACATAAAAGAAACACCTAATTATCTGCTGCACAGAAAAGCTTCTAACTAAGCAAAAAAAAAGGTGTATTAATACCAAAATCTTGTGTTACTACTGTTTTTTAAATGCATGTTTGTGCAGTCAGGTTGTTTTGTCCTGCCTAAAGAGACACACTAATCCTGCCAAATGTCAGTCACGTCTGACTCAGCAGTCTGCAGAAACCCGAGAGGCCGGATTCCAGCTGTCGGGACATTGTGTGCAACCAACCATCATGTTTCTGACAAACAGAGGTACTGACGGGAAGTGGACACCAGAAGCCAGAGATGTGGACTCACATTGAGCTGGTCGTGAACATTGGCTCCGTTCTTCAACAGAGTGTCCACCACTTTGGAGTGTCCGTACTGAGAGGCGACGGTGACAGCTGTGCCGCCGTCCTGCCACAAAAACACACAAGAAAAAGGAAGAAAATAGTTGATATTCACAACTGTGTGTGTGTTACCTCCTGCAGGGAGAACATCATGAAAAGAAAGCAGCCTGAGCTGCATATTTTCTTCTTCATTTTTGTCTCCTTATCTCTGCACTCTGAATCACAGCGTGTGATGATAGCATCGCAGCACAGCCTCCATCACACCCAAAGACTGTGACACATGTCATCGTGCTATGCTTACATACCTTTGTCTGGAATTCAGTGGAGGCTCCAAATTCAAAGAGGAGCTTCACGATGTCATTGTGACCGTGCTGGGAAGCGAAGAACAAGGCGGTAGAACCTGTCTGGAAAGAACAATAAAATAAAAAAAAAACATACAGCTGCTTTCAATTCATATTTGTGAATGTTACATATGTGTACTGATCAAGCGGCAGTTAAGAAGTGCCAAAAACTGCAGTTCCTCAAACGTCCACTTGAGGCTGGCTCCAGAAGTGAGTCAGTCTCCATAAATCCCCATGTTAAAATGTCCAACTTCACTTTATTTAACTCACCTGTTCAAATTATATTAATGCTTAAAGTTATGTGTAATTAACAGTGTGGACGCTTTGATTGACAGGTAGGTGCTGTTACAGGTGGCTTTTTTGATCAATCAGGCGTCATTCAGCCCGCCTCAGGTCCACCGATGATCCACATCTTTACCTGATTTTAAATTAGCAGGACTACCAACAGAGCCACCACTCTGAGCATGACAGTAACTCCTATGGATACGATGTCCATGTTTTATACAGTCTATGGCACTGATGTGTTTTCTTAAAGCAATACTACATTTTAAACAACATTAGAAAAGAGTTAGAAGAAAAGATCAATGCCACTCTCTCTAAGCCTGTATGCTAAATGTGTAGCTACAGCCACAGTTAGCTTAGCTTAGCACAAATACAAGAAACTTGTTTGTTTAATCTGTACAAAAAA
This sequence comes from Argyrosomus regius, assembly GCA_946959425.1. Lineage (NCBI taxonomy): Eukaryota > Metazoa > Chordata > Actinopteri > Sciaenidae > Argyrosomus > Argyrosomus regius. Next base: position 5,876,114 of record OX336888.1, read on the forward strand.
AACAAAAGTTATGTGCCGGATTGTTTCTTGTCTTTCCTGGAGTCTCCTCTGGCAGCCAGCAGCTGATTAGCATAGCTTAGCACAAAGACTGGAAACAGAGGGAAAAGATAGCATGGCTCTGTTTGATTTGTTGCTTTACAGGGGCTTTTGTACCAGACTATTCCTTGGCCGGGAGCAGTGACTTCCTGAAGTTTTACGGCCCTTTCAGAGACAATATGATGTGCCCTCCGAGGCCAAGCCAGCTGTGCGCTGCGCTTTGGTTGACGCAGCTAAAAAACCATTAAGGGGCAGTGCATGCCATTAAAAATAATGGATTTCAGAGCTCAGCACTGCTGTTGTGTCTGAAAGGAAAGGGCCATCAGCTTTATACTGTTTCCGTAAACTAAGCCAGATATTTTCCCATCATACCTCTCTCTGGTAGTTGATGTCAGCTCCTTGCATGATGAGTTCTTTGACACACTCATAATGGCCGCTGTACGACGCCACCATCAGCGCCGTCGTCCCATACTGGAAAGAAACAATAAATTAGATGTTTTATATTGGATGACTCGCTGAGAACTACTTCACATGTGGTGATGAAACTTCTGAACTTAACACGTGAAGCCTTCTGCCTTTATTATGATGAAAAATAAGAAAGATGGGTGTGAAGTATGGGTGCATGATGGGTACACATGCACCACAGAGGTTAAGGCTTTGAAGCTCTCTGTCTCCCTACCACAGGTGGGTTATGGTTAAAGCGTGCAGCTGAGCAGCCAGGACATGCAGCGTCCGTACACTGTCTCTGCAGTCTGCGTCCACACGCCCACTGTTGAGCAGCAGCTGAAGTAGGGCCAAGTTCCCCTTCCTCGCTGCCCAAAACACAGCATTAGCCAGGGGTGTTTCCTTCTGGAGGGTAAATACACACAACAAGCACTGACCTTAAACCACCATTATGGTATTAAACACACTGACAGTAGAGTGCAAGCCAGTGGAGACAGTACAGCAGTGTGGGTAGAGATTTATAGGTTAAATCAGGTGATCAGTAATCAAACAATGCATGCACAGATACACTATACAGGTGTGACATGTAGGTAGAGCACACACACACAGCCTATTACGCATGCACACACACACACATGCGTAAAGATAGACTGTATGATTGCATCAAATCCAATTTAACTCCAGCTCTCACCGGTTTTATCCTCAACAATTAAACACCTCACCGTTAAATAAATCCTGAAAGTGAAGTGCACACTGTCACAGGAAGCAGGTGTAATCTGTTTTTCTCATTCAGGCCCTGTAACGGCTGATGGATGCATAAAAAAAACAAAAAAAACAGAGAGGCTGGTTTACCTTAAAAGACATCATGCAGACCTCATTCGTGACTCATCTTTCTTCCTGCGCCCTCATTCATTAGAGACGATGCTTTGCCGCACTGTGTTTTGGGTGTTGGCGGCGCCCGATCGCGGACATAATAATAACAACCAGTCAGACAGTCAGCTGAGCTCACCCCGCTCTGCAGTCACGGAGGGAAGAGCAAGCAGAGGCCGCTGGAGGGCGCTGCTGAGCGCACACAGTCATCTGACAGGGTGAAGTCAGGTGGATGGATTCAGCTCGGGTCACTAAGTACATTCAACTCAAGTATAAGATTGATGCGCTTGTAGTTTAATTAAGTGCTTTAATTTGAACTTCTCCTCCTCTATATTTAATTGAAAGCAACATAAATACATAAACTGATGATGGGATCATAAAATACAACACATTGATGGAGATTAAATGTCACATTTCAGATCAAATATTTAAAGCAGAAATTGATGTTTTTTTGTGATTTAGCACTCCCAGTTTCAGAGCTTAATTGGCTGCTGAGCCCGGTTACATTGCCCACATACCTGGCTCCAGTTCCACCGGCTCCACTCGCTCTTGCCCCTGGACCTGAAAAACTGTTTCACTCTGTCTGTAGATGTTTAAGACATTATCTCTGGAGCATTATGTGACAATTCATGCACATACATTAACTTAATAAAACTTGTGAAACAGTTAATCATAAACTGATGAAATGCTACACATGAACGAATAAAAATAAATAAATCTGTAGTTATTTGTTTTGCAGATCTTTGTTTTTCTTCTTTCCTCTCCCATCAATTATCTCATGACCACACTGATATATTATACGCCCTTTTCTAAGAGGGTTAAGAATCACTAAACAAACTGTATATAAAGTCATTTAAACTAACTCCACCATGAGCAAATACAACAGCAAGATGTTGCTTCTGCATTGATGCATCAGGAGCAGCAACAATGGTCGGAAAGTACAAAAAGATTTTGAGGTATCTTCCATTTCCATTTGGTTCTACTCCACTACATCAGCTGGATATATTTAGCTTTTTACTCCACTGTATTTGTAGATAGTATACATTTTTTTTTTTAAAGATATAAAAAAATGTATGATAAGCTCATAAAATACAATGTTTTTTTTAACACTGGAGGTTCCTTTACATGTTTCAGACATCTTCAAGTTGTTAGCGGTTACATCAAAGAGACATTTCCCCTCTAAACTTCAAACCAGGAACTTTCTTGCTGCGAGTAAGCACTGTGCCAATCAGCTATTTTTAATCGTTAATTATCTGATTCAACAAGTATTTTTGTACATCCATGAAAGAAAAGTCTTTCAAATAAACACAGACTTGTGTCATGACTCCTCTGGTTTATTTTGGGGCCCTTACGAGAGGGCCTGACCCTCGTATTGACTGACTGTATATATGATTATAACTAGCTCCACTTTGAGCAGCTACAACAGTAAAATGCTGCCTACACATTGATGCATGTGTTAATAATCTTATAATGTCATATATAATAATATATCAGTCACAGAGCCACTCTTCTGCATTATGAGTACTTTTACCTAACATACATTTAACTGATCATTCTTCTGTACTTTTACTTCAGTAGGATTTTAAATGCAGGACTTTCACATATAATAGAGTATTTTTACATTAATGTATTGACACTTTTACTTAAGTAAGTGTCTGTGTACTTGTTCCATCACTGGTTTTGGAAAGTTTGATGTCAGGTGTTATGGTCAATTATAACCCGGTATTTGAAGGATTTACAATATTGCAGCTTTAGCTCTCTCTAAATGATAATAGAGGTATTACCGAGGAGGAGCAGGGAAAGCATCTTATTTTTGTTGACTAATGTGCCTCTCAGGTGCTGGCATAAGTGTTTATTTAGGGATTCAGCAAAGTATAGTGGAAACATGTACTTGTTGCAAGGCTATATAAGGAAGGTTGACAGTGAGCCTGTTGCTGTGTGACCGTCCAGAGTCACTCTCAGAACATGGGAACTAAACAGACTCACATCCATACAGGTAAGCCGGCCAGGACTTTTTATTTCATACGGGGTGAAGTCTTAGACCTTTTATTTTAAAGACAAACCTGCTCAGCTTTATTAAATATCATGAGGTATGACTACAGATGTTGATGTTTCTGAGTACTGTCCAAGTATAAATGTGCAATATCAAGTAGTATAAGTATTGGAGAGGTATCACTGTTTGAATAGATGAATGTACTATATAAATAGGATATACTACTACTATTGAGGATTGAGAGTAAGAGTAAAGTAACAAGTGCACACAGGGGTACTGAACTTCAATTTTCAGATATTTTAAATATATTTTAAATATTTATATCAAGTCAAGCAGGTTTTATTGTGATTTCAGCCATATACACAGTACACAGTGAAACAAGACAGTGTTTCGCCAAGGACCACGGTGCTACATGAAAACATAAAACACAGTGCAGACAGGATTATATTAAAGTGCACACACATTACAACGCAAAATACAAAAGGGCTACATAAAGTGCAGCATGTTCAGAGGTAGATACTGAATAAAGATTAAGTAGCAGCAGAGATAAAAGGTTCACATTGTTGTTGTATGTTTGCAGTTATCTTAAAGTCTGAATGCTATTTTTTAAAGTACAACAATTGGCATCTTTCATGTTTAACTTGTAGGCAAGTGAAGTCAGAATCAATAATGTAGGTTTAATACACATTTTTAATTGTTGCAAACAAAACTGTGACTCTGCTGCGATGCTCTTGTTCTTGTAGTGCAGCAGGCCAGCTTCCTGCTGAGAGCAGCTCTGTTCTTCGTCCTGCTGTCCGGGCCACAGCTCGTGGTTTCAGACTCAGATGAGGCGATCCTGACTGAGTGGGAGATCTGGAAGACCAACAATGGCATAGCCTACGATGAAATAGTGAGATGGACTCCACGTCTAAAACACAAGCACCAAGAGTAAATGCACACGATTCATGTGAGTGTTTCTGTGTTTTGTGTTATCGTGCAGGACGACATGCAAAGGAGGGTCATCTGGGAGGAGAACAAGCGGATTATTGATGACAATAATCACGGATATTTCATGGGGATGAGGCCGTTCACTATGGTCATGAACAAATATGGAGACCTGGTGAGGAGTAGTGTTTTCTCTTTAAAGCTAAAAGCTCCCCGAAGCTCCAAGTTTTTCATTTTGGGAAATACATTTATTCAAAAATTACATAAGCAGATTGATACCTCACTCATATCTGTCCACTCAAAATGCACAGCCAGAAGACAGTTAGCTTAGCTTAGCATAAAGACTGGAAACAGGGGGAAACAGCTAGCCTTGCTCTGTCCATGAGGTCACTGCTCCTGGCAAAGAAATAGTCCCTGACTTAAATCCATAAATTACTATTCTTACATTTAGTTTCATGTAAATTTGTGAGTTTTAGAGACCCTGGGAGGAGGATTTTGCTACCTTTGGACACAGCCAGTCTCGTACCTGCTTCCTGTGTTTGTGCTAAGCTAGGAACTGTCGACCAATAACATGAATTACTGGAATACAATCTTTATGTTCTCCACGTGTAGACAAGACAAGAGTACCAGCTTCTGCAAGGTGCCTCAATAGATGCTAAATTCGTGAAGAGAGGGAGGACCGTCTCGGCCCGAAAGCTGCGTAACAATGCGAGGAAGTTAGATGCTTGGGTTGTCGACTACAGGAACATGGGTTACGTGACGGAGGTGAAAGATCAGGTAAGAACCTCCTAAATTAACTTTAAGTGGCTTTTATCCAGACTGAGTCATGACCACCTTCACATGTATGTTTTAAATGTTCTTCACAGGGTTACTGCGGTTCGTGCTGGGCCTTCAGCACTACGGGAGCCATTGAGGGACAAATGTACAAGAGGACTGGTCAGCTTACATCTCTGAGTGAACAAAATCTGGTGGACTGCTCCAAATCATTCGGTACCTATGGCTGCAGCGGTGCATGGATGGCCAATGCCTACGACTACGTGGTCAGCAACGGGCTGCAGGCGACAAACACCTACCCGTACACCTCAGTGGTGAGGCTCAGTGTGCTTTCTCTACCTCCTTCAGACTGTTGATGACTTCAGCCATCAACTTTAAGCTCTGTATTTCTTCCAACAGGATACCCAGCCATGTTACTACGACAACAGACTTGCAGTTGCTCATATCAAGGACTACAGGTTCATACCCAAAGGAGATGAGCAGGCTCTGGCTGATGCCGTGGCAACTATCGGTCCAATCACAGTAGCCATCGATGCAGATCATGCAAGCTTCCTGTTCTACAGCTCAGGTTAAAACACACCCTTTATACAATCATTAAGTCAAACATGTTTTTTGAAACTGCTATACGTCCATGTGTATGATGTTGACACTTCCCTTTGTAGCCTTTTTCAGCTCATTGTTTTGGTCCAAAACGTTGCTGTTGTTGGTTCAGTCTCACCGCTCTCATGAAGCTCATGTCTCCAGCTACAGCCGTCTGAATCTTTTTGAACACATCCTACTCAGCACCACCAGAAACCAGCTGGTGGAGCATTTAGCACCTAAAGAGTCAGATATCTCCCTTAGGAGTTGGTAGAGATGAGAACACTGGATGTATATTCATCAGTTGGACCCAAACATGTCTCCAAATGAATGATAATGTTCCTCTAAGTGGCCAAACAATCAGTTAACGGAGAATGATATTGCCTTTACAGGAATATACGACGAGCCCAGCTGTAACCCGAACAATCTGAGTCACGCTGTGCTGCTGGTTGGCTACGGCACCGAAGAAGGCCAAGACTACTGGATCATCAAAAACAGGTCAGAAACCCCCCTACACATATAGATATTTGTCAACAAGTCTACGATGGTTTCTTGCATTTTGTCTGAATAAACTTTCTTCTTTTCAGCTGGGGTACCAGTTGGGGTGAAGGCGGCTACATGCGAATCGTCCGAGATGGCAGAAACGCTTGTGGCATCGCCAGCTACGCCTTGTACCCGATTCTATGAGTGTGATACGATGGGTCAGTTGAGTGTTAATGCTAAACAAGTCTTCTCTAAAGTGCACTCCTTATTTTCTGAACCTTCTGCTGAACCTTTCTGACACCGTTTGATAATGTTTTGTGACTCATATTAGTCTTTTACAGTGAACACATTGCTTCTCTCAGGGACGTAGCACACACACTCCAGCATATGTGCTCAAGATGAAATTAGCCTTTAATGTTTTATTGATTGGAAAACTGCAAATTCGAATAATTAAAGTGAGACTCTGTAACTTTGGACAGACGTAATGACACGATCCTTTGTAAATTATAAAATACATTCTGGATTTTGCTTTTTTTAGTTCAGTAGTTCATAGATAAGCATTCACACCAGCCAAATTATGTGGTTGAATCAGGTATTCCCATTAAATCATTGCAATTAGTAGACAGTAGTAGTAGATCCATGCACACGTGAGAATAGTTAGCCATCCTGACAGTGCTCATCTTTAAAGGGGCAATATGTAATATGTGTATTACTGACAGCTAGTGGTTAAAATGGGTACTACAGTCCAAATTCAAAATATTGGAGAGAGTTGTCGTCCTCCTTGCTCTTCTCCCCAGACTCGAAACTCACACGGGTTGCCAGATTGAAAACACTGAACCGTCACAAGCGCAAAACAAGCAGAAATTGGTTAATTTGATGAATCAGCTTATACGTGCACGCTCGACTGTCTCTTTGTCCCTCTGTTCCTCTCCAATATTCTCCCTCTGAGAGAGAGACAGAGGGACAGAGAGAGAGAGAAATAAAGAGTTACTTCAACTTATACAGCATTATTGTGATAGTACTTAATGTTTTTGCCAAGTTATGATAAAAAAACAGCTAATTTAGAGCTAAAAGTCGCTGTGACCCTGTGAATCCTCCCTACGGACTCACTTCTCCAGCGTCCATCTCTGGCAGTAAGTGCAGAGTAGGTCACTGGGAATGATTTTAAAATTAAATATATAGAACAGGAGCTCTGGGTCCTTCTGGGCTCTAAGCTGTCTCCATCTTTAAAATACATCTCCAATATTTACATATTACGTTTTCCGGTCATGGAGCTTTTTAGGTCGGGCTGTTGATCCGCTTCGTTCGCTTGCTTTCACGGCTGCAGCACGCTGTGTTTGTGCCAAATTTGTTTCATATCTGGCAACCCGAAGTGTCGACATGGGCAGTGGGCCAAAACACAAACAAACATTCAGCACTGGAATTACAATTTGAAAAGAGAACATACTGGTTGTAGTATTAGCCAGAGGCCAGGATTTAAATTTAGCATGTTTCCTTAATCCCTGATGACATAGCATGATATTTATGATTTAATACAGTCAACATGTTACATATTATTCCTTTAAGTGGGACTAGATAAACATAGTTTTCTGACAGTTATGAGACAGAGACAGAGTCTGTGGTACAAATACTTCACAATGTGTGAACTTTTTAAAACTTTTGATGAAATGATGAATAGTCTCGGGAACAAAAAGACCCAGTACAGAGAAAATAGAAAGAGCTTCCTGAACCAAATACTTCCAAAAAGTCGTGAGGATTCATTTTTCTGTGTCACTTCTTTGCTGTGAACTGTCGCTGCACTTCCACAAGTTACACAGTCTCACTTTAAGGTGGGTATAATGTGTGTATCGACCGATCTGAGAACCGATCCGACCTTTAATGAACAGACAGGATGTTTGCTGTTTATTATAAGAAGGTTTAAAACCCTCTGGGGTCCCGTCAACGGCCTTAAGTACTGCTTGTGCACTCGTGGGCGATTGCTCGGATCCCAGAGGTTTAAAACACTTGTTACAAATTATGATGCAAAAAAAGTCAACCAGGGTTCCCTGCTTGTGAATTTCACTGTTTGTTTTTAACTGAGACTGCAAACTTTTTTGTTTTATTACAGTAACACTGTCATAACTGCTCTGACATATTGAGAGGAGGGCGGCGGGGGGGTGAAGGGATGGTTGGGGACATGGCGTGGTGATCTCAGTGTTTCAGGCTTCAACATGAATCTGTTTGAGACAGAACAAATAAAATGGTGCTTTGTGTTTTCAATGCAAATAATACATGTTTTGTTTTTTTCCTGTGGCATATTCTTGCATATTTTTCTACCATTATAAACAATATTTTTGTCTGGATCAACTGAAATGTCTTAACTTCTGAACTGACTGATAATAAAATAAATAACCAACAATCTCTGAAGTGTATTTGTTGTTATTCACATGCATACATACCTCCTACAGATGATCTACAAGTTCAACCACACCTCACTGAACTTTGAGCCTGTGCACGGCACACTAGGCTGCACTTATTCACACTTGATGTTTCACATAAAAAGCTCCAAGGTTCACCTGCTGCAGGGTTTACCTGTGAGGAGAAGAAGGAGGAGTCACTTCTAGACTTCTCTCGTGGCTTTTCTGATTGACATCATGCAGCTGAATATATCTCTGCTTTGCAGTGTCGTGTGTTTGTTGTTGCTTTGCTTCGCTCCGGTTTGTCCCTCCAAACATTCAAAGTGCAGACACGCTCAGATTCATCAGAAGACGCACGGCACGAGGAAGTTCTGCGATCCTTCGTTCAGCAACGAGACAGCAGGTGCTATCACTCAGGTAAGGCAGCTCTTTGTTGAGTTGTCTGTTGCACATTGTGGCTTTGGATTATCTGTTTTCCACTCTTTGAAGGTGAGGAAGTTATTGCACATGCTGTGGCTCTAAACAAGGTCAAGGAATCATTTAGTGTTACTTGAAATTCTTCTAAATCCTCTCAGAAATCTAATTTTTTACTCTCATCAGGGTGTGTAGTATCCTATATTTACATTTCCAACACACACTCTTCACTAGATGGAGAGAAAACACACGAAGATCTGCACTATGACCATGTGTTCCTCTCTCCGTCTCCATGTCACACCCTCATGTATTTTCTCAGTGACAAATGAATCTGGTATTGTCAGTACATTCACATTTTTTCTTGCCGTTAATCACTTTGCAGCATGATAACTTAGTGATAACAGGTTTCTCCTGCACCAGCTCAGCAGTGTTGGAGTGTTTGCTCATGTTTATCATCCCACAATCGACTGTGCAGCTCTCTGTGTCCGTACAGAAGTGCAGCTCTGGTTTCTACAGAGAGCAGACTGGACCGTACAGGGGTCAGTGTGTGCCATGTAGCTGCAATGGACTCTCCAATGAGTGTGATGAGCATACAGGGAACTGTGTGGTTGGTGTTCATTCATACACACACTTATACACACACACATTTAAGGTTAAAAGCATTTGTGGGACAAACCAGACACAGAACATGTTGTTCATGTTGTGTTTCATCTAACCGACCTCCAGAACTGTCAGTCCAACACCATTGGGGACCGCTGTGAACGGTGTAAAGAGGGTCACTATGGAAACGCAGCCAAAAGGACCTGCCGTGCCTGTCCATGCCCTCTTACAGGGAACAAGTTAGTCTGTTTCTCTTTTTATTACTGATGTTTGCTCTGCGTCAGTATGAAAACCATCTTCCCCTCCTCTGTCTAGTTTTGCGTTGGCCTGCCTGGACATCGGCTCATCGGTTGAATGCTTGTGTAAACGTGGTTACATCGGGGCCAGATGTGAGAGGTGTGTCTGCTGCACATCACCAAACCATCAATGCACCACCCTCCTGTCCACTGCTCAATGCGAGGCACATGAATGATATATTATGTAGGTCTGACACTAAAAATATGGAAGTTGAACAGCAGCCTTTTCTTGTGTTTCCTCTCGTTAAGATGTGCGTTTGGTTACTACGGCAATCCAATGATGGATGGAGGCAGCTGCAAGCCCTGCAAATGCAAAGAGGGCACCTTAAACTTTTGTAATTCTCTGACTGGAGGTAAATATATGTGTATATATCTATAATATATAGTTTTTATCACTAACAGGAGATGATTTCTGATCATGTCTGAAGCAGTATGTGATCTAAAATTGGGATTTTAGTCAAAATCAAAGTTGCAGAGGCAGAGAAAAGTTTGGTCCCTAGGTCAAGCTCTAAAAACATTTGAGCCTACATTTCCCACAATGCAACCAACAGCATCTTTTTTCTCTGATGTTCTCTACTTGATAAATACCCATATTTACTCTGTGCTCCAGTTTGTGACGCAGGCTTTCAGGTATAAATCTGTAGTCTCCAGAAGATGATGAGGATATGACAGGCTGATCTGTGGTGCTCAAGACAGCTAAACTGACTTTAATGTGATGAGATCAACTTTAATATCTTTCCCTTTCAATAGAGTGCATCACATCTGGTAACAGCAGCTCTGGTGATCATTGCCATGGTGAGTTTGTGCTGTTATAACATGAAGAGTCCTTCAAGAATTACCCATATTTTCTGTTTAATCCTCCACTCGTATTTACTTCACAGACTGTGACAGCTGCGTCGTGACCTTACTGTTTGACCTGGAAAAGATGGACGATGTCCTGGCTCGGCTGAAGCAGCAGCTGCAGAACTTCACTCATGAACCTGCTTCACTCTCCGGGCTGAACCGCCTGCAGGCGAACATCTCTGAAACCAAGGTGCAGTTCATGCAGGTTTCCTCTAAAACATATTTGATGCCGAGGAGTTTGCCAAAAGAAAAATATCTCAACTTCTGTTACATTTGTATCACACAATACTTCTCACCTCCTCTGTTTTGCAGATTGCGGTTGGGGGCTACAGCTCTGCTGTGAGACACCTGGATCCAAAGGTGGAACAGCTGGAAGCAGACGTGGATGCTGTCGGAGATGACTTCAGTCGACTGATTGACGAGGTACCTGGGGTGAATTTTCCTCAGCTAATCAAACTAAAACTCCGTCAGGAGTTTGGGAGGATAATTGCAATTTTACGAAATTGTAAATGTGAATTATTGTTTTGGATACAGCAGGAGGTATTTTTATAAACCGATTACATCACATACGACAGAAAGTGGAAGGAAGTCTCTTCTTTTTAGTTTAAAGAATAAATAAACAGATCTGAAAACACGAGAACCCTTGACACAATTTCAAATCTTTTTCACCAGCAAGACATAATATAGCACTATTTCATTGTTGTTCAATCAATACATTTACCCTCATATACCTCGTCTCATTTAAATTATACTATGCTGTGCAATTATTTTTTGCTGTGCAGTTATAGTTATTTATTTACACTGGACAAAAAAGTTGGCACGCTGTGCAAAATGTGATGATGTGCAAAAACACTGAAACCTTATATTTATATTTGAAAACAGACAACTTATTAAATGGAGAAGTTGTGAAATGCTGAAAGAAAACAGCTGGTGGAACATCTCACAATAAAACGAGGTTAACTGATAAATGTTAGTAACATGACTGGGTCTAAAAAAGAGTCTTTGTGAAGTTAAAGACGGGGAGAGCTTCACCACTCAGTGAAAGACCTCGCTGGCAAATAGTTTCTCAGAATCATTCATCAGTTTCATCGTCTACTCAAAGACTCAAAGAAATCTCTGGCTGAAAACCAAAAACACTGAATGGCCGTGATCCTCAGGCCCTGCATGGGCTGACGAACATTTCCAAAAACCATCGTCTGTGAACGCAGCTCTAAATGAACTGAACCGTCCTGCCTCCAGTCCAGACCTGATGTCATGTTTTTGTGTTTTTCTGAGGATGTCTTGTGTATCTTTACTTCCTACCTTTGTTGTGTTTCCTGCCATGTCTGGTTTGTCTGTTTCAGCCTGACTAATTTCACCCGTTGTCCTGTCTTGATTTGTTTATTTAGTCCCTGTGTTCCTCTGTCTCACTTGTCAGGTCGTCTGTATTCTGTTCCTTCAGTCCTTTGTTCCTCCTTTGTGCTTCCCATCGTGTTCCTGCTCCTAGTTTTGCTTAGGTATGGATTCTTGTTTGTTTGGACTTCTGTTAGTTTGTGTTTTTCTGTCTTTTTTTCTGTTTATTAAAGTAACTTTTCTGCTCACGGTCACGCCTGCATTTCTTCTTGACACCAGTCCCCTAGTGAAAATGTCCTTGAACTGTTGAGCAGCTGAAATCCTCCATCAAGCAAGAATGACAGATTACAGCAAAGTCTCCTCAGTTCACAGACGCTTACAGAGTGTTGTTGAATGAACAGAGCGGTGAACATGATCCCCAAACTATTTTTAAATGTGTCGCTGGCATCAAATTCAAAATGGTTGTATCATTTTACAAAAACAATCAAATTTCTCAGTTTTTTTTTCAACTTTGAACTTTGCAGACACGTGAAGGTGTTTCATATCTGGAGAACGTCTTTCAGGATGCTAATGGAACAAAGTTGAAGGCAGAGGATCTCCTCTCTGAAGCTGAAGCTCTTCTCAGAGAAATACACGGTACATCAGTCAAACATGAGAATATCATGACATTACAACACTGACCTGCAGTCGGGCTTTGATAGTTTCCTTAAAATTTAATAAATGCTGCATCAAATGTCACATTAAATGATATTAAAAAGTAGATCATTCCTGCCTCTCCTCTCTAAGACTTTAGTCAGAGACATATCACGTATGACAGCAGTGTGTTTTGTCAGATTTGATAAAGCGGGGAGCTGAAGCGAAACCTGCAGAGTCGGTGACCCTCTCTGATGACACCAAAGCCAGGATGATGGAGGAGGCTCAGCGCATCGTGCAGGAAATGAGAGCGAGAGGCTGCTCAGCTCAGAGAGGCGAAGCTGGCAGAGAGCAGGAGGAGGCAAACACATGTGAGATTCAATCTGTTTTCTGGTATAGAGATTATGGATGAAATCCAGCACAGAGACGGGTTACTCTGATGTTTGGATCCTCACTCTAACATGAACAACAGTCACTTTATAATCATGGAGAAGGAGAACAACAACTCTCCAACTTTTGAAGCTCAAACAGCAAAAAAATACAAATTTTGTTTGTGCATCACTTCTCTTCTAGGTTTGATCACAACAAAAATAGATTTAAGTAACCTTCTCATTGACACTTAAATGCAAGAAAATAACAGATTTGGCTCGCAACTATCTAGACGTAGCTTGACATTTTGGAAAACTACACACAGCCACCTTCTTTCAAGATGAGAGGATCAATATCAACCTCGTCCTGACCCAGTAACACTTTATAATAAGGGTACAAGTGATCAAGTTAGCTGAATTTCAGTTAAATAAAAGTTTGTTTTTCATAAATATTTGCATCTGATGCCCAGTTTGATTTTAAAAAATGTGAAAGTTCTGTCCTGCTGAGCACGTACAGGAGTCTGAAATTAACATCCTGCATTAATTAATGAATGAAATCATCACAAGTTGTAGCTGGTGTAGCGCTAATTTCAGCAGGGCAGTGTTCCAGTATGACTGTTGTGCACTTACTGGAAATTACAGAAAATTTTACAGCTTCTTCTTGCAGCATTGCTGATCATTAGCACCAACATTTGCCTGCCAAAATATAAATTGTCACAGTGTGAATGCACTTATGTACCAAAATAACAAGTTTAAGCACTGAAGTGAGCACTGCAGTGATCTTTAGAGGTGCTGGTAGACTTTGTTGCCTTCGGACAGAGCCAGGCTAGATGTTTCCAGTCTTCATGCTAAGCTAAGCTAACTGGCTGCGAGCTGAAGCTTCATATTGAATGAACAGATATGACAGTATGACAGTAGTATGTAATCATTCCTTCAAGGATGTATTTTTCTGAACAATGAAACCGGCGAATAAAAGGAAAACAAAGATGAAAATATAATTACAGGTTAATATTTTTATGCAGCTCTGATTGTTGAGAAGCTTCCATCATGTCAGGGATGGATGACACTGATTGGCCGATATCCAATAATTATAATACACAACCCTAAAATTAACAGCGTAGATGTAAAACTCATTATCTGTGTGTTCTCCTCAGTGTTGGACATCATCAGGAACCTGACAGCTCCTGTCCAAACACACCAGACTGTCTTAAACGAGACCGCAGACTCTCTGATGGACTCTTCTCTGAGGGAAATGGCTGAGCTGCTGTCAGACGCAGAGGACAAAGTCGACAGGACGCAGGGCCTGAACCTGAGGAGTCGTACCGTGCTCCAACAGCTGGAGGTGATGTGAAACACAGCAGGCGTTCGTCCTTATCAGACATTTCTGATGTACAATGTTCACACTGATGTTTTCACCTCTCTTTGTTGGCAGCATCTTCACGCTCAGCTGGAGAGAGAACAAAGTGCACTCCCTCCTGTGACTGAAATGACTAAAGACGTGCTAAAGAATATTACAGAGATGATTTTAATGCTGGAGGAGATTAAAAAAGTAAGCAGGCATCTTTTGCCACCGTGATTCAACAAGTTTTGAAGCATGCAAACTTTATTTAACTGTGTGCAAATTGCAGGAATTCGAGAATCATGCAGCTCAGCTAAACGGTGCCAAGCCAGAGCTCATGAAGTTAAACAACATCTTACAAATAATGGAAAAGGTGAATATCGTAACGAAGGCCGAGGAGCATGCAGAGGAGCTCAACAGGACGGCAGCAGAGTTTCAACAGTGAGTGTGGAGCAGAGGAAGTGAAGAAAACTGTGTTTATGTTGACATTACATTAATATATCGTGTTATATGTTATTGCAGACTGCTTCATGATGCTATCAACGGTACTCACCTGCATATAGGAACTTATAACAACATCTTAAATGCAATAGAAAAGGCAGATATGGCAGCAAATGAGTCCAGAGAGGTGGCTGATCGAGCCTTAAAGGTATGTCAGGAATGCTTGATGGAAACTTGAATATTCAGGAATGCTTGTCAGAAATTTTAATTTGATTCTGTCTCAATAAATCAGGACGTGAAGGACGGGGATCTGGAGAACAGAGCTGGAGGACTCAAAGATAATTCAACTCAGTTAAAAGCCAACGAGACTCAGAGTGACCTTAAAAGTGCATAAACAGCATGTTTTTTCAGCCAGAGATGTTTTTAATCATTTTTACAAACAGTGAAAAAAATTCCAATTTCCTTTTGAACAGTGCTGTCACGTACGGTAAACACGCAAAAACATCGTGTGGATAAGCAAAAAGAGAAAAGAGAATCTCTGAGGACGAACATCTCAGCCGTCAGAGATGACATCAAGCAGATCAGAAGAGGTCGGTGGATGAGGTGACATGAAATGGCAGATTGTGCCTGCGTCACAGCACATCTGAATGTTTTTTTAATTTTTATTTATTATTTCAGATGACACACGAGTCCTGATAGAGTCTGCCAAATCAGCTGCCTCTGCCTCAAACTCCACAGTCAGTGAAATAACAGAGAGGCTGAGCAATATCAGCCAGGAAGTGGACAGAATAACTTTAACCAACGTCAGTGTGAACATGTTGATCGATGCAGACCGAGCATGTGAGTATTTAATCATGGAGAACGGCAAATCGAATGTCATCTTGCAGCTGAAGTTTTGATTTGTTGTGTTTGTCTTCTCTGTTTGTTTCAGTGAAGAACTTGACCGCAGCTCTTCCTACGCTAAAAGACAAAATCACTCAAGTTGAGGCCCTCAGTGGGACCAAACCAGGAGGCAACTTGACAGACGTCATCTGGATGATCAAGGATGTGATAGAGGAAGCAAGAACCTACGTTACGAGAGTAAAGTATTCCTTTAAATTGGCTTTCTTGCCCGCCAGCTTTGATTTTGAGTCCATATTTTTTAAATTAACAACAGATTAAATGACTTCTTGTATGTGAAAAGTGAACCTACAGAGAATTCTCACCTGACTCTGTAGTACCTCTGAGCTCTGCAGAGCCACCTGTAACAACACCTACCTGTCAATCAAAGCGTCCACGCTGTTAATTCTGCATAACTTTGAGTCTTAATATAATTTGAACAGGTGAGTTTTATAAAAATTTACCCTCAGTACAGTTGTCATGAACGGGGAAATTAGCTATAGAGACCAAAACTGTTTTTTGTACCAGGCTGTAAACATGTTTATTTCTGCTGTGAAGTTGGACATTTTAACATGGGGGCTTATGGAGACTGACTCGTTCTGTAGCCAGCCTCAAGTGGACGTTTGAGGAACTGCAGTTTTTGGTCTTCTGCATTGGCTTCACTTCACAGCCACGGAGGTTGCCGCTTGATCAGAACACACATGTAACAGTCACAAATATGAACATGGACAACAAGATGAAAACAGGTGTTGGTAGAGACCAAAAACCGAGCTAAGAGAGAATCAATATCGGATAAAACGTCTTTTTCATAAATCCATATTTACAACAATAATTAGTAACTCCTCGCAGGTTCCAGTTGCCACCATTTTCAACGGAAAGGGTCACGTGGAGCTTCATCCTCCGAGAAACTTTGAAGACATAAAAGCATTTACAGCGATCGAACTGTTTCTCAATCGGCATCAAAACAAACGCTCAAAGGCCGACAAGAGACGCAAGAGACGCCAGGGCAAACGCAGAGATGCCAACTTTGTTTTCTACCTGGGCAACAGGAATGTGAGTGTGCCTCCTTCCTAAAATACAGAAAGATGAGTGACAGATATGTATTATTCTTATTTGTCTGTCATGCTATTCTTTCATTTTCAGGCCTCTGGAGACTACATTGGGATGGCTATCAGAAACAATGTGCTGATTTGTGTCTACAAGTTGGGTGGAGTTGTCCATGAAGTGAAAACCAGTCCAATCACAACAACTACTAACGTGGACTCCACAAACATTGACGAAGTTCACTTTTTCAGGTACTCGGTGAACATGAATTTTCCACCTATAGGTTTCTATGGAGAAAGTGTGATTGACAGATTATCTCTGCGTCAATAATTCCTGCAGAGTTTACCAAGATGCTCAAGTTGACATCATCAGATCAGACGGCCCCTTCGTGAAACAACTTCTTTCAAAGTCGAGCTACAACGTCCTCGAACTGGATCCAGACAGTGTTGTTTTCTACGTGGGTGGCTATCCGAAGAACTTCACGGTAACCGGTCACTGCTGTGATTTCATTACACCTTACACATCAAACAAGGATTTTATTGATTCGAGGTGGCAATGGGGATTGCAAAATCTCAGGTTAACAAGCCTATCTGCTCTTTGACTGATGGTTGTTGGTTATTGATTAATGGTCTAGCCCTGCCATGAACTGGCGACTTATCCAGGGTGTGCCCCACCTTTCACCCAATGTCAGCTGGGATAGCCACCAGCCATGGACGGATGGCTCTCATGCAATATTCCAGCCCCTTTCCATCATTCTGGAGCATTTCTCCATTTTTGTGAATCTAATCTCACCCTGGTTATAACCTTTACCACTCGAATGTTGTGTTAATGGTTGTCCAGTGAAAATATGTTGCATCCATTCATCATTTTTAATCCTTTTTCTTTTCTTTTAGCCTCCAGTGGAGCTGCGTTACAACAAATACAGAGGAGCGATGCAAATGACCAGCATAAACGGCAATCCTGTTTGTCTGTTCAACTACAAGCGTGCTGAAAATATGAATCCAAAGCAGCCATCCGTGATGGTGTAAGCATTCAAAGAGGTTCAAGCAGCTGTTTGTAGACGTCTGCAGTGACAAAGGCTAGAAAATGTGAAATTATGATGAAATCATTTATTTATGTGTTTAGGCGTCATGGTTTGGAGGCGTCTGATTATTATGATGGAACGGGTTACCGCATGGCGTTCACGAAAGAGCCGCACGAGATAAAGAGACGAGTGTACAAGTTTGCCATGAAGAGCCGAGAGTCAAACGCCTTGTTGTTCTACATTGGAACAGAAGTATGATTGCAGTCAAACACTCACTGATAACTTAAAGCACCACAAATGGGAAATGTCTACATGATGGATTTTGTGTTTTATCCATTGCAGGAGACTTTTTTCTGTGTGTTTGTGGAGAGAGGCTTCCTGGTGCTTCAAGGACAACAAGCAGGTCGAAAGATCAGACATCAGAGTCTTGACAAAGTGTCTCTATATGTAAGACTATCTAATATGAGTAACTTTATGACGCAGTCCAAGCCTTTTTAAACCATTCACCTAAAAACGTGTGTCCTGTCTCAGGACGAACGCATTGCAATCGCTATTGCAGACACATTTATTGTGCTCTTTGGACAAACGAAGGAAGCAAGAGAGAAGCTCTCTGCAGATCACATTCCAACAAACTACACCAGTTATTACATCGGGGGTCTACCAGCACTGCTCAGACAGAGGTAACAAAGCAGATACAAGCAGCATTCACAGCTTCAGCCCATCAGATTAGACGTCTGTACTGTTTTTCTTGTCTGTTTGAATCGCAGACACAACATCACAGCTCCACCGCTCAGAGGATGTGTGTCTCACCTGACGGAGGACGCAGAGTTTGTGATTTTATACAACAAGACAATCGGTGTCACTCATGGATGTCCAAACCTAGCACTGGTAAACTACAGTTTCATGAATATGACTGAAAGCTGCCTTCAAATATTTTATGGTACAGAAGTTAACACTTGTGTGTTTCCGGCTCGTGCAGAGTATTCGTTCAGCGACGCTGTACTCGCCTCTGCCTGTTGACTCCCTGTTTGACCGAGGCGAACAGTCGCTCAGAGTCTCTGTGGGCTTCAAGAGCACAGACACACATGGTGTATTTCTCAGGAGCAGCTCTCAGGTAAACCCTGCATGCCTCACGTCCAGCTTTTAAATGAGAATCAAACGCTAAAGGTCAAGATCTATCAGTATTCACTGATCTTCTGCAGGGCTCCTCTGTCCATGATCTCCAACTGTCCCTGGCTGATGGCTATGCAGTGTTTAATAGTGATAATTATATGGTGAGGTCAGACAAAAGGTATAATGATGGAAGCTGGCACTACTTGTCTGCAGTAAGGAGGCGAACGGGGTAAGATGACCTTCTTTATTTCAGTTAAAAGTTAAAAAAGCAGCACATTACTGAACCTTTTGTGATTTCCTCAGGTTGGAGCTCAGCATCGATAATGTGAAAGTGACTCAGGGACAGTCGAGCGACAGCAGGTCACTGGATCAAGACATGCAAGGAGGAAATTTCACAGGCTGCATCACTAACCTTTACACAAGAAGGTTTGGAAACATTAGAATATATAGATTATATTTGTCCCTTTCTCCTACGGTAACATGAATTTATGTTTTCTGACACAGGCCTAACCAGCAGCTTCTACCTGCTGATCTCAGCTTGTTATCACTAACGGAAGATGTAGTCCTTGGCCGGTGCAGTCTCCATCCCCCATCGCAGACGGAGGTTTCACCAACGAAAAAGCCTCCGAAACACGAACCTGTGAGCGCAACAAGCCATTATTTCTACATTATTTGCCTACTGTTGTCTTTTATTATAGAGCAGAGTGATGCAGGTTATATCTCTGCTGTGTTTCAGCTTCAGGCTCCAGCAGGCAGCCAGTGTAAGCGCCGACAAGCACGACATGGTGAATATCAGCTCTCTGGGGAACACAGCTGGCTCAGTTACAACCTGCCACAACAGGACCTTAATTATAGGTAACATTGGTCACGTCTAAACAATAAAATACTTCTGATGGTGTTGTTCACAAACGTCAATTCACTGTTGGACTTCTCGTGTGTCTCAGGCCTCACTTCACTCTCGACATCAAGACCAACTCGTCCAAAGGGCTGATCCTCCACGTAGCAGGGAGAGGAGTCGTCCCCCTGCTGGCTCTGTACTTGGCCAACGGCAAGATCAGGATGTCACTTGGGCAAAACAGAATAATCCAGCACAAGCAGAAGAGCAACGACGGGAACTGGCACAGAGTAACTGATCACTTCCTCGCCTAGTTACTGCTGCTACGCTATTCAAGCTTTATCTTCTCATACAGATATGCAGTTTACAATGTAAACAATAATCTCAACATTTTGCTGCTTCTTCTTCTGACAGGCCTTCCTGCCTCTTTATGGTTGGTATCTGTCACATCTCTCGGTTTAGCGAACAAGTTGTAGTTTCATTGCAGCATCCTGTAACAGGTGACAGGTTGTCTGTATGTGTGCAGGTTCAGCTCAGTGTGGAGAAAAGCACTTTTCATCTGCTGGTTGATGGAGTCCGTGTGACTGATGGACATCTTCCAGACGATGCGGGATCATCTTTAAACTTTCACAACCCCGTGTATCTGGGAGGTGATCCGATGAGCAAAACCACTAAAGTGTGTATCACACCTCAGGCATTTTATCTAACAGCTTCCATATTTTCTCATTTATATATTTTCTTCTTCTCGTCCTCCCTCAGGGACACAACGTTACCATGAACAGTGTTGTTGGATGTATCCGGGATTTCAAACTGAATGAAGAAGACGTTGGGGAGCCTGAGGCAAGCCACGTAACTTTACCCTGCTTCGATAGGTTCACAGAGATGGGGACGTTCTTCGGCGGCGGTCACATCATCTTAGGTTTGGATATCATAGATCCTGATTATTGTTTTATGTCTGATGTAACCTCCGATCTAATGAGGAGTCTTTCTGCTCTAGATGATTACTTCACCATTGACTCCCAGTTTGAGCTGGCCTTTGAGCTGCGTCCTCATTACCTGACAGGTCTTCTCTTCCATGTTCAAAACCACAAGATCAGCCTCGATGTGTTCTTAATGGAAACTGAGGTGAAAGCTTTCACTCTTACAATGAACAGCAATGACTAAAACTGCATGAAATGACCAAACATCATGTTGTAACCATGACTCTAAACTTTTACCAGGTGGGCGTCGAAATGAACGATGGTACCGGTCCTGTCAGACTCTCTGTGACTCCTCCTGAAAGCCTCTGTGATGGGAAGTTTCACATGATTACAGGTACGACGTCGCTGACAACATCACACACACTCGATGATACATGAGAAGTTCTCATGTTCTCACGTTATCGTCCTCCAGTGTCCAAGCGATCTGAACTTATCACACTCGCGGTGGACTCCATGTTTGAGCAGAGAACTCTCCCGTCCAGCTCGTACACGACAGCGCTGAATTCACTTTACATCGGAGGTAAACCCTTCAAACATTCTGCTTTTAATCTGTTAAACAAACTAAACATGTTTAAAAGAAGAAAGAGACAACGTGGTGAATATTCTGCTTTTCTTTGTCTCCATCCAGGAACAACAAATCAAAACCGAGTCTCCGTGTCGTCACCATTCATTGGCTGCTTACGAAATGTGAATCTTGATGGAAGGCCTGTTGTATTTGAGACAGGATACAGGCTTTTTGGCTCTGTGAGCATCAATAGATGCCCTGCAGACTGAGGACATCGAGTAATTAATGGGTGACACAACAACTTCTTTAACCCCATGGACCCTTTGGCATCATTACAAAGTCATATTGTGGCTTTATTCCAAAGAACCTGTGGATCCACAGCCTGTAGATCTTTACATATTTGCACGGATCACTGCAGTTTATAATGATAACATTGTGTAGAAATAGGTACCATTGGTGCTCCTGTTTCACAGGGAAATATGGACAGCTGTACATGTGTATTTGATATGATTGCATGAATTTCTTAATTTTCATGTGTTTTCGTAGGTTGCAGTGTGTGTTGAGCTCCTTTGTTCACCGTATAAATAACTTCTGTACTCGCCCCTAACCATCTACCACTTAAAACACATTGAAAGAAAGTTTAAAATTAATGCAAAAATTATTGAACATGGGCCTTTTTGTCTCTATATGGTGTTTTTAAATTATTTTTTGGGTGTTTTTTTTAATTATTATGTTAGTTAGAGGAGTAGAAAATCCAGAATTGTTGCATCATAAAGCTCATTATGATTAATGAAACAAAAACTGGCCACCGTTTAGACTCTATGCATTGCTTTTAAACTTCAGTAGCTCAAGCTGCTGTTCTACTGTTGACCATGAGATGGAGTTCTTCACCTGATGTAATGCACTCAGTTAGTCCCAACGTCTCTCTGTGTGTGTGGCAGCAGAGGTACAAGAGTCATATCAGGACCTCAACATCACACCACTGGTGATGTCTGTTTGTGATGTCCGCTTACTGTCAACACAGTTCACACAAATACAGTTGGAAAATTATATGTTCGTCCATCTACGTTTGCACTGTAATGTACATATGACCATTGAGGACACGTTAGAATTAGCATTATTTAAGACAACAACCAGACACGTGACTCAGGTTATTTGGTCCAAGTCCCAGGTTATGTCAACCCCGCCCCCAGCCTTACCTGCTGTATCCAGTCATGACAATGAGTCTCAAATCAGTTATTTTCTGTCAAGTCAGGGTGCAAGTCATGAAAACTTTCTCGAGTCAACTTGAGGCCGAGTCACGGTGACTGTGACGACAAGCCTCTTTAACAAGTACGCTAGCAGTTCACCACCTGACAGTGAAACTACTTAACTCTCCTCTTGACGTGTAATTACAAGAATTAAAACACACTTAACTCTTTACACAAGCCTCTAGTAAATTACCTCCTGATTGATGTAAGAGATTTCATTTCAGCTCCCACGTTGAAGTCACACCATTCACACACAGTTTCCTCAGCCACTGAAAACACTATACATTATCACCTCTGGTTATCCTCTGATATCCTTCATATGTTGCTTCTAACTGCACAAGAAACATTTAAAAAAATATTTTTGGGGTTATTTCAACTTTTTTTAATAGTGCAGATACAGAAAAAAACAAAAGTGGGGAAAGAGAAGAGGGATGACATGCAACGAGAGGCTCCAGGTCGGAATTGAACCCCAGCGACTGCAGTAAGGTCTTAGCCCTGGTACATGGGGCCCAGGAGCTTCTACATGCCCTGAACATTAAACATTTAATGTCATTTACTACGGACCACTGGCACATGCATTAAACACATCGTATGTGCTTGAGTTCAAGAGAAAACAACCTTTGCTTTACATGCAGTCCCCATGTTGCATCAGGATCTTGGGAGTTGTCTTCAGGTTTGGAGTTGTAAAAACTTTGTGACCAACACCGTTAGATCAGATTCCACTTTATTTTTCAGATTTCTCTGAACTTCTCGCATCCCAAAGCTTTACAACACATGAATGATAAAAACATACACAAACACATTGAAGTGTTTCAAACAAAATACTCTACAGGGAGGCCTTAAAATTCAGTAGTTTCTACATCATATGACCTCGTAACCTTCAATCATCTTTAGTCTGTCTGACAGTATTGTACGATACACGCATTTTAGATTTTCATCAACAATATTGAGCTCAATACTTTGAGCTTTATGAAATACTGAGCACAACAGACAATTCTTAAAAGTGTGATATTGATATAGAAAATGTACTGTTTGTTTTTGTGAATATGTTTCGTGAGCCTCCGGCTTAACACATTAGGAGAGACGGCCTCCACGCTGACCTCAAGTTAACTGACCCTTAGTGGATTTGTGGTGGAGTCCAGAGGAAATGTGAACAACGTGATGATGAGGTCACTGAAGGTTTGTGAAAAGTATATATATATATATATATATATATATATACAGATATACATTTAGATTCAAAACACTATTAAACATTTAAAAGAAGACACTAAAATCATGAACGCCTGTGCATCTCTCCACTGTGCTAAAAGTCCTTTATAAACAGACACAATCCCGTCAATGTAAATTCAAATGCTACATTTCAAAGCATTGTCAAACAACTTAACATTTCATAACTTTTAAATATTGATTATTGACATTTTTATGCACAGTTTCACCATCATAAACTTGATTAAGGCCACGCAGTTTTAAAGTACACGGTTTGCATATTGCTTGTAGTTACTGGAGCTGTTGGGGAGTCGCACTGTACGGTGCAAACGTCTCCTCTGTCCGGGGAAATGTCCATTAGTAAATGTCTGGCAGCTGGCTGTATTTTCTGTCCCAGTATCCACCAGAAAAGAGCCAGTCCTGCGAGTTAGTGTGGGGGTTTTGCCCCTGCTGAAACCACCTGAAAGCACAGCGGAGACACATGACACAACACATGAGGCAGACCAGGCAGACGGTCGTAACTCAAACAAATCAGAGAAGAGCGAGGAAGGAAGGTCAGGCATGCTTCATCACAAGCTGGTTTGCATGGGAGTTGGCTAACTTATAGTTTTATCTTTGATGCATTAATGCAAGCAAGGAAGGAAGTGATTTGGGAGGGGGGGGGGACTCCTGTGGTGTTTCAGGAAGCTGCCACCATGCTGGTGGAAGTGGGAGGGGAGATTAATCAGATTGTCTCCAAACTGTGAATCTATCATCAGCGATTCTCTCACATCTTAACAGAAAGCAGGACACGGTTAGAGAGATAAGATTTAAATTTAGAGGAGGAGGATCACACATCACATCACACATTTTTAGGCACATCACTCAAACACAAAGCAGCTCTAACCTTGGACCCAGGGCCGGACTCCTTAGCATCAAAGTGAGGATGCGACAGAAAAACAAGACAGATGAAGATTTAGCTCAAAGCATTTCAGTATGAAACAGTACAGAAAGAGATGTAGAACAGCAGCACTGAAGACAGAAACATTTGGGAAAATAAACACGTTTTATTGCATTTAGATGAGAAGACTGACACCACTCAGCTAGAAACAGCTAGCCTGAACCTGTTCAAAGCTACTAAAATCCACGTTCTAACCTCTAAAGCTTAATGTTAACTTATATATGATTTATAAAGTTATATTTGTTTTTAATTTATTAAAAAAACAACACGCTGGCTAGCTGCTAACTGCAGCTGTACATTCAGTGTAGCGAATATGTGCATTTCCCAAAATTTTGGACTATTCCTTTAAAGATAGAAATTAACTTTAGCCCCAATGAAACTCTATATAAAGTAAATTATATGAATGGTAAGTCAGTTTATCAAATTAAACAGAGCACGACAGAATTCATACTTGTATTATATATCAATTATTGCCATTTAATGCACGCTGATGAAGGTTTGTGTCTTAATATATCCTGGAATTGGTTGCTCCTTTCAGTAGCAGTTATATATATATCCCTGCATGCATTATCTGATGACATGAAAGCCTGTCGAGTGAAGCCGTTAATAGAGGAGAACCCTTTGAGCCGTCAGACTCACCTCGTCTTCCACTCTTCATCAGACTTGGATCGGTTTTTGCGAGCAGCTCTCTGTTTATCCTCGAGCCTTTTCTTCTCCTCACTGGCGAGGTCTATTTGAATAATCACAGTGCAGAGTTTCAGATTGCAGTGAGAGGTTTTTTTTTTTGAGAGAGAATTTTCAGTTCCAGTATGTTACCAAGAATTATTACCAATGTCTCCGTTCTCCATGGCTCGTATATCTGGCCTCAGCCTGCAGTCAGTTTGAGGGATGGCTCCCTCCATCTCTTTACGCATTTCGTTTAGTTGCATCGCAAAGGACGTGAAGCTGTACATCTGCAATTAATTACAACATTAAAAACACAAAACACAACCTGGTTCAGAGGCTACGCTCCAGTGGAGGTTTAAAGTGTACTTTAAACCAACATTGTGTCACTTTTCTACCATAAAATAACAGATTTTAAATCATTTGTACGTCTGTTCTCGCAGGAGCTTTGTGCTCCGGGTACGACTGCATTAAGTCACACACCGCCAACTATTTCACTGATTTTGGTGAAACTGGATCATATTTTATGGAGAAAATGTTTTCAGGGTGGGAGAATGTTAACGGGTAGTGGAGCCAGTGTCGTGCTAGAACCGGAGCTGGGCAAGCAGGCAATGTAACCGGGCTCAGCAGCCTCTATGGACATGATGAGAGAGGCGAAAAGACGAAAAGGGGACGTTGACAGAGGAAGCTAAGAAGAGAAAATTAGGAAGTGACCAAGCAAGAAGGCGCCAGACAAGAGTAAATCTGGGACTGACTTTCAGTCGTTGGCGAGAGCTGAAAGACAGACGCCGAGCTGGGCTGACTGCTGTTGGACTAGTAAGTGATACTAGCTGGCTGCTATGTCTCGTGTTGTTGACCTTGCTTGATGTTTGGCTGACGTTTTTGCTTTAAGTAATGTAATCATAACAATTACACGTGCACAGCTGTCTATATTTACGACAGCGGTATTACACTAAATCTGTCAGACCTGGGTAGAGTTGGCCGGTCTGGGTGCGATCCTCCACAGCAGCTGGCTGCCAGGAATCATCTCCACAGTGTCTGCAGCTGGAGAGGGAACCTCGTCCTCACTGCAACCCTGAAACACCAGAAACAGAAATTATGCTGCACTGAAAAGTCTGCATATAAATCAGCTTCTCTGCAACATGCATTGTTACAATCATTATATTGGACTTCATGCCCTGAAAAACACAGATATTTTCTATCAACCCAGTCATCAAATTGCAATATTCACAATAATAAACTCATGTATACCGCTTTGCTGGCTTTTTTGTCCTCTGCCACTTTCTTGTCGTTTTTCTTATGCGCTTCAAAGGCAGCAGGGTCGACGACATACAGGCACTCTGTCCACTTCCCGTAGAGAGCGCACAGCTTCTTTTTGCTGTGGAAAACACACACATACTCATACTTATAACTTCAGTCAGTTTTAACTTCAGAGCCTGGTTGCAGCAGCTAAAATGGCTAACAAACAGATCATAAAAAAGAAATCATGCGGGGTGTCACGCTGGTAAAATGCCTTAAAACTTCAGCCAAAGAGCAACTATAAGGCTCGGCCAACATCAGACGTCACGCCGAGTAAACAAACAGATTTTCTCATCTCTCTGCTTGCTGTCAGCTTCTGTGGTCGCTCCATAGCACCTCTAAGTGTCATTTTCATGTTAGTAATATCTGCAAATCTACACGAGTTTCTGAATATCTCATGCTACATATTTAGCCTTGTTCTCATGGTCTTACCCACTACATTTGTCCAGTCATTCATGCTGAGTCACTGGTTCTGATGTGTTGTATTTTTGATGAACCATCTGCCCTTCTTTGTTTTCTTTTCTCTCTCAGTCTTTTAACTTTTACCCTGCACTAAAGCATTTTTTCTTCTAAGTCTTAGAAGAGCTTGTTTTGATGACATCTATTAACTCTGTGAACTGTTAATTGATCATTTGCTTGATGAGTTGATTTTGTAATGGGAAAACCTGACTCTCATCCAAGGAAAACTTTGTGTCATTCGGGGCAGCCCTCCGCGCTGTATGTTTCAATATGCAAAAAGTACTCACAGAGATGACTCTGTCCACTATTTCCCTCGGCATTCATGCCGAGAATAACAAGTCTCCGTACTAAAGGCTGATATTTAAATTACTTTTCTGATCATTGATCATGCATCAGTGTAAGCCGTACCTTTTATCCAGAATATACCCTTCAACCTTGTGCAGTTCTTTGCCAAAAAGGCCACAAGGTTTGAAATTCAGGCAGCACTTTTCGCCAGTTCTAGATGAAAAAAACAAGACAAAACAGAGAGAAACATCATTTTATCCGCTCACTCACTCTCTGCTTGCTGAGTCATGCAGAACTTCCTCATCTGCTCTGTCCACTTTCCTTCTTGTTGCTCAAACTTCCTCAAAATATTCACATCAACTGTTTCAGACTTTTTCTACTCGATAAATATGTAAAACTTAATCATAACCTTTAAAAAAATACTGCTGCAAGGATCATCCTGCTTTAAGCAGCAGTCGCCACCTAGCTTCATAAGATGGATAAGAGACGCTCAGAGGGATTCATAAAGACCTGGAGGCCTTTTATACGATACTACAAGGGCATCGTTACATCTGCTGTTCTACATGCAGAGTTGAAAACCCTGTTAAGACTTTAGAGGATGGCTGAGGAGCTGGAGGAGGATTTGTTGGGGGAAAGGAAATAACGTAATGTCTAGAAAGGACAGCAAACAGTAGCGTAGCTTTTCTCTATACATTTCTATATAATTGCTGACATCTTGTAATGTAAAAAATCAATAAAGAACTTGCTGACGTCCTCTTACCTGTGGTTTATCAGCTCCATGTTTCCATACTGCTCAATCCACAGTTGTCCCACAATGATGTTGTGAACACAACATGTAGGATTTGTCCATGTGTAGGCTTCGTTGTGCCTGGGAGGGAAAAAAACAATAATTTAAAGAGGTCAGCATGAGTCAGCATCATTAAAGCACAACACACCTGAATATGTGACTAAACTGTCTGCCGAGTTGAATTGTGGGTAATGTAGGCGCCAGGTTTCGACAAGGTAGAAGAATGTGTGGAATAAAAATGGTGATATCTCTGGTTCTGGTTATTTGAATTGTCTGCTGAGAACTTTAGAAGAGATCACAAACTTCTTGGTCTAAACAGCGGCACAGCTTTTTTAAATCAGATGTCTTTGTCTTTTTAAGAAGAGGAAGAAGCTGATTGATTTCATGGATTTGTTTTGAGAAACGTTAATTAAAATCAACAGATTAGAAGTTCATACTTGGGCAGCTCCAGCGTGATGATGCCTTTCGGTTCTGCTTCCACACTCTTCCCCCAGAACTTGAGTTTAGGGTAGATTGATCCATGAAACACAAAGTCTTGCTTCAGGCCCTCGGCGTGGAAAGCACTGACCGGAGGGTGGTGGCTCACCTGCTCCGATATGAGCCTGAAGCCCAGATCATCTCTGGGACGAGCAGGGAGAAGTGAGAGTGTTAGAGGACAGACAAGAACACAGGAGTGATGTATCATATAATGTATAATAACACTTACCTGACCAGTTCATAGGTTTCTCCCAGCAGAGGGTTGAAGGGTTTACCTGTTCGCTCCCACTGGGAGGCCACAGCGGACACCGCGAACGCAGCCACGCACTGCCGATAAACACACACATCAAATCACACAAACTGAACTCAAAGCAAAGATAAAATGTGGCTGTGTTTGAGGCAATAATTCCCGGGAAAGCGTGCTTACCTTCATCCTCTCAATAGAGTCTGAGGAGGTGTTGGCCTGGTGGATGAGGTAAGTGTGCTCCATGTACTCCGTCAGACGCTGCAAGAAGCTGAGCGGCTCGTTGAAAATCACCGGCATTGTAATCTTGGAGAGCTCCTAAAAAAGAAAAGAAGAGGAATGAAGAGGAGGTTTTATTACGGAGAGAAAATCCTTCACACAACAATCCTTTCAAAGCGTAATATCCACGCTGAAGGCTTAAAGAGAGAATAATGAGGTCCAAACAGACTGCACGAGCGTACGTACATTTGGACACGTGTCTGCCAAATGAATACATCTTTCTATGATACACGCAGTGATACTCTCAGCACATTACATCTATATTTTCTGTTGTCCACAGCTTTGCTTACGGCTCAGTGGGACCGTACTTGTTAGTTGCTTATTTACTCACTTCGAGCCGAGTTGCTTGTTTACCTGATGAATGTGAATCCAGCTCTTGTTTTTAGCTCTGGGGAATATCTGGCTCTTTTAGCTAAACGCTCCACTATGTTTACCTAACTGTCTGTCATTTGGTGCTGAGCAGGTGTACGGTGAAGCAGGGGTTCAGTGCTTTTTTCACTGAAAACAGCTGCTTATTACAGCTGGAAATGAGAGAGGTGAGCAGTGAGATTAAATTAAAACAGTAGAAAGTTGGAAGTCAGACAGGTAAACAATGAGTTAACACTCATTATAAAGCTCTGTAGAGCTGAAGCGTGATGATTTGGGTGATAGGTTTATTCACTTTGAGCAACCACCTTCACATTCCACATTGTCACCTGTAATGGCACCCAACTGTCAATTAAAGCAGCCATGCTCTTAATTATGCAAAACTTTAAATCTTAATATAATTTGAACAGGTGAGTTCTATAAAAATTCACCCTCAGTACAGTTGTCATGAACGGGGAAATTAGCTAGACCAAAACTGTTTTTTGTACCAGGCTGTAAACATGTTTATTTCTGCTGTGAAAAGTTGGACATTTTAACATGGGGACTTATGGAGAGTGACTGGTTTTTGGAGCCAGCCTCAAGTGGCCGTTTGAGGAACTGCAGTTTTGGCTTCACTTCACAGCCACAGAGGTTGCCGCTTGAGAATTACCAGGACATTTCACTCAAAATCACAAATGTCAACCTGTCGCTGGAGCTAAAGGTCAATTCAGGGGATCATCATAGTCATTTTGATTCATCCTCTGGGGACCACAAACGTACAAAACGTACAAAATCTGTCAATCCATCCATTTATTCTTGAGATATTTCAGTCATAATAAATCAGTCAGTCATCCTCACCATTCCAATGCAGTTCCTCAGGATACTCCAAATACTGAAGTCATTTCTTGAAAACATCGGTGCAGGTAAGCTCGTCCTGAAAACACACGTTAACACACAGCTGTGTTAGATCTACGAGGTGTAAATGAGCTAGTGCTCTAAAAATAGACACTTGTCATTAGAGTAAAGGTTCCAGACATATAATAGCATCATATCTTATTTAAGTGAATATAGTCAACAAAAGCCTGTAATGTATTGTGTGACACTCTGGAACAAAGCCCAGAGAGACAATCAATACCGGTATCAAAGGTGGTCAGCAGCCTGGGAATCATCCATCTGCAACACTTATACCTTTAAAGTCTGACAGATAGAGCGGAGCAGCCAGGTCAAACTATCTGAAAAGTTTCACAGGTTGGATTTTGGATAATAAATCTAAAATCATGAGAATATAATCCATTAGTTCATTAAATATGTAAATTTATAATCCACCCAAATAGTGTGAAGTGCCCTCTAAGAGCTGCCTGTAGGGATTAGCCAACATGGAGGGATCACACTGCAGACTTATTATTGCATTGCACTGTGACCTTATCAATATTTAACAGCTCCAACACAGAGCTCAGTTCTTTCAATACAACTCTTTCTCTTTCCTTTAGCAGGCTGCACCTGACTCTAAATTATTCACACTATGAAGTGGAAAGACCTGAGGGAGGACATGAAGATGAAAAACAAAGATCATTGAGAAAACAGCCAGAGCAGGACGGGAAACACTGATATGTGTGATACATTACAGCAACTAAAAATACAGTAACAGTCTGATATAAGGAGACAGACTCTTTGTTGAGTTCAGCTTTTCATGAGTGGTGGATAAAAGCTGTCCATTTAAAAAACAGCGGGGGGGCATACAGCACAGCTGACCTATGCTTTGTGATCCCGTTGGGTTGAGCCTCGTCCTTGTCTCCATGGTGATCCTCCTGCAACATGCTGGTGGGGCTGCTGCAAGGGCTGCTTAACATGATAGAGCCTTCGTCCTCCTCCTCGTCCTCGTCAAAGGAATGGCTGGCCACCGTCTCAAAGCCGCTCAGGGAGACCTCCGAGTCCGATTCTGATGGAGAAAGACACACAGTGTGACCGCAGAATGTTTCATGATAAAAACAAAGAGGCAAAAGCAGCACAGTATGTGAGTGAATGCAGCTCTGGTCACTTTGTAACAGAAGAAGACGACATCTGTGATAATAAAACCAGTGTCCACACATGCACGAGAGCAATTACATCTAGACAGATAAATCAGCCGTGCTGGAATGTCAGCCAGTATTCGTCTGATAAACATATTTCAGTATTGATGTATTACAGTAATAAATTTATAAATAACAAGAAAGCAGCTCAGAAATGGCAAAGAGCCTGAGACACAGTCTGTTCACCAAAGAGAGCAACGGCAGCTTTATTTCTTTACTGTAAAACATCGTACTTAACAGTTTGGACATAATTCTTAAAAAAATGTATATTGATATAAACCAATATGTCATTATCTGATTTCTCTTAAACACTGGTATCAAAATCCAGTATCAGTCAACTAACTAACTAACCAACTAACCAACTAACCAACCAACTACTGACTGGACCGACCGACTGTCTCTCTCAGTCTTTGTCAGTATTCTTAAAAAACAAACAAACAAACTACAAATTAAGATCTTTAAAGAACAAAACATTCGTCAGTGCATCTAAATTGGTATCGGCCTCGATTCCTGTGTATCAGTCGAGCTGTAATAATGAGACTGTATCGATGGCAATAACAAATTAGTCACTGATCATCACGTTCATGAAACATTTCATGTTCGTTACAGTCAAAGACAAAAATATAAAGCTGTATTTTAATCCTATATATCTTAAACATATATAATTCCTTTTAATATTTCATCATAGTTTCTAACTGTAACTTGATATATCAGTATCGGTGCATATATGTCGGCTGATAAGTAACTTACTTAGTAAATTAACTAAGTGACTGACTCAGTTTGAACTAATAACTCACTACCAGTGCAATATCTATATTCTTTAAAAATCAACTAAAGCAAACAAAAAAAACAAAAATACTGGTCAATACTTCTATACTGTTATCGGCCTTGAGTATCACGAGCCCTGTATCAGTCGAGCTGTAATAACGAGACTGTATCAATGGCAATAACAAATTAGTCACTGAACAGTCATTAACATATTCATGACACGTTTCATATTCATTAAAGAAGATCTGAGAAAAATAAAACAGTGTTATGGTTCTCACCTGCTTCATTAATATTCAAAATCTATGTTGATTCTATTTAAATATACAGCATATATTATTATAGTTTAATTGATTGTAGACTGCAATATACAAATCTATGAAATATTATTCACAAACAAAATGTATTCACAATCATGCTCAATGAATGCCGCTCTCTCATGCAGATCTATATCAATATTTCATATATTCTGCCTTGTTAACTTCCTTTCATCTATAGAAAATGGTCACATAACGCGTCGAGACATCAAATTAGATCAAATGTTTGTTGTTATTAATGAAGTTTAAATATTTAAAGAGCTTAAAACGAACAAACTTCTGTAAAATTTTCAGATTTTTGAATGAAAAAAATCCTCAAACAGTCAGGCCCTGTTTTTTTTTTTTTTTTTTTTTTTAAATAAATAAAATACACCATGCAGATTTTTTCACACCAAAAACACTCATTCATGTTATTTCATCACAACCAGGCAACACTTGCTCTTCACGCTTTGAGGAGCGTCAAAACATACCGAAGACATTCACGGGCAGGTAAAAGTATTCCAGTGTCCTAAAGGTGAATGAGAGAGCAGCGAGTGTGAGCGGGGAGCTTGTCACAGAATCTCCTGCATGTCCTGAGCGTGTTTGATCACTTGTCAACTCACCAGACACGGCGTCGTGGAACTCATCCTCGCTGAGGGCACTCCTCGGTGAAGATCCCTTGACGACGGATTGCTCAAGTTCGTGGTGCTCCGTGGCGAGAGTCTGCAGCGCTTCGGAGAGGATCTTATTCTTCTCTACCTCCTGCTCCAATTTCAGACTGCGCACCTGAGCTCGCCACACACAAACACACACACAAACACACACACACACACACAACAAACAGAGACTATTCATTCACAGAAAACAAACAAACCAACATGAATTCTGTCTTCCACATTTGATAACTGAAGACTAAGTGTTTTCACATCTACCAAAATGTTTTTCTGTCGCTCACGACAAAGCGAGGACAAACGTGTGTGACTATCAGACAGGCTGTGATGGCAGCGGGCCTGCAAATAAACATCCTGTTGACTGACTGATCCTCCGCTCTGCACTGTCCTCTCATTATTAGACCCAGAGAGAGAGAGAAAGAGAGAGACAGAGACGGAGCTCAGAGGGACGAGCCATGTTTATCTGTAATGGAGGACAGCTGCCTTGACGCCGCCGTCTCAAATGGCCTGCCGGAGAACATGATTCCCATGGAGGAGAGGGGATCAAGTGACGGGTAATGGACTCGGATATAAACCATCAGCCGGACCTCCTTTTTTAACATCAAACATAAGTGTTGATAATATGAAGATGTGCTCCTTGCTCACTGAAAATCTTACTTTCCATTGGCAGTGTGTAGTGCACAAAAGAGGCAGTTTACGTTGGACTGTCAGAGAAACATCCATAAGATGTTAACCAGGGCCAGAGCAGGCAAGGTGACGTTGGCACAAGGGCTGCATAATGACTAACTAGAGGTGACTCATCACAACATACTGAACTTTAAATAGAAAATTCCTGCTGCTTGACCCCCTACACAGGTGGTGCAAGCCGGCATTGTAAGGGCTGGAAGCGACTCCTTCAGACGCCGCCGCTTCGTGCAGACTGCAGACATATACATCCACATTTGAGTTACTCCTATTGAGGCCAGACTTATTCATGGTGAGAGCGCTGTGAGCCTGTGAGCCTTTTATCGTGGCGCTCTGCCTCTCCAGATCACAGGTCAAAAGGCTGCACAGCTGAGTGATCGAGGCCCGGCACAGGCACAGGTGTAAACCCTGAATGAAAGCACTGGACTGGCTGTTAAACTGAGAACATTCGAAATGTTTTTTCTGGCAGCCTCGAAGCACACGTTCCAAAAGATCTCCAAGAAATTCAAGTATCTTGTTTGACAGATGAAGCCGTGTTAAAGAGCACGAGTGGGAGGAGAAAACAACATGTCATAACTGAGATCTGATTTCTGCCTTCTGATGTTAATCATTCAGGTTCTGGTGTCCAATATGTTGATTTCTTGGTTTACGTGCAGAAAATGAGACAGAAAAATGTTTCATTTTATGAACTCAAGGCTCTGTTCATCACTGCAGTGCAAGCAAATCCAGCAGAGCTATGATCTATCAGTTTGAACGATCAATGACAGTGACAAATTATTATTCTGTTGTCATGTTCAGATATTAGTCTGGCTCATAAAGTGCTGCAAGTGAACCAAAACTGTGAAAGGCCATCATGCAAAGACATTCTCACTCTTAGATCTTTAGAGTTGGAAAAGTTTTTGTGAAACAGAACTGTGATAGGGGATGATTGTTATGATGCTCTCTTTGATATACCCTATATTTTATATTAATTTATTTATTTAAAGGTCCACTGTGCAGGATTTAGTGACACCTAGCGGTAAAGTTGCATATTGCAACCCAATGAATACTCTCCCATCCCTCACCCTCTCCTTCCAAGCGTGCAAGAAAAACTCTGGCTGCCAAATTCACATTAAAAGCAAAAGTCCATTTCTAGATCAGAGTTTGGTTTGTCTGTTCTGGGCTACTGTAGAAAAAAGGCGGTTCAACATGGCGGACTCTGTGGAAGAGGACCCGCTCTCACTGTAGATAAAAAACACGATTCTTATATTCAGGGGATTACACACTGATGGAAACACACTAATGAATATTGTATCCCACGAGTGAACCAGCCCTTACCTACCATCACATTTTCTTCTGCTAACCTTCCACTCATAAGAAAAAGGAAAGGAAGAGGATTTACTTTATTAATCCCTCAATGTTTTAAGGGCTGCGCCCTGAGAGCTACAGAGGCTCAAGGCACTTGCGGTGAACAGCACCTCTCCAGCTATGAGTCCACGCTCCATACTGCTGGACTTGAACCAGCCACCCTTCGGTTCCCAAGCCAAGTCCCTACCGACTGAGCAACTGCCAGAAACATAGAAGCATAAATTCATTCAGTCCCGCTGCTAAAACAGCACCGAGTTAGAACAAATTGGAGGTGCATGCATGTCTGCACAGAGCCTACACGTACATGTAGTGTTGAGAATTTAATTCATCAATTTCTCTCTGTTCAGTCAATGGAGAGAAAGTACACAAGAGTCCAAGCTGTCCGACAGGTTTAATGAAGCTTGATCAAGGGGAATGGAGGATTTATTTATACACTTATCATGACATGATGCCGCCTCAGTTCTGAAGAAGCTGTCCTCTCTGTTGTCTATATGCCCACAGAATAGTGCCACACTATGTCCCTAAATACTCAATGCATCTACAGTGTAAGGTAAACTTTTTACACCATATACCACCTCAGAAAATATCCGTACCACCATTATGACGTAGCGTAGGCCGACCCTGTTCGACTACAGCTGACGCACAAAGCAGGTTTATTCCTATTAAGAAGATTAATTATTGTTGACTGTTGAATCCTGAACAGAGTTTGTTGTTGATAGAAAAGGTGTACTCCTGATCTGCACTTCTCTTCCTAATATTTCCTGTTTGAATCGCAGTGATCGCAGTCTTTTTGAAACGTTAATTTAACCTCCACTTCTCACGTCACATTTCAGTACATAACTAATCACGGATGTATGCACGCACTACATGAATTAATGGCAACATAAAACTTATTACTTATTATATTATATTTCAGAGATTCCTCCAAGCACTACAGGAAGGTCACGTGCCAGCAGTGGTAGTAGAGGCTGTAGAGGCTTCTATGTTATTCACCTATCTGTTGTGTCGAGGGAGTAAGACAGCTCTATCCTCTGACCTCGGTTACCAAAGTCAGTCTTGATCCTGTGTAACCTCCATATGTGATGTGCTAGAAAAGAAAATTCGCTCAGATGCAGACCCTCGTGTACTTGTCGATGTGCAAAGTATCGTTTTTAATCAGTGTGATGAAATATCTTAATTTTTCAGGTATTTCACATACTGGATTAGCCGAAAACAGACATAAACAATTGTTGTGTACGTACTATATCATCACATATCACGACTTTACACATGTTTCCTTCCCTTATTGAGCATTGTTTGTCTGCCGCTGTTTCTGATAGCAACTGAACCAGAATGCAGCTGGGCTTAAAGCCAGTGTAGTAACATCCTGTGTGTTTCCTCTGTGTTTACTGTACAGAAAAACACAAATTTCAGTTTCATCATTCCATGTTCGGTATCTGTCTGAATCACTACGAGCTGTAAGTTTACATTCATAACTTCACACGCATGGACGAGTCACACGGAGCCTCCTGCACCGAAAACCGGATATGGATTTTATTACGTGACTCACCGTGTAAACACTGTGTTTAGTCAAGTGCCACATTACGTTTTACATTATTACAGAACTGATATACTGGGTTGGCGCTTGTTATGAGCTATAAGCAGTGCCATCTATTTTCTTTCCTGCAGAGATGTAATCTTTCCAGTGAATCCTTCCATTATAATCAAATCCATTGAATCGCACACAAAGGAAAACCCATCTGACAGCTCATAATCACTGCACGCTGCTGAGCTGCTTTCATAAGGAGGTGTGAATTGTGCCGCAGCATTCTTATGAAACACGTTTTTGTTTTTTACATGTTATTCTTTAAAAAGATTTTTAAAAAACATCACTATATATGTGAGGGTCGCAGACAGAAAGGATCCGGTTGATTACAGTATTTATAGTCTGGATTTTTTCAAGAAGACGTGAAGATAGTTACACTTGAAAAATTAAACTTTTATGTGTCTTTGCAGAAACAACATCCCGCTTACCTAATCCACAGATATCTCAAAACAAACTGCTGAAAAACAAAGAGCTGAATATCTCCAAATATCAGCACATACATAACACATTCAGCTAGGGAGTAAAATGCTGATAATCAGAGGTATAATAGACAAAAAGCCGACTGATTTCTGCTATCAGGCATTCAAACAAAGCTTCCAATCTGTCCCGGGGAAGCTGGCACTTACCCCTTCCTGTTTGGAGAAGAAGCTGAGACAAACGCTGAGACTGGAGCTGGTCTTGCTGGACAACTGATAGATTTCTTGCATTTTCTGCACTATGGCAGATGGAAACCCTGAGGGGACAAACAAACACATGAATGAGGGCCCGTTTGCACAAAGTAATGAGTGAAATGAAGAAGTCAAACAAGATCTTTAAAAAGCAGAATATGATGTTCAAGTTGTTAGTACCAAAGCAAACCAACCAAAGCAAAACCTCTAAGACTGAAGCAGATGGCGCAGACTCTTGATTACGAAGATTTCAGACATTATGAGAGTTTCATTTCCACTCTCGGATGGTTCACATCTGCGAGGTTTCTCCTCCAAGTACAATACAACACAAAAAACAACTCAATCGACAATAAAATAAGAGGTTTTACTTTCTGCCAGTCCGTCGTGTGTCAGCATGTACAGGAAAGCTGCCACCTCCTCTTCCAGCTTCTTCTGGCTGGCCTCTGCTGCCTGGAGACAAGAGGAGACTGCAGATCAACAAACGCAGCGCAGTGCAGGAGGGTCGGCGGACTTTGTAGTTCACTGAACACACTGCAGGTCATTATGCTGAAATGCTAATGATGGATTTTTTTGTTTACAGCCACCTGTAGTGAATCTGTTAGCTCCCCAAGTGACACCACTTCCTCTTCCTCCTCCTCCTCGCTGCCTTGCTCCTGGGAGCAGTAGTGTGTGCTGTAAGCTGAGTGCTCCTCCAGAGCGTCCAGCCACGCCTGGAAGACGAGAAGAAGAAGGAGAAGAAGAAGAAGAAGAAGAAGAAGAAGAAGAAGAAGAAGAAGAAGAAGAAGAAGAAGAAGAAGAAGAAGAAGAAGGGAGTTATGAGCTTCTATCTGCAAATTGAGATTCAGTTTTCACATCTAGGACGGCAAAACTTGCTCCAAAAGTATTCTGAATATATAACATCAAAAACCTATCACAGTTTTAAATTAGACTTTCTAGATCCGTCAAGTTTGAAATCTTTGAGACGTGACTTGCAAGACACGTCTCAAAGATTTCAAACTTGACGGATCTAAAAAGTCTAATCAAAGGTTTTTCCTGATCTATCACTGCTCTGTATGAAAATTATAGAATGTCAACAGAGCATCCAGTTGTAAGTAATGTATCAAAGCATCTGTATGTGTCAAATAATTTAATGATAACACTCAAAACGAAGATGCACCCACGGTGATTCCTGCTCTGTTTGAAACATTGTATTCTCGTCGAGCTCCCAGTTTTGATCTTAATACATCTCAGATTTGTCACGTTAAAATCTGAATCAGTCCTGATCCTGAATGTGACTCCGCTGTCTTATAATTAGCGTTTTAGCTTTTTTTTTTTTTAGCAAAAGCTGTTATTATGAGGCAGCACAGTGCATGTGGGATCAGACCTGAAACAGCTTTACAGGTACAAAGTTTGATGGGGAAAAAAACTTAAATCCAAAGACGTCAAAGTCAAATTGTTTTGAACTGAGTGCACACACAGATATATTCTGCTGTATTCAACTTAACAACAACGTGCAACTTTAGTTTTAATAGTTAGATTGCACTCTGAGGATTATGAAGCATTGTTGTGGCTGTGTTTAAGATGCGTGACAGGTATGTTATCGTAATATCAAAACTGTCTTTCCAACAGATTATTTGACAGTAAGCTAGAGGAGTGTTGGCACAAAAACACAAGCACAAATCCCTTAAAACATGGTGGGTGTTATTTTTAATGATTAATATGATAGGCAAATTAAAACATTGTAAAAATAAACTTAAATATTCAACAAATATAAAAAGTTTTGATCACTAAAATCAGGAAGTGATTTGTATGTCAGGCCATATGCTGATACGAAGGGGGGGAACTTCTCATCTACTCATTTATTTGTACAGACTAATTCATTTGATGATCAAAGGCTAATTTCTCTGAGTTCTCTCTGAATTTATTCTGGTGCCAGCAGCTACAACTGAAAGTGTGCATTAGGTCACGGAGACTCTGAGCATCCCGGTTGTTTTAAATTCTCCATGACAGCTGGCAGAGCTACAAAAGGCAAAACTACACACAATATTTAATTTTTTAAATATTTGTGGGTCGTTAGCTTTTTGCAATCAAGTCTCGTGTAAGTCGAGTCGCACAGCAGACAGGTCCGAGTCTTACATCTACAGCTCTGACAGAGGACTTTGTTAAAATATACAAAATGTTTTAATTACAAAAGGGAATTATGACGTAAAGCTGCACGTTTTTCAAATTTGGTCACATGAAAGATTTTCAATGATGATAAAATTCATGAAGTTTTACTAACAATTCACATTAAAACAGTGCTCCTTGTAGTTTTTGGCTTGAACTAGCTGGCTTTACTCAAACCAGTACTGTCTAACCAATGCAGAAGTGCCAAAAACTGCAGTTCCTCAAACGTCCACTTGAGGCTGGCTCCAGAAGTGAGTCAATCTCCATAAGTCCCCATGTGAAATGTCCAACTTCACAGCAGAAATAAACATGTTTACAGCCTGGTACAAAAAACAGTTTTGGTCTCTATAGCTAATGTCCTCGTTCATGACAACTGTACTGAGGGTGAATTCTTATAGAACTTAAAGTTATGCAGAATTAAGAGTGTGTCCTCTTTGATTGACAGGTAGCTGCTGTTACACACAGGTGTCATTCAGCCAGCCTAAAGGTTTGCTGATATTTAGATTAGCTGGGATGTGGAAGAAGCAGTACAGCCGCATATTTTTAGTTTCAAAACGGTGCTCTGCATGCTCTGTTCATTCTTTATACTGTCATTGGTTTGAAAGGAGACATTCAACATACTTTTCTCGTTGCCTCTGGGTCGCTTTTAGGTGATACTTTGAAGTGATGCACACTGTCATCGAAGCACTTGAGAGTAAAAAAGCTGCTATCTTTGGCCCGGATCTGTAAATGAGAAGATCAAAAACAGTCTCTTGTGCAACACATGAGTCAAATAATGGAGTGTATTTTTTTAAATGTTGGCTTACCAGGCAGTGAGCATTTGTGAGGGACTTACAGCCTTGCCTCCTGACATTGCCGGCTGCATCTGACCTTCATAAAAGATAGAAAGAGGTTTTCCTGAGGTATTTTCTGTCTGTAATTTTCTAACTCATCTGCCACTTTCAACACCTTTCTAATCAAAACCATGTGGGACTTTCATTTAACTGCTGCTGAAAGAAAGTGCTCAAAGATGGCACCTACTGTTTGGAGTACCAGGATAAAACCCCATCTTGAAGGACAACCCAATAGGAACGCCAGCCAAAAAATCTGGAGCTCTGCAGGATGACACAAAGAGAAAGAATCAATGGGCTGTCTGATTTCCACTGATTTCTATTACTGTTCAGTCTTTTCTGATTTAAGTGGAGGCTGAGAGAGAGAGAGAGAGCACAGCACCTTGAGAAAGTACAAAAAATTGGAAATACACACAACTGCATTTAAAAACACATTTTGAATGCTGAAGCATGCACACATGAACAAGCTACTGCATGTGGGCTTGTTGTCTAACTGATTAACTCCTTCTGCCTTTTGAATAGCGCTCATATCCACATGCGACTGGTAATTACAACTGGGACGATATTCAGCTGTAAATTAAGTTGGTCTGCTAGTGAGGAGGTCCAGCATCAGGACGTTGTTTGAGAAAATGACTTAAAATAAACTACAGTGGCCGTGTTCATCGTTTTTGGACGACACTGGGGCTCTATGGCATCGAGGAATGGGCTTTAATTAATATTTTTCTATAAATAACAGATCATGTGAGATCTGATATGCGTATAGGGGTCACTACTCGTAACTAACTTGCAGCGTATTATCACCAAACTCTGCAGTTCCCTTCAGCAAAGAGCATTTTAGCATCTTTTAGTAATATGTCAGTGATGTGATTACAGTTTATGTTCTGCTGCACCTAAGTGGCCAGAAAAAAATCAGTCATTACAGGTTTAACATCCTTTAACACGAATAGTAACAACTACTACTGTCATTACTAACTTAACATGAATTACGAATTAAGAAGCAAATGTAGCTGTAGGCCTTTTTCACTGCAGACATTTTGAGACATCATAGCAGGAAAACACATTAATTATGGCTCCATTTGTCTTTATTAAGATTATTATTAGGAACACCTGCTGTTTGATTGTTTGTACAGTCTTTAGTTTTTATGACTCCCTCCATCACTGTATGATAATTAGCCTGCAGTAGCTCAGTGAAGCCTGTAGCATCTTACCAGTCAGGGTTTTATCTGTATTCTTTGCCCGAAAAACAAAATAATTAAGACAACCTGCATGATGTGCAATGTCTTATGTGACAACGATCATCTTAATTAAAAACACATCGACTGTGAAAAAGCAACAAATTAACAAAAAGGTGCAAAGACAGAATTAATGTCCCGTTAATTACATATTTTAAAAAAATAATTGGCCTTTATCTCGTAGAGGAGCAATGACAGATTAACTTTGTAGTGCTCAAATCAATGTAGCCAATTTTTAATGTAATACAGAATATAAAACTTTATTTTTTAAATGTTATAGTTTTGTACCCAACTGAAACTGTTCTTTCTTTTGCTGTAACCTGGTAAGAGCAGTGTTGTATTCAAGACCAACTAAACCGAGACCAAGTCATGACCAAGACCAGAGTGTCGAGACTGAGTTAAGACCAAGACTTTGAGGGGCTGAGACCAAGTTAAGACCAAGACCAGACGGTATGATGCCTACGTGTGTAGCTAATATTCACCCAAACTCTTGGGGTGAAGCGTGGTTGCTACATTGAGTCACCTCATTAAGCATCGCCGTGCAGTATTTACAAACCGCTGTGTGTTTTTGCTCTTTGCGGTTTAGGAAACTAACTTTCTCCTCCCACAAAGTTAACAAATAAATGAGACAATGCACAGGCAATTAAGTAATATCCCCAAAGTTGTGGTCTTGACCAGTCTTGAACTAAAATCCAGAGTCCTCTTTGTCTGAGACCGAGACAAGGCCGAGGCTTTTTAAAAAGTATAAAAGTATAAAAGCATATTTTGAGTACTACCATGTACTGTATGGAAACACCCAGACTTTACCTTCAAGAGGAATCCCTCGTACTTCTTTACGTGTCGGGTCATACCCTGCACACAGATGAGAAACATGAAGGAAGTAAAAAAAAAAAAAAAACACAAATCAAAGTAACTTTAGGAAGCCGACTGGCAGCTGTGCACTCACCCGATGAATGTTGCTTTCAAGGACCTGCTTCATTGCTGTATCACTAGCCAGGTCAAACACTGTCTGGTCTGTGAGTTATGGACACAAGACACAAAGTGGGGCTTTGATACAACAGAACACACGTATAAAGACAGAAAAAACATACTGCTTGATTGTGACAACTGTTAAATATCAAGGAGTCATTTACATCCGAGCCAGCCACAGCTTGTGCCTCTTGTGCAATCAAAGTTTTTACACTGATAATCTCGTTCGAGTTACAGAAATAACCTGTCTGGCAATTTCTGCAGAAAAAAGAACATTCCTGCAGAAATTATAGCTGCTTAGTCAGGTGCTATTTTTGTTTGTGTGAAGGAATGAAGACAGCTTGTGAAATTAGTTAAAACTGCCTTTCAC
Organism: Argyrosomus regius; assembly: GCA_946959425.1. Lineage (NCBI taxonomy): Eukaryota > Metazoa > Chordata > Actinopteri > Sciaenidae > Argyrosomus > Argyrosomus regius. Next base: position 5,919,127 of record OX336888.1, read on the forward strand.
TGAACATCAGAAGGAATATGTATAAAATATAGGGAGGTATCGTTCGGTAAAGGATAAATGGTGTTATGACATTTCTTTTTTCATCATTGATTGCCAGCTCTGGCTGCTGGATCTTACCATTCTTGTTCTTGATGTTGGGGTTGGCTCCGCTTTTGAGCAGCTTCAGGGCACATTGCTTTTGGCCTCGATACGCTGCTGAGTGCAGCGGAGTGTTACCCAGCAGATCTGTGCAGTTGATGTCTGGAGGCTTTTTCCTGCTGAGCTGCAGTGAACACACAGGACAAAAAACAGACTAGTTGTCTGATCTAGACTGTCCTGCAGATCTTTATTATTCTGCTAAGGACAAAGCCATGACGCTTTGATTTCTAACTCTGTCCAAGAGCTGGAAAAGTTCAGTTTTCTTGGACAAATGTGCACGGATTAATCTTGCCAGACTTCAAGCTATGCGCTTGCATCTGTAGCCAGTGGTTACAGGCTAATCAGCGTCTCATGAGAAACTATTGGCAGCGGGTGGCAGTTCACTGATCTTATTGGTTGAAGTTCGACCATTATAGACAGTGACAAACAGACTGTTAATCACCTGGCCTGTATTTTCCTGTTTTCCAGTTTCCAACAATGACTTTCCTGATGGCTCCATGAAACAAACAATGTAGGGCAGGTCAGGTAGGGCGTAGTCGAATGTTTACCTGTCTGGACTTGTGAACATTTGTATTTGAGTGTCAGAACTGTCAGTTTATGTACAAAATAGAAGAAGAGTCTACAGCCATGCTAGAAGTTGTTATTATGTGGTTTTAAGTTTTAAAAAATATTTGACTTGATGATGGCGCCCTCATCCTTAGGGGAACATAAATGTTGAAACCAAAATTCATGGCAATCCATCCAGTAGTTTTCAAGACGTTCCACTTAAAACCACTAATGTCAACCTCATGCTGGTGTTACAAGAAAAGTCAGAGGATCACCAAAGTCATTAGGATTCTTCCTAAGATGGATGTCCAAACTAAATTTCATGGTATTCTATCCAAGCCCCAAAGAGGAGCGCCGGGCTTGAAGATGATGCACACTGGTCCAAAATAACTTTTTCCCATAAGCTTACAATGTGAAAGATGTGACTGTAAAACAGTGGACACATTTTTTTTTTTGAGTATCATAACCTCCATGAAATAACTCATTTCACTATCAGAGTTTCCATAACTGCTTATCTATATCAGGGTCGTGGGAGCTGGAGCCGATCCCAGCGAGAGGTGGGGAAGGCCCAGCCGGGGTTTGAACCTTCTTGCTGTGAGGCAACAGTGCTAAACACTAGTGTGCCGCTCAGAGTTTCATCCATTTGGTCTAATAACATTTGGAAAGTCTATAAGAGCTGCACGATTAAATCATTTTATCCCCATTCAAGTTAACGGAGAGCCAGAAGTTAGCAGCTCAGCCACGCAATGTGGAATCACATGCAAGATCTGGGTTATTTTATGGTCGAAATGTGCCCCACATTCAACTCTGTATCCAGTTTATAAATCCATACTTCTGTCAAATGCTGTAGATGTAGAGCTATTTCAGCCTGGACCAAGGTGGTACACCAACAGACATTGCTATATAGCTAAGTTGTTGGCATGGCTTAGCATTAATTGAACTGAACCCCCTACCCACTAATTTTTCTCCACCACAGTAGCTGAGCATATTCCACACTATTATTGGTCAGAATATAAGATTGTAGCTCATGTTCCAGACTTTGGCTTCATATCAGATATCAGCATCTGGCACTAACCAGCTGTGTTAGAGTTGAAAGGTTTCCTTCTCGTGCAGCTTCCAAAAGTTCCTCCTCCAGTTTCCTCTCCTCCGTTCTCTCGGCCGCTGGTATCAGTCAAAGAGTTGGATTTACAAGAAAAAAACATTTTAGAATCTAGACGTTAAATAAACAACTTGTACGAATGAATATTAAAAAATTAAACATGGAGACTGATAAATATGTTTCCATGAAATCTCTTAGATGACAACGTGTCTCTCTCACCTTCTAACATGCTTCTGATCTCTGGATTTTGAGTGACATCTTTGGGAATCTGTGCTGTCCCATTGATGACAGTAGCACATGCATCATAGTGCAGCAGCAGCATGACAACCTCCTGATCAATATGTGATTGATTGATTCATTGATTGATTGATTGATTGACTGAATGGATGAATAAATGCATGCACAAACCCATACTATCAACAAAGAGACGAGAAGAGCAGAGAGAAACTCAAAATCTGAAGAAATAATGACGCAATCAGGTACCTTTCTTCCTGTGAAGGCGGCTTTGTGCAGAGGTGTATCTCCGATATTATTGGGCAAGTTGACATCTGCCCCGGCCTGCAAACAAACATCAGACACATTAGTCATGCAGTTATTCAAATGATTTCAAAAAATGTTTTAAAAAAAAAAAAGAAACCTCACCTTCAGTAACTCCTCCACTACATCTTTGTGTCCAAAGTAACAGGCCAAGTGAAGAGGCGTCCATCCAAGGTTAGACTTTTTCTTACCTGAGAGAACAGAGCACAGTGTTACACCACGCACTGTGATTAATATTATCCCCTCGTGTTACTCATGTACCTTTGCAGTTTATGTTGATCTGTGTCTCTTCCCTTATCTTGGACATGAGGAGCCTCTGAATCCCCGGAAGATCACCGTTCCGGGCGAACTGCAGGAACTGCTCCTCTGGCTCCAGCTCCTCCATCGAGCCCTGCAGAGGAAACACAGCGACGGCATAAAAAGATGCTTTTTTTTATTTCTGTGACTCAACTGCAAATAAAAAGACACCCAGAAGCTATCGAAGGTTTCTGCTTTAATTATTACTGATCTCTTTTTGAGCTGATGAGCCTGTTGGTTTATCGGTGGTAGCACACTTGTTTCTATCTGTAGGCAACATTTGAATGCTTTGAGTGAGATAACTTTACGAGCAAAATACTGTACGTGCCACAAAAGCTTCAGATTCAGAACTGTCAGATGGCTGAGAGAACCGCTCTCTATGGTTTCATGGTTTCAAGTTGTTACAACTAGATGTAAACTGTACTTATATAGCACCTTTCTAGTCTTCCGACCACTCCAGGTGCTTTTACACTACATATCACATTCACCCATTAAAGGCTGCCATGCAAAGGTGAGAACTTCTCATCAGAGAGGAGCTAATCACATTCACACACCGATGGAGCAGCCTGCGGGAGCAATTTGGGGTTCGGTATCTTGCCCAAGCACACTTTGACATGCAGACTGGAGGAGCCGGGGATCAAAACACTGATCTTCTGATTAGTGGGTGACCCGCTCTACCTCCTGAGCCACAGCCACTTATATTTTGTATGAATGGTTTGCAAAGAAAGTATTATTTTGTACACGGAGAACACAACACTGGTTCGACTGTGACTGGCAATTGAAAGGGGCAGAAAGAGGCAAGGGTACCTCTGAGCAACATTTAAAATAGTAAATTTACTTATACTCTTCTTATGTATTAGTCTCATCCTACTTCTTATATTAGTATAAAGTTATTAGTAGTTATTGGTCAAAGAAATCGGAAGCTTAGCATCAAAATAGCATCTGTGCAGATTCAAACAGGTACAGGATCCTCATAATGTCTATAACAAGCTGAAAGTAACAGCCGTGTTACTTCAGCAAATCTCTTCTTAAAACTTCAAAATAAATAAAGAAATAAAAAGAAGAAGTTTGGTCTAGGGTTTGCACTATTGGATTTAGATCAGCTGAACATACGATGGACTGACAAATCGCAGTTTAATCTGTTCAATCTAACCATTGAGTAGACTGCAGAGGCATCGTTGTGGTTTAGTGATGACGCAGTGTCGCTTGTGCTTTTCCGGACTGCAAAACAAATTCAGTACATACAAACAGTATTCTCCCCTATCATGCAACACTGTGGGGTTTTGGGTCAAAAACTATTTCAGATAATACAGCTAGCAGCTCTGTGAGGCTACACTGAGTTAAACACTAACATCACCATGTTAACATGCTCACAATAATTCTAACAAGCTGATGTTAGGCAGGGACAGTTTAATGTTCTTCTTGGTATTTGGTCCTAAACTAAAGTATTGGCTATATATAAAATTTTAACCTGATGGTGATGTAAAAGGAAACATTAAGAGATGTTATCACAAGTTATTATGACTCACGTTGCACATGAATGTGTGTGCCAAATTTGATGACAGTTTATTATTTATTTATTTAACAATACTTAAAAGTTGAAAGATAATCAAAGTGAGCAGGATTCCTCTTCTGGGGAACATGAATGACAGTGACAATCATTCAAATACTTCAAAATATTTCATTCTGGACTGACCGACTGACATGATATGCATGGATGAAAAAAAGTTAAAATAGAAAATAGACCTTAAAATCTGACTTTTAGTCCTTTGTATGTGTCAATCTCTAAAAACACAGAATCCTACATTTCCCATAATGCAGCGTAGAGTGCCTTTCATTTGTCACATTCTGCCTGGTAAACACAGACCACTTTCAAACACCAAGCATAAATAATCCTGCTGACATCACTGTGACAGCAGGGTTATTTTATTTCCACAGTTTTCAGTGGACTGAACTCGACATGTGCACCTTTAAAATGACTCAGTTTGGGGAAGTTGTCGGTTTATATTGCTTAATAAGCCATTATCTGTCATTGTTCAGGACACAAAAAGTCACAAGAGTCTGTTTTATCTGATGAAGCAAATGTCAAAGAGGATATATGAGTTCTTACAAAAGGTGGCGGTCACCAGACCAGCCTTACAGGAAGGAAACAAATCCTCCCTCTCCCCTTTACACACTCTTAGCCCACATGACGCTCTACATACACAATCCAAACGCTGGTATGCGGCCACGACAAAGAGAAAGGTTTAAGCAACGTTATGGCATGTCACATGGCTATGAAGGATTAATGAGTGTCACGTCACAAGAGGTGACAAATCAGACGTCTGCAAAGCCTCGACGGGCTCTGAAACAGGTTTACCTGGCTGGGATTGAAAAGCATGTGACACTAACGGTTACTCAGCCTGTCTTTCTGCTTCTCTTCTGAACCACCCTCTATAAAATGCCACTAACTGCTGTTTATATTGTGACAGTATAATCAAGAGTGTCCCTAATATCAAGCCAGAGCCACCCAGAGGGAAAGGGCCATCCTGGCAAACCCTCTCCATCCCCTCCATGCAGAAGGTATACTTTTCCATGTCGGCCCAAATCAAACAGATATTTGAAATCTTTTGTTCCGTCCGCAATCTGTTTCTTAAATAAGCTGTAGGTGTGCTGGGGAATAATACACTGATGCATCTATGATGACTCTATGTTTGTATGTATGTATGTATTTTATTTTATTTATGTATTATAGGTATTGTGTATTGTATCTGGTATGCAAGATTCAGTATGTGTAAACTCTTGCTGCAAACCAAATTGCCCTTCGGGGACATTAAAGATTTTCTATTCTATTCTATATCAATATTTAATATTTAATTTGTATTTCTATTAATTTATTACAACGTGGCTCCCGTTTGTGCTCTTATTTCTCAACAGTAAAATGTCACACCTCGCACATATCTTTGCCCTAAATCTTAAGAAGAGGAAGTGTAAAGCTTCCTTTAAGAATGTTGGTTAATGTTGCGTGTTTATAGTTATGCATATTGCTTTCAGAGCTCAAACAGTAAGTATTTTATTGGAATTATTGTTATTATAATACAGGCCTATGTTCTTGTCGATGTTCCCGTTTGACTCTGTAAAAACCCAAAAGAGATTGTCTTACAGTAGGAAAAGTAAACTGTGTCCATGTACTAAATATTGTATTAAAGTACAAGGGTAAAGGTATTTCCATTTCACATTACTGTACTTTGTACTTCCTACTTTTCAGAATAACGTTTGGCATATATTTTTGGCTGACAAAAAAAATAGTATCTACTTGGGGAAACCACATTAAAGAGGTCTAAAACTTCTCCTCTAACCTGAAGGTGTTATCCACTGTTTCCTTCCTTCCTTTAATCATCTCATGACACCTCAGATTGATCCTTTGTAGTGGGTGCGATCAATAATTTGGTAACCAGTGGACTAAACCGTACATAAAATCGTTACACCAATAGTCATGACAAACTACAACAGTAAAATGCTGTTAATGCATCAGTATTAACAACCTATTAATGTAATATACAATAATTTATCAGTCACAGGGACATTTTTTTTGCACGATAAGCATTTTTAGTTTTGATATTTGAACTTCAAGTTGCTGTAACTTACTTTTACTTAAGTAATATGTTAAATGCAGGGCTTTCACTTTTACCTAAAGGACCAGTGTGTAGGGTTTAGTGGCATCTAGCAGTGCAGTTGCAGATTGCAACCCCCTCAAGCCCTCGTGTACCAAGCATGAAGGAGAAACTATGATGGCTGTTCGGGGAAAAGTACCCGAGATGTCTGTAGATATAAAAGTCACATTTTAAGTTAATAAAAGCATAAAAATTCAAATTTTTCTCATGATTATACATTAATAAAAACACAGTTATGTGTATTATATTTAATTTCTGGAATATTCTATAAACACAGCACACTGAATCTTACACACTGGAGCTTTAAGTAAAGGATCTGACTATCTCCACCTCGGCTGTCTTCTAACTTTTACATTTACATTTCCAGGTACTACATAATGAACATGAGAACGAATGTACCCATTAACAGTGTGAAGTGATGCAAAGCAGCTGTGCGCAGGCAGGTGACATAAAACAGGCTGATGTGTCATTAGAAGAACACATCAGCAGACAGAGCAGAGCAGAGAGAGCCAGCGGACACTTACTGCTCCAAACAGCCCAGTCCTGTGAAGTCAAATCCGGGCAGAGCTGCTCTCACTCTCGGGGGCCCTCCGTGGAGGCTACATGTGATGTGTTTTTTTTAGTCCGACACAACGCACATCCTCCGTTTAACGTCCTCAACTGACTGTTTAAGCTGACCTATGTCGAAATATAGCTGTCTGTCTCTCACACACTCACACACACACACACACTCACACCTCTTGTTGTCTGTTTACACTGACATCAGCTGATCTCCGCCAGAGCGGAACTCGGCCTAGAGACGTTGACGCCTTTTCAAAATAAAAGCATCGACCGTTATTTCAAAACGACCAATGACGTGTAGCTCACGCGTCCTTTTACACGTAACCTAAAATTTAAACTTTTTTAAATTACGATTCATTTTGTTAGTTAGGCTTTGTCCAAACATTTTATCCTGAATTGAGTGAAAACTTATTTATTATATGAATAGTTGAAACACGGTAGAAATCAGAGTTTGCCCCGGAAGTAGTTTGCTCTTCCACGCACGTACAGGCTGGAGCTAAACATATAGTCCATGTGCCTAAAGTTTCACATAATCTGCTTTTCTGACGGATTAATTTATATTTTTTAACAGCTGACACTTGGAGGATGGAGTAAACAAATGGCCGACATCATAAACCCGGAGAATGAAGAAGATCTTCAGGCTCAAGTAAGCTAACTAACCTGTCTGATAAAGTTTAGACAACCTGTCCAGCTGTGTTTGTTGTTGTGTTTTGTTGTTGTTGTTGTGCTGCTGACAGCTGATAGTAACTGCTGTCAGAGGTCCAACAGCTGACACTTCACAGTGGTTTGATACTGAGCTCAGATATGACTCAGGTAAATCCGGGCAGGCTGACAAATCTGAAATTAATGTCACAAACAATCTATTTTCTCTGAAAGAAACACAATGGAGGTGTAATTAAAATGCTTGACTGTGCACACATCACAAAATAAAGAGGAATACACACATCTATCTACACACACACACACACACACACACACACACACACACTTAGTGGAGGTTGCCCTCAAGGTGTCAGGATTCATTAACACATTATGCATGTGATGTTTAAAGCTCAGGAGGCCACACATTACCACGGTGCAGCCAAAATATTCCGGAAAAAAGACAAAACATGGACACGATTAACACCATCACAAGCACACGTTATTAAATGTGGAGTTTCGTTTGCTGAAACAGAGTTTATTTTTACCCAGGGTCTTTGTTAGAAGTCAGCCTCTTAATTATTGTCATTATCTTCATGTCAAAGAGTTAAATCTGAGGAATAAATCCCTGGTGATCTTTGGAAAACACAGAAGCTTGTTTGACAACACATACAAAACACAGCAAATTCTGCATAAAATAATGCATAATGAAAGAGTTTTAATCCATTTCCCAGTTTTTGATCACATTTCATATCCAGGTAGCCTGAAATGTCAAATCCCCTTACTGATTTTGTATGATACAAAAAAAATCACTATGCTATTTGTAGGAAAACATAAAATGAGACACTGTAACATGAATATGGATGCAGAAAGAGCATTACACTGTTTAGAAATATTACACTCACCATCCCGTTAAGGACATAACACCTGCATTTCAATTTTCTACTTTCTTTTTTATTACAATTGCAAACAAACAAATAAACAAATAAACAGTGCTTAAAAGATTGTATACATCTGTAATTTTGTGAGATAAATGAATGCATTGAACCTGTGATACCGGGCTTTTTCTTTCACATAATCGAACTGTCTAAATTTACAATCGTTGCAGCCTTAAAGGAACAATATGTAACAATGAAAGCTAGTGGTTAAAATGAATACTACAGTCCAAATTCAGCTCACACGGGTTGCCATATTGAAGACGGTGAAGCTTCATGATTGCGTGATCTGGTCAGTCCTCCATACCGACTCTTTGGCGCACTTCCCACTCGGAAAACAGTAAGAGCCAAATAGGTCCCGCTGTTTACTGACTGATAGAGATTATGTGATTTTGAAACTCAATGTCTCAATGCTTTCCGTGGTGGTAATGTCGTAATGTCTTTAGAAACTTTTACGAGAGAAAAAAATCCATTTAATCTAATCTAATATCAACAAATACATATCACACCAGGGTCTTTCTTCTAAGCTGTTTCCATCTTTTAAATACATCTCCAGTGTTTATTCGTGTCTCTGGTCATGGAGCTTTTTAGGTTAGGTTTAGACACTAGCACTATCTCCACTGATCCACTTCATTTGCTTCCCTTTATGGCTGCAGCATTCTGTGTTTGTGCCAAACTTGTTTTGTATCTTTCATATCATATCTCTCCGGAGTGTTGACGTGCAATGGGCCGGATCACACAGGCCAAAACACAAATGTTCTGCGCCAAAATGGAAATTTTCAAAGGAGAACACACTGGTTGTAGCATTGTCAGGAAGCCAATATTTAAATTTAGCATGTGTCCTTAATCTCTGATGACAAAGAATGGTAATTTTATGATTTAATACAGTAAATATGTTACATATTTTTCCTTTAAACATGAATATAGACTAATATTACTGTGAAGTGCAGACCTATTTCATTTCCAGCTAAAACATTTCTTTGGGTTTAGAAACATTGGTACAACTTGAGAAAGTGTGTCTCATGTCTGTACGCTAAATATAAAGCTGCAGCCAGTTAGCTTAGTTCAGCACAAAGACTTGAAATGGAGGAAAGCAGCTCCCATAAGACGGCTAATTGAGGTTTGGTACAGATTTAAACAAATGAGGTATAACATGTTACTTAATGAGCTTTAGAGCTGGTGGTAGATAGACCTTTGGACAGAGCCAGGGCAGCTCTGCTTTATGCTAAGCTAAGCTACTTCTGGCTCTGGCTCAAAATAAAATATGTATTTATGGTACAAACCTCTGACAGTATAAAGAATGGATGACGTATCCGGGACAGCTCAGTGTGGTGGTTCTAAAAATTGGCAAATATGTAGATCATTAGCAGATGAGGCGGGCTGAATGATGCCTGGTTGCTCAAACAAGCCATCTGTAATGGCACCCATCTGTCAATCAAAGTGTCCACACTCTTAATCCTGCATAACTTTAAGTCTTAATATAATTTGAACAGGTGAGTTCTATATAAATTCACCCTCAGTACAGTTGTCATGAACGGGGAAATTAGCTTTAGAGACCAAAACTGTTTTTTGTACCAGGCTGTAAACATGTTTATTTCTGCTGTGAAGTTGGACATTTTAACATGGGGACTTATGGAGACTGACTCGTTCTGTAGCCAGCCTCAAGTGGACGTTTGAGGAACTGCAGTTTTTGGCACTTTGTATTGGCTTTGATTCACAGCCACAGAGGTTACCGCTTCATAAAGACATGACTAGAACCTGCTAACATTTTTAGAGGGGAAAAATTCACAGATTACAGATTTGGCGGTTGATATAATTCATTTTTGAGCTGGAATGAAAACAGACCTTTTGTATTAATATAGTACTGAGAAGGCTTTTTTCTTAAACAAATAATAAACCTTGTTAATAATAATATTGTGTGTCAGTGTAGTTGGGTTTTTATATTTTTTTAACGGATTTATTCATAATTAATGCTAGAAAACATCCATGATTGATGTTATTGTTTTCTCTCTTTCAGATCGAAGAGGTCGAGGCTTTGTCTTCCATCTATGGGGATGAGTGGTGTGTTATCGACGAAGCATCCAGAATATTTTGCATCAAAATATCAAACGACTCAGAGGAGTCAAAGCTGACGGCATGTTTGCAGGTAAAAAAAGAAAGAAACCCTTGCATATTAATCACTAATAAGTCTTTGGCATTGCTGTTTTTTTTGTAATCCAGTTTATGATTTTTCTTCCTTATTGATCAGATAATTCTCCCACTTGATTATCCAAGCGCGTCGCCCCCCATCTACCAGATCAAGTAAGCCTATTTGCCTTTCAAATTTAATCTTGCGGTGATGTGCTGAATTGATAGAACAACATCCCACTCAAAAATCCACTCCTCGTCCTCCTCAATAACCCTCTATTTGTTCTCGGCTTTTGTAGTGCAGCGTGGTTGCGAGGCTCCGAGAGGGCCAGATTGGCAAACAGCCTGGAAGACCTCTATGTGTGAGTGCTTCTCGTAATTTCTGACTTCACAAGGAGCCACTGTCAAGTGATATTAGCCACAACAAAAGCTTTTCATGGTTGTTTCCACGGTGCAATTTCTTTGTCGTCTGTGTGTCATTTGGAGAATTCACCTTCACATGAAAATATTTCAATTTGGACAGGGAGCACGCGGGGGAGAGCATCCTCTACCTGTGGGTGGAAAAAATCCGAGAATTCCTCGTGGAGAAATCCCAGAGCTCAGAAACAGGTGAGGTGTGAAGCATTAAATTCATCTGTGCTTGAGGGACACACTTACTCAGGCAGTTCGTAATGAATTTAAATTACACTTGATAGATTTATCATTCCAGAGGAGCTTACTTTATAGCACGGCAGCAGCAGCAGGCTTTTCTTATTGCAATCATTCGTTCACTAAGCCCTGTCGCCTTTTCCCTCAAACTCGTACAATTTACAGTGATCATAGGGAGCGAACAAAACCAGATTTTACATTTCTAGCTCATGATTTTTGATGAATTTTGTCAGCTGAAACAACAACTGTAGATAGCTAACCTTCTGGGGGTAAGTTGAGAACTATCTCTAAGGATATTAAATATCTACATGCGTGATATGCTAAAATAATGAGGCTAAAGCTACATGTTCCAGGTACAAAGTCATCACCAGTGTCAGGCAGCCTCACCATCTGAAGATCCATGTTTATGCATTGCAGTGTCGAGCTCTCGGGCCCTAGCCCGCCTATTTTTGTACTGTATTATATTAAATTTATAGTCTTTAAAATCTAATGAAATGTGCATTTTTAGCTCCTCCATCTTATTAGGGAGAGATCTTAAATCTTAAATTTCCCATGATAACAGATGGCGTTCTGACTTTTCCGCTTCCAGCGTTACATCCAGCTTTTTGCATTTTGAAACAAACAACAAAAATGAATTTTAGTTTGAGTTATAGTGAGTTCAGTATCTAAAAAGTTTGGCTAGAGTTACTGGAAACTTTACCAAACTATATAAAAAAGAGGACAGAGCCACTTTTTCCTCTGATATATTAGCATCTTGGACAGGTTTTATTTTATGACATAAGCTGTTACCACAAAGTGGTTAGCTAACGACATGTCCCTTGTCTTTGAATGGCAGGTAGCTTGTTAGCCAGGCATGCTAACATTTGCAACTTGCTTTCAGAGCAGATACACTCAGTGCTATTTACCTCACTGACAGGTGAAGTAAATAGCACTGATTATCTCGTTATCATGGCAAGTGTCAGTGGGTTGGATATATTAGGCAGCAAGTGATTCTGATGAATCAGGTTTTCTTTTACATCATGTGGATGACCAGGTGGGTTTGCGTCGCTTACCTGGGGAATACCAGGATGTACTTTAGGAAGAAGGCAAGCTCTTAGAGACAGTGTGATTCTTTAGGCTATGTTCTGCTGGGAAACCTCGGGTCCTGTCATTCATGTGGATGTTATTTTGACACGCACCACCTACTTAAGCATCGTACTTGTACAGCCTTTCATGGAAATGGTATTCCCTGATGGCAGTGGCCTCTTTCAGCGGGATAATGCGCCTTGCCACAAAGCAAACATGGTTCAGGGATGTTTTGAGGAACACAGCAACAAGTTCGAGGTGTTGACTTGGCCTCCAAGCATCTGTGGGATGTTCTGGACAAACAAGTCTGATTAATGGAGGTCACACCTCACAACTTAAAGGACTTAAAGGGTCTGCTGCTAACGTCTTGGTGTCAGATACAACAACACACCTTCAGAGGTCTAGTGGAGTCCATGTCTTGACTGGTCAGGGTTGTTTTGGTGACAAAAGTGGGACTTACACAGTAGTAGGCAGGTGGTCATAATGTTATGGCTGATGGGTGTAAAGACAGACTAATTCAGTTCAGCGCTTCAGCATGACAAGAAATCCATCGCCGTGCCATGTTACTGTTGCTAAACTCTGACTGGACGATCTCTTTTCAGTGGGCGGGGTTTAGCAAAGAGGCAATTCCACGCTTGATGCACGATAACATCCGCACGTGTTAACAACTGCGCTCTGATAAAGCCCGCTGCTCATCAATAAGTCATCATTTGATCGTTTTTCTGAACAATTAGTCACATGAACGATCCAGATTAATCCACTTCCCTACCTGGAGTCTCGCCTGAAAGCATCGTCTGCTAAGATGCTCCTCTGCGAGTAATACAAACGTCTGATATGATCTGAAGTTGTGATAAGAGGAACACAAAGGCCTGTTGGGGGCATTAAAAAACCCATCTGTGTCTGACTTTGAGTGACTGCATTGAATTAAGATCGATATCTGTGTAATGCCTTGTGTTACCTGTGACAGAGTCTTTTGAAGTGTAAAACGAGTCAAAGCTACCCAAATTAAAGGTTTTTCTACAATTGTCACCGTGCACCGGGTTGTCTCGGGGAGACTCTGTTATCTCGAGCTAAGCCCAGTCGTATCTATTATCGAGGCAGACGGTCTCTTTTGAGCAACAAGGCTGAAAAATATTAACTGTCATCCCCCTATTGTTGGGTGGCATAAATTGTCCTCTCTGCAGGATTCATGTGGTAATAAGTATAACTGGTCACAGCACTTAAGCACAGAGGAGAGCGGGATTGACGGCTTATTCCCATTCAAATGACAGGGGCACGGCGGGGAGAGAGTGAGGAAGCGATAAGGCTGAAGATGCACATTTCACAGAAAAGGAAATGAAAAGAGAGTAAACATGACAGAGAGGACATGAAAAGCAAAGAGAAATAATGGCTCTGATGATGAAGTTTGGTTGAATGACCAGCCGGAAAGAAAAGACCGAAATAGAAAATCCCTTTCACTTTTAATTAATTTTGTCAGTGTGTGTGTGTGTCAAGAGTGTGTGTGTAAGTGTGTATATGCAGGAATAGAATAAACAGTACTCGGTTACACATTGTCACAGCAAGCTTGTTAGTAACCAGTTCAGCTTTGGTCGCTGTTTTTTATGGTTTTCTTGAAAAGTCTACCTACATCTGATTAAAAACATTAAAGGATAAGGCTGGTAATATTTTTCTTATTATCAAATCTCCCCAAAATGAGACACCAACAATGGATTTATCCCACTAACACGTATCGTCTGTGTATCCAAAGCCTGATATAGTTCCTTTCTCTGTGCCGTAGAGCTGTTTTATTTTGCTTTTCATAGTAATGATGGTAAAACAAAACATTGTAATGCTGTGTAAATCTCTGTTTTGTGAACTACGGGTGTTGTAATATATCAGTATTGGCTACAACTGTGATATTCAAGAGATGAAATATTGATATTGTGTTAATAATCCATCCATTTTCCATAACCACTTATCCTCATAAGCATCGCAGGGAGGCTGTAGTCAAACCCAGCTGGCATTTGGCAAAAATAAATAATCCAGCGCCTCTTAAATTATTTCTGTTTCTCTCCGTTCTCGTTTTGTGGGTCACACACAGATTTTGTTTTTTTCTTTTCAAATTGATTGCAATAATACCACTGACAGTATAAAGAATGGACCCCGTATGCGTGACGTCACCCAGCGGCTGACCTGGGTGCTCAAATAAGCCATTTGTAACAGCACCTACCTGTCACGCTGTTGATAATACATAACTTTAAGCCTTAATATAATTTGAACAAGTGAGTTATATAAGAATTCAGACTCAGTACAGTTGTCATGAACGGTGAGATTAGCTGTAGAGACCAAAACTGTTTTTTGTACCAGGCTGTAAACATGTTTATTTCTGCTGTTAAGTTGGACATTTTAACATGGGGACTTATGGTGACTGACTCACTTCTGGAGCCAGCCTCAAGTGGACGTTTGAGGAACTGAGGTACTTCTGCATTAAGGCTTCACGTCACAGTACATAGTATTCAGCATCGTAAGCCTGCCTGAATCTTGGTTGTCTGTGGCTCCCGCGTCATATGGCGAGCCATTAGTTGTTCGATTCATATGGCGTCCACCTTGTTGTAGAACCTCATAAGGCGTCTTGGGTCAGCTTCGTCGCTCTTTCCTCTTTGGAGGGAGCGGTAAAGGTACTTGAGGTTTTTATACTTGGTGTGGCACTGCTTCCAGTCGCGTTCGATGCCTTGCTGCATTAACCTGTTGGAGGTCAAGTTATAGTGACCCATCGGATCACGATAACGTTACGGTGAATTCTCATGGCCATGATAACCATGTTGTGACAACCCTATTGTGAATGCATTAATCCTATATAATTTTTAGTTTCTTTTATAGACGTGTTTCTTTTTGAGAATAGAATATGAAGTTGGCAGTACCTTCACCTGTCAGACCTTATTTACTGTATGTTACTGCTGCTTGTGAGGCTTATGTTTTGAATTCAATCCGTCGACTGAACGTAACTCAGATAAGTGTATCAACTTTTTTATCAACTCACATCTTCTCTTATCTGTTAGAGGCCTTTTGACGTCTGCCAAACACAACGTCTCAGACCCGATCATGACACTATCACCTGTTACCAACAAACCTGTTTACCTGTTGAGCTTTTGTTGCTCCTGTCCAAACTTTAAATGTCTTGTATTCAGGTGAATATAGATCACTCAGGGTTGCTGTCTTTAGGCCATGCTCCCACATTGCGCACCTTTGTTTCCATGACAACAGAGGACTGGCTCCAGCTTACCTGTTGATCTTTTGTATCTCATCCCACTGCATTGGCTTACAGTAGACTTACTGGACAGCGTTAGCTCACCAACATGTCCAATGTGGACCTGAGCTTCAGATGTCATGCTTAAAAATCTATTGACGTCACTCAGCTCAAACCTTTCTTAATTATTAACGGCACACGGTTCAGTCAGATTTGAATAATCCTTGCTAAAAATAACATCAGCGTGCTCACTGGTTCCAAAAATCTGGTATCAGACAGGTTCGAGTAATTGGTGTCATCCATTATGAATTTTCCGTCTTAGTAAAACACGTCATGAAACCACGTTCGTGTCAATGTTAAGGTCATGTAATGGTAATTTGGTAATAAGTTGCTCAGTATGTGTCATTTTAATGACACCTCAGTAGAGACCTTCACAGGCACCAGGTTTAAAATAAACAACAAAAAAATCTTATGTAACAAGACATAACGTGTCCGACGTTCTGTTTCAGTGGATCTACCAGGAAAGATGAACATGACGACTGAGGAGGAAGAGGACGATGATGAAAACGTACCAGACTTCAGGACTTTCAAACTGAGCACAGAAGATGCTCATCTCTTCATGGAGCATGGAAACGGTACTGCTCGCTTACAGTGTGACAGACTTTGATAGACACAGCTTGTCCTGAGGTTTGATGTGTCACATTTTGTCCCGTAGATGAAGAAATACCTCCTATAAAACACGGAAACACCATCACCGACAGACGGAGTACCTTCCAGCCTCACTTAGCACCTGTGGTGACTCCCAGACAGGTACAGGAACATGAATGACATTTTTATTATTAACACATAAATGCAGCAAACAACACTCCTGTGTATGAATGTGTCAGTTGAAAAATGAATTCTTCAATGATAGCTCATACATGTTTCAGTAGAAATGATTTGATGATGTGGGAGAGGATATATTAATGTGCTAATTTACGCAGTGATTCCACAAAGTGAAACATCATCTGGCTCGCCGCTGCATGCTAATCTCACTCTCTGGCTCTCAGGTAACAAACCGACTCGTCTTAAAAGCTTCCACCCGCTGTGAAGCTCTATTTAGACAAAAATATTTACAGTCACAGCTGTCCTGCAGAGAGCAGATGAAGCGAATATACTGACACCTGTACGACAATTTTCTGCTAATAGTCTGCAAGTGTTCAGTTCAACCAAACTTTGTTTTTATCCAGTGTAGCTTTATGTATGAAACAGTATGAAGCCCCAAAGTGTTCAATATAATGATTAATAATTAATAAACATATAAATAAATTGTGTAAATTATATACATGAACCACCAAAAAAGGAATTATTCAAACTAATTATTGTTTCATCGTTTGTATTTTATGTTTTATAGATGTACATTTTTATTTGATCATGTAAATTTCTGCATTGATTTTATATTTATTATTTTATATATTATAATTATTTTTTTGCATATTTTATTTCATAATGTCTCTTATCTTTGATGCTGAATATTATTAATATAATATTACTGCATTTACTTACAGCAACAGCCTCTAGTTGATTTGAGGCTAAATCTGGTAGCAGCTGTTGAGCTTGTGAGCTTCAGCGAGGCAGACGGCGACTGTGCAACTCTAAATATTGAAATTTGACTTCTTGTGGTGTGGCCTGCCCATCTTTCTTTTGTTACATTTCAGGTTTCAGGTGCTCAAAGCTCCAAAAAATACATTTGAAGATTCACATACATTGTTGTGAACAGTTTCATGTAGGAACTATTTTCTTTCTCCCAAACACGCCCAGCTAACCTGTCACAACAAACACATATTTTCAGTTATGTAATGTGCACTTATCCTATAGTTAGAATATAGGTATATTATATATAATTAAGTTACTGTTAATAGAATTTGGAATAATTAGCCTGTTATGCAATTATAAACCCCTGACATGGGCAATGAGTCTCCATTGTGTCTCCGTGTTTTGGATGAAGAAATAATGAGCACACGTGTTAAACAACCCCCATTATGATATCATAATGTCATAAAACTCAGCATGAATATTATAACAGGAATAAGACCAGCTGGTTTCTAAATAGCACTGCTGCAGCAGTCGGTGTTTTTCAGATGGTTGAAGTCTCATTTTCTTCCTGCTGTGACGGCCCTTCACGCTGTAGGCTATATTATAAAACTGCTCAGATACTCGTCTATTAAAAATAAATAGAAAGTTTTCAGTCATAAACTCGATACGATTATACAACTGCTTATTATGTAGACATGCCTCCCTGATATCTGTAAGCCAAGGCCAACTTTAAACTAATAAAAACTTCATGTGAAATGACTTGGAAAACCCATTCTTTAAGGAGTAATGGGAAAAATGGTAATACAATATGAGATATAGTTGCTTTAATGAACGATAAAAACCAGAAGGAAGACTTTGTGAACTCAGTGTGACCAGAATGAAAGACACCAGCCGTTACTTCAAAAAACAGTGAAAAGCTTTGGTGACTTACAGCAAAGCAGAGAAACAAAAAGTGGAAAGTTTGCTCTCAAAATCTATTTTTAAACATTTAAAGTTTTGTTTATAGGAAATGTGATTTTCCTTCATAAACAGTTGACTCATGCTGTTTTGTGCATTAGTCAGCAGCGTCAGACAGTACATTGACCTCAGACGTTGTCATCGGTACAGATACAGCGTCATTTCCAAACTGACATGTTTTTTTTAAAATGACTCCTTTCTCTTAACATACATCCATCAACTCAGCGTTTCAGCGTCAAAGTGGTCTATATTTAACACGGCGCTGAAGCGGAGAGCAAGATAACATCGTTGCGTCAGCAGTTTTCATTAGACAATGACATGGTTCATACATTATAATCATTTTCTTAAACATTACAGCACAATCTGAGGCTGGCATTTGTCTTCTGTGAATGTCAGCATAACAGATGGTGCTCGAAATGGGTTCAATCTGGGATAACTGGACTTGGTTGTAGATCCGTGAAGACGTTTCACCTCTCAGGTGAGGTCTGGTGTGGACGATGGACACTGGAGTCACCTAAGGCCAAGTGTGAACTGCTGCTCATCAAAAGAGGCTTATTCAGTTCTGACTGACTGGTGTGGAGATCTGAGTATTTAGCCTAGGCGAGATCGTTGACCAGTCAGTCAGAACTGAAGAAGCCTCTTGGATGAGAGGTGAAACGTCTTCATGGATCGACAGCCAAGTCCAATTGCCCCAGATTTAACCTTTCTCGAATAAAAGAATGACCTGGACGACTGAGAACCTCCAGAGACCTCAAACACAGAATAGAAGAAACTTATTAAACAGAACCAGAGTGTCAAGGTACTTTCTTGACATTCTAATCACTTCACAAATAGAAGAGAAAATCACCAACCAAGAGCAAATGGGGTAAAAAGAGAAACTCACATCAAACAAATGATGCTCATACAGGTGTTATATATGCATTCCAATATTCCAATCTTTTTAAAAACTTGTCCTGTTACAGTCTTGCAGAGAAAGTAATTTCCATCCCAAATATATCATAAAAATGACAATCCAATCATCAACTCTATGCAATTTCAGTTACACTAGAGTTTGTCTCTATGTGCCCTGTGATGAACTGTCGACTTGTCGAGGGTGTACGCTGCCTCTCGCCTAATGCGAGCTGGTATAGACCAATGACAGTATAAAAAATGGACAGTGCATGTGTGACATCACCCACAGGTTTCTGAAGAGCCATTTTGAAGCTCAGTGTGGAGGTTCTGGCCACCAGCATGTTGGTATGTTGGTAGCATGTTGGTAGCATGTTGCTACCTTTTCCGCCTCACTGCTAATCTGAAGGTGGGCAAAGACATTGTTAACACTGTTAATTCTGAATAACTTTAAGCATTAATATAATTTGAACAGGTAAGTTGTATAAAAATTCACCCTCAGTACAGTTGTCATGAACGTGGAAATTAGCTATAGAGACCAAAACTGTTTTTTGTACCAGGCTGTAAACATGTTTATTTCTGCTGTGAAGTTGCACATTTTAACATGGGGACTTATGGAGACTGACTCACTTCTGTAGCCAGCCTCAAGTGGCCGTTTGAGGAACTGCAGTTTTTGGCACTTTTGCGTTGGCTTCACTTCACACAGAGGTTGCCACTTGGGATCGGCTCCAGCCCTCGGGACTTGATATTCATTGTTCCACCTGTTTGTGTGTTGCAGGTGAAAATGGTTCTGGAAAAACTTTATGAAAACAAGAAGATTGCTAGTGCCACTCATAATATTTATGCATACAGGTAAGCAATATCACATTATACATTATACATACTATATATATGTGATTTAGCATCTGTCAAACCAGACTAACTCCTTCACGTTAAGTGTTAAAGTGTGTCTCGTTAGTGGAGACGAACACGAGTAAAGACTTCTCGAAAGAGCACATTGAAGGTCAAGTAAAGCACCGAAAAAAAGGCTTTTTGATAGTATTGTGTGCGATATAGATGTGTGTATGTATCATTTGTGTATGTGTGTGTGTATGTGTGTGTGTGTGTGTGTTTGTGTTTTCCGCCTCTGTGCCTGTGTGTGCAGTTCTATTCCAGTGTGGTCTAATGAGGTCGACGTCGAGCTGCCGATGCGCCGCCTGGGTGGTCATTACTGTTGACATTTAAACCACTTTAAAAAAAAAACCTTCCCGCTGAAGAGGCTGTCGGTGTCACAGCGTCATTCTCTGACCAAAATGTCTTAATGCTCACCCACCTAATGCCAAGCTGTTAAGACTCTCTCTCTCTCTCTCTCTCTCTCTGTGTTTCGTAGGATTTACTGCGAGGACAAGAACAGCTTCCTGCAGGACTGCGAAGACGACGGCGAGACAGCCGCGGGGGGGAGATTGCTCCATTTACTGCAGGTCATTATTTCATTAAGAAAACACTGACCTCGACCCCGTATACCACTCACTTTCAGCTGCATGCTAAACATTTGTCAAAGAGAGAACTGATGAAAGAGTCACATAAAGCCTTAGCCCTGAATTTACATTACAAACACAGTTAAATTTGCTATCTGCGTCCAGCTTTGGTTTGGCTTCTGTTTGCTTAATTGGTGTCTGTTCTAAGCTCTTTTGTTCTTTCTCACAGTCTGCATGATTTGGCATCTGCTGTGGCTTTTAAACTTATGAATAAGAAACTTTCCACAGACTAAAAATAAACTTAAACCTCTTGTTTGTCTATCTTAGCTTTTCCAAATGTGTTCCTCATAAAACACATACATGAAGGTGACAGATATTTATACACCATCTGTCTGCGAGTCTGTAAGATGATAGAAAATGTGAGTGAAAATGAAGTCCCGAATCCATACTACATGTTTATTCTAAGCAGGTTTTGAGTTTGTAATGTGTTCATACTGGAAAAGTGACAGCTGCAGAAAAGTACAAACTAATTGTGGATGGTGTTGAAATGACTCCAGCAATATCTGAGAAAACTAAATGTCGTACTCAGAGTTAGATTCTTGGAAAAACATTTTGCTGCCTCATTAGGTTTAATTGGTTGAGCGGATTTTTTTGAAGAAATAGTTTAAAACTGTTTAGTTTCTTGATTCTTATGTCTTAGTAACAACTAAAATTATGTAAACAGTAGTTTATACAGTGGACAGTTAGTATGTAGTGTGGAAGTGAGACACAGCATGACTCCCAGATCCCACTGGGCATGGCTGCGATACGATGCTTTCCGGATGCACTGCAAGAGCTGATAATGCCCGTTCAAGACAATATTTGGGATTCCACTAGAAGCGCTGTGGCTCGTTTCAGATACGTCCCAGAAGTGGCTCTCTGTACTGCTCGGTGTTGAAAGAGTGGCTGTTCTCTTTTTGACGGACACCGCGACTAGATGCATCAAGCAGCACAGAGCGGATCGAGCTGGCCAGAAGTCAGACACAGAAACAGCATAGAGAATCTGATCGATCAGTTTTCAAAATAAAATACGGCGTGCACAGTCAAAAGGAAACTGCATAGTATGCTATGTAGTCATTCATGGTAGAAGCACAGAAACCATCTGAACAAGTTCACAAAGTTTGGTAGGCAAAACACTACACTTCTGCAACACTCCTGGTGAAATATGAAGCTGTATGTAGACCAAAACGTGTTGTGGCCACAGTGTCGCGGAGCCAGGCCCAGTGGGATCAGGATTTAGAGTCTACTGTCATGCTAATGCCCTGCAGTTCCTCAAACGTCCACTTGAGGCTGGCTACAGAAACCTCCGTGTTAAAATGTCCAACTTCACAGCAGAAATAAACATGTTTACAGCCTGGTACAAAAAACAGTTTTGGTCTCTATAGCTAATTTCCCCGTTCATGACAACTATACTGAGGGTGAATTTTTATAGAACTCACCTGTTCATATTATATTAAGGCTTAAAGTTATGCAGAATTAACAATGTGGCTGCTTTGATTGACAGGTATTGATGTTGTTATTGTATTTAAATTGCTCGTGTTGTTCTAAACCCAAATGGTTCCAATTTACAATCATGTAAAACTGAGAAAAGCAGCAAATCATCACAAAAATATCTCTGAAAAATATCTTTACAGAGACTTTACAGTTTTACACGAGGAAATGACCTCACAAGTATAGTACACTACTTGTATTTTCATAATGTGTAAATTTCCACTCTGTCCTCCTCAGATAAATAGTTCATGATAGTAATTTCACACCATTATTCATCTTTTCATTTCACATATCAAAGAGGCACTTGTCACTGGCTTGTGCTGTCAGATGGCACTATGATTCACACACACACACACACACACATACACACTCCCACATCACACTAAAATGTGCAATTGTCCACACGCTCTTTGTTTCCCCCGTAATATTGAACGAAGGCCAACGAAAAGGTTTGAGACAAAAGAAAAAAAAGAAGTTCGCTGTAATCTCAGCTCAGTGTTGACTTGTAGTGGTTCTGTCATACTCATTACCAGCCGGTGCCGAGTCGTGTTAGAGCCTCTTCAGATGAGATCCATGACTCATGTCAAAGTTCATACTCATTCATAAGATGACAGCAGTCGTCTATGCCAGTGTGACCCCGCTAGAGAGATAAATCAGTGTGAAATAGTGCTTTGGATTCTTGGTGTGTTTTTCAGAAACTGTAATCTGCTGCACAGATACAGAGTCTGAATCTGAAACAGTGTTACTCTACAAAGCAGCCAAAGACTCTGCTCTAATTTTCTTAAATTTCCTTTTGGATATAAAAAAAATACTACAACTTACAGTATGTAAGAGTACTTACTCTCTATGAAATATCTTGAAGCTGCTAAAGCAGTTTTTAAATACATTTTTCACGCTTCCTGGTGAAACCACTGACTGAGTATAAAGAATGGACGGCATATCTGAATCATAGCAGAATCCTGAGCACGGGCCGCCGCCACGTTGGCAGCCCTTCCACCTTCCAACTAATCTAAAAGTCGGCAAAGATGTGGATCATTGGCTGGCCTGAGGTGAGCTGAATGACGCCTGGGTGCTCAAACAAGCCACCTGTAACGGCACCCACCTGTCAATCAAAGCGGCCACGCTGTTAATTATGCATAACTTTAAGCCTTAATATAATCTGAACAGGTGAGTTCTATAAAAATCCACCCTCAGTACAGTTGTCATGAACGGGGAAATTAGCTATAGAGACCAAAACTGTTTTTTGTACCAGGCTGTAAACATGTTTATTTCTGCTGTGAAGTTGGACATTTTAACATGGGGACTTATGGAGACTGACTCGTTCTGTAGCCGGCCTCTAGTG
This sequence comes from Argyrosomus regius, assembly GCA_946959425.1. NCBI lineage: Eukaryota > Metazoa > Chordata > Actinopteri > Sciaenidae > Argyrosomus > Argyrosomus regius. The sequence continues at coordinate 5,942,347 of OX336888.1, forward strand.
GCCGTTTGAGGAACTGCAGTTTTTGACACTTCCGCATTGGCTTCACTACACAGCCACAAAGGTTTCCGCTTGGGTGTAACCACAGACCCAACAAAATGTTTTTAACCATTTCGTTATGTCTCAACTTAAACCTAATAAATATATATAATTTATAATAATAGCGAGTCTGCAGCGGCTGCGTGTAACAGGAAAGGTGTCACCTGTTGTGACAAACACAAGCATAATTATCCCTCCTCTCTAAGCGTAAGGGTTTGTTTTAGTGTCTTTCAGTTGGTTGTTTTGGTTTTTCTGCCCACAGCTTTACTGTCTTTGGTTCAGTCTCACCGCTCTCATCAGTGTTCTGAGCTCTACAAACACACTGCACACTTCCAGACTAGCTGTTGAACACAGTTATAGAATATAGCTAAAAAGCCCAGTTCCTCAAGTTGGTGGAGACCAAAATAGATCTTTAAGGAGAGTCAGCGTTGGATGTAGATTTATCAGGTGGTTGCTCCTAAATGTTCCTAAAACAGTTAAATATAAACTCCTTTTGTATTTGCTTTATTTAACCCATGTGGACATAGGATCAGATTAAAAGACGTACACTCAGGTCACTTCCTGCAGTTGACTGACCTACTGTAAATGTAGCGATAGCATCAGGTCCACTGTCCTCCTGCTCACCCCTCCTGAGCAACACACTGATTAATCTTCTACTTGTCACACTCTCAGCGTACCGAGTAATTTACATGAAGAGCTTTCTCCTTAATCTATTCTCCTCTAATCTCATTCCTCTCTGCAAGCCTTTCTTCCCGTTTCCTCATTTAGAGTTGTGCTTTCTGCCAGTGAATGTGGAAGTGTGAGGTGATGAATAAAAAAAAAAAAAAAAGAGGATCTGATTAATAGTGTCGGCAGGCAGATGAGGATGAGTCCCCTCAAATAGCAGATTGCACTTTTTGTGTGTAGCAGTGCAGAGCCAAATTCTCCTCTTTGTGTTAAAGGAAGAGTCTGACATTTTGGGCAATTTACATTTATGAGGAGTTTGATGAGATTTAGAAAATCAGTACATAGATGTAGGATATGTTGTAAGCTTAGTCTAAGGAAACAAGGGGAAGCAGCTAGCCCATTCAGATTCAATTTAAATTGGGATAGGGATGAGAGTCAGCACCTCCAAGTCTGAAGCCTCTCATGGTTCTCTGCCGGAAAACGTTGGAACGCTCCCTCCGGATTTGGAGCGAGTTGCTACCCCGAGCGAAGGAGTTCAAATATCTCAGGGGTCTTGTTCACGAGCGATGGGAAAATGAACTGTGAGATGGACCAGCTGGTTGGTGCGGCATCTGCGAACAGTACTGTGGACGTTGTACCGGACCGTTGTGGGGAAGAGGGAGCTGAGCCAGAAGGCAAAGCTCTCCATTTTCCAGTCCATCTATGTTCCAACCCTCACTTTTGGTCATGAGCCGCTGCTCTTTCGCGTTGAAAGGAAGTAGAATCTGATTAGGACGCCCCCTAAGCGCCTTCCTTTGGAGGACATTTATGTTGTTAGCAGGTACAGAAGCAGAGCATCAAGCATCATGAAAGATTTCACCCACCTGGGATACAGGCTGTTCCCCTCAGGCAGAAGGCTGCAGAGCCTTAAAGCCCGAACAACAGAGGCTGTGTTATAAACTTCATAACCTAAAGTCTGTCCAGTGCAACTGTGTGTTCTATTTATTATTTATATAATTATATTATAGATCTTTTAACTGTGTCATGGTAACAAACTGAACTTAGAATTTAAAGCTGCATTATTTTTACCAACTGGGGCAGTGCAAACAGCATACAGCTATAAAGAACTGTGGTTGGTGATAATTGATCTGTGGGGTTTTTACTGGAAGTGACCTCTTTCTCATTTGATCCATTGTTAATATAAAAATATTGATTAGAGCAGCTTTAATTGTATTTTTATAACCTATTGTTTTCATGGTCTTTTTATGGCTCGTTTTTTTTATTACTTTATTGATGATGCTGCTTTTTTTATTTTGTTTGTGTTTAATTATGGTTTTATTTCGTGGGTATTTCTGTCTTTTGTCAACAGCATTTACTACATTTGATTAGGATGGGGGTGTTGTAATCTTCATGACTTTATGGATGATAAATCGAACTTTGAACCTTACGGGGGGGGGGTTTTTGTGTGTGTGTGTGTGTGTGTGCAAACCTTAACCAAACATGTCCTGATGCTATACAAAGACGAAAGTGAAATTAGTTTTCTCATCTGACTCTGTGGACGACAGCAAAATAGGATAATATCGCCACATTTTGAAGTGTCAACGCATCAGCTTTAGAGTGACAGCTGATAGCCTGACTTAATGAAGATTCATCCATCATATCGCATCTGGTGTGAGATATTTGGCTGCTTGACAATGGCTGCCTGTATTGTTTTTGTCTCTTAACCCAGCTCTCTCAAATTCACACTCATTTCACATTCACCATGTGTTTATCTCTCACCGCAGATCCTGGACGTGCGCAATGTCATGGTGGTCGTGTCTCGATGGTACGGTGGTATTTTGTTGGGTCCTGACCGCTTCAAACACATCAACAACTGTGCTAGAAACATCCTGGTAGAGGAAGGATACACTGCCTCCACGGTGAGACGCTCTCTGGGCCTTTTATCACTTTGTCATCTTCCACTGACACATCATCAGTCAAATTTGACTTTGCTGTCAGCTTTCTGATGCAGGCAAACACCTGGCGTCTTTAGCTTTAATTGACTGTAACCTTCATGTTCCTCCAATTATGTGAAAACAAATAGATCAGATTGTTTTGCCTATTTTATAATCCTTCTTCCAACCCTGTCAGATTGTGTGTAGTTACAGGTTTTAGAGAGACGTAGATTTATTATAATAATGTAGTCTGTTCGCCTTGCTTTGTGTTTCCACAGTAACTCCTCAGTAGCTGTCACATTAGCGATATTGCTCCATTTGAAGTGTCTGCTTGCCACATTTTCTGGAGATCAAACACTCTCTCCTCGCTTTCAGCAGCCTGAAGTTCGGTCCGGTGCGCTTTGAAGTCGTCTTTGTGTTCTGCGAAGTTATTCTATTGATAACACGATTGACCTTTTAGTCGCTGCCACACATAGATTAAAGGTACAGCAAACCTACTCTAGTGTCCTACTTCAAAACCCCGTAAACTCGCTGTAAAAATCAGCACTTGTTTTCACTCCCACCCTGACAGCAAAGACTCAGATCCCCCAGGAAGCCTGGACTCTGTGAAAACTAATTAGAGTCCACCGTCTGTGGACGGAGAGACTTAAAACCACTGTAGAGTACAGTAGCTTTGTTCCAGTTCATGTGATATTACATTTTCTGTAGGCAAATCTTAAACTTGTGTGGAAATAATAGGGTATACGGTATGAACCACACGACCTGGAATATTTAACCATTTAACCATACCATTACATTCATCCTCAGAATCAACAACTGTCCATACTTTGTCTGTGCAGGGTGTTTTTATCTCCTTATCCATCCTTAAGTTCATAGTCGTAAAGGTGCTGCTCTGTGCGCACAAGAGGCCATCGAGATTCTGCTTCAGCTAAATAAGAAAACACCGGATTTACAGGATAAACGCTGCAAGGTGGAGAAGAACCTGTGTAAAATCTGCACAAATGCACCTGTGGATTTACTAAAAACATGCAGTCACACTCACCACCACCATCAAACTTATAATTTAGTCAGTATTTAGACTATTTAAAGTGAGGAAATGCTATTTCTTCCATGCTATTAATTTTTTATCTGAGGAAATAAAAAGAGATAAAGTCAGGAGATCACTAAAGTCATAAGAATTCATCCTCTGAAGCACGTGATAAAAAAGTATCATGGCAGTCCATCACATAGATGTGTTGAGGAATAGGACCACAGAGGCAGACCTGGTGCAGAACAATGGTTTAATCGCAAAAGTGAACGTACAAAAGCTTTACGGATCATCAGGCAGGCTCAGTTCAAAACCAGGTAAGGAAGTCCAAACAAGCAAACAAATCTGTAAAGGAGCAAGCTAAATCAAAGAAGTCCATAAAACAGGCAAGGACCAAGAAAACAAAGGAGTAGTCGGAAATAACGGAGGGAAACAAAACTAGAAGAATGGCTGGATCGCTTGAACATAGAACAAAGACGATCCGAGGAACACACAGACTTAATACACAAAGGTGAAACTAATCAGGGTGGAACAGACACTCAAAAGTGTCTGGAAACACAACAACGTCAGGACGTAAAGTTGTTGTCACGGAGAGGCAAGGAGAGGGGAGAGAGAGAGAGAGAGAGAGAGAGAGAGAAAAAAAGCAAACACTAAACAAGAAACCCATGACAAGTTGTTTTTTCGTGGGAGTGGAGATATGACTGACAATAATGGGACAGAGGGAGGAAGTGACACAGAAAATAGACACGAAATGAGGACATTGCAGTTAATGGCTGGAGCTTTAACTCCCCTGGCTACCAGACCACAGTGCATCCTAAAGTTTTTGAGATGTGAAAGTGGAGGATCGACTGAAAGTTTGACTGAGATTACCATTCCTAGAGAATTGCTGTAAACTTAGCTCATAAAAATGACGAGTTATGATGACAGTGAAAAGGCTCAGTCCTTACCACAGCAGCCCAGCATTCAATTACAACCTGTGGCCATTCGCTGTAGGTCAGTCCCCCTCTTCCTCACACCACTTTACTGTCATTCTTAAAACTTCCACTTAATCAAATCCAATAAAGTCCAATTAAGGTTCGAAAACCCAAATAATACCTAAAAGTGCTAAGGAAGCACATACAGGGAAACAAAATGGGACCCACAATTGACCCCTGAGGTACACCAGTTTACTCTGTGATGCGTTGTTGATGGAAACGCAGAACTTTCTATTATCCAAGTAAGAAACTAAACACTTAAGATCAGCTCCTAAAATATATTATTCATTAAAACAACAACAACAAGGCTACTTCCGTCAGCTAAAACTGCAGCAAACTTAACCCTAACCCTTAAACCCAAAAGGAGATGAAATTTTTTTTATGGTAATAAAATACAAATACAAGTGTTGGCAAGTGACTGGTTCACAGCCTCATTGCAAACACCATATGGGATACGACGGGGCTGCATGCATATTAATTTCTTCCACATTTATCGCTCTGCTGTATGAAGCAGAATTATCATTTATGCTTTTTGTCCAAGCTGTTAAAAGTGTTTAGAGATATACAAGTCGGCAGCCTGGATTCTCAGAGCAATAATTAGTGGTGGATGTTTTATAAGAGTATTTAAATATTCCATGTTTAGTTTGATGCAATTATTGGAATACATTAAAACAGTATGGTGTATGCCAATCAGTACATCGTAATTTGCACATTTCAGTAAGGCAGGGAAACGCAGCGGGAGTTCAGGAAAAAACGTCTGTCAAAAAAAAAAATTGAGTCATGATCTTTAAAACAGCACTCAGACGTTAACCATGGAAAAAGCTTTGGCGCCATTAAGTGGAGTGCTAATGTAAGATAATCATTAGTTTGTTCGTTCTCTAATCCATTCCTCTTGTTTCACAGGATGAGGCCAGCAAATCAGGAGCGAAGACCAAAAGGCCGAAAAGCAAGAAAACGAAGTGAATTCAAAAAGACTTTTACTCAACATGTTTACAGAGTGCTGAGAAAAAAGGATGATTTTAGACGATTCAGTGTCTTAAGAGAGAAAAACGTGTATTTGTTGCAATTACAAATAATATAATTCAAAATAATCATCATGTTAAAAGGACTTTGTTATGTTACGGAGGGCTTGTTTGGGCCTCTGGAGCTGATATCGCATCAGATTGCCTGAAATTAAATGTTTACACACGCTTTCAATAAAACAATCAAACCCTGAGATTTGGAGTATGAAAAATGACTTTGACATCAGCAGAAAATGGTGTTTCTTTATCACTCCATCAGACCCACATTAGAGTTATTGATTCACTGATTAGAAAACAACAAACATTACACACTTGAATGAACGATTTCACATATTTATTACTCAGGATGAGAAATGATTCACACACTTCCACTTTGTCTTCACGAGGCAAAAATTATTGAAAAAGGGGAAAAAGTCACATGGATCTTGCTAATTAAAGGCCAATTTTCTTGCTCAAATTTGATCACAAATGTTTAACATAATTATTGGCCACCAGATTAACATATTGTAGTCTGACTGACAAACACTCGGGCAGCTGTGATGACATCAGACACCCAGAAAGCTTTTGACTCCATCGAGTGGCTTTATTTATTTGAAACTCTGATGAAGTTTGGGAAGGATAAATGATTTATCGCTCTCCTGAATCCTCCGTCCGTCATAACAAATAATACCTCATCAGAGCCATTTGGGGTTATGACCCAGTTAGATCATCTGTCTCTCTGTTTAATGTTGCATTAGAACCTGAGATAAAAAGTCACATTGAGGATAGAGGCGTCCTGGCTAATCTAAAAATAAGAGATTTGGATGATGTGGATCACACACTTCTAGTATACTCCTATTCTTGATGGGTTGCATTCATCAATCATTTGATATGTACTGATATGAGTTTTTATGTCCTTGACACTTGAGATTAACTTCACTCAGTAACTTGTGTAACTCCAGGTGTGTGTGATTACGTTGAGTTTTGGGCAGTTTGAAGAAGATTAACTTCATTAATGCCTCAATCAGGGATGTTTTTACATAAGCCCGAAGTAAACATGCAAATGTTGGGAGATGGTGGAGTGATGGGCAGCCACACATAGCGGTGCTCTGGGAGCTGTTAGGGGTTCAGCACCTTGCTCAAGGGCACCTCAGCAGTGCCCAGGTGGTGAACTGGCACCTCTCCAGGTACCAGTTCACGCTCCATACTGTGGTCCATGCCGGACTTGAATCGGTTCCCAAGCCAGGTCCCTGTGGGTTGAGCTGCTGACGCCCCAGATTTGTGTCAAAAGCTGTTCACCAGCAAATAAACGACATATTTTTGCACCGTTCATTTTAAATCGTAACGCTCCGCTCTGTCTCGATGTTGATGTGTGAATTCTGGTCCTTATACAGTGAGCGATAATTCAGCTTTCAGCCTAATCCGTGTGTGAATGAAATTCATACACAATTCATTCAGCGCTTCCATGAAATATGATCAGACATCACTCCTCGACAGAATGAAGTCCACCGAGTTTCACCGACACAAACGCTCTCACACTCACTCACATAATTCACATCTTCTTTCTCCAACGCATTTCATTTGACATCCGGTTGAAGCCTGCTAAATATTCAACTTTTTCCACAGCTGTGTGTTCTCTCTCAGAGCATTTACCTCACCTTGGCTCCTGTGTGGATTTTTGCCTCACCTCTCCATTTTGGTGTCACTCGATCCTTGGGAAGACACGGTCTGCATATTAACCACTCCAGGGTTGGTTATAGGCAGCAGAGGACTGCTTTCTAAAAATACCCGGGGCTTGTCTGTGCACTGTCAGTTCAACACCACAAACCAACTGCTCTGATGTAGAAAGAAAAGTTCATCTTTGTTCAGCATGTTGAGGGAATACAACTCGTAGTTTGATCCAATAAGGATATTTAATTTGAATGAGAACTCACAATAGTAAAATAGGAAAGCTGCCTGCTTATTTCAGCCATTGAGAATAATTACAGCTAATTCACTTAGCAGAGTTGTTTTTCCCTGACAAGCTATCATCACGCTGAACCCATCATCTCAGCCCTTAATCATTTTTTTTTCTCTATTGCAAAGATCTCATGGAGCTAAATTCATACTCGAGGCGAGGAGAATAATTAGCCCACTTAGGAGATTTCAAATTTCATCCATACAGTTTTCCCTGCTGTTGATTGTTACAACACACCATAGGAGAACTTTGTTTGTACCGGAGCTCACAACTCGCTGATTGTTGCAGCAGAATCCAGCAATATAAATATATAAATATCCTTTTTAACACATTCAAGTACGGCTTAATTAAATAAGTATAGTTAATCATATCAAGTATGAAACATCTGAATATAAACCAATGAATTGTGAAATAGTTTAAGGAATTATTAATATGCAAATCATTATTATAAAATGTTCTAACATGACTTGTACATTATTTTCATATTTAGTTTTTTTAAAGTCAGATTTTATTCCATAATTTTCTCCAATGACTGTCTGATGTTTGTGTGCAGCTCAAAACTTAACACTGACTCATTATTTTAACCCAAACCATGATTTCTTTTGTTCTCACCCTAACAAAACTGCGACTGAAAAACAGAAAGAATGGAAATAATAAGTCAAATGTGTCTAAATATAAAAAGCCAACACACTTTTGGATTCATACAGAGCACAACATGAGTCTTGAGGGTGAAAGTTCTGTGCGTGTGATTCATTCATCCACTACAACCACCTCCCTTTGTGGACTTTGTCACACATCATGAGTACATCGCCTCAACACATCGTTTTCCAAACAATTTGTTGCTCCTTAAAAACAACAGATTTCATTCATTCATTTCATTTCACTCTCAGCACCTCCCTCCAGTCGGTCTTGATTGATCTCACCTGCTCACCCTCATCACTCACCTGTTTGTTATTCCCTCATTAACTCCCTAGTGTGTTCATACCTTATTATTCCTTAACCACTAGTTCTCTGCCAGGTTGTCTTCGTGCCATGAGCCTGAGCTCTCCGGTGCCCAGATAGTTCCCTTCCTGTTGTTTGATCCTGATCCTGTTTTTTGTCCAGGCCTTGACTATTTGGATTCTGCCTCAAGTAACCCTTTAAACTTTGAATCTCTGAATCTTTTACGAGTAAAGACTCTTGACCTGAGTGACAGTTACAGCCCTGTAGCAGAGCAGCTATAGGGAAATGTTGATTTGCATCATTGCACCACACAGCTTTCTGTAATAAACAGTGCAGTAACATACAAACTTTATTACCACGCTTTATGTAAAACTATACTCAATGCATGATAAGATAACTCAGTCGTTGAAGCTCCAGCTTGTGTGCAGGTTTGGCACTGTGGTCGACGTCTCCGCAGTCATTTAAATAAAAGTCCGAGCAAAAAGCTCGCTGTCTCTCAGAAAACGACTCTTCTGCAGAACACTGAGGTCAGCATTATTATTTTAAACCACTCCATCGCATTGTTAAATCATTTAACTTCATCGTATCTAAAATGTAAAAAGAAAGACAATGTAGCTGTATAAAAAAACTGCTGCAGCTCATACCGCTGTTACCACTTGAAACTGCTATTAGGAGGGCCTGCAGCTCTGACAGCCCACATCTTCCCACGCTCGTGTCCAACATCATGAAAAGTGATAAAATGTGTCACTGGGGGGGAAATATCATTATAAAATCAAAACACAGTCACACATATTAGTTAATTTATTTGTTTTACGCAGCCTTATTTATTAATTTGATTCTCTGATTTGCGTTAATTGGTGAAGTTGAACTCTGAACTTGGAGAAAACAAACAAAGGAAGTGGAGGATGTTCATCCCTCCTGTCTGCAGTCATCTCTTGACTGAATCAGTGAACTTGCAGCACGGTGTAAATATTTCTCTGCTGCTGATGACCGACTCCTCGCAGACATCCTGCTGGCTGCTGCAGCTCAGATCATTTCATCTCAGTCTGTTTCATGCGTCTGGACCACTTCACTCTTTGATTGCAGACTTCAGCTTTTGATCAGTTGCTGGGCGGACAAAGAAGCAAAAAAACTGTCAAGTTTGTAGAAATCACCTCTGAGTAAGACCGGAATTTGTCTTGCCTTCAAAATAAAAGCATTAGAAACTTCTTTGTCTCGCACACAAAATGCACAATGGATTTTGGCTGGTTTTGATCTGGTGAACAACTGTCAGCTCACTTTTTACTGCGCTCGGGGCTACATGTTGGGCTTGCATTTTATGTTATGAGAATAGATTATATTGACAAAAACAGTCATTATAATTTAATACATTAAAATGGCATGATTATATGGCGGCAGGTTTGGCAGGGCGTTCCAGATGTCTTTCCCTCGGGCAATGCTGGAGCCAGTCCTAGCTGACATTAGGCAAGAGGCGGGATACACCGTGGACCAGTCACAAAGACAAACAACCATTCACACTCACATTCACACCTACGGGCAATTTAGAGTCACCAATTAACCTGCATGTCTTTGGACCCGAGTATCACTGACAGTATAAAGAATGGAAGAATGAAAGGACTGCGTATGTGCGACATCATTTTAACATGGGGACTCATGGAGACTGACTCACTTCTGGAGCCAGCCTCAAGTGGACGTTAGAGGAACTGCAGTTTTTTAGCATTTCTGCTTTGGCTCCACTTTGTCACACACAGACACGGAGGATGCCACTTGGAGCCAAACCCAGCTGGTTGGCACGTCATCACATAGAGACAAACAACCATTCACACTCACATTCACACCTATAGACAATTTAGAATCACCAGTTAACCTGCATGTCTCTCCATAATTGGGCTGGAGTACCCGGAGAGAACCCATTCAGAACTCCACACAGAAAGGCTTCAGCTGGGGTTCGAACCGGCAACCTTCTTGAGGGACTGAGGGACCACCATGCAGCTCTTGATAGCCATCACTTAAAAAAAAAAAATGTTGCAGTAATACCTTTATTCTGAAAAGATGGCCGGATATAGTGCGTATTTCTGCTCTGGCAGCCTTGACATTGGCAACAAAAGCCTCGGTGCGCTCCGCGGTACCCGCACATCCAGGCACTGTTGAAACCAGCTGACCAGAGAGAGACAGGAGAGAGAGAGGAACAACAATTATTAATATTTAAAAAATCAGCTTTCATTAGAACTTGTGTCGCTGAGAAACCACACAACTCCATCTGTGGATAAAATGGAAGATTTGGAAAAAGTGCTTTTATTTGCGGACAGGTCCTCAGTCATGCTGAACTCGTTGGTAAAGTGGAGCGGAACGTTTGGGCGCCTAATTGGACTTGTTCGCTGTTTGCGTGCGTGAGATGAAAAAGGTGTGCAATGATTGTGGCTTTGAATTAACTATGGGCGCTCACATTCTGGAGTCCAACTCCAGCGGCAACTTGACCCCTGCTGTGTCCGAGGCTGGGACTGTCCTCCCGGGCTCGCTTGCGGTGATCTTATCGGTCCTCATGGTGACTCTGGTTGTCGTTGTGGTGGCTGGAAACGCGCTGGTCATCATGGCTTTTATTGTGGATAAAACCCTGAGAAATCAAAGCAACTACTTCTTCCTGAACCTTGCTATATCTGATTTTCTCGTGGGTGAGTTGGTGCCTCTTCTTCTTCATCACCATCATCATCATCATCTCCTGTCAGTTCAGTAAATTTGGCAAGTCTTTTGTTCCTCTCCATGAATGAAAACCCACCAAAAGCCAATTTGTACACGCTGTAATACCCCTACAGTGTAATTATAGTGAGTCACAACTGCTCATTGGTGACCCTACCATCCTCTCTGCTTCATTCACACCCCTCTCATTGTGCTGCAGCTCATCCTCTCTAATGAAACAACCAAAGGGGGCTGCTCATCTTCATGAAACATCTTTCACTTCATCTTAAGCGCTCATCTGAGAGCTCTGGAGAGGTGTGAATATAATACAGGTTGAATCATCATCCTGTGTGTGTGTATATGTGTGTGTGGTTGTTCCAGGTGCCTTCTGCATCCCAGTCTACATCCCGTACAACCTGACAGGCCGGTGGATGCTGGGTAAGGGTCTCTGCAAGGTGTGGCTGGTCGTGGACTACATGCTCTGCACCGCCTCAGTCTTCAACATCGTCCTCATTAGTTATGACCGCTTCCTGTCAGTCACGAGAGCGGTAAGTACAGGCTGCGGAGGTGCTCATTACCACACACACACACACAATGACATACTATCACAGTCAATTCTACAATGTGTCACCCTCTGGAGGAGTTTGCTCCGCAGTGAGGAGTCATTGACATTCACATGCTTTAGTGCTTTACAAAGGATGTCTGGCTTTAATCTATAATTTTGTCCAGTCAGTCTGAACACATAGCGTGGATTGTGTGGTTAATTTAGTAGGTAAATAGTTTTGAATGCAAACATTAGCAGTCAAATCAGCGCCGCGTATGGACAAATATAATTCAAGTCAAGGGGCACTCAGTTAAAGAAGTGCTGCTCTCTCTGTTTTATTATGTTTCTGTCGCTCTGGAGGAGATTTTAAAGTATTTAAGAGGCAGGGTGGATCTAATGAAACATGCGACTGAGTTGGTTTTTTGGAGCCTGAGACTGAAATTCAGGATATCACACCTCGCTTTCTGCTGCTTCGATTTTGTCCATCCATTTTCCATAAGTGCTACCAGGGTTGGCTGGAGCTGACATTGAGTGAGAGGCAGACAATCAACCATTCATGCTCACATTTACAGCTCCAGGCAATTCAACCTTATAACACCTGGTATTCCCCATGAGGAATACCCATTCGAGTACTAACCAGGTCTGACCCTGTTAGTAGAGTCCAGACTGCTTGTTTATTGAGGTCGTACAGGGCTGGAGCCGATCCCAGCTGGCATTGGGCGAGAAGTCGCCAGTTCATCACAGGGTTGACACGTCACACCAAGTGGCAACCTCTGTGACTGTGAAGTGCCAAAAACTGCAGTTCGTCACACGTACACTTCAGGCTGGCTACAGAACGAGTCAATTTCCATAAGTCCCTTTATTAAAAAGCCTGAACTCACAGCAGAAATAAACATGTTTACAGCCTGGTACAAAAAACAGTTTTGGTCTCTATAGCTAATTTCCCCGTTCATAACACCTGTACTGAGGCTGAATTTTTATAGAACTCACCTGTTCAAATTATATTAAGGCTTAAAGTTATGCAGAATTAACAGCGTGGCTGCTTTGATTGACAGGTAGGTGTTGTTACAGATGGCTTATTTGAGCAACCAGGCGTCATTCGGCCCACCTCAGGTCAGCCGATGAGCCATGTCTTTGAAGATTTTTAAATTAGCCAAGAGGGAGAAGAGGCAGGACTGAAAACATGGCAGCGGCCACAGCCACAGATTTTGAGCTTGACAGATACTCCAGATGTCCATTCTTGATACTGTCATTGATTCACACCTTTACAGTCACCATTTAACCTGCATGTCATGTCTGGACTGTGGGAGGAAGCCGGAGTACCCATGACAGTGCTAACCACTGCACCGTGCCGCCCTCCCTCCTACCTGTGTGGAAGTAAAATCCTGGAACTGGAGAGCAGCTTTTTTTTTTAAACAGAACAACAACATTTATTGCATCTTTTGGCCTCACATGTGGCTCGTATTGCTAATCAATTGTAACATTTCTTCCCAGAATGAAATCTTAAGGTCTCCCAGACGACGTGTTTATTTGAGTTTGATTGACAGAAAACTGAAATGTTTCCAAGTGGATGATTTGTAAGCTCTCGCTGCCTGTGTTCCTTTTAATTTAGTAAGTTTGACTGATGCCACATTTAGAGAAAAAGCCGCTTACTGAGCAGAGTACGGTTCGAACAGTTCTTTGCTTGTGGTTGGTGGTTAGGATGAAATCTTATTTATGTATTCATTAGTTTTCAGGAGGATTTCTGTGATTTACAATGGAGATGGGCAGTATTTTGCTTTTGTAATGACCACTCCAGACTGGGGGCCAGAATCAATTTATTAGCATCATGAAGTGGCTCTGTTTTATTATTTATTGACACAGAAAAGTGGATTTATTTAAGTTGCTCTTTAAACCGCGGTCACATTAGCAACATCATTGTCTCACAGGGACAGCTGTTGCAGCCGCAGAGAGATATTTAAGACAAAAAAACCCAACAACAATAAAAGAGTTTTTTATAGACTTTTAGAGGAGGTGAAGTGAAAATGGAGCGAGCGTAAAGAGAATTAACAACGGGGCGATGACGAGTGAGGGCCGGATCGGGAGAAACCAGATGTCTCTTTCACACTCTTGTGTTGCATCACTGAATGCGGCTCTCAGCCCGACATTCCCCTTCTCTCTTTGGCTTCGGTGACACACCGAGGAATAAGGGCCTCATGAGTGGGTTTTATTTACAGCATCTCTCTGCTGCTCTGAGGCGGCACAATGCAAACAGGGATTCATTTGAACAAGGCACTCTGAGCAGAAGCAAGTGCGTTTGTCAGCCAGTTTGTATGCGAGCAGCTGTGGCTCTTTGAAATGTAACAGTGTTATCGTGCATTGCTGTGAGTCACACTTGTGCCTCTCTCTTTCTTTTTCACACAGGTTAAATACAGAGCACAGCGAAACATGACCCGCCAGGCTGTGTTCAAGATGGTGGCGGTGTGGGTGCTGGCCTTCCTCCTCTACGGCCCTGCCATCATCTTCTGGGAGGCTATTGTCGGTGAGAGCATCGTCCCGGCTCACGAGTGCTACGCCGAGTTTTATTTCACCTGGTACTTCCTGCTCAGCGCTTCTACCTTCGAGTTCTTCACCCCGTTTGTGTCCGTGGCTTTCTTCAACCTCAGCATCTACCTGAACATCCATCGCAGGAACAAGAACGGAGGCGCCGGCCTCGAGGACGACCCCAAGACGCAGAGGATCGGGAACAAGAACAGAGATGGAGGAGGCTGGAACGTGTTTTTCGTGAAGACTCGGAAGGTGTCGTCCAGCGAGCCTACTGCTATCTCTGCAGTAATCGAGGACGACGATGTCCTGTCTCCATCCTCCAGCGGGGAGCCTAATACCAGCCAGATATTCATGCAGAGGGAGAGGTTCTCTCCTAATAGGAAAAACTCTAGGCTGTTTCAGCACACTGCCTCCTGCATGGCGCCTAGCCGCAAGACTCACGGATCTCGTCTTTCACGGGACAAAAAAATCGCCAAATCTTTAGCCATCATCGTCTGCATTTTTGGGATTTGCTGGGCTCCTTACACTCTACTAATGATCATTCGGGCCGCCTGTAGCGGCGCATGCGTGGCGAACTACTGGTACGAGATTACGTTCTGGCTTCTGTGGCTGAACTCCGCCATCAACCCGTTCTTGTACCCACTGTGCCACAGCAGCTTTCGAAGGGCTTTCTCGAAGATACTGTGTCCTAAAAGACAATCAGTCCAGCCTCAGATCGAGGCTCAGTCTTGTTAAGATGAACTCCGATGCACTTACATGCTTTATGAATGCAGTAACTATTGTTGGTCAAACACAGTAAAAAAAAAAAAAAATCCATATACTGTTCTTCCATAAAAAATTGAGTTCTCAAAATGTTTGCATTAAAGTGAGCGATGCGCGGATTGTCTGACAGCAATACAGCCGTTCCTACAGTAGTCATGAAATATGTGCTAATTTACTTAATGACAGGTTAAAGCAGTGGACGCTTATAAAAGCGGATATAATTGCCCCTGATTAAAGTGCCCCTAAGAGCAGATGTTTTTCAAAAGATGTACATGTTCGTTTTTAAGATTTAGACCTTCAGAGACAATCTGATTGACATGGTTTAGGCTTTCATACCGCACAGTTCTTTATGTGCCGAAAGGCTGTGAAATGATGACTTTTGCAGTCAGATAGAATCTGATGACCATAATTTAGTCTAAGATATCATACGAGATCTGCAGCAAGCACCAAGTTGTTAAATTACGGTCTGTCTGCACACTCAGATTGGAGGGAACATTTTTCATTGAGCTGCTGTGACGTTACAACCTCCTGTTTAGATCAAATTGACGTGAAGGAAGGGTTTTATGGTCTTTTATGGTTTTTTATAAAGTTTCATAATCTCTCTGCATATGAAACATTTTCACTCTCAAATGCCTGTGTCTTCAAAAAGATACAAATTCAAGCTTCTCGGCATGCAGCAACAGGATGACAAATGCGAAGGCCTCAAAAGTCAAAGCACCTGAAAAGAAGGGAATAAGCTGCATTTGTTTACAGTGTGAACTTTGATCACAATTTACGACGTTTTATTTCATTTTCTCTGAAAAGTGGGCGATGATCCGGCAGAATCAACTGTTATCTGCCAACACTTAATCTGCACTTCATTTTTCAAAAAATGTGTTCTTGTTGATGTTACAAATGTACAGCACTATAAAACGAGAGCAGCATTCAAACTTTTGTACAATAATATCTATGCCAAGCTAGATGGTTGTGTTCCTTAAGTGCAGTATTTATTTAAAGACTTGACTGGTTTATACCACCCAAACTACTTGACTACTTTGTATCTTGGCTATGAATGTGTGTTGGTGTCAGTAGCCAAAGAAAGAATAAAAAGAAAACTGCCTACAGGCTTCGTAACTGTACATGTTATTGGTAAAAGTTGAACAGTCTAGAAGGTATAGTTTGACTTTTTTGCCAAGAGTTAGACGAGAAAATTGATACCTTACTCATACCTATAAGGAAAGTATTAAGATACAGCCAGCAACTGGTTAGCTTAGCTTAGCATAAAGGCTGGAAACGGGTCTGAAGCAAGCGGCAACCTCCGGGGCTGTGAAGTGAAGCCAATGCAGAAGTGCCAAAAACTAAAATGTCCAACTTCACAGCAGAAATAAACATGTTTACAGCCTGGTACAAAAAACTGTTTTGGTCTCTGTAGCTAATTTCCCCGTTCATGACAACTGTACTGAGGGTGAATTTTCATAAAACTCACCTGTTCAAATTATATTAAGGCTTAAAGTTATGTATAATTAAGAGTGTGGCCCCTTCGATTGACAGGTGGGTGTCATTACAGGCGGCTTGTTTAAGCACCCAGGCATCATTCAGCCTTCCTCAGGTCCACCTACTGTATGCTCCACATTTTTGCCCATTCTTGGATTAGCCAGAGCCAGGACTGCCACACTGAGCTTCACAAAGGCTCTTTAGAAACCTGTGGGTGACGTCACGGATACTACATCAATGTTTTATATAGTTTATGGTCTGAAGGGAACAAAATCTGTCTAACAGCACCCTTTAAAGTTGTGGTCACACAGGCAAAAGCAAAAGAAGAGGTGAAGATACAAGTGTGCGACCTGAAAAGGTTTAAACTTGAGCAAGAGTGACTGGAGGGAAATAACAGACAGAAGTGAAGTCTTCAATGAGGTCTGTCAGAGACTGAGCTGAACATAATGTCTCGTAAAATGTCTTGTGACAAGTGAAAGGTTTTTTCTGGTTCCTTCGATAAGACTGAGATAAGTCAGGTATGAGTGGGTGGAGAAGAATGTTGTGTCTTGTGTTGTGCTGTGTGTGTGGTTGCATGGACGTACGATACATACCTGACAAATTATCGTTGAAAACTTGCATCAGATACAAAGAAATATTGACGTTGTTCTTAGAAAGGCCGGTGGTCTTAAAAGACTATATATACTATAAAAGACTTAACACTGCCGTGAAAACAAGGAGCTCCTCCTTTGTGAAAGAATATTGTCAAGTTTTTATTATCTGATAACAAGTACTAGATAAGTGTAAGGCATGACAGAACTGCAGGGCATTGACCTTTGACACATTTTTCCAGCATAGACGAACAGAAACAAAATATATCCGGAAAAAAACATCCTTAGAGATTTCAGACCGCCAGGAAAAAACAGCATCGCTCTGCCCTGTGGGAATTATGTGGGATGTTGTACTTGAGAGAAAAAACAGACACTTGTTGAGGAGACAGTTGAAGAGAACCATCGGGGAGACACGCTCTGCAGCAAACAGTTCATGGTGTTGAGAGAAAAGTCATAGCAACTAAATGATGATAGCTTTGTTTTTGACTTCTTCCAGTCAGCACACTTCAACATCATTTCTTTGAAAGTTGAGTATTGTAATACATCCTCCTACAGTAACAGCTACATAAAGTACACAGCGTGTGTAAATTGTTTAGATGGCAAGTTCACGAGTTCACGAACAGATGCAGATGATCTTTTCAAAGCATTCCTTTCTTTCTCTCTGTTAAGAGTCGGCAACATCTCAGTTAAACTTTTGGACCGGCTCCCATCATCACATTTTCCATCTCCACTTCTGACTGTGACACCACATTAAGTGGACTTTGTTTTAAGAGAGAGTTCTGTCTCCCAAAAAAGAAAGTGTTTTTTTGTCGACCGCTGTGACGAGAGCTCTTGGGGATAAATAGATTTTCCGGTCTGTGTGGTGGCGTTATTCTCCCACTGACCCCATTTAATAATAGTGGTTTGAATGCAGCGGTTGCCGTAGGTGTGGATAAACATTTTGTGCCTGTAAAACCGGAGCTGAAAAAAAAAAAAAGTGAAAATGCTTTCCATAAACAGATATAAGAAAAAATGTGAGACACGACTGTCATACATGCTCCTCAAAATCCATCTGTTAGAATGGAAATAGACTTCTGAGTCGAGGAGCACAAGTGGCCGTTCCCTCGCCTCTCAAAACGGGTGACAAAGTCAATTTGGAGGCATTTCTTAAAAGGTCAGCCGAGGATGAGATGAAAAGACTGTGGTTTGGGTGACCTGTGCAGAGACGCAGGTGGACTTGCAAATAGAAAACAAATTGCTCAGCCGGAGCATTGGCATTGTTTCTGTGCGCTGTGGGAGACCTAAGAACCAATATTCACAGCCTTTCAAAAAGAAAATTGGAAGCGGCTCGCATGCTTCTGGTTCACGTTTGGATTGCTCTGAGACATAAATATGGTAATATAATTGTTATTGAAAAAAAGTATTTGAACACAAAATCAAATAAGACACACAGCTCTGGGTTGTTGTTTTTTTAAAGCAGATGATTGTTCGACATGGCAGGGAGTGCAAATGTAGCTGCTGCTCACCGGACAGTGCAGCATGTGTTTGGAAGACGATAAGCTCATTTGGAGAAGACAAAAGAAATACCACTCTTGAGAATTTTTCAATGGGGATTGTTGCTTGTGAAAGCAACACGTCCCGCTGCTCGCTTTCAAACGTTCAGTCACAGTTTACGAGCTGTTTCGGAAAAAGAAGTGGCAGAGGCTTACAGTTGAGAGGAAGATTAACGCCGAGGCTGTGAAAGGTTTGTCCAAGAAAATGAAAATTATTTCAGTCAAGATATGAGCAGTGAAAGGGGTTTTTCCACAAGGGAACCTGCAGGAGTTATTAACAAAGCTGCTGTTATCAGCCTTTTAGCAAGATTCACACAGTGTGGATTATTTTTTTGTAGGTGTTTCTACATCTTCAGAAACAAAATTGACTGTAGGAAACAGCATACTTCTCACCCACACTGAGTTAATTAAAGAAAAACAGAGTTCTTAATTAACCCTCATGCCCTAAACATGCTAATTGCCTGAACAGAAACACTCTTACCACAAGAGGTCAATCAAACATGACTTTTTTTCCCTCTGTGAGTTTCAGCATTGTACGCTCCTGTTCGACTTGTTGATTGCTGCCAACAATGTCTTTGTATTAAAGTAAAATTGTATGTGGTGTCAGGTTGAGTGGAGAGGCTCCGACAGGAAGCAGCTTCTGGGCAAGTCGTGAACCTTTCTTGCCAATTTATGAACAAAAATGATTGGTTCATTTACCCATTTCATGGTTTCATCACATTTAAACAACAATCTACAGCCATGCAAGACAATATGAGTCTATAAACAACAGTGCTTTGAGCTACACGCCAAAGTTAAAACAACATTATGTAGATATTGGTATTTTTGTGATTTAGCGTCCCCAGTTTCAGAGTGCAATCCCACTGCTGTAAATGTATTTATTATGATGATATTACTTATGATCAAAAACATCAAGCAGCCAGCTAATATTACTTACTGGTCCAACAGCAGTCAGCCCAGCTCGGCGTCTGTCTTTCAGACTTTTATTTCATCAAGCTCTCACCAACCACTAAAAGTCAGTCCCAGATTTACTCTTGTCCAGCAGCTTTTTGCTTGGTCACACTCTCCTTTTCTCTTCTTAGCTTCATCTGTCAGTGTCCTCTTCAGTCTCTTCACCTCTGTCATTATGTCCCTGAGCACGGTTACTTTGCCCAGTTGCCCAGCTCCTGTTCTGGCACGACACCAGCTCCACTCCCAGGCAGCACTCCCCCGCACCCTGGGCCTAAAAACCTCTTCTCATTGGTCCAAAATGCCCGTGGTTCACTCCTGTGGTGCTCCGAGCTCACAGTCTGGTCAACCCGGCTAACAAACTGAGCTAACATTAGCTAACAGCAACTACAGTTGGCAGCAGTTTACTTCAGTGTCCATCAGGAAACTCTGTAAATCACAGAGAGTTGAGGCGGAGCAGCCGGAGGACATCAGAGGGAAAACCAGAAAACATTTTCTCCATAAAATATGATCCAGTTTCACCAAAATCAGTGAAATAGTTGGTGGTGTGTGACTTAGTGCCGTAACGGTTACGTACTTCTCGTGGGTGATCGTACCCGGAGCCCAAAGTTACATAGTGTGAGAAATAGATTCACGAATGACAGAGACACCATTCACCTGATCATCTATTGCACGCTAACATTTACTAATAAGCACTAAACACAAAGTATAGCTGTGGCTGATGGTATTTGGTCATAAATCAAAAAATTTTGACTTAATGATGAGCTGCAGGAAAAGTTAAGGGATTAAAAAAGAAGAACATCCTTGAGGAGTCATGACTGTATGTACCAAATGAACATTTGTCAACAAATGTGGACCTCATGACAGCATAAGAGTGAAAGTCAGGGGATCACTAAAGCCAGGAAGATTCATCCTCTGGGCAAGTTATAACTCTCCATCCAATAGTTAGTGATGTTTTAGTATTGGCCCAAGTGGTGGACCAACAATCCACCATTGCCAACCCTAGAGTCAGGCTGCCAGAATGACTGAAATAATAAGAAATATCAAAGAGCTGCAGTATCTGTAAGACTTTAAAGAATTTATTTCTGACCTTCAGTTACAGAGTTACGCTCATCTATTACTTAAAAATTTCAGAAAGATGACCTTTCCTAGTGACTGAATAAAGATTATTGCACTGAAATACTGTCTAAGAAATGATAAATAAAAAACTGTCTTTCTGAGCACAAGATATTCTGTCTTTAAAGCTTTATTGCATTTCAGTGCGCAACCTTTAGACAGGACAGATGAGCACTCGATGTTCCTGGCACAAAACCGCTTCAATGAATCAGCGTTGTCTTGTTTTATGTGTCACAAGTAAAGTTCCAAATAAAGGATAATGGGAGGAACTGAAAATGCATTACAAGGGAATTAAAGGCAACAACGAATACCTGAAGTGGTTTTTAAAGACTTTTATTTATCCTCAAAATGTCATGTTCCCTTTCAGCAGCGTACAAATTGTACAGTTTGATACAGTTTGGTGGCGGAGTACGAAACAACACAAAGAGTTTCTTCTTTCTTCAGCTGATACGTCGCCTATAATCTTTTTTAAAGGGCAAAGCAAATAGGTTTCACATTATTAAGCTGTAACTCCATTTGTAGCGTCTCCAGTGGCATCATTAGTTTAGGTCCATAAAAATGAGTTTTTTCCACCTCTGTTGTCTCCATCAGAGTTTGCAACACCTGGGATTTTGCACTTCATTGAAAGTCATTTTTCCAGTCAGAAGACAATTTACAGGGGATAAGGTTCAATGGGTAATTTTGATTTGAGAGATCAAGCAAGCCAATCCTCCTCCTGTAATGCTGCTAATGCTCTCTGTTCTCGCTCTCAGAGAGATCCTGTTCCCAAATTTAGACTGGACCGGCCACAGATACATGAATAATAAAATAATGAGCATGATCAGGTTGGCAAGCAGTGGACAAACAAAGCCTGGCACTATAATACTGCTGCTGATGTATTCAAGGAAACCCCAAGCACACACTGTTCCTAACATTGATTTGCTGAATGTGGTTTTTTTTTTCTACAAACAAAAAACATGAAAGTTTGACATCTTGATTCGACAATCTGTTATTTTTCTGCAGATCGAGTGTATGAACAGACTGAACCATGTGTCTGCTGCTCCCTACAGTGACTCTGCCTACACTGCGATGATTCTCTGATATTCATTCTTAAGGTTATTTAAGTGTGTTGTTGTTTACCTATTTTGCATATGTAGTTATTTTATGTTTCATGTAGTTCCTGCTGTCCTCGCTTTTAGCAACCGGTTTTGAAAAGTGCAACAAAGATTTTATTATTAATATTAAAACAGTCATGACTAACTAATGTCAAAGCTCACTTGAAAAGTTAAGTTGATGTTTCTCAAACTTTTTACACCGTGTACCACTTCAAAATATATTAGGCTCTACAAGTACCACATTAAAATACAGCAGTGTAGGCAGACTCTGTTCAACTACGGACAGTTTACACCTGAGGCAGGTTTATTCTTACATCTCTTCCTAATATTTGCCACAATTTCAGTATTTTTTAATCATTTATTTAACCCCCACTTAATATCTTTCCATCACATTTCAGCTCAACATTGACATGACTACGTAGCGCACTGATATCGAAAGTAAATATTACAGGAAATGCAAAGCTTAAATTAATTGTGGCGTATTTTGATAGTATATGTTTTTAGTATTTTAGAGAGAGGTGTACCATAGTTTGGGCACCGGTTAGCCAGATCAACCTGAAGCTTTGGCATTTAACAGCTAATGTTTTGTGTGGTTGTGTGTCTTTATCAAAACATTTATACTAGTGGTGCTATTAAAAGCTTATTTCTAATCTATAAACAGATACATGCAAATTCATACAGAATCTTTAAGCAAGGGACCAAGATTTTGGAGCGAGGCGTTCTGGTTTCCGTTTGTAGTACCAGTAGTATTGCTCATATTTAAACAGTCCGTGTGGAGAGAAAAAATCTCAAAATTTACTGTTATCGGACGATGATTTAGTTTTTTATTAGCTTTTAAAAAATATAATGACGTTTTATAACAAAGATCACACCTCAAACTCATTAAATACACTTAGCCGTTCCTCTTTGACTCTCTACATCTCTCCCCTGACAAACCCCTTTTTTTCTTTCCCCTCATCTCTCTCTTTTGTTACAAAAACCTGAACCACCGGAGCTCGAATCTTCACAGAGCTAAAGAAGACACAGCTGCTTCACCCAGACTCTCGACTCCCTCCTGGTTCCCTCTCACCTTCCTCCCAGTCCATCTCCAAACTCCTACATCCATTTGTTCACAACCCTGATTTCTTCCCTCATCCCTCCTACAGTACATATCCTTACCGCTGTGCTCTTTGTCAGTGAATCTGCATTCATATGCAGATTTTAGTCGAAATGTGTCTTTCTTGTCTTTCATGCATAAGAAGCTGTTAATCGGACTGCAGGGGAAGTCTTTGTAATCTGTTATACGCTGGATATTCGCTTGCTCCACTGGAAGCCCCAAAACATTGGTGGTTACCCCCAGAGGCTTGTGAAACGATAGCTGATGGGTTTCTGGATTTATAAACCGCAAACCCTGTGCAAAAATCAAACCAAGGCTGCAGCTGCAGCTCATAAAAGGATGAGTGTGATGAATTTCAGTCAAGAGTTTAAAATACTAATGATAAGAGCTTGAAATAATCAAACTTCGAGTCTGGATCCATATTTAAAAAGTCTCTTTTAACTTCCTCTGTCATTCTTCAGGACACTTAAAACCAACCTGATTTGTTTGTGCCCTACATTAACTCACTTGTGTCACTCACCTGTCACTTGTCAGTCACTCATGCCGTCGTGAGACCATTTTAAATTTGCAGCCTGATTACTTTTGACCTCGTTTTGTATGTTAATTCAGCACAGAGAGTTGAGCGAGCCGCCAGAAAAACAAACAAACAGTTCATCTAAATGAGTACAGAAAAGTAATCTGACCTGGCATGAATACACAGATGACACCGCTCCTGTCCTGAGAAGTCAAACGCCAGAGGAGGAAGATGCCTCCTCTGACTGTGGAGATCGTACTCAGGACCGCTGCTGTCTTTTGATTGTCAGGTTTCATGTCCAGTTTAATCATTAAAGTGTTTCTTATCAATATTTTTAGATTAATTAATTGATCACATGACTACTGTACTGATGAATCACACGACAATTTTTTTTTTTACTTCAGTTCTAAGGAGCTTTGCAGCATCTTTCAATGTTTTGGTTCTAGGCCCAACCATGTTCACTGCAAGATAGCGCTACCTGTAATAGTCGGTTCAGACATGAGCTCATAGCTTGAAGCCTGCCCAGATGGGTTCTCACCAAGCAGCAACCTCCATGGCTGGGAAATGAAGCCAATGCAGAAGTGCGAAAAACTGCAGTTCCTCAAACGGGCTGGCTACAGAACAAGCCAGTCACCATAAGTCCCCATGTT
The DNA here is from genome assembly GCA_946959425.1 of Argyrosomus regius. NCBI lineage: Eukaryota > Metazoa > Chordata > Actinopteri > Sciaenidae > Argyrosomus > Argyrosomus regius. Next base: position 5,966,384 of record OX336888.1, read on the forward strand.
AAAATGCCCAACTTCACAGCAGAAATAAACATCCACCATTCCCCCACCGAGAGTCTCAACTCCCTCCTGATTCACTCCTGTCTTCCCATCGCCAGCTAACACCGGTCAACCTCCGAACTCCTCCATTTACCAATGACCCAGATTTCTCCTCTAATCCTCCTACAGCACATCATCTCCGTTCACCCTTATCCATCCACCTGTCTAAACTTAAATCCATGTTGGCGTGGTCCTTGTTAGTGAATTAAGGCATAAGGTTTAGCATAATTAACAGTGGGGCCGCTTTGATTGATCAGGTCTGCAGATGATCCACGTCTTTGCCGATTTTTAGATTACCCGGGAGGCGATAGAAGCAGGACATAGCGGCGGCCTGAGCCAGAGACTTTGAGCTTCAGAACAGCTCTTCAGAAACCTGTGGGTGACATCACCCTTATGCTGTCCATTCTTTATACTGTCAGTGATTCTCACATGGTTTTGTAATCTTGCAAGTCCGCACAGCCAAACATTTGAGCTGAAACTCTGTGGAGCCGAGGGGAGCTGCAGATTCAGGTGATAATTCTCACTTTATCATAGATTCATCACCACAAATGACACCTCTCACATTACACACATTGTTTTTATAAAAATATCTATTAAATTCACTTCACGTAATTATTTTAAAGATCAAGTATTTTTCATTTTACAGTGTTTGTTGTCTCTGAGAGACTCTCAGCCTGAAGTGCTGCCACTGTTTGTTTTGAATCATTAAAAGCTGAGGACCGTGCTTCGACCTCATTGACTTGCTGTGTCAGTATCTGCCTAATGGACAAAACATTTTCAATGACAATACTTTAAACACAATACACTCTTTTACATCAGCCCTTCAAAACTGACAATATCGAGATGTTCCCGAACATACTGAGTTTCTAGCACAGTGATTCAGAAACATGACGGACACGTACTCAGCGTGTTTTAAACCTTTCTCCTGTTGTACATGTTGCTCAACATTGCAGCAGAGTTTACATCAGCCCACTGAGACCAAACATCTTCCTGAAAACACACAGCTACCTGCACTTTCACACACATGCACACATCATCTGCAGGGACTTCGGAGAAGTCGAAGTTAATAATGTATCAAATAACCAACAGTGTGTCTTGTGGTTTGTGTTTCTGCCGTGTGTAGTGACCTCCACGACCCCAGTACTCCCACGACGAGTCAAAGGTTTCAGAAAACACTCGGCAAGTCTTTTTCTGCACACACGCACGCACACACTGTGATGTTTGTTACTCGTCTCTCAGCACAGCATGGCACGTTTAACAGTGAGACCTGTAGCTACAGTAAGTCTCTGCTCTTGAGTTGTGTGTTGTAATTGAAATGGGGGGAGAACCAGCTGAGGGAGCGGATGCTTCTCGCTGATATAACATCCTGTCACAACCTGAAAGGTAGGAGTCCCAACGCAAGGTAGAAAGAATGTCAAAAAACAAACATTTATAACGGCGTGAAGAAGAAGAAACCACGACCCCTCAAGGAGCTATATTGATTCCTGAGCCAGCCATTCGAAGCGTAAATGTTGCTGGCAAACATGTGTGTGCAAACATGTTATCAGTAAAGAGCATATTGCAATATCGATGGGTGTTTATCCCTTATAGTCTGGCACAAACAGCAAGGATTTGAAACGACTTTATGTCTCCCATTTCCAGAGATTTATGTTGGCTTCAGTGTGTATTAAATCAGCCTTCTTGTCCAAGCTGGGGAAACCATTACACTATCAGTTTGACCTTTTCTATTTTCAGAATATTCTGTTGTGTTAATGTCACCCCGTCCTCCAGCTCACAGGAAAGCCAATTTTTCACATGGTGGTTTTGAAGGTCTACATCTCACTGCTCTCCATCCACAAGTCTTAGCCCGAGGCACCCATAGTATTATAAGACCGTCTTATAGGTGGTATAAAACCGTGCATGCTCTGAAGAATCTGAGGTTCAGCAAACGTCTCTCCAAAGGAACATTCTCTGATTTATTTAAAAAAGATCCATCTATCATTTCCTCTGATGCGTATTAAAATCAGATCTATCAACTGGTGAGTTTAGATGTGCTGCCACAGGCAGAGACATCATCTTTAACAGTGACACCCTATTTCTGCAAATACTTACAATCACAAATTGCTCCACCTTCACTTGTAACCCCCCCAGTGCAGTGACTGATATTCCCAGACAGCACAGGGGTTTTTAAGGATAAGGCTGTCTGTGCTAATATCCAATCGAAACAGCCCCAAACATATAGAGGACGGGTTTGAGTGAATTTGCTGAACAAAGTGCCACTGTTACACACACAGAACAAATAACTATGTCATGACTAAATTGGTTTATTACTCAGGAGGAACATCAGACGTAGAGCATTAGCTTGGTGGCTATGATAAAAATCAGACCTGATCAAAGTGCAAGCAATCTGCCTTTTCATATCCTCCTGTGCAGTCTGTGCAGTCCTGTCACATGATTTACAGAAGAGAAGGTACAAACCAGAGACATGTTATCCTTTAGGGGTGAAACAGTCCTTAAAGCAGCATTGCATAGAAATTGGTATTTCTATTTCTAGAGTCTAATACCACTGTGGTAAATATGGACAGCTGTACACGTGTATTTGTTATGATTATTTGACTTATGATCAAAAATTAGTGAGTCAACAACTTTGCTAACAGCCAAACATCAAGCAAGGTCAACAACACAAGACATAGATCTCGTCCAGTGGCTTCTTGCTCTGTCACTCTCACCTTTTCTCTTCTTAGCTTCTTCCCTCAATGTTCTGTTCGGTGTTTTCACATGTCATTATGTCCATAGAGGCCGCTGAGCCAGATTACATTGCCTACTTGCCCAGCTCCTGTTCTGGCATGACTCTCATGGCTCTGCTCCCTGTCAGCAATTGCCCACGCCACCGGGTCTTGCAGTTTACTTTACTGTCCATCAGGAAAACATTTTCTCCATAAAATATGTTCCAGTTTCATCAAAATCATTGAAATAGTTGGTGGTGTGTGACTTAGTGTGTGACTGGAGCACAAAAACACCATTCACCTGACGTCAACGTAGCATCAAAATGATTAAAAAGCTGTAGCTGGGGGTGTCGTTTAGCTCAGTTGGTAGAGCATCCACCCCATGTACAAAGACTCAGTCCTTGCTGCGGCGGCCCAGGGTTCGAATCCGACCTGTGGCTCTTTCCCGCATGTCATTCCCCATCTCTCTCTCCCCACATTCCTGTCACTCTTCAGCTGTCTCTATCAAATAAAGGCCAAAAAAAAGCTGTAGCTGGCATAAAAGTTGCACAATGTTGCTTTAAACAAATTAAGAAATTAAAATAGACACACCCTCAGTGTGTCTAATATACTCACAGCATATTTTCATCTTTTTACCTGTCCCCTGCGAACTACTGGTGATAGAGACAACATCTTGGTGGAGTTTTCTGAGAGGGCGTGAACCGAACTGATCTGACATTAAGACAAAGAAGGCACACCCTTTAAAATAAGTGAAGGGAAATCATATGCACCATGTGGGGTCGCTTCATTTACAGGAGGAGTCACTGAAGATTTCTGAGGCTGTCTACTATGACCAGTGCCAGAGTCACTTTGTGCCACCTTAAATCATTGTCTTCCTGCGAGGCTGAATGTTTCGGCTGCAGAACTGTTTAACCTATAGCCCTGTTTGTCATTGGCCTTTCACAGCACGTCCAATCAGATTGCAGCTAACCAAGAGGCTGAACAGGTCTGTAAATTGCAAGAAATTTTACCATCACTGGATTTAGTACAAAAGATGCCAACTTGCATTAGGGAGATGGTGGCATACAAGTTGTCAGCTTCTTGTATCACGTAGCAAAAAGAACACTAGGCTTCTTTAATTTTCAGGAAGAAGAATTCAAAAGTACAATTCATTATGTAAAACATGACAACTCAAACGTACGTCTCCGCAGGGGAAGCACTCACGTTAATCAGCAGTGTGTGTCAGACATAAGAGCTTAATTACCTCTGCTCAGGAGAGGCGCCTGCCTCAAAAACTATTCAACAGATTTCTGTGACATTTCCTGAGAGGTTAGGCGACGGGCCAAAACAGAACAAGACAGTTTTTGGTGTGGTTAGCGCCACCATGTGGCCATTTATAAAGCATGTCTGGTCATAACTGTTGAATTTAAAACTTTAAGGTGAAGAAACTTCAAACTTTTTTCTGTCTTTTCTCGAGTGAATAGTTAGCAAACACAAATATCATCCAAACTTCACCATATTTGATACGTAATATATTTAGATAATCATGTATGTCTTTAGTTGTCCACACAGTTTTCCTATGACTGCCTTCTTGTGTTCATAATGCCATAAATTCTTAAAGTATTGTACAAATGCAACTGAAGTTATTACAAAGAAAATATAACGTAATCATATTTAAAGAACAGGTGCAGGTTAGTTTCAGCTATATTAATTTAAATGACTATACCGCATCATGACTCTTTAGAGAGGATGAAGGTATTTCAGAAAACGTTATATATTTCTGACACAGATCTAAACATTCTCTTAATTTAAATAAATTATCCTTGTAGAAGTCATTCATCCTCTGAGTGCTTTTTAAGCTTAATTTTATGCATCACATTTCCTTTTATCCTTGAAGCTGCTGTGCTCTTTCTTGCTTCCTCTCTTGTGTCACCCACATCCTGCCTCGCCATCAGATGTAAAATATCTTAACAAAGGATATCCATCCAGGATTTGAGACATCGTATAATGTGTCAGGAACGGCTGAAAAATATAATAGAAAACAAAAAAACAGATCTTACACACTTATAACTCTAGAAGGAGTCTAATAACAGGGCGATTTGCCAGCTCCAGTATATTTCTCTATATGGTGTAGGCCCATGAGCTTTCATTCATATTCACATATCTGCAGGTTTACTAAAAGAAATGTAGTGTTTAGATCTTTTATTGTATAGTACATGTACACCTTTCATGCAATGCATCCCAAAGTGTTTCACAGAGCAAAAAATAAAAACAGAAATAGACAACAATGAACAGAATTTTGCAAAAATAGATAACACATTAATAAAAGTTGGTCATACAATGATAAAATGTTAGAATAAATAAAGAAGAACCAGTGCAAAGAAATCAAGGACCAATCAAATGTTAAAAGCAAATCCATTAGGTGAATAAACACAGTGGATAAGAAGTACCAGAGAGGATGATCAAGGCTTAAAAGCTCAGCAGTAAATTACGATCTGTGACATTTAAATAATATAAAAAGCCAGAATAAAAAGATAGTCTTCAGTCTTCAGGTTTTTTCTGAGTCTGGCAGACACACAGTGGCTGAAGGCGGACTCCCAACGTGCTGCATCCAGCTGCAGAGGATCTGAGCGACCTGCTAGGTACATATCTATACAACAAATACAAACAGTCCTGTAATAAATAATACCTCTGTGAATTTATTTTAATATACTGCTGTCCAATTTAACATCACTGAAAAGCACAACCTCAGAACAGACCAGTAACACACCAAGGCAGCTTTGAGAAGAGTTAAATTGGTTGCAGATCCGTGAAGATGTTTCACCTCTCATCCTAAAGGTTTCTTCAGTTATGGCTGGTTGGGAACTCCAGGTATTTGGCCTTGGTGGGATCATTAACCCTAACTATTGCCCCAGATGACACAGCTCCCAGGATCACAGAGAAAAAACAAAACCCACCGCCACGTTAAGGTAACAGTTCTTTAACTGGTAGGAGACTCCGGGGAAAACACAGAACCCGCTGGAGGTACTACAGTATATAGCCCATTGGGATCCCCAAGGAGGAGCTGGAATATGTTACTATGAAGAGGCACGTCGGGAACGTCCTGGTAAACCTGCTGCCACCGCGACCTGACCCCGGATAAGTGGAAGAAAATGTCGAGCTGACCCAGATTTAACCCTTCTCAAAGGAAGATGACCCGGACGACTGAGAACCTTCACAGACTAAGTAAGGTAGCATTGTAGTGTTGGTGTACGGCACTAAATTACATTGTACAGCTGTTTCTGTGCACCGTTGGATGATTTGATTTGTGAAACGCAGGTGTAACTAATAACGTTAATGTTCCCATTTAGGTCTAGCATCAGGTCGGGCATGAGGTCTTCTGGCTCACACACACACAAACACACATGCACAGTTTGTTGCAACAGAGTCATCATTAGCGTTATTGACTACACCTCCACTGTGCGCATATCCACAGTGAGAAAGGTCTATTTTTCTTCTTGACATACATGTAGCTGTGCAGTCCAAGTCTTGTTTACTCACATCATTTCAGCACAGCGAACTGTCAAAAAACAAGGTCATCCCTCTGATGTAAAAATACTTTCCAAGCTTCCAGTCGACATTCACGCCCAGCCTCACAGATCGACTGCGCTCCATATGTGAACAATGCACTGAACTAAGATGATTTTATTTCATTTACACTGAAAAAACGGTGATGATGATGTGATTTTTTTTGCTGGGGTCTGCACCAAACAAGCATGTTCCCTCACATGTGAACACAAAGCTTCATTAATAATGGTTTGTTGATATTTCAGTAAATTGTTCAGCCCTTGCGCCGGCATGCAAACGAACCTAAATTGGCTGTAGATGATGTGAACACTTATAAGGAGTTAGGTGGCACCATTAAAGGGGCTTTTATCATCTGTGTTTGACATTCGAGCTTGTGAAAAGACAAAGCAGGGAACTCCAATAGTGCCTCTATACAGTGTGTAGGAGGAAAGAAGGTAAATAAAATAAGAAATGTCAGAGGAAGCTGAGTGCTTCGTGGAGAAATGTTCTGCCTGTCAATCAACCTGTCACTGGCAGCAAACTTGGCATGGCAGAAAACATGCCCACAACAACAACATGTGGCACAACATCTTCGTCCCATTCTGGATCTCAACAATGTCACAGCCCCCAGCTCAGAAACACAAATATTTTGTCTCCTCGTTAGTGAGAAATTGTGTAATATTTTCAGTAATGTTGAGGCTCATTACTCTATACATCTGTATGATGAAACTGCACCACATGTCTGAAGTCCTGTCACCATCAATGAGCTCCAAAAGGAGTCCAACAAACTCACTTGGATCATATTTTAAGACATTTTGACTTCATGAATGCAGCATGAAATTCCTGTTGTGTCTTTTAAATAAATTGGTAATTAAATCATCTAAATTATCATTAAAATTAATTAGCTTCAAAGCACATACTCATCATCTTCCTGACAGGGAATTAAAAGATAACAAACAACCACAGTCAGTTTGACAACAATTTTTATGCCACCATCTCCGCTCAGTCTTCACACACGCCTTGAAAAAATAACAACACCTACATCTGAATGCCGTTTGTTGATTTCAGATCAGCATTCAACATGAACATCACGAAATTTAGCACTCTACCACACTCAAACTGGATATTGAATATTATTCCTCACAAATTACAGACAGTAGAGCAGGTGAGCAGTTTTACTGTAAGTTATCGTCATCATTGTTCTCCAGGACATTTCATAGGAAGATAAAAGATCCAGATCCTTGTTCAGTCCAAGCGACAACCTCCGTGGCTGTGCGGAAGTACCAAAAACTGCAGTTCCTCGAATGGCCACTTGAGGCTGGCTCTAGAAGTGAGTCAGTCTCCATAAGCCTCCATGTTAAAATGTCTCAGGTCCAATGATGAATCCATGTTATTGCTGATTTTTAGATAAGCTGGGAGGTGAAAGAGACAGGGCTGCCAACATGATGGCAACAGAAACCTGTGGGTGACGTCACGGATACGACGTCCATTCTTTATACTGTAAATTATTTATTCCCAAAGGCGTGCACATTTTCTGCTGAGTGAACGAGTAGCTAGATCTCAGGTCCTTTCCAGTATTATCAAAAGGAGCATAGACAGTGTATGTTTTGAAAGTTGAGAGACTCTTGAATGAATAAGTTGCTGTAGACTATCATGTAATTATGGGCTAATTTTAGGTACTGTGTCTCTTTATAATTGTCTTGAGGCAGGTCCTTGTGACGGAAACATTGAATTTTTAATAAATCATTGCAGACGTGATGAGTGTATGTGGGAACTGATTTTTTTCTTTGGATCTGTACTTTTGGGGGTTTTGATTCCCCGCACCACAAAAGAGACCAAGCGAGTGGTGTGCATGTTTCCTTCTACTCATCTCACATCTCCAACCTAATAAAGAAACTTCCGAAACTCAATCAAGCAAAATCCCATGTGCCAAGTTGTCGTTAACTTTTACAAAGGAGCAATAGAAAGCATCCTGTAAACATTACAAACTGGCACGGGATGTGCACGGCCCAGAACAGGAGGACAGGTGATTAAAACCACACAGAGCAACATAAGTACCCATCTACTGAGTATCAATGATATTGGCGTGGTGCCTGCACCGAGCCCAAAGGATACAAAAGACAATACCCACTCCAACAACAGTCTGCTCACCCTGCACTTGAGTCCTCAGACTAACTAACTGTTCAGCACTTCACTCAGCTTTGATGAAATGCTCGGAGCTGTTGTTAATTTTCTCATGAGTTGTGGTGGATGTTTTTCTTCAGCTTCAGGCTCTTCCTCTTGTACCACTCTGCTCTTCGCCTTATCATCAGAAGATACGTCTTCTCCTTTTGGTGGCTCACAATCCTGTGAAGAGACTTCTTGAATTTGGCATTTTTAAGTGGTGAACGCTGTTATCTTCACAGTCCTTAATTAATTTCTAATTCAGTTTGCTGTTAGCGAGGGACATAATTTCACAAATACAGAATACAGCTCCATTATGCACCAAAGTAATGTTTTAAATCGTGTACAAATACAAGCGCATGTAGGTGTTCTTTTATTCTACCCAGAGGCTGCAGATGAATCATGCAGACCCCAAACTTCCTCCTCTTTTGAGGTAAAATGGAGTTTAAAAGTTTGAAAAGTGACTCAATCACTAATTCTACCACCAGCAGCAGTTTGTTTTTCTTCTCTACCCTTGATGCACTCGACCTCGCAGCCTCCAACATGGCTGCACGACCTTGTATCCATTGGCAACCCATGGCAAACAAACATTTTCATGACACCAGCAGCAGAAATAAACTGTTACGTCAATAAATCACCAGACTACAGACGACACATTGGAAATAATTCTTGTTTTTAATGATACATGTAGCAGTATTTGGACATTTAAATAAAATAATTCTGATTGCCAACATGTGGCAAAGTAAACAAAATAAATATATCGTATATATAAATACAAAACATCTCAATGTAGAGACTGTCTTTATAAACTTTTTATTTTTTATTAATTTATTTTTATATTACATCACTTCTTACACACCTGTATATTGTATAACCTTGGCACAAGGTGTAATCTAATACTGTTTTTTTATAGAATATATAAAAGTTTCTGTCAATTCTGAGTTAAAAATGTAGATTTAGATGTTTTATGATTAGGGTTATGATTAATTGTCTCTGTGGTCATTGGGAATGTTGAAATTGTCTTGCAAAACAAAGCAGCACTGTTGTGTCATGCCTTTGTGAACTTAGATACTAGCTTTCCATATAAATTACACAGCGAAATGAAGTCAGAATAGTATATAGAGAATGATATTCGGTGTCAGAGTTCTTCAGTTTTGAATCACTATAGAGCGCCGTTGCTTTTTTTCTCCTCCACAGTGATGTCGGTCACACCGTGAACCTGTGTGAGCTGCCTGCAGTCCAGTGAAGCCAGTAATTTCCTCGGTCCAGGCAGGGTGGGGACGAAATCCTCAGTCAGAGACAGTGAGGCACGGCTGTCAATATCTCTGAAGGGTAGGACAGGAAATGACAGCGGCAATCACAAAAGATGGACAGGGTAGTTTAAAAAGACTGAGCACAATATAAAGTGTATTTTTCCTCCTCACCCATGATTAATCTTCCGAGCAGTTAGAAGGCCGAGTCCTTCCACGTGGAATATCACCGCCTTCAGCACCTGTGGCAGCGGGTTAGTGAATGAAATCTCTACTGCCATCTTCTCCCCGACCACGGCCTTCCCGATTGGCTGCGTGAGAGACAAACAAAGCAAGAAAACAAAATTTAGACCTGAACTTTATGTCTGTATTTTCCTGCTGAATCATTTAGCTCACCTTTATGACGAGGTTCGGGGTCCTGAGCCGGAAACTGAACTGAGTGGCCACGACCTGCTGTGTTTCTTTGACTCTGCCTGACAGTGTCATCATCAGGGCGGCCTGGTCTATCAGTTGATCCTTGTAGTCTTTGTACTCCAGGGTCCACTCCAAAATCTTTTCTGTAGACAGAAAATACATGCAAAGAATGTTAAAGCAACTTTGTGTTAACTTTTCCACCATAAAATAACAGATTTAAAGTCATGTTGATGCTACTTTGACGTGTCATCTGTAACTTTGTGTCCCGGGTACGATCACCCACGAGAAGTACGTAACACTTTACAGCACTAAGTCACACACCACCAACTATTTCACTGATTTTGGTGAAACTGGATCATATTTTATGGAGAAAATGTTTTCTGGTTTTCCCTCTGATGTCCTCCGGCTGCTCCGCCTCAACTCTCTGTGATTTACGGAGTTTCCTGATGGACAGTGAAGTAAACTGCTGCCAACTGTAGCTGCTGTTAGCTCAGAGCACCGGGGGAGTGTTAGTGTTTGTACCACAGGAGTTTTGGACCACCGGGAAGAAGAGGGGAATGTTAAAGGGGAACAGAGCCGATGTCGTGCCAGAACAGGAGCTGGGCAAGTGGGTAACATAATCAGGCTCAGCAGCCTCTATGGACATAATTACAGAGGCGAAAAGATTGAAGAGAGACGTCGATGGAGGAAGCTAAGAAGAGAAAATGAGAGAGTGGTCGAGTAAGAAGCCGTTGGACAAGAGTAAATCTGGGACCGACTTTTAGACATTGGCGAGAGCTTGGTGAAACAAAAGTCTGAAAGACAGACACCGAGCCGGGCTTCTTGCTGTTGGACTAGTAAGTAATATTAGCTGGCTGCTACGTCTTGTGTTGTTGTTGTGTGTTGTTGTTGTTGTTGTTGTATCAATCAATAAAAATGAATAAATTAAAAGGGGAAGTAAATAAATAGGAGAATTAATACAAAGGTAAATAAATACATAAGCAAATTAAACAGAAATAGAAATGTAAGTCATGTTTAATTCAATTAAAATTACTATATTTGGTTTGCATATAGTGAGTTATTTACTTAGTTATTAATTGATTGATTTATTTAGACAAGTGTAGGTTGACTTCCTTCCCCCACCCCTCCCTGAAGAAGCTCCACTCACCCTCGTTGGGCAGTAAGTCCACGTTTGTGTTGTCCTTCCTGACCGTGGCCTTGTGGACTCCGGTGTAATACATGACTGCCACCTGGCTGTGCAGGATGACCGTGCGCTGCTCTGAGCTGCTGTTTCGCAACACGATGGTCAGCTCTGCGTCTCCTCCCATTTCGGGACCTTCGCCTTCCATGGTGACTTCAATGGAGACATCCTGCGCTGTCGGAGGCGAATAGGCCTCTGCCTTGGAGCCATAGCTGCATGCTGTTTCCACGGCAATGCGTTCCGCTTCTGAGCCTGAGAATGACCAGAAATGTGGAGTTCATTCAATAAGGAAAGCAGCATAAGCACCTTGTAATTCTCTGAGTGCTTGTGATCTCTGTTAAGTGACCATTTCAGTGTGTGAATTTGGTTTAATGATACCTTCAGGGTGTTTGTAGAGGTGTGTGATATCATTGCGTTTATCAGAGCCAACAGCCTTCGTGCTGATGAAGTGGCCCATCGTCTTTTTCTCAGTGTAGATTTTACTGAAGGTCCCATCTATCTTCTTCTGCCAGTAAATTTTATCACTGTTAACCTGAGGGAGGGGGAGCAAGAAAGAGAGAGAGGGAAAGTTTGAGAATAAACCCCTGAACAGATGGGAAACGTCACACATCTTTTGATGCATGCCATATGGCTCGATATTAGCACACTGCACACGCATAAACTGCCAACACAAAACAGCAACCAAAGGATCAGTCGCTCACTCCTGTAGGTCAAAACTGAATTTCAGAGAATTCTTTGCAATAACTTAGAGTCACATTCCACAAACCTCGGCGAACACAAACGGAGTGTCGTGTTTGAGGAAGACCTGACCATAGCGGATGGCAGCGAGCGAGGCAGGGCCACAGCAGAAGGTGCCCTGGCTGGTCTCCTGAGGTGTGGCGTCGACAGCTTGCCAGCCTCCGTTGCCTGCAGGCAAGTCTGGACGAGCCATCCAGCAGTCGTTCCACACATGGAAGTTCCTTCAGGAAAAAGACTTGGAGGTCAGATCTTACAAAAAACAACAACTAGAGAGGGATACATGTCATGCAGGGCTCCAGGCTGCAAACATTTTGTCGCATTTTGCGAACATTTTACTCCTGGGAGTACCCGTGAAACTTGCAAATATGCCCTTGGTTGTTTTATTTAGTTTTTTAAAATTTATTATATATCATGTGAAACACCAGGAGAGAACGAGATTGGTGTGTGAGAGAGGTAGAGAGCTGACGAGAGGCTCCTCTTCATCATAACAATGCGGGATGGGGACAATTCTGTGCGGGATGTCACCTACCTGTGTCCGGTCTGTAAGTGCACTCTGGTGACAATGAAACCGCCTATGAGTTTAGTTTTTAAAAGAAAAGATCATGGTGCTACTACAGTCCCACATTTCTAAAGAGGACAACCGAGACGAGGAACCGAAATACAAACTATACACTAACAAAGGACTTGTAAACATGCAACTGTAGAGTGATGGGCCACATAGCGATGCCCTGGGAGCAATCAGGGGTTCAGTTACTGCTCAGGTGGGCAGGTAGTAGAGGTGAGCTTGCGCCTCTCTAGTTACCAGTCAACACTTCATACTTTGGTGCATGCTGGTCTTGAAAGTCCGGTTCACAAGCCAAATCCCTACGGACTGAGCTACTGCAGCCCTATCAGCAGGTTATTGGTTTTTATACATATTGTATATGAAAAACATCTCCCAGGTTGCCTTCTTCCATCTGTGAAACATCGCCCGGTCTTAGCATTGCACTTGGAAGTTTTAGGTCTTGGTCATATCTTGCATATTATGCGATTCAATTCTGACTGACAACAAACTCATCCAGAACTCTGCAGCACCCAATATTACACGTACAAAATCTATGATCGTGGTTGATCATAAAGATGCATATTTCTTTGTTGTTGCTTGTATGATTTTGATTGTATTGATGCTTTTTATAATGTAAAGTGACCTTGAGTTCCATGAAAGGCACCACTGAATAGTCTGTATGATTATTTCTATTATTATTAACATACCTACTATTCTCGTCATGAATGCCTCAATTTACATAGCTGAAATATTGCAAAGAAAGTAACGCCATGTACTGTATATGGTTCACACGGGTCCTTGAATCCTTGAAAGGAAAAAGGCCTTGAGTTTTTGAAAATAGACATGTTTCAATGAACGTGCATGAATATATACATTTTGTTCTTTACATATTTTTTTCTTTCATTACGTTCTGCCGTCTGCATGTGTGTTCACATTCTCATTCTCACAGTTCTCATTATAAAAATACTCAGTGTTGTAAATAACTGTGTCTTAAAATCTGTGTCTTAAACTCTCTCTCTGTTGTGTTGGGTCCTTGAATTTGAAGGAACTGGTGTGGAAACGCTGAGTGCTCCTGGTGTACTCTTTCCAAAGAAGAATAAGCTTGTCGACTCGACTGCACACTTTACACACGTATCACTCGTGAGGCACAACAAAAGCATGAAGCATGAACTATTCAGGGTCGGATGCACTGATTGGGATTGCAGCTCCTCTGCCGACAGAAATGTGAAGGCAGGAATCAACTAATGGTTCTGCAGAAGACGCAGAAATGACAACAGATTAGGTGCAGTCTATCACATTGTTTCACTAAATTCATGGGTCACATCGAATTGTCAAAACATTTATTTCTCTAAATTGTCTATTTATTATCAAGGAAAATGAATGTGGTGCTTTGCATATCAATCTAAGTGGTGCTGCTTAAATTTTCAGTAGGAGTGGAAAAAGTTATTCTGGAGCCCCGTCATGATGCAGCAGCCTCACAGTGATGAATGATGGTGACAGAACATACCAGATGGAGTCAGTGTTCAGGTAATCTATTGGCTCCAGGTTCTCGTCCAGGTAAACATCTGTCGTCAAGGAGACATCTGTGTCATGAGCTGAGCTGAAGTTGGTCACAGTTCGACTGGGAATGCCTAAACATCGAGCAACTGGAAAGAAGATCGAGTGACAAAGACGTCAGTGGTCAATATTTGTGGGACGTTCACCTGTCACACATCTATACAGGCAACACACACACCTGTAGTGACTACACCAGCGAAGGCCCAGCACTGGCCGTACTTCACGGGGGTGCCGTCGTTTTTATGGTATTCTTTCAGGATTTCCACACTCCCGCTCCAAACTGTCGGACTGGTTCCAAGTGAATAGTCTCCTGACCAGTTTCCTTCCAGGACTCCGCGGTCATCAGGAGAGTTGGTCTGGATAAATGAAGAAAGTTTTTCATATATTTCTATGTTCGAATTCCAGAAAAATAGAAAGTCTGCCCCTATAAATGCTACAAGACTACCAAATTTAATGGTCAAATGACTGACAACATTAGCTGTCAAACAAACAACGTAAAATTAAAGTAGAATATCAATTTTTTTTAAAAACAAACAAAAAACTGAAAACGATGGTTATTGTTAGTATGAATATAAACATTTATATAATGAGTGGACATATTGAAATACGGATAATTGTTGTCATTTTACATACATTTGTAAGTAATTTAAGAAAGCAGAAATGTATTTATCATTACTGGCATAACACTGAAAATAGCAGTTAATATAAAGAAAACAGAATAACATAATGATAATAATAATAATGAATAATATCATAATTTTTCTGTACAAAAATAATGAGAAATAACACTAATTTGTCATCGGGATAATACAGTTTAGTTGTTAATTTACAGATAATCCGTATCCGATAGTCCGTAATTTTGTATAAAATTTTAAAAAAACAGAAACCTACTGTAAATTCGTTTCCATAGATGTATAGGTTTGTTTTTTTTTTACAGTGCACTTAGTTAAAGTTGTTTTAATAGGTTTGCAGCAAAAACTGGACAACATTTAGTTAAAATATATATATACTACAATTACTCTCAAATCCATTCAATAAACCAGATAACATAATAATGTATGTATCTTGTAATAATAAATAACAAGTCCATAGAAACAGAGGCTCTGTGAGCATCTCTGCATAAACTCAGCATGTCATTGTTTAATTAGTGAAAGTGCCATCTTGGACGCCCCTGTGGTGGATAAAACATGATCAAGTTCCCTCTAGGGTGCTAACCCCGACTAAGCTCCTCAATATACGCTCATTCCCATTGACATGTGTGTCTTTAGTAGTTACACTCACATAATAAAACAATTTTGATCTCATCCAGCCAGCTTTCTGTCTAAATGTAGCATTTCATGTTATTGCTGAAACAGGATTTATTAGAGTCAGTCAGGATGTGACAGGTATCCCGCTGAAGCACAGCTGTGATGTGTGGAAACTGTTTTCACTGTTAAAAGGTGGTTTGAGGTAGCGAGAAGGGTTTTCTATTGATCTCTCTGTTCACTGTGTACTTGCACATTATGAAGTGAGATATGAAGGTCAGCGGATCAGGTGTAGAAAAACAAAAAAAAGGCGGTCTCACCATGGCCGAGATGACTCGCACCACGTTAACCGGATCACTCCAACCAGACGCAGGAGTTCCACTCTTTTCCAGGACAAAGAGGCAAGCTGCGAGAATCCCATCATCGAACTGGAAAGAGAAAACACAGAGATTCAGTCAGTTCATACTGCTCGGTGTATTAAACAAACATCAAACATTGACAGATCGCACAGTCGACTCACCTGCCCGTAGTTCCACGTCCGCTCTCCAATTTGATGCTGTGTGCCGTAGTAAATCCGTCCGATGTCATTCAGGACATATTCCTGCCTCTCGTCTTCTGAATCCATGAACACTGGATCACCTGAAAGAGAGCAAGACATTTTTTTGCCACACGGCAACTCTTATATCTGCAGTTTGTCCCTAATTTGTTTGACACATTTTACGCTCATTGTTTAAGCATCTCTCTGCCTCCATACACATTTTTCAGAAATGGTGGTGGCCTCGCCAAGACAAATAACTCTGACTGAGATTGACAAGGGACTCGAGTGATGCTGAAGGTTTCCTGTTAGCTGTGTCAGAGAGCGGGCAGGGGCTGGAAACCTGCAATGATGCCAGGATAGATCCTCTTCAGGAGAGGGACCAGATGCTCTGAAGGATTTGTATCTTTTCTTGTCTCTGTTAGCTCGTATTCAACAGAGGTCTCACTGAAAGCCAAAATGTTAAGCATTGAGCCTTGCAGCTGGATATTGTCAAGTGCTCTTCTGGGATTTGTGTGTTTTCTTGACAAAGACCTTAAAAAATTTTAAGAATTGAGACCCACAAACTGCTGTTGTAAAGGGCTCGTCCGGGATTTGAACCTGAAAATCAGGACTAACAAGACTGAAAGTGCTGTTACCTTGTGTTAGCTTTGCAGCTTTGCACAGAGCAATCAGAAGTGGTCCTTAAACCATCACTTTGGTGTGGGCTAGCATTTTATTCAGGCACAGGGGACATCTCATACTGTACCTATCCTTAAATTATTTTTCCATAATTCAAAGACAAAGGAGGTGTGTCTGATTCAGGCCACTGGATTAGATGTAGGAGTTGGAAACCTGCAATGATGCCAGGTCATTTTTCAGGAGAGGGATCAGGTGCTCTGAAGGATTTGTATCTTTTTTCTTGACTGTGTTAGTTCATATTCAGCAGAGATCTTACTGAAAAATCCACATTTTAAGAGGTGAACCTACAAGCTGATAATGTCAAGGGCTCCTCTGGGATTTGTGTATTTTTCTTCCTTGAAGTAAAAGACATTTTTGGACACTTTCTCGTGGAGACTTAGATGAAAAAATCAAGGTGATAGCCAGCAGCAAATTAGCGTAGCCTAACATGAACACTGGAAACATAAAGACATTGTTATAATCTGGCTGTAGCTTTCCCTTTTTTTCCTATTGTTTTCTGTGTGTCCCTTGTGTTTCTGGTCATTACCCTGTCTGTCCCTGTGGTTCTGTCTGGGCGTGGTCATCCAATTATCCTCCTCCTGCTGCAACCTGCACACCTTCATCTCATCCACCAATCAAGAATCTGCAGTATATCTACCCCGGCTCTTTACTTGAGTCTTTTCCACATGCTACGGTCAAATCAGTATTTCTTGTTTGATCCACCTTGTGTTGAGTCCTGTTTTTTTGGCTCTTTTGTGCTTTAGGTTTATTTATCTCTGGATTTTCCTGTTCGCTCATTAAACTGCCACCGGCTGTCTCTGGGTTTACTCACATCGTCTGCACATTCATTTAAATGAACTTGTGACTTTGGTCTGACTTCTGTTTTTGGGTCCAGATCTCACACAGAAATAGCTACCCTGGCTCAAAATGTATAATTTATTTATCTATTTATCACCACCTCTGAAATAAATAACATATTTCCCGTGATGCCTCTGCAAACTATTACCTCAAAAATGACTGCAGTTGTATAAACTCACTTTACACATGCATTTACCCAAATGTTTGCAGGGCTGTATGATACTTTATTGTGAGGCGTTCGTGTACCTTCACACCAGGGGTTGAACAACATGTAGATGTCATTAGCCGGGTCATGTGTGGAAACAGCCTGGCCGTTTGCGCAATCTGTCTCCACGATGAGTTGATATTGGCCGATGACTGCAGTGGGTGAAGAATTCACTGACAGCATTATCCTTTTGTCATCCTGTTTCACAATAGCAGCCTCCCAGCGGTCGTCCTGCAGCTCCTCCACCAGAGGGATGATGACGTGGGTTTTCTTTGACACGGTTGGCACCAGCCCTGAGAGGGTGAAATGAGATACACATCACCCACATGTGAAGGAATACAGCATGCAGAAACTATTGCCAAATGTTGTTCACACCATTTCCAAACAGAGGCAGAGCATAGTTCAGTCCGTTTTTTTCACCTCAATTCACATCCCTCGATTGCCGCCACACCTGCATTCCTACCTTTGTAAGTTAAGTTTGTATAAACAGAAACCAAATAAAAAGAACACAGTGTGTACTGTCCTGTCATAGACACACACAAAAACATGCACACACATGCACACATGGCATGTCGTGACAGCATTAGATCCCAGTGCAGCTATGATCCTTCGCTCAGGCTGCAGCCTGCAGCTAAAATAAAGGCACTGTGTGCTGATGTCTACGGTAACTGTGGGGTATAACGATAGACACCAAAATCTGTAACAGCGATGCATCCAGCTGTTTGCAGCCTTATTAAAGAAAACTACAGCCATGCCTGATTTTCATCCTCTATCCTCATTGGGTGTGACCTTCATCTTTGTTTGCTGTGTTTATCACAGTGTTTGTCAAACATTTTACACCACCTTGTAAAATATCAGGCCGATTTATTCGCGCTAAGAAGATTATTCACTGTTGACTTTTGAATCCTTAATGGAAGTGGGTCAAGAACCAAAGTTAATTAGTTTGAAAGCAATACTCCTGATCCGCACTTCTCTTCCTACAGTAATATTTCCCGTTTGGAGCCACGATAACGAGAGTTTTTGAACCGTTCATTTGACCTCTGCTCACTTTCTTATTGTCACATTTCAGCTCATGAATGCACGTGCTGGCAAGAATGTGACTATGTAGCAGGCTGATATTGAAACCAAATATTTCAGGAAATCCATCCTTCTAGTTTCTGTAACCGGTTATCCTCATCAGGGCAGTGGAGCCGATCCCAGCTGACTTAAGGCGAGAGGCGGGACACACCCTGGACAAGTCACTAGTTTATCACAGGACTGACACTTAGAGGCGCTCACATTCACACCTACGGATAGTCCACTTTGGTCTGTGAGTACCGGACAGACACGGGAGAACCAAGTGGCAACCTCGGTGGCTGGGAAATGAAGCCAATGTAGAAGTGCCAAAAACTGCAGTTCCTCAAACGTCCACTCGAGGCTGGCTCCAAAAGTGAGTCAGTCTCCATAAGTCCCCATGTTAAAATGTTTAAAAACTTCACAGCAGAAATAAACATGTTTACAGCCTGGTACAAAAAACAGTTTTGGTCTCTATAGCTAATTTCCCCGTTCATGACAACTGTACTGAGGGTGAATTTTTTTATAACTCACCTGTTCAAATTATATTAAGGCTTAAAGTTATGCAGAATTAATAACATGGCCACTTTGATTGACAGGTGGGTGCTGTTACAGGTGGCTTATTTGAGCAGGCGTCATTCAGCCCACCGATGATCCATGTCTTTGCCCATTTTTAGATTAGCCAGGAGGCAGGACTACCAACATGGCGGTGGCCAGCACTGCAGATTTTGAGCTTCAAAGTGGCACGTCAGAAACCTGTGGGTGACGTCACACATATGCTGTCCATTCTTTATACTGTCATTGGGAAGATCATGCAAACTCCACACATAAAAAGGTCGGGGAACCTTCTTGCTGTGAGGCGTAAGTGCTAACCACTGCACCTTTTGTGCAGCAGCACCATTTCAGATATTCCTCCAAGTACCACCACAGTGAGGTCACGTACCAAAGTTTAACTGAAGTGAGTCACTATGCTGCATTTTCACAATGTGATTTTTATTTGAACAGACAGACTACTGCTTGACTGAAGCTGTATATTTGCTGAATAGATGTGAGAGTTTCTTCTGATATTCTCATCTAACTCTTGGCAGGAAAAAGAATAAGTGAATTTCTCAAAATGTCAAAATATTCTTTGAACATTTTGGGCACTCACTGAGCTTTTACTCTTACACAAACCCAGAGCCAAAATGTCAACTCTGCGCGCAACATAACTCATAATCCAAAAAGCAGATTGGCATGAATTTTTCTGAGTTACATTCACTCTCCCAGGGGGGTCGGATGAATGATTTTTGTTTCCACTGACACCAGAGCTTTTCATCTACCGTCGCCTCGGGAAAAACTTTATATTTTCAGCCTTGAAACAGGTAAGACTCTAAGAATAGTAAAACTGTCAGTGTCGTTCAATCCGCTGCTCACTTTCATCCTGTGAGGATGAGAAAATTTCAGCCTCTCTGGGTCTTTAGAGAGGTTTCAGACTTTGAAGCGCACTGTAAAGAAAACACCTCACAGAGTCAGACGATTGAACTGCCTGCGACTTTGCCGTGAATTTTTAAAAAAACAACAGTGTTGTTTCAGATTGGGCTGTGATTAACTTCACGCTGTTGGGCTCACGTCTCAGCGTACAGTGTTTGGACTGAGTACTGTGGAAAACAGTTTGAGCTGAGAGATGAGCAGTTTCTTTTTAGATGAAATATCCACTATAGAGCGAGTGATGGCATAAAAAATGGCTTTACTTGCAGCTGTTATTATCCTCCTGTGACAGATGGCTTTTTAAATTTATTGGATCATTATATATGATTTATGTTCATGCTCTATCTCAAGGGAATGATATATATTTCCATTTTTTGGTCACAAAAAAGGAAATTAAACCTCATTAAATTTCATGCATATTCAACAATGAACATATGGGAAAGTTTGCATTCCTAATATGGATGTAAACTCTCTCTGCAACAGAGACATTGTAATTATTCTCTTCAAGCATCGCAGCTATAATTTTAGGATCTATATCCGACACAACAAGATGAGAGGGAGCAGATACAGAAGTGAGCGTTGGGTAAACATACAGCGGGGCTGACGCTCACACAGACATTTGGTCGTGGCAGCATTAATGTTGAATTGTCAGTCGACTGGATTTCAGTCAGAGGAGCACTGAAGACTCGGCATCTGTAAAACGCTCTCCCTGGAGCATAGCAACAAGAACCGTTACCATAGCAATAGTAACCAAAAATCTCTCTCTCTCTCTTCCCTCTCTCCCTTCCCCTATCTATCCATAAGTCTGTTTATCTCACACATGAATGCAACAAAATCAATACACTCACAACACACACACACACAGGAGCAGCCAAATTAACAGTATGAGACATGAGCATGAACTTCTTGCCGGTACATGATGTTTCCTCCCACAACCCTCAACCTGTCACCTTCCTCGCTTTCCCCGTGACTGCCAAGAAAAAGGCAGTCTGAAAAAACTCTTAATTATCATGTGCAGCTCCGTACGGGGTTTCATAAAGGGTCGAGGAAGCATGTGAGTGAGGCTGGACCGCATCCATCCAGTTTCACACTTGGCCTCTTAAGATTAGAGGTCATGTGGGAAATTTCTATAAAATGAATTAGTATTCATCAGCATGTCTGTTTTGTTGTTGTGAAAGTCTCTTTCTGTCTTTATAATGTAATTGTGGTGTGTCTTTAGAGCCTTAAAACACAGCCGAACAGCAGTGTTTAAATTCCTAATCAGCAAGAGCTGCACAGTTTCTGTCGAGGACTAACCTGTTTTCAGTTCAAGGTGAAGTTTGTCTGTGTTTGGGTTAAAGGGTCGAGACAGGCTAATCCACATCTTGAAATTCTGTCCTCTGCGAATGATGAAGTTATCACTTTGGTAGAGATTTGTGTGGTGCTCTGTGCGGGTCTCCCCTGATTTGTTTTTCATCAGGTCTATCGATCGCACTTTCAGGAGGAGCTCTGCAAAAACAAAACACAAAATATATGAGAGTCTGTCATGTGGTTGCCCTTTAATTTGATGGATAAATAACATAATTGTGAGCTCTATAGATGCCTGTTACCCTCAAGCTCGCTGTCACCACCAGTCTCAGGCTTCTCGCCGTCACCGGTCACAGGTTTCCCGCCGTTTGCCTCGTTCTCCTTGTCCAGGTCATCAATCCCTGTGACCAAAGTGTCTGTGACGTCGTCCTCATTTGGCGTGGGATAGCAGCACGGGCAGACTTTACGCAGCCATCGCTGACATGCATTTTCCTTCTCAGCATTGTTCTCTTCTGACTCTTCCTTTTCTTCTTCTGCATCTTCCACAAATCCAAAAGTGACAGTTGGAAATCGGCCGACTGCAGCTCTGTCTCTGATTGAATGCGTCTCTACAGGCATCCTGAAATAAAGGAAAACTTAATGAGAAAATCTAGAGGCTCATTGATTATGCATCACAGCACCATTGTTATATATGTGTAGCTCAAAGTGAAGCAAAGTCTTTTTTAATGGGAGTTCCCCAATCTTAAATCAGGAACATCCACTGTACTTTACATGTAAATCATCATCACTCATACTCAATCTATGCATGCTTCATACTGTATATACTCTCATATCCACCTTCCTCATGTACATAAAGCAACCTGCTACATAAATCATATTTATTTTTACACTCTGCACCATCGCACTATTGTTTTATTTTGTCTACAAATGTTATTAAAGCAATATCACATGAGAGGCTGTGCTTTACCGTCAATATCGGCACCGGCAACAGTTACCAACTTAAATAAAACACATCATCAAAAGGTAATCATACTTTGGAGACTACATAGTCACTCACCACTGTGTCTGTTATGAGTTTTGTGAATTACACAAAGGCCACTGAAGGCTGATAAGCCATGATTCCATTAAGATTATTGCTCACATGAATACTTTATATAATAATGAAACAAATATTTTCAAGTACTTACAGTATGTTAAATGTATAGTTCTTTATACTTGAACTACAGATCAGATGCAGTTATTTTAGGATGTCATCACTAGTGTTAAGCAAGCTACTTGTAAAGTGTAGTGAGATAAGCTACCAGTTAGTTATTGCATGAGAGTGTGTGCTTTACCGTCATTATTGGTACAACAGTGATGTAGGCAGGGCTGAGGCGGTGCAATTATGTGTAATATTGAGATTATATTAAATAAAATAAAACCTATCATCAACACGTTTCATTTTGTGGCATTCGCTCTCAAAATAAAAATTTCACTCATGTTATCTCCATTTACTGATGACTAATACCTGGAAAACAATCAGTCACATCAGTAGACTCCTTACTATACGTAATGGTTTACTACTCCAGTAAGTAGTCTTTAGTACGATTATACGATTTCTAGTCCCAGCCGACTAACGTTAAAGCTTTCTAGAGATCGTGAGACGTGGAGAAGGCGGAGTAATATTTTTAGTAATGAGTCAGGTGTGCTGTCGTGTCTAGCTGGCCAATCAGATTGCTTGGTCGTAACTACTTGTTGCATAATATTGTTTATTTTATATGTATATAGATCTACATATTTATATATATTTATCTGTACAAAGCAGTTTAATGTGTGTTTACCTGTTGAGCTCCTTGTTTTTAGCTGTATTTACGTCTATCTCTGTGTATGTATCCTGTACATATCCTCGTATGTGTGCACATACGTGGTCAGTAAACTGATTCTGATTCACACTTCACACCCTGCTGTGCATTTTATCTCTTTGTCGGGTGTTCAACACACATGTGATGGCTCAAACGCTGTCACATTATCTTAAACTCAATCCATTGTCCAATTACTTCAGAGAGGGGAGAAACAGGCTGACAGCCCAATTACTAATGGCTCTTACACAACAGCATGTTTTAATTAGTCTGAGAATGAGAGGGAGACATTTTGTATTCGAGTGCTTAATGTGTTGGCGAATCATGAGCAATATCTGTCAGTTGAAATGAATATCACAAAAAAAAAAGTCATACATGATGTTAAAATTAAACATTTCCTCTGTGTGTGCTGCCTCAAGAGTGACGGAAATGATACAGCATACATACATATACTTGTAAAAAGCAGACTGCAGAGTGTCTGTACACATCTAGGACCCTGAAGAAGGCCCCGTCGGTCCCGGCTGACCTCAGCCACCCCCTGAACTCTGAGTGTAAGTTGTTACCGCCATGTCGCAGATACAAAATGCAGGACTAACAGACACAAAAACGCAACTAACTTATTTATGTTTGTGTTGCTCCTCAGGGATAATAAAGATGGCCTTGACCTTGTCACCATCAGCCCTGCTCCACCCCGGACACCCCATCACTGGCTCCTCTCGCCTGTACTGCACTTTCTCTTTATGTTGTAAATAAACTATTAAAATGAGATTCAGTCTTTGGTTTGTGTTTGCATTTGAGTCCACTACTGTTCTTCTTAACGGTGTTTAGATAGCTAGATAGTTCATTAGCCACAGCACCAAGGACAGGAGGATTTGATTTTGGTGCAAGTTATAGTCATAAATGGACAACTGGTACTATCAAAACACGATACATCATAACACATCATCACAGATAGTTTGGTCAAGTTTGTTTTTGTACTACCACTTGAAGAGAAGCTGGATGTTTAAATCCACTTGTGTTCAGACATTTTACTTGTAGCAGTTTCTGTTAGAAGACGTCATCTGCTCTTCTTTTTCCTGTTTCCTCCTCCTCTTGTCTCATGTTTGTGTGTCTCTCTCTCTGTTTATCTGTGTATGCTGTATGCATGGCTCCCTGGTATCACTCCTGCCAATCATCCTGCACACCTCTAACTAACAGTCTCAATCAACGCCAGCCTCACTCGGTTTGTTCAATCGAGACTTTGCCAGATCATTCAGTCAGCTTAGTGGCATTTTGCTTTAGTCTATTATTCCTGTTGGTTGATTTTTTTCCTCGTTTGTTTGACTTCTCCTGTAACCTGTGTTCTTTGTTTGTGTTCTCGTCTCACAGGATCTGCCTGCCAGCCTGTCGATCTGCTGCCACATCCAGCCAACACCTGTCAGTCCACACTCCTGTGGGATTAACCCTGCAGCCAGAAGCTGAACCCTGCCTGCTCCCAGCCACCTGCAGACCCCCAGTTAAGCCAGCCCACCTCCAACTGGAAAATAAACTATTTTACTGACTCTGGTCGCCACCTGATTTCAACTGGTTATTAATCCCATTATCGTCTATTTCAACCATTTACACCTAGTTTAGTTTACATTTATTTCAACTTTATTAGTTTAAAGATGTAAAAAATGTAAATTTATGGGGAAAAAACATTTTACAGTAGTTTTCTGTATTTTAAAATTGTGTCCGTGAATTAGTTATTTTTTATATGCTGGGAAACACTGATTTATATGAAGTAACAGACACGCTGTGTTTTAGTATGCACTGAAGCGTCACATTGATATTCCTCGTCTTGTCTGTTCATTCGGCTCTTTAAGGTATTGATACATAAAGAATAACATATTGTTATGAATAATTTAATCCACTAACATTGTTCATTTTAATTGTGTACACACAGAGTGAATGGCATCAAACAGGACGGATGCTGGATGCTGAATGACAATCTGATTCAGTTAAAACATCCAAGTGGTTTTCTGGGGAGGTGAACGCATGCTCTGATTCAGAACTGTGCTATGAAACTAATTAAATTTCTTTGCATTAAGATTAAAACTCCACGCTTTGTCACCTCTTGGTAGCAAAGATTAAAGTCACATTTCTTCAGTGAACTGTCAAAGACAAATACACTCAAACTCTGCAAAACTAAAGCAGGGCAAGATGCCTCAAACTCATCCTATCTCTGTCTCACTTTCTCCCTCTGCTCCTTCGCTCACCTCACAGTGATTTGACTTTCAAGAAATGCTCCGAGCCCACTGAAAGCCTTTCCCACACACACATTTTACATTCCTCTGCAACACTGACTGTTATGTGGTGACTGTTATGTGGTCACCAAGCACATTGGTGATGAGGCAATAGCAAGACTGACAATGAGTTCGCTCGTTATTCATATGCCGGTGAAGTTCAGACTGAGTACAATAAATCACAGACAGTAGTAGGTGAGAGCAACGCCTCCACCCTGCTCACTGTGCGTCATTTTTACTGCTGACAGACGAGAGGATAAAAAAAGCTTAACAAAACAAATAGTAACATGATACACATGCTAACATACTGCTGCGTTAGATGATAACTTTGTATAGTTTAGACCAAGAAAAAAGTTATAAAGTTAAGTTATTTTTCATATGTATGTTAACACAGGGTGAACAATACAATGAAATGTGATGGACGAGAAAAACAGGTTTGCTCAGCATTAAGAGCACACTAATTGTTGCTGCAGCTGCTTGATCAACATGAAAATCATCGTTAGTTTTAACACAAAACACAAAATACAGCCGAGGCTGATAGGAATGTTGTTTTTCAGTGAAGTTTCATCCTCTGAGCTGACTAAACTGTGAATATCTGCACGTAGTTCGTGGCGATCCATCAAATAGTTTAGATATTTGAGTCTCGAGCAGTTGCCTCTAGTGTGGCTTGAAACTGTTCGACTGAATGTAGCTCTGTTTTGGAATTTTCCATTAATGCGTTTTCATCTGCAAGACACACAATAATTAGAACTGGGAAGCCTCAGTAGGTTGTGAAAGCTCACAGCAGGGTGGGGCCTCACAAACTATGGAAAACTGAAAATTAAATCCACCACAGCACCTGCCTCAGTGCCAAAAATATGAGGAGGGTAGAGGAGAAATGCTGCATTAACGTGCTCTACGTTGCTGAGATTACAGTTTGCTTGTAGGGTATCTAAAAAAAAAAAGAGTGACTCACTCACAAAGATCAATAAACTTTTAGATAGAAATCTTTGCTCTACACTGTAAAATAACACAGAGATGAAGACGTCATGTCACCAAGATGTTCATCTGTTCATCATCGACTGTGTGACATCCGGACTACTCAGAGTTTCTCCCACTGTGCCGGAGCACATGTCTGGGTGTCTGTGTCTCAACATGCTGCATGAGCCCCATGTGCAACTGAATCATACAAACACGTCTCGAATATTTGGTCAGATGTCAAAAGAAGTGGGTCTAAGTTCAGTCTCGGGGACGTCAGCAGCAAATATAACATGTGCTATTCATCAAAGTTGGATATTTTCCTCCAGGAGGATGGTGACCCAGTAAGCATCCCTCAGATACACCCATGACTCGTTGCCTTGGGGCCACTCGATTTGAACCACAAAAAGAGAAACAAAGGGACCTTCATTGATGATTAGTTCACACCAGAATTAAAGCACTCACACAAACGACCCTGAGGGATGTAATGCAAATGTTAGACTGTTGCATTATCTTATATTAGTTTGCTACTCGAGATGTAAAATACAGAGATGTGGCAACTGTACAACATCAAAAACAAAGTCTGACAGAGATAATCATGCATGAAATGACACATAGTGGGTCTTCATGGTGATGCCATAGAAGAACCTTTTCCGGGTTCTGCACGGAAGCTTTTATCTATAAAAAAATGAGTTAATTCAAGGTGTAATATATCATAATTTGAATAAAATATTTAATTTTATTCACAACGATGATTTATACACACAGCCACAAGTTAGTCGATAGGTTAGACATACAGCAGCCAAACCAAAGCTGTTCAAATATGTTGGAACTGTCTCTTTGTTGGTTTTTTATCAATACCAGATCACATTGCTACAAAGTTTTGACTTATTATTAAAGATTATTAAAGATAAAAATGCTTCAAAGCACCAAAAGTGCTGGAAATGTGACTTAAAGAACTAATTTTTTTGCAGCAGAACTTTAATAAACTGCAGAAAAAGAGTTCCCAAGGATGCCAAATATCAAACAAACTCTGGCTGTATACAAAAAGCATAAAAAGCAACGTGTGAAACAGCTTGTTCAAACTCACTCAGTGCAATGGGAGAAGAAATGTGACGATGCAGACTTGGAGAAAGAAATCTTCTGTTCTTCGCTGTGTGTCTTTGTGCTTCACAGACAAGTTAAGACCTCCTTTAAATACTTGTCAGCTAAGACAGTGAGGACACGCCCTCCTGCTGCACAGACAGCAGTCAGGCCTGAAAACAACTTCTAAAATCATTTTGGTCGGGAGCCAGACAACCACTTACCTTTACACTTAGCTCACATTGAGCAACAAAATGTGACATTTATGATAATTAGTTTATAAATGTGACTATTAATTACAAATGATCTCTTTATGATTGTTAATCTTTAACCTCAGACTTGTAAGGGTGTGATTAAAGAGTACTTATGGCGATTATTATTGTTTAGTGTCATTATTATGAGCGGTATTGGAGTCCAAACTTGTGTCCTATCCTTCACTCATTCATTCAATTCATAAATACTCTGTTATTTTTTGCACAGAGAGAGTGTGAAGGTTACTACAAACCACTCAAAAATATGGTCAGGTACAACCAGTATGCAGTATAAGAAGAAAAAAGGAGCACTAAAATATCTTTAAAGACAAAATAAAGATTTTCCTGCACAAACTGTACAGCTCTTTTCATTTTAAAAACATATTGTACATGTATTTATATCTTCTAGTATCTTCCTTGTATTTTTATCTAATGTTTGTTATGCACCAAGACAACAAGATGAATTTTTGATATGTGTAAATTTCCTTTTTTTTTTATTTGTCATAGCAGGAAATGAAAGCCATGTCAGTGTGACGGTAAACCAGCATGCACGACACTATGACTCCTATTGCTAATGTATTACATTCACCTGTGATTGTACTGTGACATGTCAAATGTGACTGCTCACACACTGTGTGAGAGCGTCCACACCTTTCACATAAAAAGGTCTGACACACTGTAAGGCAGTGGGCGATCGATCTGACACGAGCTGGATGACTGAATAATGTGAACTATCCATACGGACTGGTTCAGTTGGTTTTTCCCTGAGTTTGTCAACTGTGTGATGGATCAGCGCTGAACAAAAGCAGCCCGATTCTCTTGCACAAGGGAGAACTACTTAGAAGAATACTGAGCAAGTGTGATGAACCAATAGGAGTATTACGTAAATATTTTTTGCAATGACGTTGGAAATGGAAAAATCAACAAAGGAATGTTATCACACCTGCGACCACACTATAAAAAATATTCTGTAGTAAAAAAAATGGTCAAAAAACGTTTTATTAACAGTAAAAGACTGTAAAATCTACTGTATACAGTAGAAAACAGTCTTAATATTTAAAAACCTTTATTTATATGCCATTTTAAAGGAATTTATACAGAATGAAGTTGTATTTTATATTAGAGACTGTTATTTGTACAGTAAAACGCTAATATTTCATGGCAAAACCTTTATTTTAAACAGCATTTATACGGTATATGGCAAAACAGTGTTTATTTTGATGGAAAATATTTATATGGTAAAATATGGGGAAAAAATGGCAACCATAAACGTGAAATCAACAGTACTAATATCTTTTTACCGTAAAATTAGAAAAAGTTATACTGATTTTATTACGGTAAAACATATCTGCCCATTTTTTTTAACATATGTGCCTTTAAAATATTACTTCACTGGAAGACCTTTGGTCAGTTTGTAGCCATGCTAGCTGTGTGCCTCTATGGACGGTACTGTTGGTGTTTCTGTCAGTTGGTCCATGAAATTTTGTACAAACATTCATGGTCCCCAGAGGATGCGACCCTCCAACTTTGGTGATCCACTGACTTTTCCTCTAGTGCCACCACCAGCAGGTTGACATTTGTTTGTTTTGAGTGAAATGTTTCAACGATTGGATGGATTGTAATGAAACTTGCAGACAACGAACTTTAATAACTTTGATCAGTCTTGGTCTCAAGAAAACTTTTTAAAGGTCTCAGTCTCGTCTCGGAATCGATGGCATTTTTACTCTGCCTTATCTCAGTCTCAGACAAAGTTAACTCTGGATTATTATTTTCACGACTGCTGCGATATCACAAACTTTTCTGTGCATTGTCTTATTTATTTGTTAACATCATCACTGTGATTGGATGTAAAACCTCCTGCCTCAAATATAACCAATAATTTGACTGAAATAACTTTGAAATTTTGGGTTCTGTTAATGGCTGTCACGCCTCCCCATGCTTCACATGCACAAAGTAGGAGGCAGGAGAAGAAGCTGTAGCTGTCTGAGAGGAGACGTCAGTTAAACCTCAACCTAATAAAATATGTTTGCCTACTAAACCACAAAGAATTCATCTGTCAAACAGCGTCCAAAGAAAACACACAGCTGTATGCAATACTAAGATAGCTGGTGCCACGCCTCACCCAAAGAGATCCGGTGAATATCATCTTCGTAAGTGGCTCTGATCTTGGTCTTGACTCGGTCTCAACCTGTCAAAATTTTTGAAATTTCAGTCTTTTGCAGTCTTACTTTGGTTTATGATCAAATAGCTGCTTTACATGAAGGACTACACCATCAACAGAACATGTTTAAATGATTTATTAACAAAATGATCATGGTCATTGAAGCCTGAACACTTGTACTTCTTCGGCCTGTTGCTACATTGTCGGGAAGCTTTGATGGGGAAGCCACCGTAGCACTGGGGCACGACGGACCCCACAAGACACGGATATGGAGATGAGGAAGGAGAGGAAGAAATAAGAGAAAGAAATGGGTGGTGTAGAATACGAGAGTCAAAGATGGGGAGAGGATTTATAGGAATGTCGGAAGTGGCACTGTTAAGGTGGTCCTGCTCCTGAAACAGGAGACAGTGTTTCATTTTTTAATAGAACCCCTTAAACCTGACACACTGGACCTTTAACTGCTAAACATCAGCACATTAATACATTAATATGGCAATGTTAACATGTAGCTCTTTCTTTACAGGTGACGAATTGAACTCTAACTCAATTCGTCATCTGTAAAGAAAGAGCTAAAGGTGACCCAGCCTTTATTTCCATGCCAAGTAAATTTGTTTATGAGAAATTGAAGATGAAATCACGTTTATATTGTTTTTTTTTCTTTTGTGTTATGAGAAGAGAGGCGCAATAACTTAATTTCCCATCCCTTCATTTGTTTTAGTTAGACACTCCCAAACGAGTTTTCGCCTACGGTCTGCCATGACATCAGCGTAAAACAAACATCAACCTGTTGCAAAGTCAAATTTATCACCTGAAAAATACGAAACAGAACAAAGACTGTGAGGCTGAATGAGATGACTGCTGGCACACCTCGTGAATGTGTTGGGGATTAAAGAACGTCTGTACCATAGACAGTAGAAATACGGATGCTGTGTCCGTGACGTCACCCACAGGTTTCTGGAGAGCCGTTGTGAAGCTCAAAGTGTGGTGACAATGGCCGCTGCCGTCTTGGCAGTCCTGCCTCCGCCACCTCCTGGCTAAGGCAAAGAGGTGGAGCGTTGGTGGAGCTCAGGCTGGCTGAATGAAGCCTGGGTGCTCAAACAAGCTCTAACGGCACCCACCTGTCAATCAAAGCAGCCATGCAGTTAATTCTGCATATCTTTAAGTCTTAATATAATTTGAACAGGTGAGTTATATATAAATTCACCCTCAGTACAGTTGTCATGAACGAGGAAATTAGCTACAGAGACCAAAACTGTTTTTTGTACCAGGCTGTAAACATGTTTATTTCTGCTGTGAAGTTGGACATTTTAACATGGGGACTTATGGAGACTGACTCGTTCTGTAGTCTGCCTCAAGTGGACGTTTGAGGAACTGCAGCTCGTCTGAGGTTGTCGCTCGCTCAGTACATCTGATGTTCATTTTTATTTGACGATGGACAAAAAAAAAAAAACACACACAAGAAGCTGATTGGAAGGCAGTGACACAATGTGTGCTGTTTTATTACTGGGTCTGTGACTTACTGTGCAACAGTATAGTGTCATATATTAAATGCTTTACACAACCTTTTTTAAAAAATGTGAATGAGAACTATGCGATGCTCTGAACATGGTGTAAGCGTCTTGTTTAAGTTCAACCGTTTTAAAGCTTATAGAAGCAATAAGCCAGCACTGCTGCACGCCGATCCGTTTACAGTCACTTTACTCCTATCAGTGTTTCAGCATGCATTTGGGTTTGTTGTATTAAGGACGTCCGCACGCACACACACACACACGAAATGCAACATTGGTTATTACGCACTCACTCACACATACACACAGAAATCTAGACGTTAAGGTGTTAGAGAGATTTTCTGACATACGCTCTGAAGCATGAAGTTTTAAAACCCTCAAGGGGGGACGACGTGATTGACGTTCTCCCAAGCAAGTGGAACGGAGTCACAAGAACACTTGCGCTTTCACAAACAAACAAACAAGAGAAGGTGGAGGACGATCGAAGGATGGGGATGGTGGTGGTGATGATGATGACGATGGCAGTGACTCCCAATCAGAGCAGGAGGTCTGTGACTGAGGGCAGCAGCTCGGCTAACTCCGCCTCGACGTTGGCCGTCTGAGTGACAGGGTTGCCACGGAGATCGAGGCGTTTCAGCTTGGGGCAGGAGGCCAGCGGCTGAAGAGCTGCCAGTGTAGAGATTTCTGTGCATTTGGGTTAATGAAAAAGCTTTCCTGTGTGTGTTGTGGTGAGTAACAATGACAGCGATGAACAGATAGAAGATAGGAGTGGTGCAAAAGTAAGAGCCACATGTCAAATATAACACTGGGACATTAATACAGCTGTCTAAATATAAAAAAATCAAAGTCTAAATTTAGATATGACATGCACAAAACAAACAAAACTTAAATGTGGCCTCAGCGTCACGACAAACCACATTCCTCTCATGTGTATCAGGGGAAGTGAGGCGTGAAGGGGGGTCTGCGTGGAGTTAAATATCTCTTCTCTTCTTAATGATGCTGTTTGCTCTGTGAAATTGCGACACTGATTTTATTTACTCCGGGTTTCAGGTGCAAACAAATTATTCATGCGTTGAACACTCTCGTTACCGCTGCAATTTTCTAAACTCCGTAAACACCATCCTTCTCTTTTGCAATCGCGCTCTTCACACACCGTCAGCTGCTGCTGCTGCTCGCCGTCTTTAGCGGGGTTGTTTCGCAGCCTTGCGCACTCAGAGCTGATTCACACATTTCTTGAGTCACTTGCACACTGTGAGAGGAGCGTACAGAGCCAATATATATTGATTTCTATGACAGCGATGCTGCAGGATTAACAGACATCCAGAACAGGATGTTCTCTGGCAAGCCAATGAATATGAATGATTTAAGGATACTGTTATTCTTCAAGAGGACTTCCTCCAGCTTGGGAAGGTGATAGACTCCTTCCAGGTTTTCTATGGAGTTGTTATCAGCCTCCAAGACCTGCGAGAAGCGTGGAGAAATCATTTTAATCATGCTTGCAGAAGAAGAAAGTGATCAGTATCTTTCCTGAAAAGATGTAAAGAAACACTGTCCATGTAGGACACATAATTGGATTTGAATCACCTCCAGGCACTGCAACATGGCGAACTGAGGAGGCAGCCGCTGCAGCTGATTGGAGGACAGATTGATGTGGGTAACCAATAACAGCTGGTCCAGGTGGCATAAGGTCGTCACTTTCTGTTAGAGAATAAAGAGGAGATATCACTTATATTAAATACGTTTACAAAGAAGCAAGTGCGATTTCTTTTTCTAATTCTGAACCAACCTTGTCAGAAATACTGAAGACGCGCACTTCAGCGTACTCCATTTTCAGGATGGTGTTCTCGATCATGAACTTGCTGCACAGGTCGCTGTAATATGCAGAGCGCATGGAGTCGACTTCCTGAAGGAGAAAAATGACAATGAGAGCCTTCAGTCAGACATTTGTCTCTTTTCTGATCAGTGTCATAGACTGTGCTCTGTTAGTACTCACTTTGAGTGTTTGGAAGTGAGCAAGCGTCTCCTTTTCATATCCCAGAGGGTCTAGTGCCCTCATCAGGAGGATAATGGTCAGTAAGCACCCTGCCAAGGCAAACAGAGCAGAGTTACAGTATATACTGTAAGCACAAAGAGCCGTGTGGATGTTTAGTGCGCTTAAAAGCACTTACACTTATTGAGCGGCTCCAGTTCTTGTAGCTGGTTGCATGATTGTAGCTCCGACTGTAACACTGAGGTCTTCTCTACAGAGAGTTCACTCCTACAGAGAAAGAGCACACTCAGTTTTTACTGCATTGTAAAAACACTCCACAATGTGCAGCCTTTGTTTCCAAAGACAGTACCTGAAAAGTTCCTGATCCGTAGCGGAGTCCCGACACCAACTCTCAGTTCGACCTTTGGAAGTCAAAAGTTCACAGTGTGAGGAGGGAGGCTTGAGGGGAAAACACCTGAGTAAAGATCATGTGTAAAGATGCATCACCTGTGTACAGAGCGCAGTCTCTGTGAGTGTGTTTTTCAGTCCAGTGCACCGTCAGATTGTGTTCGTTCGTGATGTCGCTTATCGTTCCAGGAGGAAGATCGCAGATCTGAGCCGAGTGTTAAAGAAAGGGCAAAATGTCCAGTGGAAGTCAAATGGAAGAGTTTGGTTCCAACAGAAATTAGCAATCTTTGGATGAATCCCTCATGGTGTGAGTGTGCATAGTAAGCCCATGGCTCATTTCCATGCCCAATACAGCCGACTGACAGAGTTGGGCAGTGTGACTGAATAAAATGTCATGACAGGACGGCTCAGCAGTCATTTACACAAACTAGACTTTTTAATTTTTTTTAATTAATTTAGATTTGCACAGACCAGTAAAATATTCTATTAATGAGCATCACTCCTCTCTTCACATAATTTTGTTTTAGACACCAGTGTGTAGCATATAGTGGCATCTAGTTACAGTACCTTCTGCGCTCCTTCATAGCATGCCGAACTAAAGCTGGGCAAGCGGGCGATGTAACTGGGCTCAGCAGCTTTTATGGACATAATGACAGAGGCGAAAAGACTGAAGGGAAAGGAGAGAGTGAGCAAGCAAGAAGCTGCTGGACAAGAGTAAATCTGGGACTGACTTTTAGTGGTTGGTGAGAGCTTGGTGAAATAAATGGCTGAAAGACAGGCGCCGAGCTGGGCTGACTGCTGTTGGACTAGTAAGTAATATTAGCTGGCTGCTACGTCTCGTGTTGTTACACTTGCTTGATGTTTGGCTGTTAGCAAAGTTTACGTGTACAGCTGTCCATATTTACAGCAGTGGGATTGCACTCTGAAACTTGGAGAGCTGAAACTCAAAAATACAGATTTTTATGCAGCATTGTTTCAAGAAGAAAAATAACCAGATCACTGCCTGAGGGAAAAGTAGCCTTTAAATACAGTTTGAGGCGGACTGCAGGTGTCCACACACAGAGCGCCTCAGCGAGTGACCACAATATGAAACTGTCTGGCCACAGCTGCATCTCCTCTCCATGCAAAAACTAATATTAACATGGAATTATGAATATATATGGATTTGAATGAATACAGATGAATTCATAACAGCTACTTATCTTGCATGTTAACAGATCCATTTCCATGACAACTGGGCAAACTCCGTCCACCGGCGAAGACAGTGTGGCGTTGTTTGAAAGGCCTTGAGCTGCGATTGTTCTGTCAAAATATTAACACGCACTATTCCATGTTGATTATGGAAATTATCTTTAATTCGACGATCTTATTGGAATGAAACCAACGCTAGCTCCCTTAGGCTTGAAGCTCAGCCTGCCAAGTCAGATACACTCGAGGAGCTGCGGGGAATTCAACAACAACAACAACAACAGCAGATTCCTCCTTAAATGCATCAGCAGCTTTCTGACTACACTGGGTGTCCTCTGTGTCACTGTGTCCTGACAAGCTTAAAGAAAGGAACACCATGACAGGAGTTCCCACTACACATCTGCGGTAGAGGTAACAATAGCATGCCGATCAAAGTGATGTGATAAAACTCTTTCTCTTCAGGCACATACCACATCGTCTTATCGGCATGTGGTATGTGAGAAACAACAGGAACACACTGTTCAACACGTATCACACACACACACACACACACACACACACACACACACACACACACACACACACAGTGTCAGTCAGTAATAATGCCTGTGGCAATGACCAGCAGATGGAAAAGGATACCCACACAGGGCTGTGTTTGAAGCGCGGGTGGACACTCCTCCACTCGACACGCTGGGGCTGACCGTCGAGCACCAGCAGCAGGCCGACAGACTGCGCCTAACAAGACAAGAGGTCTCGGAGTGAACACAGGTTACCACATGGACACTATGTTACAGCTTTGTAGTTACTGGAGTTGACTTTTTCAAAACTCTTCACACAGTCAGCACAGAGCAGTCTGTGTGGGCTTAACTTTCATTGCTTTGACACTTCAATGACCTCATCTTTCAAATTCCTCACACAAACTCAACAAACCTGCATGTGTGTGTGTGTGTACTTACAGTCCATTTTGCACATTTACATCGGATTTTACTCTTCATAACGGGCGGCTGTGGCTCTGCATCAGCCGAACCTCAAATTGCTCCTGAAGGCTGCGCCACCGGTGTGTGAATGATTAGCTCCTGTCTGATGAGCAGTTGGCGCCTTGCATGGCAGCCAATGCTGTCAGCGTAGTGTAGTGAATGTGTACGAATGGGTGAATGAGAGGTGTAAAGTCAAAGCGCCTTGACTGGTGAGAAGACTGGAAAGGCTCCATATAAGTACAGCCCATTTAGCATAACATAAAATTCACAACATGATATAAATTAAATTATAAATTTTGCAGCATTCTGCTACATCTAAAAATAATAAATAAATAAAAATACATAAACTGATAATTGGGCCACATGAAGAGCTTGTTCCACGTCAGGAATAAGGAGGCAATGATGATCTTTTTTTTTTTTTTTACAGTTTTAGTAAAAATAAAAGAAACAGAGACGTTCTTTTATACAGGTCATTGTTTTGGTATGCAAACCAGCTGCTTTTTTTTTAAAGATTTTTTTTTGGCCTTTTCAAGCTTTATTGTATAGAGACAGCTGAAGAGTGACAGGAATGTGGGGAGAGAAAGATGGGTAATGACATGCAGCAAAGGACTGCAGGTTGGGTTCAAACCCCGGGCCGCTGCGGCACGGACTGAGCCTTCGTACACGGGGCGGATGCTCTACCCGCTGAGCCCCGGCTGCTGTTTTTAATTGCAGTATGTAGAGTCAATTACTGTATTCCATTTACATTTGAGCTGTTTACATCTTTTCATATTTGCTGAACTCTTTTTTGATATGTCTTTACACTTGTATATATTTTTATTTTTCATGTTTATTGCTTGTTTTGCAGAAGAGATACGAAGAAAACGAAATTTCAACTCTCTGTATGTCCTGTGTGGCAGTGTTGACAATAAAGTTGACTTGAACTGAAAGCTCCTTTTCCTGTTTTGTTCACGTTGCACTGAAAGCCCAACTCTTAACTCACCGCTGACTGTAAGTGACAGAGTCACTTGGTGTAGTTGAGCTTTTACGGTTACATAACTGTGATGTTAAACCACTGTTGGCAGTGAAACTAGTTAATGGCTTCATCCCGAGTGAGAAAAGAAGACACGAGGAGAACTCATGTAGAGATAAGCACTGCTGTGCATCTTCAACTGTTGTTGTCCTATACATGTGTGAGTGAATATGCACACATTTTTACACATATGTTATGAATCGCGCTTACTCGAAGGACTTTGTAAATAAAACAACCAGTGTCATTGTGGTGTGTAGGAAGTGCGATGACTAATTGTTGTGCTGCGCTGCAGGTTGGTAAAGAGAACAGTATGTAGGAGTTTTAGAAAAAGTGAACTCGGGAGATTTGTGTAACCAACTGTTAAAAAAACTGTGAGGATGAGAAGATACTGACGTTAACAGGCCTGGAGAAGGCGACGGCCACTCGCTCCTCATCCCGGCTGACATACACGCAGCTGATCATCTCCTCACGTTCGGCTGTTAAAAAGACGGGAGACTTAAAATAAATGACCACAGACAGAAAATATTTGCATGCACAGAAAAACTGGTACGTGCTTTCACACATATCTGTACATACACACACAGTCACAGATAGACATACCTCTGCCTAGCAACCAGCGATAGTAGAACCAAGCACTCTGGTCGTTGGGGTCAGTGAAGAAAGCATTTTGTACAAGCTCGTATTCTGAAAAGAAATGTGCTGAGTTACACATCAGACATCACCTCCATACAGTCATTCAAAGCCTCAGACTGCCCCCTGTCTGTCACGCTCAGGTATTGCTGACTGCACAACCTGGCCAGTCATTTGCTGAGTCGTCCTTTACCTTTGAGCAGCTGCTCCTCACAGACGCGATGGGAGTGGGTTTGCGGAGAAGGTGGAGGGGAGGAATGGGGAGGCTCGCGACACGGCGACGGGGGCTCAGGAGACTCCGGGTGGAGCAGCGGCAGCAGGGTGCTGCGGTAGTGCCAGCTGGAGTAGTTGGAGAAGTTGGAGCCAATAAGACGATCAGTAAACCCCAACTCCTGATCTACAGGCACACCAGACATCTTCACAACCATCCGGCGGTAATCCCAGCAGTGAACTGGTCGAACGGGGAGAATACAGTGTGAGACATGGATGGAAACAGCACAGTGACATACTGGGAAGTCCTGATGCTTCCTTTTTCTAATCCATGACTTACAGTTGCGGTCGTCAAGGCTCAGACAACGATCACACAGGCTCAGCTCTCTGGCCCAGTCTGGGCGAGGCAAGCGGGCTGAGACCCAACCACGGTGGTGCCAGCTGCCGTAAGACTTTGGGTTCACCTTCAGGCAAGACTCGAGAAAAGACAACTCGGCCTCGTAAACCTTTTGCACTTCATCCTCATCCCTGGAGCAGATATCAAGAAAAGAAAGACATAAATCTCCTGTCTGACATCTCACACGATTTACAAAAAGTGACGAGATAACTGCTGGTGATCTCACTTCACAGTCTCAATGTGCATTAGGATCTCTCTTCTGTAGTTCCACAGGGTTGCGAAGTCAGGATTGGATGATAGTAGCTGCTGGGTGAGCTGGAGAGCCTCGTCATCCCAAATACCCTCCTTCCTCTGCGGGTAAAAAGAGAACAGAGCATGAGAACAGACAAACAGGCGCTGCTTAGTCAGTGAAAAATAGACAATAAGCACTACGCATTACATTTACTTAGTCATATGTAGCTTAAAGACTGCCATATAAAGGATAAGGCTGGTGTCTCTAAATTCTTTCCAACATCCCTATCCTGTCACAGCACATTTGTCCCTACTGAACATAAATCTTTAATAAAACACGTCGACAGTAATTTCCTAAAACAGCTGGACGTTGTAGTTTACAACATATATTACTCAAACAGGAGTAAAGTGCATTTGTTGGAGGCTATTTTCAGCCGCTGATCGATACACATTTGGTGGTCTGGTGAGTATTGACAGGAGCAGAGTGGTGTATAAACAAATGTGAGTTCATGGTTCATATCAGGCTTTAGCTACAACATGTTAAACTTCTTAAAAGGCTCAATTCGAGCGTGTTTTTTGTCTTTTCGTGAGAGTTGTTGAAAATAACTCCTATAAGCTCATCCTGTCAAAATAAATGTGTCTTTGTAAAGGACCTTTGAAAAACAGGCATCTCGTGCAGCCACGTATATCTTCAGTTTCTTCTCCCGCTCCTTCCTCTTCTCCTCCTCCTGCTGGGCTGTGGATTTGATCTTCACTCGGCCGTGCTGTCGACAGCAACAAAAAAACAGGAAGGAGGCGGCACGGTGAGTGCAGTTCACTCAGCTGGTAAAAAGGTTATTATGAATAATTTATTGCACCATACATACAACATGAACACAGAGGAAGGAGCCTCTTACCATCCTTTATGTTTGTGAAGAAGACTTCCTCCAGTAAAATCTGTTTATGAGGAGAGATGAGGAGAGATGTTCAGGGTTAGGCCTGTTTACATGGCAGACAGCTGACACACATGTCAGTGTTATAACCTCAGCAGCTGGCTGACCATCAGTGTGTGTTTATATTCAGCCTGAGTGAGGTTAAAACACTGAACACAGTCTGAAGTTAGCTCGCTGATTAGCTCCGTTGTCAGTAAACAGCAGCTCATTCACAGCAGCGCAGACAATAAAACAACAACCAGGCAGACAGAAGACACATTTTCATTTACAGAGAAGCGCTGAACGAAGCGTTGTTCACCCCGTCAAACACTCACCTGTCTCTGTGCTCGGCCTGTTTGTGTGTTTCTCAGCGAGCTGTTTGATTTGTCATGTCACCATCAGGAGCTCTAACGACTACAACTCTTCACTTCCGT
This sequence comes from Argyrosomus regius, assembly GCA_946959425.1. Classification (NCBI taxonomy): domain Eukaryota; kingdom Metazoa; phylum Chordata; class Actinopteri; family Sciaenidae; genus Argyrosomus; species Argyrosomus regius. Next base: position 6,006,234 of record OX336888.1, read on the forward strand.
CTCGTGGAGATGACGTTTGTTTTGTGTGCGTGTGTTTGGTGGCCCTCTAGTGGAGAAAACGGCGAACAGCAGCTAGTGATGGGAAGTTCGTTTCTTTTTAGGGAGTCGGATCATTTGACTCAGCTCACCAAGAAGGGCCGGTGTCGTGCCAAAAAGTGATTGTGGTCAATACAGAAACCATTTTAAAAGAAAAGAATGTTAACACCTCACCTCACTTTCAAACTCCCTTTGTGGTCCAGTATTGAAAATTTCCCCAAAGTAGATCTTGTATGGGCCAATTTTGGAAAGGAGGACATATACCTTCTTCCCCTCCCATGCGTCTTTCACATCTATAAAGGTAAGTTTTAAAGTTGTAGGAATGACATTCTGTGAGGACTTCTTCTAAAATACACTTGGGATACAAGGTATTTTGTGTTGTAATGGTCCTTTAAAAGAATTTCAAGCTGTCCTGTGAGCTCTAGTGTTTATATTATGAAGCTCCAGAATGAGATCAAGTCATATTTAGGCAGAAATCACCTTTCATTAACTGTATTTGGCCTTCAATCAATTTTTGGCAGGTGAAAATACCCAATTTGTGTTGTAATGGTCCTTTAAAAGAATTTCAAGCTGTCCTGTGAGCTCTAGTGTTTATATTATGAAGCTCCAGAATGAGATCAAGTCATATTTAGGCAGAAATCACCTTTCATTAACTGTATTTGGCCTTCAATCAATTTTTGGCAGGTGAAAATGCCTATTTTGTGTTGTAATGGTCCTTTATAAGAATTTCAAGCTGTCCTGTGAGCTCAGATCTTTATATTATGAAGCTCAAGAATGAGATCAAGTCATATTTAGGCAGAAATCACCTTTCATTAACTGTATTTGGCCTTCAATCAATTTTTGGCAGGTGAAAATACCCATTTTGTGTTGTAATGGTCCTTTATAAGAATTTCAAGCTGTTCTGTGAGCTCAGATCTTTATATTATGAAGCTCCAGAATGAGATCAAGTCATATTTAGGCAGAAATCACCTTTCATTAACTGTATTTGGCCTTCAATCAATTTTTGGCAGGTGAAAATGCCCATTTTGTGTTGTAATGGTCCTCTATAAGAATTTAAGCTGTCTTGAGCTCAGATCTTTATATTAGAACCCAGAATGAGATCAAGTCATATTTAGGCAGAAATCACCTTTCATTAACTGTATTTGGCCTTCAATCAATTTTTGGCAGCTGAAAATACCCATTTTGTGTTGTAATGGTCCTTTATAAGAATTTCAAGCTGTCCTGTGAGCTCAGATCTTTATATTATGAAGCTAATGAATGAGATCAAGTCATATTTAGGCAGAAATCACCTTTGAGTAACTATACTATGCCTTCAATCAGTTTTTGACAGGTGAAAACTGATTGAAAACTGCAAAACACATCCAAACATGAGAAGCAAATGCTATGTAGGGCCCAGATCAGATAAAAAACAATGCAGAGTCACGAGGATCATTGCAAAAGTTATCATATCTTTATTGAAAACCCACCAATAAATCATATTCATTATACTCTAATTTCCAAAGACATACCAAGCACATAGAGACATGTCTATCACGTAATTACCATCGTCTGATTTCGCTACAAAATACACTTCTTTTGGCCACAGTTGTAATAATTACGTACAAACGTTAAACTTTCGAAGACACATGCCTTTGCTATAATTACATTATAATACAGTTGTGTGTATCTGCATATTATGACTGTTTAATCCAGAGAAAAGCAGACGTTTTTGCGCTACCGCTCAACGGGCTGCTGTGCGCGCTCCCGCTGCCGGAAAATCAGATTCTGGCAGACAATCACTTTTTGGCACGACACCGGCTCTTTCGACTCCCAAACGGCTCTTCATGTTACCACTTTTACCTTTCATAATTCAGCCACATTTAGCGCTGTTTTGACTGATAATTGCATATATCACTTAAATTATTCAATACATCTTTTGTACTGAAGGATTCAAAAGTAAAAATTACATTTTCTAATATCAATAAATTGCTGTAGCCAACTGTCATTTCATTTACAGACCCTTGTAACTCTCTGAAAGCACTCAATGAATGCACTAACCGTTCTGCTACACAAAGCAGATAGAAACACCTATAAAAACTTTTAAAAAATAGGACAGGCATCGTTCACTTAAAAGAGCCGACTCTTTGAACCGGCTCATTCGCAACTAACACATCACTAAACAGCAGCACAGGTGATACAAACAGACCAGCGGCTAGAGTTCAGCATGGAAACAGCTGTGGGGAAAAAGCTGTTCCTGAACCTGGTGGTTTTGGTCCGGAGGCTCCTGTAGCGCCTCCCAGAGGGCAGGAGGGCAAACAGTCTGTGTGCTGGATGGTAGGAGTCTCTGGTGATGTTTGTTGCAACGCTTCCTGTAGATGTCCTCAATGGCAGGAAGTGAGGCTCCGGCGATGCGCTCGGCGGTTTTCACCACCCTCTGCATAGCCTTCCAGTCCGAGACAGAGCAGTTCCCGTACCAGACAGTAATACAGTTGGTTAGGATGCTCTCCATGGTGCAGCGGTAGAAGTTCACCAGGATGTCTGAAGAGAGGTGGTTTTTCCTCAGAATCCTCAAGAAGAAGAGGCGCTGGTGAGCCTTCTTGATCAGGTTCGAGCAGTTAGTCGTCCAGGAGAGGTCCTGTGAGATGTGGATCCCCAGGAATTTGAAGCTGGTCACACGTTCCACTGTTACGCCGTTGATGTGGATGGGTAGGTGAGTGACAGCATTCCTCCTGAAGTCCACGATGAGCTCTCTGGTTTTTGATGTGTTGAGCAGCAGGTTGTTGTCCTTGCACCACACAGCCAGGCGATCCACCTCCTCCCTGTAGGCCGATTCATCGTTGTTCTTGATGAGGCCAATCACCGTGGTGTCGTCTGCAAACTTAATGAAAGTGTTGGAGCCATGTCCAGGTCTGGTACGCCAGTGATGGTGAGAGTGGAGGAGCAGTGATGGTCTAACCGAACATGTTGTGGCCTGTTGGTCAGAAAGTCCAGTAACCAGTTGCAGATGGGAGCTGTGATGCCCAGATCTGTGAGTTTTGTTAACTTGGAGGGGATGACAGTGTTGAATGCTGAACTGAAGTCTATGAACAGCATTCTGGCGTATGTGTTGTTATTGTCCAGGTGTGAGAGGAAGGAGAGGATTAAGTGGAAAGTTTTGTTGTGTTTGAAAGTTTCGCCCAGTTGGAAATTTCCTCTTTTAAAATTGTACCAATTGATATACTTTCAGAAATGATTAATGTATTGATTTGTAAGAGGAAGCACAGGGGCACAACATAAATCTGTCTTCTGTTGATTTGTGGACTAAATCGATGTCCTTAACTTTAGGGCATACCTTCTTCGGACACATGACAGATAGCGATACCAAAATGGGGATAATGCATTTTCCAGATAAATTGACAATCAAGACAAAACAGGCAGCTCCAGTGACTTTTAACCAAAACACCTTTTTATCGAAGAGTCACCTTAAACATTTTTTTTGTCCATTGTCCAGTTTACCATTTATGAAAGTGATAGTTACCCGAAGTATAATTGACAAACAAAAAGAGTGTTTGATTCACAACATTAAAAACATGATTTATTATTGCTATAACAGCAGTGCAATAAGCACTGACACAACTCAACTGATTAATTAGTTTCAAAATGTAAATAAATACTTTACACATTGTTATTGATTCAGTGGAAAGTTTGAGGTTCGCTAAGGTTTGTCAAATGTTTTTTGGTACCACGTTTTTAAAACGATACGATCTCCATTATTTACACATTCGATAGTATCTAAAGTCCCAACGTTATTAAAAACAAATCTAAAGTCGGAACTACGCCATCCACAATCGATTAACTAGTGGACAATCTCCTCCTCCTGTGAGGTCCACTGATAACTCAGGGAGACTGCCATTATCTGGTAATACATTGAAAACATGGACACAGCTTTTATATTACAAGCTGATAATGTCGACGTATTTCAGTACCACGTTGCTTCTGATCGGCTACATTAAGTCTCCTCTACTGTGTGCAAGTTGTTGATTTTAAAACAAGGAAAAAATGATCTTACGACTTTGTTTGCCTTGTTATGGAAAGAGGTATGGAGTATCCATCCATCCATCCATTATCTGTAACCGTGTCCTCTTTGGGGTCACAGTGGGACTGGAGCTTATCCCAGCTGACAATGGGCGAGAGGTGGGGTACACCCTGGACAAGTCGCCAGCTCATCACAGGGCGGTATGGAGTATCATTTTTTAATATTAGAATTGTTTAAAATTTTGGTATTGTGACAACCTTAGGTACAAAATTCTGCAACTTGCCCGTGAAGGTAGGTAGGTAGGTAGGTAGGTAACATCCAGATTGCCTTCCCTTCACCTTGAATTGCTTTCTCGAGCAACCAAAACAAAACTGCATTACAGAAATGCCATCTGGAGCAATTTGGGGTCAGGATCTTGCTCAAGGACGACTGGACAGGGTGACCAGCGGCCTTCTGTTTTCCTAGATGACCCGCTCTACTACCCGCCTTGGTACATGGACTGATGCATCTAGCTTTCTCCTCCCAGGATTCCCACACAAGAAAACTTCTAACTATAACCCACCAGATTACCACAGAACTGAATCAACCATTGTGATGCAGTGATTAAACTTCAATAACAACAGTGGTTACATTGGACGATTCAATCGGGAATATCGGCTTCAGCGTCAAACTCATCGTGTGGGAGCACAGATCTGTATCCTGACGTCTGAGAGAAGTTGAGCGTCAACTCGTTCTCGACATTTTTGCTGATCTGAAGCGTGGACAGCCATTGCAGAACATTATTAAATTGGCTGGTTGGCATCCTCCTCTCTTGAGGAGACTCAGCGATGGATGATCGTCGACTCTCGCCCTTCACTGTAAATTCAACAAAACGCAGTTTGACTTTGTGCACAGTGCTCGTTGTGAATGTGAGAAATCTTAAAACCGTTTTTTACTCACAGTCTGGCATCAAGAATTCCTTGCTGTTCCGAAGAAGCTCTGTGGATCTCATTATTTCCTTATCCAGCTTTTCAATTTCATGATTGATTTTTGCGTCTGTGTTTTCCTCCTTCTTCCTCTGACCAATAATCTTGACTTTGAGTTTGGCCTTGTCTCCAACTAGTTGATCTTTAGAAAAAGAGATTAAAACAACAGGATATTCATAAGATGGTGGAAACAAACAAATGGATCATCCCTGTCACGGCATAATACTCACTCAGTGATTTGGGTTTAGTGCTTGTCACACTTTCCTTGTTGTCAGCTTGCAGCTTGAGGAGTGTTTCCTTGAAGTTGATCATCAGCTCCAGCTCTCTCCTCCTGTACTCCTCCTCCAGCCGCTGCTTCAGCACATTTTTGACTTGCCTCCTCCTGAACTTCTCCTCGATTCTGTGGTGGACGTCATTCATGTCAGGGCAGTAGAGCTGACCGTTGTTCCCTGCCACCATTTCCTCTATCTTCTCAAACAGCTCGGTAACCTGACTCATATCAGATTTCTTCATGTTGTTCACAACGTGGTATTTGTTCTCACACTTGTCGACCAACCAGCGTAGAGCTTGATGCTCCCTCTCAATGTGCTCCTCTATGGATTTATCTGCTAGTTTGTCTCCGTACGTGAACAAAACCATCGTATGTTTCCAGATGCTGGCATCGAAGAGGTTCATGTGTTCCTCCACGGCAACCTGTTGAGCTTCTCTGAACGTCAGGTCCGACGGGACAACCAGCAGTACGGCATGAACCCCTAATGGGCTCACAGACAGACCTCGAACAATCTCTTTGTCCATCTCTTTAGTGCATTCGCTGGACTTGGACCAGCCTGGGGTGTCGATCACTGTGATCAATCTGTCAGCAACTTCCTCCTCCTCCACTTGACAGTAGTTATTTTGGCAGGTGGCGAATGCTCCTTTACGCAGGAGGTTATTTCCTATTGCACTCTTTCCAGATGTCTTCATACCAAGCAACACTATCCTCAGCTCACGTAGTTTATTTTTGGATCCTGAGAAGAAAACATTAGAGGGTGAAAAACCGTGCATATATTCAAGTCAGGTTGATTTGTTTGGACATGTACAGAACTCAGCTGTGGCTTATCTCATCACATTGTTTTAATAATGAAGCCTAAAGAAGGAAGCAAACACAATTATCTTATCATAGTACTGAACTTAATCACTTGTGCATGAGTACACATGAATTTGAATCTTGAGGTGGAAAGGCAGGCTCTGCCAGTAACACAGGAACAAAACATTATCAGACAGGAAAACACATCAGATCACAACTACACTGAAAGGCTATTGCTGCAAAAGAAGTAATACTAGTAGTTACCAGCAGCAATATTGGATTTTTGAAGCAGGTATTTGTTGAGATATTTCCGACTGGATGAAAGTGGTGGACTGACTGGCCCACAGATGGACATTGCCATCCACAGAGCCATGTGCTAGCGTGGTATTAGCATATTAAATATATCCTAACATAAAAGCCTGACTCAGCCAGTCCCAACATAAACTGAGCATTTTAAGCTTCAGTACTGCAGAGCTTTTGTATCCTATTTCTGTAATTTTGTCCACTTCTGGTATCGATTCACTCCTAGAGTGTTGAAATTGCTCTGCCAATGCCAGACTCATTTACTTAGTAATGCTCGATGACTGACCGTACCTTTAAGGGATTTTCTTTTGGCCTTGACTTGACTTTGCCTCAGTCTTGCTCCGTCTTCCACTCTTCGTCTTTTCTCTTCAATGCTCAGATGTATCTTCTTATCAGGGACAAAATGGTTGAACCCATTTGCAGCCACAGTCTCAGTGATTTTCTCCAGCAGCTCTGTGATTTGAGTACCATCGTCTGCGTTCTTGTTATCAATGACGTGATACCGGTTTCCACATTGTTCAATGAGACACTGCATGGCCTCTCCTTCCCCTTCAATGTACTGCTCTATGGTGTTTGTTCCCAGCCAGTCTCCCCTGGTGAAAACTACAATGGTGTGTCTCCACACTCCTTCTCCAAGAAGCTCCATGTGTGTTGTCACTGCATCTAAGTGTTTGGCATTGAAGGATGCATCTGCGTCTACCACCAGCAGGAAAACGTGAGGCCCAGGGGGGCACAGAAACATGCTGCACATTACTTCCTCCTTGATTGCTTCAGGTGTGTCAGACACAGAGAAGCCTTTCCACCAGCCTGGCGTGTCAACAAGAGTTATTTCAGTTTTACCCACGAAACCGTTCCGGGCCACCGATTGTGCCGTTCTTTTCCCTTCTTCTGGCTCTTTGATTCTCAAGATGGTGTTTCTGACTGAGGTTTTCCCAACGCTTCGGCTTCCCAAGAGAACCATCTGGACTTTTGGGATGGTTTTCATCTCTTCTGTTAAACAAACAAAGCTTGATTAGTCAAGCAGCTTACAGCAAGTTATATAAGAACTTAAGCACTTGAGCTTGACATGTTATCTGAGGTTTTGTGTCACTTTTCAGCTTGTAATGTAACTTAAAAAATGAGTCCTTCCATAGTTAACCAACGATTGGTTTCTACTAGCCAAGAGTGATGCAAGTTGACAGCCAACTAGCTAACCGTAACCAAAGCTAAGCTGTGGCTTGGCTATGTGGTGTAGGTCTGGCATTGGTCACGTCGTGGTGTTGACTGATGAGGTGATTTGCAAAGGTGAAGCTAGTCAATGGTTCAAATTAAGATTTACAGATAGTAACGCTTTTCTAAATACGTTCAGTCTTGTGTATGTCACTTTTGGCTGATGCCCAAGATGATGCTCACTTGGGTGCAATAAATATGTAGCTGGGACCAGCAGCCTGAAAACAAGGAAACCCAAGCTAACTTGGGTCTGTCCAAAGATAAGAAAATCCACCTGTAAACACCTCTAAAGCTCACTAATCAACATGTTATGTCCTGTTTGTTTAATCCATAAAAACCACATGTCAAATGAGTTTGTACTTGTGCATGGCGGTTTATGTGTCTGACTGGTTCTTGGCTGGGATCAGTTGGCAGGCAACCAGTCGAGGCTCATCACCAGGAAGTCACTGGTCATGCAAAGTGGTGTAAATAGGTCAGCTTTAGAGGTGCTGATAGGCAGGTTTTGTCGTCCTTGTTTTCCCTGTTTTCAGTCTTTGTGCCAAGCTCAGCTTGTTTATTGCATGTTTACTGTTTATACATGTTTACTGTAAAGACATGAGAGTGATACTGAGAAGGGTATTTGTCAAAATGTCAAACTATTCCTTTAAATCTGTAAACTATGATACGATAATATATAATACTGGCGTTCGTTTGAGTGCACCTTCTGTCACATTCACCTGGAATGAGTGTTTTCCTTTGCTGTCTTTCCTCCTCGGCCCTCCTCTTTCTCTCGTTCGCCCTTTCAGCCACTTTTTCTTGCTTCTCTTTGATGATGTTCAACGTTTGTTCATCTACCTCGTAGTGAGTGCCGTTGTTGTGCCACACCATGTCATCTATCTTCTCCAGCAGCTGTGTCACCTGAGATGAGTCACTCTTCTTCTTGTTATTGAACACGTGGTACCTGTTCCTGCATCTTTCTATTAACCACTTGAGCGAATCTCCCTCACTCTCAATGTGCTGCTCTATTGTCTTCTCCCCGAGGAAATCCCCACAGGTGAACAGCACCATGGTGTACCGCCAAACCCGCTCCCCCAGCAGCTTCATGTGCTCCTCCACGGTCCTCTTCTGCTCCACAGAGAAAGCACAGTCTATGGGGATGACAAGGAGGAAAACGTCTGGTCCGGGTGGACATTTGGACGCGACGAGTTTAAATCTTTGCTTGTCCCCTTCTGGGATTTCAGTGAGGGACAGCGAGCTGCTCCATCCTGGAGCATCGACCACGATGAGCTTCCTGCCCTCGACCTCTTCATGTCTCACTTCACACTGAGCTGTTCTGGTTCGGCCACACTCGAACCTGTCCTTTCCCAGGATGGTGTTGCCAGAGGAGCTCTTACCAGCCCATCTCCCACCAATCAGGATGAGTCTGCTCTCTGACAGAGTGGTGCTGTCTTTGTCCTCTGGAAGAAAAAGGAAAACTCGACAGTCTCAGATGTGAAGAATGAGTTGTACCAAAATGTCAACAACCAACCAAAGCTGTGGAACAACTTCTTTGGCAATTGATGATAATGCATTTTGTCATCAAAGAGGCAGAGAAACTTTTACAAAAGGAAGTTAACAGACTTATTTATACTGAGGAAGAGAACGTAGTCAGTTGAGATGAGAAAATCACCAAAACTAGAATGACAGGATGATCACAGCGGGTGTCTGCTGCTTCAGATGACTGACAGATGAAGAATACCCTTGTAAACTTGTGCTTGTGTTGTCTCTCTGAGATGTTATGGCAGAGTTATTTTTGACTATATTAATCCCGTTCAGAGTCTGAGAGTCAAGGGAAACATTTTTAGAATGACCCTGAACGAATAAACAAATCATTTTGAGACATTAAAAGAAGCCACAAGGAAAAAGATCAATCAAATCAGCTGAGAATGACTCATCACCTCCCAGTTGTCACGTGCTGTGTGCTTTTGATGAAGACGGAAAGGATGAGAGTACTAAAATAATTCTGTCTCTTTGATTCCCAGCATGGTATATGATGTAATGCAGAGCAACGCTACAAGCAAATACTTCATATCTTAAGATGTTCTTTTGTGGTGGCTTTTAGCTATCTTATTTGTTTTAGGGTGATTTAAGGATGGTGATTATTAACTGAACAACATTATGATCAAATATATGGAAATATATTAAAAACACCCAGTTCATCTGCCAGTGGTTTTTAACCTGGGGGTCAAGTTGTGAGATCATTCCTGCGGGTAACTAAATGGTTGTGGAGAATAAAATAAAATAACATATTGTGGCTGGGGACAAAAACTCAGAAACACTATATACTGCAGCTCTATACTCTTTTAATACATGTTAACAGGCCCAGCTGACTGTGTAATATGAGAATCTAATATCTGGTATTGTTGTTTTAGGCCTAAAGCAGACGTTGGTGACTGTAAAGTTGTCATTATTTTAATAAATTTGAAAGTACGAATCAAAGCCGAAATTGAATAACTCGTCCTGTCCTCCTGTGTGAGTTTGGTAGGTTTCATGTGTCATATCACATTCTCTGAACAGTTTCAGGCAAACATGACTGATCTACACCAGAAACTACAGCGTCAGAACATACTACAAAGCTGAATCAGAGCTTCAGCCACAACAACTCAAAATGTCTGTCATATGATCCAGTATCTGTAGGCAACAGTCGTGTGAAAAATAATTTTCCTTTCAGAAGATGATTGACTGTTTTGATAATGACCGACTCTGACGGGAAACAGCTCTGCATTGTGTGTGTACTGGCGTAGAATCTGGTCAAACTGGTTTTGTTTGGCATCAGTTTGCGGGCTGCAAATAGTTCCTTAGTCTTTTCCAGTAAGTGCATACAGTACCAACAGTGCAGTACATTTTACATTTTACCAACTTGCATTAATATGTTGGTAATGACCAAGATGATTCACTGTCGTTAGAACCAGCTGATTTTACTTCAAAACAGTGTAAGTATAATAATACATTATCTGAATAGAGAAAAATACATTTAGAAATGTTTTAATTTATACAACTTCATCATTACAAGTACTCAAGCTTCAAGTTATGCATCTTGCAGTAGGTTAAACTATGCAGCTACCTGTTTATCTTAAAAAAAACTGTTTGATTAACTCACCAAGATTGTTTTCCATCTTTACTGGTCGTCTCTTTTCATAGCAGAGTTACTGCTAACTGATCATCCCTGAGTGCTCTGCAGAGGTCAGTGGGAAGAAGTCTTTCCTCAGGCAGATTTTACAGCCAGTCCACACAGCATTGACTGTATGTACTGCAACTAAAAGAGAAGAGCTCTGTTTTTTAAGGAAGTCTCACAATGTAACCGGTCTGACTGGTTTATAGTCACGCTGTGTCACACCCCAAGGCATGTTTGATCATGTAAACACATAGCAGGAAAGAGTATGCAGACTATTTCGGTGGAGTATTTTGGACTTTGTGTGACAAAGTCATATTTGCATTATTGAGCAGTGTGCCCAGAAGAGATGCAATCAAAGTAACCTTTGCTCTTGTATTTCTTTGCAGCAGAGTTCAAGCTCATGTGTCAACACAACACACCATTCCTTAAAGATACAATGTAACTGTGCTTGTAACCGTGATCTCTTAGTGTGTGTTTAACAAGACACTGAACCTCCATGGGGGCAAAACAAGCGCAATACAGCTGCTACATCTGAGCCTGGCTTCAGTCTGTGCTGCAAAAGAATAATTTAATTTAATTTGGTTTGTATCCGTTTGTTTGAGAGAGGGAAACACACACAGACAGAGCGGGAGAGACACACAAAATCAGTAAACTTAGATCTAAAAGTCACTCAGCTAAAGGACTCTACAGCTCACTTCCTCTGGGAAAGCAGCCTCCTTCTCGGGCAGTAAGAGCTGAGTAGGTCCTGCTGTTTACCGATGATGATTACATGACATGATGTGAATACTTGAACTCAGTGGCTTTATAACTTCCCACAGCGGTGTTGTAGATATTGTCTTTGGAAACTTAACGAAGGAAATAATTACTAAATTTATATGTGGAAAAGTCACCATTACATGCCAAGTCCTCCATACCGACCCTACAGTGAGAGCTGGGTAAGGTCCATAACTTTTACAGTGTTTCTTTCCACGATGCACTGCGGGTCAGGATATCTCTCATGACAGAATCTTACAGCGTCCATGAGATTAAAAAGAGAGGGACGATGATGGTGGAGATATTTTTTGATTCACAGAGGAAATCAGGTGGAAACCCACACTCTGGGTTCTTCTGGCCTCTAAATGTCTTAATCTTTCAAATCATCTCCAATATTTACCGTGTTTTACCGTGTCTGCTCGTGGAGCTTCTTAGGTCGGACGGAATCTAACGTCCATTCTGTTGATCCACTTTATTTGCTTCCATGGCTGTAGTATGTTTCATACCTGGCAACCCAGAGATTCGGCATGAGCCGTGTAGTTATCAAGCCGGATCAAAACACACAGAACAGAACCCAAACAGATGGCCAGGCAAATTTCAAAATAAGAAACATTCTGACTATAGTAATTTATCAGGAAGCTTGTATTTTAATAGAGCATGTTTCCTTAATCTCTAATGACACAGCATATGCATTTAATGATTTAATGCAGTAAATATCTTAGATATTGTACCTTTAAAGGGGACATATTATGAAAAAAAACAACCTTTTTCAGCTCTTCTACATGTAGCTGCAACAATATGTTTAATTGTTTTATTTTTTATTTTATGGTGAACATTCTCAAAACATGCACGATAATGTCTATATTTCTCTGTATCACCTGCATTATTTTTACTGAGTGATGATCTACATAGTTCCGGGTTACCTGTTGTAGCAGGGGGGAACTTAATTACTGACACGCAGGGAAGCACATCACACATTATTAATTTAAAATACAGGTGTAATATAACTGAAAGGGCACACATTTTGGTGTGTACAATTTATTTATAGCAGTAGATTTAAAAAACAAAAAAACTTTTGTGGTCTTCCACACATCAGAGCAACCGTTCTACAGCTGTTACATACACTTATATTTGTGTACCTGGGGTTTGTGCTTAACCCAGCTGACACAGCGGATCAGTGTTACTTCCTGCAGACTCAGACTCAGTAGCACAGATTCAGATCACAGATCCATCCTGCACGAGTGAGTTGGAAACAACGGGGACTCAAGAGACTCAAGAGACCTGTGTGTTCTGCTGAGTGCATTTAGAACTTATTGAATAGATTTGACTGCACTGCAGTGCCACCCATTGGTTGGTGGTGTAAATAATGACCAAAGTAGTGGCAGAGCAGGCAACTGAGTTTTCTGCAGCGTATGTTGTCTGCAAGTGTTTGTTTTCAATATTTTTTATTATAAATGTGTGTTTGCTATATTTGTTTTATTCTAAAGAGGTCAATGTGTAATTTAATTAATCATTAGCATACCTGTGAGGTTCTAGGTAGCCTGCTTGCCAGGTGGTGCTGCATTTTTCTCTGATTTGTGTCTTATAGTATATCCTGATTTGTGTTATGTTTTGGGCTTTGTTTCAGTTTAGCAAAATAAATTGGTGCTCCCTTAATTGCAACAAGAAAAGTCACGTAGACGCGTAGTTTTTGAAGGACATCAAGTGTAAGCTGTCTAGCTTTGAAAGCGTTACTCATTGCAAGGACAGTATACTGTGGATCGCTCGCCTATCCGGCAGACCCAGATGACCCCAGATGACCCCAGATTCACTGATTCAGCCGAGTCGACTGGATCTTTTCCTCCACACATCGTGAAACGAGGCAGATTCAGACTCGGATGGATTTCAGGGTGTTGTGTTGTCAAAAAGACTTCCCCCAGTCAAACGTAAGAAGAAAAATACAGCAATAACCAAGATGATAAATACTTTATTTAAAACACAAACACTCATTTGTGTGTAGCTGAAGTAAATATAGTTCATAGGCTAAAAACAACGTAAGAGTAGTAACGTAATTAACGTAATTTTAACTGGTAATATTTGTCACATTTCTATTATGTGGCCTTTACTGTACAGTTGAATGAGTGATGCTGACTGTGAGTTATGAGAATATAATATTTTTGTATTTGTCAGCTGAATATAATGCCAGCTAAATAAACACATTTGGAACTACTTACAGCCTCATAGTTGTAGTTAATAAGATCTACAGAGTGGTTTATTTATACTGAACGTAACCGCTGTGAATCAATTAGAAAGTAACGTCTTATTTTTCTCTCCCCGTGTGTCTCTCTGTATCAAACTAACGGACACAAACCAAATTTAACTTCTTGTTGTCGTTATTTTGCAGCAGACTGAAGTCAGACTCAGACGTAGAAGCTGCTTCATGAAATAAACCATGTTACACTTGTTTTGCCCTCATGGTGGTTCAGTGTCTGCAATCTGGCAACCTGTGTAAAACAACTGAACCAGTGTTTTGAACTTTAACTGCAGTGCCAATTTTTAACCACTAGAGATCACTGTTACACACAAAGTTACACATTGTTCCTTTAAACATGCCTCACTGGTCTACAGTGAAAAAAGTGATTCAGATGAGTCATGGTGTTTTCTAACGTTACTTTAGGTCTGGATGAGAATTCAGTGAACACTTGCAGAGAGCTCTTTATTTGCTCTGACTGAGATCAACCTGAGATGCATGAACCGAGGAGGCCAGATGAGAGCAGATTTTCATATAAAGACCTCAATGATTTCTCTGTCTGGGATAAAAAAAGAGACACAAATGTTGAGAGCTAATAATTTAGAGCTTGATGAGATCTTTTTAAACTTAAAAGGAGTCTAAATTGAGATTTTGCTAATGCATTTCTAGCTATAACCCACCAAATTGCCAAAGAATTGAATCAACCATTGTGATGCAGTGATTAAACTTCAATAACAACATTGGTTACATTGGACGATTCATTCAGGAATATCAGCTTCAGCGTCAAACTTGTCGTGTGGAAGCATAGATCTGTATCCTGACGTCTCAGAGAAGTTGAGCGTCAACTTGTTCTCGACATTTTTGCTGATCTGAAGCGTGGACAGCCATTGCAGAACATTATCAAATCGGCTGGTTGGCATTCTCCTCTCTTGAGGAGACTCAGTGATGGATGATCGTCGACTCTCGCCCTTCACTGTAAATTCAACAAAACGCAGTTTGACTTTGTGCACAGTGCTCGTTGTGAATGTGAGAAATCTTAAAACCGTTTTTTACTCACAGTCCGGCATCAAGAGTTCCTTGCTGCTCCGAAGAAGCTCTGTGGATCTCATTATTTCCTTATCCAGCTTTTCAATTTCATGATTGATTTTTGCATCTGTGTTTTCCTCCTTCTTCCTCTGACCAATAGTCTTGACTTTGAGTTTGGCCTTGTCTCCAACTAGTTGATCTTTAGAAAAAGAGATTAAAACAACAGGATAGTCATAAGATGATGGAAACAAACAAATGGATCATCCCTGTCATGGCATAATACTCACTCAGTGATTTGGGTTTAGTGCTTGTCACACTTTCCTTGTTGTCAGCTTGCAGCTCGAGGAGTGTTTCCTTGAAGTTGATCATCAGCTCCAGCTCTCTCCTCCTGTACTCCTCCTCCAGCCGCTGCTTCAGCACATTTTTGAGCTGCCTCCTCCTGAACTTCTCCTCAATTCTGTGGTGGACGTCATTCATGTCAGGGCAGTAGAGCTGACCGTTGTTCCCCGCCACCATTTCCTCTATCTTCTCAAACAGCTCGGTAACCTGACTCATATCAGATTTCTTCATGTTGTTCACAACGTGGTATTTGTTCTCACACTTTTCGACCAACCAGTGTAGAGCTTGATGCTCCCTCTCAATGTGCTCCTCTATGGATTTATCTGCTAGTTTGTCTCCGTACGTGAACAAAACCATCGTATGTTTCCAGATGCTGGCATCAAAGAGGTTCATGTGTTCCTCCACGGCAACCTGTTGAGCTTCTCTGAACGTCAGGTCCGACGGGACAACCAGCAGTACGGCATGAACCCCTAATGGGCTCACAGACAGACCTCGAACAATCTCTTTGTCCATCTCTTTAGTGCATTCGCTGGACTTGGACCAGCCTGGGGTGTCGATCACTGTGATCAATCTGTCAGCAACTTCCTCCTCCTCCACTTGACAGTAGTTATTCTGGCAGGTGGCGAATGCTTCTTTACGCAGGAGGTTATTTCCTATTGCACTCTTTCCAGATGTCTTCATACCAAGCAACACTATCCTCAGCTCATGTAGTTTATTTTTGGATCCTGAGAAGAAAACATTAGAGGGTGAAAAACCGTGCATATATTCAAGGCTTTTTGAGGCTGATGTCAATCAAAGTTGGAGCTTCAGAAAGACTAACAGCCATGCTACTTAGGCACAGCAGTGCATTGAGCTAAATGCTACTGTCAGCATGCTAAGATGTTTACACTGACAATGGTCTCAGATTTTTTCATATGTAATGCTGAGTACTACTAATACTAGATGACTGACCGTACCTTTAAGGGATTTTCTTCTGGCCTTGACTTGACTTTGCCTCAGTCTTGCTCCGTCTTCCACTCTTCGTCTTTTCTCTTCAATGCTCAGATGTATCTTCTTATCAGGGACAAAATGGTTGAACCCATTTGCAGCCACAGTCTCAGTGATTTTCTCCAGCAGCTCTGTGATTTGAGTACCATCGTCTGCATTCTTGTTATCAATGACGTGATACCGGTTCCCACATTGTTCAATGAGACACTGCATGGCCTCTCCTTCCCCTTCGATGTACTGCTCTATGGTGTTTGTTCCCAGCCAGTCTCCCCTGGTGAAAACTACAATGGTGTGTCTCCACACTCCTTCTCCAAGAAGCTCCATGTGTGTTGTCACTGCATCTAAGTGTTTGGCATTGAAGGATGCATCTGCGTCTACCACCAGCAGGAAAACGTGCGGCCCAGGGGGGCACAGAAACATGCTGCACATTACTTCCTCCTTGATTGCTTCAGGTGTGTCAGACACAGAGAAGCCTTTCCACCAGCCTGGCGTGTCAACAAGAGTTATTTTAGTTTTACCCACGAAACCGTTCCGGGCCACTGATTGTGCCGTTCTTTTCCCATCTTCTGGCTCTTTGATTCTCAAGACGGTGTTTCCGACTGAGGTTTTCCCAACGCTTCGGCTTCCCAAGAGAACCATCTGGACTTTTGGGATGGTTTTCATCTCTTCTGTTAGACAAACAAAGCTCAATTAGTCAAACAGCTTACAGCAAGTTATACAAGAAAATACCAAAGTACTTGAGACTTGACATCAATACATTGACCATATTAACATGAATAGATACAAATAGGCAAAATCAATATCGGGAAAAAAAAATGAATCTTGTAAACGAGTGTAACAACTTTTTCTTTAATGAAAAATTAAATGATTTAACAATTCTACACCCAGCTAGGTTTCAGTGCTTCTAACACTATCTTCTGTTGACAAAGTTCTGTCACAGCAAGTCCTCAGAAAACATGTATAATATAACATTACCGTTTATAAATCACACATTCATTCACCTGGAATGAGTGTTTTCCTTTGCTGTCTTTCCTCCTCGGCCCTCCTCTTTCTCTCGTTCGCCCTCTCAGCCACTTTTTCTTGCTTCTCTTTGATGATGTTCAACGTTTGTTCATCTACCTCGTAGTGAGTGCCGTTGTTGTGCCACACCAACTCATCTATCTTCTCCAGCAGCTGTGTCACCTGAGATGAGTTACTCTTCTTCTTGTTATTGAACACGTGGTACCTGTTCCTGCATCTTTCTATTAACCACTTGAGCGAATCTCCCTCACTCTCAATGTGCTGCTCTATCGTCTTCTCCCCGAGGAAATCCCCACAGGTGAACAGCACCATGGTGTACCGCCAAACCCGGTCCCCCAGCAGCTTCATGTGCTCCTCCACGGTCCTCTTCTGCTCCACAGAGAAAGCGCAGTCTATGGGGATGACAAGGAGGAAAACGTCTGGTCCGGGTGGACATTTGGACGCATTGAGTTTAAATCTTTGCTTGTCCCCTTCTGGGTTCTCAGTGAGGGACAGCGAGCTGCTCCATCCTGGAGTATCGACCACGATGAGCTTCCTGCCCTCGACCTCTTCATGTCTCACTTCACACTGAGCTGTTCTGGTTCGGCCACACTCGAACCTGTCCTTTCCCAGGATGGTGTTGCCAGAGGAGGTCTTACCAGCCCATCTCCCACCAATCAGGATGAGTCTGCTCTCTGACAGAGTGGTGCTGTCTTTGTCCTCTGGAAGAAAAAGGAAAACACGACAGTCTCAGATGTGAAGAATGAGTTGTACCAAAATGTCATGTTTGTAACTAAAGCTTTTTTTTTTAGAATGACCCTGAACGAAAAAACAAATCATTTTGAGACATTAAAAGAAGCTTCAAGTGAAAAAAAAATCAATCAAATAAGCTGAGAATGACTCATCACCTCTCAGTTGTCACGTGCAGTGTGTTTTTGATGCAGCTTTTTTGATATGATGATATGCAACCGAAATGGAAAGGACGAGAGAATCAAAATACTTATATGATGTAATGCAGAGCAACAATAGAAGAGAATACTTATCTTAAGATGTTCTTTTGTGGTGGCTATTAGCTATCTTACTTGTTTTAAGGTGGTTAATGTATTATATTGAACAACATTATAAAGAAATATATGGACATATATTAAAAACACCCAGTTGATCTACCAGTGGTTTTTAACCTGGGGGTCAAGTTGTGAGATAATTCCAGGGGACAGGACAAAAACTCATTCAGACACACGTTATACTGAGCTTTATACTCTTTTAATACATACTACAGAGCTGAATTGTCCGTAAGTGTGACTGTGAATGGTTTTTTGTCTCTATGTGCCCTGTGATGAACTGGCGACTTGTCCAGGGTGGTTACAGATAATGTATGTATGTATGATCCAGTATCCTACATGTATGTAGTGTACTGTAGTGTTTTTTTTGTAGCTTTCCTCATGATAGTCTGAAGTGCTGCACAGTGCTGCTTGTCTGTTTCTCTGTGATCTGTCCACAGCATCGAGCTGCAACATTATCATTAGTTTTTGACTGAGTCATAGACCTGTGTTGTCAGAGTGTTCATCAACGCGAGAGAACACGTCTGACTCGGATAATCTACTGTGTGAAATAATAACTCCGGTCTGGACTTTCTCTGGCACTGTGAGTTTCTATGGTTACAGGAATGCCCTGAAACTTTGTAATGATTAGGTTTGTATGACGGCACAAAATCATGAATGTAGCCTGTTTGTACCTCAATGCTGAAATCTTGTATTATAACATATTATAACACATTTATAATATGGCGCATTTACATTATAACTCGTTTTTTGCAACAAACAAACAAAAAAAAAACAGCTCCATTTCACAGATTGAAAATTGCACTGGAAAAGACAAAAAAAAAATGGCAATACAACAGCTGTTTAAAAGCATCCTCTGTAAAACACCACTGGTCTAGTGATAGCTGGATTAGAGAACATGGTTATGTGTGGAGTGGTGCTGAAATCGTATTCATTGTCTTATTCCTTTAGCAGGTGTCAAGTAATTAAACCTGCAATGCAAATGAGGAATATAACTTTAGTAATAATAATACATTTAGACACTTTCACTTCAAGTTCTTGTATCTTGGAGTAGGTTAAACTATGCAGCTACCTGTTTATCTAAAAAAAAGCTGTTTGATTAACTCACCAAGATTGTTTTCCATCTTTACTGGTTGTCTCTTTTCATAGCCGAGTTACTGCTAACTGATCATCCCCGAGGGCTCTGCAGAGGTCAGTGGAAGAAGTCTATCCTCAGCCAGTTCACACAGCAGTGACTGAATGTAGTCCAACTAAATGAAACATGCTGTTTTATAGGTAAGGAAACCTCACAATGTAACCGGTCTGACTGGTTTATAGTCACGCTGTGTCACAGCCCAGGCAGAGACTTCCAGCTTCCAGCTTCCAGTGAGCTATGGCTATGGCTGACGCATGTTGTCCAAAGGGTGTGTTTGATCATGTAAACACCAAGCAGGAAAGAGTATGCAGACTATTTCGGTGGGCTATTATTTGAATGTAGTGCAACTAAATCAGACATGCTGTTTTATATATAAAAAAACTCAAACCGTTTTTTTGAGTCACACTGTCACAGCACAGGGCATCTTTGATCACGTAAACACCTAACAGGAAAGAGTATGCAGGCTATTTTAGACTGTGCAAAAGTCTAGTGCTAAGCAGAAAACAAATGCAGTCAAAGTACCTTTGCTCTTGTATTTCTTTGCAGCAGAGTTCAAGCTCATGTGTCAACACGACACAACATTCCTCAAGTCCATTTGTTTTTATAAGATTGAACTCTGACTATGTCTCTTTACTGATGTTTTTGCAGAGGCTGGCAGGTTTTTCTTCAGCGCGTCTTGTTATGCTGAAGGACAGCTGTATAAATTTTTATCTCTGTCCTAACCAGAGTGTCGTCACCTCCCTGTGCCAGAGCACATCTTTAAGAACTGAGCCCCGAAATTCTGCTTAAACCAGATTTTTCTATACCTGAGTTTGGCAGAGTAATTGTATCTGGATGCATAATTTAGATGGCACTGGATGATCTTGTCTTCTTTGTTGCTCATACTTGTCTCTGCACACTGACTTACTATATATTGCTCATTATAAGAGCTCCTGCAGTGAAGTCCTTATAAAAATAAAGAAATCTGCTCACTGGCACAGCCAAGATTTAAGATAGAAATGAGTACATTTGTTTTTATCTCAGATTTGCTGCTTTCAATGATGGAAAGAAAGTGAAAAATATAATCTCTAATTCTCTAATGAGACTCCTTTTCAACCTTCAAGGCAATGAAATCTACAAGAGCTGTAGAGAAGCACTGTGGAATTAATTAAACCCAAACCAAAGATATTCTGCATTTATTTGATACACATAAGTGTTTATTTTACAGGAATGTACTTCATTTTAAATATAAAAATATAGTATACTCTGAGATGAGTCATGCCATCGCGCCATCATAATTATCCTGACAGATACATCGTAGTTATGAGTCTCTATAAGAAATGAGAGATGGGGAAGAAATATTGTGCTATTGTGCATACAGTACAATGGAGGAAATAAGTATCAACACACCAACAAACACAGAACAAACTGAAATATAAAGCTCAGTTAAAATGAACAGAAAAGAAAGAAGTCAAGCAGGTGTCAAGTAATTTAACCTGCAATGCAAATGAGGAATAGAACTTTAATAATAATACATTTAGACAATTTCACTTGAGGTTCTTGTATCTTGGGAGTGTGTTAAACTATGCAGCTACCTGTTTATCTTTTATCCGAAATCGAATTACTTGTCCTGTCCTCCTGTGTGAGTTTGGTAGGTTTTGTGTGTCATATTTTGTCATATTCGCGTGTCATCTCTGCACTCAACAGTTGTGGTGAAAATATTTATCCTTTCTAAATTACATGACTGGTTTGATAATGATCGACTCTCTGAAGGGACAAGCTCTGCATTGTGTGTGTGTACTGGTGTAGAATCTGGTGTAACTGGTTTTGTTTGGCAGGCTGCAAATAGTTTCTTCGTCTTTTCTTGTAAGTGTATACCAACAGTGCAGTGCATGTTTCCAACTTGCATTAACATGATACATCAAAAACAAGAGAAACTATAAAAAACAAATAATATGTTATTTGGCACTCGAAAACTCGTCGATGTTTTTTCAGTTGAGTAGTGAAGACTGTGTGTGTGCTGTAGATGGTCGATGCTTTACTGTAAATTTGATTTCCAACTGTTCCCGGGAGAGGGACATCTATATTTAATGTAACACTGATATCAAGAAGTACGACAGTATGGTGAATTTAAAATCCTTTGAAGAGCTGAATGAAACCCTGACGACTGATTTAAGATATTACAGGCTATTGGATACAATCAAACACATAAAAACATGTTTAAAATATTATAACATTATAATTATTTTATACATTTTCTCACTGGGACAGGGTACTCCTAGATAATTGAAATGATAGATAGCATGAGTTAGTAACACCCCAATCAATTTACAACAGCTAATATGTGGATAAGTTAAACTGTAATACTAAAGTAAATAAGTATGGTGGGTTGGTTAACAAACTTTCCCTTAATATACCAACTGTTCAATATTTTCAATAAAGATTTCAAGTAAGATTTTAATCTAAAAAGACACGACTTGTAAAGGAGACTTGCATGATTCACATTCATTTATTCTTGGAAAATTGAAGCTTATCTTTTTAATATTATTGTAGAATATATTTTAATTTATTCAACTGAAACCATTAAAAGGTCTGTATTAACATTTTGTATTAGTCGACTAAAATCTCGAAGTGAAGCTATAAGATTTGTATCATCAACGGGCCGAGAATAGAACCTCTTGAAGAAGCTTCGACATGTGGCCATCAGTTACTACAAATTGTTCTTATGACAGAAGCAGCACTGACTGAGCAATCTAATAGGCTTCACTCCATTTAGTATCTTCAGTATACTTCAGGTGAGTATGATTCTTTAAGTGCCTGGATATAACTGCTTATCCAGCAGATTGGACATCTCCATCCAGGACAGGTCCCACTGCACTTCTGTCGTGTCCTGCTTAGTCACAGGAAGCTCCACGGCTGGTAGAGCTTCTTTGGAAACTGGCCAACAGCTACAAGTGCAAAACGTCTGGTACCTTCACACAAATTCAATAATGACAGACATCAGTATGACTTGTGATTTGTGCCAAATGGGCTGAAGATTTTATAGATACCGTGACTGACCTGTAGTGACAAACTAGCCAAACAGTTAGAGGAATGAGGCACAGGAGTAGTCCACATGAAACAAGGATCCATTTCCAGGAGCCTGATGAAGAGAAGCAATAATGTTTGTTTAAATCTGTCAGGATCCGACCATAACCAGTGCCAAACTAGATATCAATATATACAGTAATCTGATTCATAGGATTAGGGTAACAGCTAAAACAAAAGGTAGACACTACAGTTTAGAAAACTATTTGTAATTGTCCTTTTCAGTTTCATCACTGCAGAATAAATAGGGTTGTTAAACTTTAACTAGACACCTATTTAGACAACTGAAAAGATATAATAGCTTCAGCAAGTATAAATTATCAATAAATGGTTTATCAGCCATTAAACCACCTGTTAAAGGTCCATTGTTTAACATTTAAAGGGATCTGTTGGCAGAAATGGAATATAATAAGCATAGTAGCAGCATTTTTATTTGTTTTTCTTATCATGAAAATAAGAACTGTTTTGTTTTCATGAACTTAGAATGAGACTTTTATATCTACAAGAGTTTATGGAGTCGACAATGTTGAACTGTCATGTTTCTACAAACCCAGAATGGACAAATCAAACACTGGCTATAGACAGGACCTGTAGTTTCTCTTTTATGCTTGGAAAGCGAGGCTGAGGCGAGCGTTATTCAGTTGGTTGTAACTTCACCACTAGATGCCACTTAATCCTTCACACTGCACCTTTTAAATATTGATTTATGACCCTCCAAATCTAGTCAAAAGATCTATTAACCATATAAAATGATTTACCACTCGTGGAGGCTGTCCCTTCTGTTGTGAGGTTGCCTAAAAGACATAACAAATTAATATTTGACACATTTGACTGACTGAATATCATCATTACATGCGATGAAGCCACTTAGCTGACCTCGGTCCGGTATCACTGATAACCAGCTCTCTGGACTCTCCATTTTTCTGTCCTGTGAAGCACACTTGTAGAAACCTTCGTCTTCTCGGTTCACATTCTCAATAGTCATCTTTATCACTCCGTTTGAAGATGAAAAACTGTATGATGTGTTCATCTCTGCTCCATTTTTAAAGAAGGTTGTTTTACTGGGGGTGCCTGACAAGTACTGACAAGACAAGATCACTTCATCACCCTCAAGTACAGGGAAGGCAGGAGTCTTCAAGATGACGGGGCCGACTGGAGGACAAAGAAAGCAGACATGGTTAACACACTGCCTCACTCCTTATTGTTGTTCAAATACAGTCACACTACACATTTAAACCCTCAGTGTGTGGTTGTATATATACTGTACTGTTTGTTCTTCACTCTGACAGACTCAGACTCACAGCTTACTGTGATGTTGACTGAGTTGCTGCGGCCCTCAGCGCCCTGACACCAGTACAGTCCACCGTTTGCACTGGCAGCAGCGAACACACAAGCATCAGGGTTGTCTGCACTCACAGCACCCCCTAGCGGTGAACACTGGTCAGGGTAGAGGACTCTTTTCCTATCTCGACGGCTCGAAGGGAAATGCTTCAGCGTCCATCCTGAGGAGTTAGTCTCAGATACGGGGCACTGTACAGTGAAGCGCTCCCCTCTGAAGAGCTGTCTGGTGTTGGGAGTTAGAGTCAGTGCAGAAGGAGGCAGCTCTGGAGGAGAAAAAGTGAGAAGTCAATCAGAGATACAGTTGTTTCATACGTTTCCATCTTGATTACCATAATCAATATAACAACATTTACAGTTATGAAACACTAATTTTCTGACACTACACATCCATCTGTTTTATGTCTGTAGGGAAGGAAGTGTCACTTTAGTCCAAACTGAAATATTTCAACAACTATTTGACAGATTGCCCTGAAATTTTCTACAGGCGTTCATGCTCCCCAGAGGATGAATTCCTCTTATTGGCAACCCCCTGACTTTTCCTCTAGTGGCACTATAAAGTTCACATTTGTTGTTTTAAGTGAAATGGCTCAACAACTGCCATAAAATTCAGTTCAAACATTCATGTTCCCCTCAGGATGGATATTATATTAACTTCAGTGATCCCCTCAGTTCTCCATCTAGCGCCATCTTTGGTTTGTCCAGTACTTTAGTTTATGCGCAGATACCTACAAAACTAATGCCAAGACTCATCTGTACTTTGTGTTTAGTGTGAATTAAAATGGATTAAAATGAGGCTGGTTCCAGAATGAGTCAGTCTCCATAAGTCCCCATGTTAAAATGTCCAACTTCACAGCAGAAATAAACATGTTTACAGCCTGGTACAAAAAACAGTTCTGGTCTCTATACTGTAGCTAACTTCCTCGTTCATGACAACTGTACTGAGGGTGAATTTTTATAGAACTCACCTGTTCAAGTTATATTAAGACTTAAAGTTATACAGAATTAACAGCATGGCCGCTTTGATTGACAGGTAGGTGCCGTTACAGGTGGTTTGTTTGAGCACCCAGGCGTCATTCAGCTCCACCGATGATCCACGTCTTTGCAAATTTTCAGATTATCCGGGAGCAGCAGAGGTCAGTGGTCAATGTTTATCATCGGCATGTGAGCATTGTCACTGTTAGCATTAAGCTCAAAGCAGTGCTGTGCCTGAGTACAGACTTACATAGCTGCCAGCATGACTGTAGAAGGCTGCATGATATATTGTTAAAGGCAGTTATTGAATTTTGTGTGTGCTATACAAGTTTTGTGAAAGATATGTTTGTGATATGGATATGGTTTTAGGTCGATGTACTGCTGTGTCATTTCCATTTCAGGATTCAATACTTAGGCAACATATATCCTGATAATAACGACCACATGAATTAAAGCAATCGCTACTGCAGTTTCTGAATGAATAATGAATGAGTACTATATATTCTTACACACTTAAACACCTCACCAAGGTCATAAAAGCTGGAAAAAAATCTTAAAATTAATGATGTCAAGATCGAAAAGAACAGGACTTGTGACAATTTAGAGTTGGTATTAACCATGATATGTAATAGATTTACATTTTGACTTCAGCGGCTGTTTTGAGGTCAAAGTAATGCAGATACATGTCGCTGCATTAGAAGTCAGACTTCAACCTTTCCAGTCTCGTGTGTTGTTGTGTGCATACAGGAGAAACCTGATTCCTCGCTGCAGAGTTTGCAGCTGCAGCTGCTGCTGCTCACCTAACACACTGAGCTCGACCGGCTCGCTGAGGATCTTTCCAGAGGTGCTGTTGCTGCTCTCCCATGGCTCAGCCTGGCACTGGTATCTGCCTGCGTCCTCCCTCGTTACTGCCTTGATGGAATAGCTGTCACCGGAGACCAGGTGCCTGGGGTTTGGGGTCGGAGCACGGTGTGGTTTTTGCCTGAACCACTGGTACCTCCACACAAAACTGGTGTTTGACCTCACTGTACACTGCAGCAACACGCTCTCACCGAGGTAGATGTTTGACCCCGGAGGCCGCACTGACACGCTGACCTTCAGAGTCTCTGCTGGAAGACAGAGCCTCCATTATGGTCTCTTGTTTTTGTGCCAAACATATTGTAGGTGTGTGTGTGTGTGAGTGTGAGACAGGTACACACTCTTTCTACGTGTTTATTGCCTTTGCCAGTACCTTTAGACGTAGCAGCCTGGAGAACAAGTGCAGCTACACCTGAAATACAGAGAAATTACTTCACACAAACACTTCACAACACACACACACACACACACACATCTACTAATGTCATCATATACCACCACAGCTTGTGAATGTGAACACCACAGGTAGCTCAGATGGGTTTTTTTTCCCCACATGGCAGCACGCCAGACAGTAAGTAACGGTCCACTGCAGATTTTGGATTATATAACTGAGACAATATAAAGTGAAATTTAACCAAAAAAACAAGTTAATCTCTGCAGGCAGATTTAATACATGTAACAACAGCAAACTTGTGTCCGTAATTCATAACAACAATCTCTAAGTCCGCCGAGACGTTGCTACGAAGACACAAACCATCCAAGCCACGTTCAAAACACACAAACACACACACACACACACACACACACACAGTCACAGTGCTGCCACACCGTGTGACAGAGAGGAGAGCTTCCTGTTCCCTAATGAGACTGTTTAGACGGTTAACATCCCCATGGGAACAGAAGGAATGCACACACATTCGCTGTATTCTCCTGTTAGGACACACATACAGTACTACTACTATACTCGTACAGTTTTGCACATCCCTCATGGCTGTCGAGGATGGACTAGCCAACACAACAATTTGGCAGCCTTGTCCGAATCATTTCCATTAGCCCCATTCAGATTCTGGCTGGTGCACATCATTTTAATTTAGTCTGAAACTCCCAACTGCAGGCGAACAGCCCAGTAAAATTTATAACCCTGCATACCATACTGATACACTGATATCTGCGTCAAACAAGGGAGTACAGCTTCAGGTCTAAGTCAGCACTGCTCTGACAGCTGAGCGCAGACTCTTCCTAAAGTACTTGGACACAGTGTTATCCGCCAGTGGAGGCCAGTCTGAATGCAGCCATTCACTGGTTTAAAAAAAAGAGGCAGGTGTGTGTCAGTCAGTCAGGTTTTATCTGTGTTACTCACCCAGCAGCGAGGAGATAAGGATGATGTTCATTCTGTTGGATGTCCAAAATTAGATGTGCAGCTCCTCTGTGATCCTTTACACAAAGAGAGACAAGTGACAATAATTACGATCTGAAGATTTCCACCCCTTTAAAAATGATTTCAGAAATGCATTGTTGTTTCTACGAGACAGAGAATAATAGTAACCCTTCAGAGGAGTTTCAGCTGACTATCACAGCAAAACCAGCAGACAGAGATGGTGATCTTGGTGGAGACATTTCCTTCCTCTGTCAGACAGTTACCAGGCGGAGCCATCAGCAGCACAATCCAGGGACAGACAGACAGATCTCAAACCACAATACAACCAATTTACTATCAGCAAGAGGTTTTACAGTTTCCTCGTATAAATCACTACGTCTGTGATCGTAATCACCGGCATCATTTCTTTCACATCTACAACAAATCTGCTGCAAAGATTTTTCACATGATTTCTCACTTGTTTTAGACTGCTGCTGCCAATGCTGAAATCAATTTTCTCAGTTTTATTTATTTATATACACTTTTTTTATATACGTCTTCAGGTTGTTGGTTGCGTTTTGTCATTTTCGTGTTTGCTCTATTTATATTCTACTTTTCTTTCCGGTACTTGATGACGACGCTGATGCTTATTTTCTCTTTGGGGAGAATTTCATTCTATTCGATTTAATCCAAAACTTTATCTGTAACTGAATCAGATAAAATTCTGCTGAATTAAATGAGGTGAATCATAATCTCCAGTCGATGAGGGGCTTCTCTTTTAGCCATGCTAGTGACGTGGCTCGACGATCACACATCCTGTGCCTTAGCTTGTTCAGTTTGCAGGCTAGATATCTTTAGCGACTGAGATGTAGCACATTAAACGGCGTTTAAACGTATCTGCAATAGTCATTTTGGTTCAGTTGGATGGTGGTGTGGATGGATGGATGTGCATGGACAGTGAAGTAAACTGCTGCCAACTGTAGCTGCTGTTAGCTCAGTTTGTTAGCTGCCCAGGTTGGAGAAAGGAAGGTTTCCAAGCATGGGGCGGGGTTGGGATGCAACACCAGAGCACCAGGTGTCTAGAGCTGGGCGAAAGGGTAACATAGACGGTTTAGCAGAGGCAGAGCGTGGCAGAGGGAAAGACAGAAGAGGACGTTGACAGAGGAAGCTAAGAAGTTAAAAAAAGAAAGTGACCAAAGCAAGAAACTGCTGGACGAGAGTAAATCTGGGACTGACTTTTAGTGGTTGGTGAGAGCTTGGTGAAATAAAAGGCTGAAAGACAGACGCTGAGCTGGGCTGACTGCTGTTCAATGAGTAAGTAATATCAGCTGGTGATGTTTGGCTGCACATATCACTCATCATAATCATCTGTGGTAGAATCGTTTGTTGTCTTTCGGGCAGCATCGGTCTAGTTTGGGGTTTTTGCTCCACCCTGAAGCTCTGCAGCCAGACTACACTGTATTTCCTGTGTGCATTTCTAACTTGGGTGTGCTCTGCGCTTTCACAGGTAACCACAGCTGCCTCATTACCTCCCTGTGAACCCCGCCTTCTCCTCATCATCCCTCCTTCCACCTCTCGGCCCCTCCCTCCACCTCCCATCGCCTCCCCAAATCCAACCTCCCAGCATCCACAGGGTTTCTTCCAGGAAGCGCGTCGGGCAGTCGGATGCTCTGCTGGAATGCCTGGGAGAGAGACCATCCTTTTTGTCCATTTCTAGGAGAGAGAGAGAGAGAGGAGAGGCTGTGGGGAGGAGGTGGAGGAGAAGAGGAGGAGGAGGAGGGGTGGCGATAGGAAAGAGGAACAGACATGGCTTCTAAAGAGATCACTGCTTCTGGTTTCGTAAGTGTGAGCAAGGATATCACAGGTGGGTAAAGACTGCCGCTTGCTTATTTCGCTCCGTGTGTGTGTCTCTGTGTGTGTCTTGTTGCGGGCTTTAACCGCGGTCACCCCCGGCGTGTCTGCGTTCATGCTCGGGATGCTTTTCCTCCGCGCGTCTGGCGGAGGCTGCGACCGAACAGACGCATTGGATGATGAGCTACACCTTTGCATTTTGTCCTGAACCCTTCCCGGGCTGCTTTTCTTTTTCTGCATCTTCCTCAGTGCATGTGAATTAGTTAATGTTCAGATTAATTATTTACAGTGCAGGGGAAATATACCTTGCTTGAAATCTGCCCCTCGGGGTGGATCAGGTAATAAAAAAAAACCCCAGCCTTAGGCCAGAGAGGAAAAGGGGCGTTGTGGAAATGATGGTGTGTACAGTGAGGTACTCATGGGGCTGATAGCGTTTTGTTCCAACACACACTCATTCATTCAGAGCTCCAAACCTGAACCCTTGACTATTTTATCTTTGTTTTCCTGCAGCCCATCCAGCCAGAGCGCTATAGTAGCTGCGCGCGCGTCAGTGTGTGTGTGTGTGTGTGTGTGTATATATATATATATATATATGTGTGTGTGTGTGTGTGTGTGTGTGTGTGTGTGTGCGCGCGCGCGCGTGCGTGCCAAAGTGAAGAGAGGGGGGCTGATGAAGGCAGATGTTCACCGTATCTTGCCAACAAAAATGCACACGAGCTACACAAACCCGACAGCGCGACAGAATGCACAAATATTTATTCATCTTTGTGTGTGTGTGTGTGTGTGTGTCAAACAGCAACAGCTCACACACACACACACACACACACACACACACACACTGGATTGACGCACGAGCACAGCAAAGACAAAACTCCACACACGCTCAGGGTATCCGGGACTCTGCTGCTGTGTTAATTACTCCTAATGGCTCTATTAGGCGCACTGTGATGATTAATCCAGAGGAATCCCTGCTTCTTCACTCAGTCACCTGCCACGAGGCTGCACCGCCTCCTCCTGGCCTGGCCTGGCCTGGCATGGCCTGCAATGATTGACAGGTCAGTCAGTAACCATGGCCCTGGTGGCCTGCAGGCCTGCACAAGGTCACCTGAATGAGACTTGAGTCCGGCTCTTATCTCTGGATAAGTTAAGAATGTTGTCCATAGATCATGTATTCACTGAGGTGAGCGTCATCCAGCAAACTTGAGTATTTATGGATGTTTTGAGGCTTGGAAAGTCAGCCCAGTCTTTATTTTAACGTAGCAAATCTCAGGTACTGCTGCTGTGAACATTTGGACAGCAGTGGAAGAAGTATTACAAGTAAAAGTAGCAATACTGCAATGTAAAAACACTCAAATTCACAAATAAAAGTTTAAAACTTAAATAAATGTGCAAAAGACCTTCAAAAAAAGTGCCTATTATGCAGCTCTGCCAGTGTCATAATGATATATTATCTCATAATTATCACTGAATTTTAATGTTGTAGCAGGATAATGAAGAAGAAGAAGATTAACATTATTATTTTTACACGTATAGGCCTGAGATACAACCATACACACACACACACACACACACACACACACACACACACACACACACACACACACACACCAAGGGTTTATAGATCTGTGGAGAGATGGTGGAGTGATGGGCAGCCACGTAGCAGCATCTTGGGAGCGTTTAGAGGTTGGGTGCCTCGCTTAAAGCCACCTCGGCCGTGCCCAGTAGGTGAACTGGCACCTCTCCAGCTACCAGTCCACCCTCCATACAGTGGTCTGTGCTGAACTTGAACTGGACTGAGCTACTGCCTCCCCAAATGTGATGCTACTTTGTACTCTGTTAGGTACTTGATTCTTATGTTGCTGTATGTACGTTCTGCAAAGTAAGACAAACAGACAAATGTAGTGGAATAAAAATATTAAAGTGTAAATTTGAGTAAACAGACTACATCCCCCCCACTCTGAACTTGGCCTCACAGACACCTTAAAATATGGCCACACGCTGCTCCATAAGGAGAAAACCTTGCTTTACCATCTGCTGCGACTCTATCCACTCGGCTGCCAAAGCCGCCCCGGCTTTAGTATCGATCTGCTCATAAAGTCGTCAGTCGGCATGCTGTGCAGTCTCTGTAGTGCAATGGAGAGGCTGAATCATGTCATCCCTCCCCTCGACTGTATATTTCTGTGACAGTGTGTCGCTGCCGTGCGTGAGTAAGACACTTCCTCTGGCACGGCAGGCAGGTTATGTGTTCGTGACGTGTTTGGGGTCACAGCACTGACGGTGATGATGTTTGACAGGAACAGTTATCAGTGAATCATACACACTCATCGCTCTTGTGAGTAAGAAAACATTTTGATGATACCACTAAGACTAGAGCAGCTCGGTGAACTCTGAGCCCGTCCGTGATTAATCCAGGCAACTTCCAAACAAATGCCAGCGTGTTTCGAAGCACAACATAAAACCTGTCAGTGCTCCAGTGTTTCATGCAGATGTATCGTTTAGCATTCAGAGTTGTAACTTATTTATAATCATCAGGATATATACAGACTCTGAGTTGATTGGATTATTTTATCATCTGAAATGCCAAGACAGGCCTGTCCAAATGACAAGCCTGACGTATCTCTTGGTTATTAGATGAAGATGTGAACACAGGCCTGTCCACCCAAAGGTCAGGGGAGGTGTGGTTTCATCGGAACTCATCTGCCTTTACCTTAAATGCCCATTTAAGACATTTTTCTGCCTTTATTTGAGATTTGACTGGATTAAGTTGACAGGAAATGAGGTGATGGGGAAGATGCCTGACTGTTACCTGCAGTATTTTAACCCGCACTGTGAAATATGTGCACCAGCTATCTTCCAAAGTGATTTTCGGATGTGTTTTTGCTCTACCCCGGAAGGCAATTCTGATATGAAAATCACCTCGCAGAGACCGGAGACAGGAGGTAATCTGCAGTAAACATCACATCGCTTTTTATTTTTGTCAAACTGATGTTTTTGTTGGGTGGTAATGCAGCGAAGACTTTTCAAATCAATCTAATCTCACTGCACATGCAACATTAATGTGTGAAAAATAAATGCAGTCCGTGACAAATTACCTGCACGGATATGACGGAAAGCAGTGTCTGTCTGGAAACATGCAAAGAATGAGTGTTTTTCTAACATCGTGCGTCTTTATTTTGTGGTTTTTCGTCCACAGAAAGCATCAAGAAGATCGTCGACAAATCATCTATCAAGTTCGTTCATGGCATAAAGCTCGACACCAAAAGTGGCAAGACAGAGGACAGGATCCTGGTGAGTCGCTGCTCTCTTTGTCTGTTCACTGAAGGCTTGGCTGTTTTTAATGGGCCTCTGTGCTACAGTAACACCGGGTTGCTGATGTGGAAGAACACTTTAATCCTGCAACCTAAGCAGTCTGATGCATGCATCATGTATGTACAGTCTTTGATGTTAACTTCCACTGCGGCGTTAATGGATGCGTGACAGCAGAGGTGGAGGTTCGTTGGTGAAACGTCTTCGGCTTCTGAGGTCGTTCGCTGCTTTATAACTGCTGCCCTTCTTTCGCGACTGCTGTTTGGCTGCATGGCAGGATGAATATTGGATAGGCAGTATCTGTGGGAGCGGCTGTGGACTCCTCTGTGTCTGCGAGCCCCACTGTGGAAAACAGTAGGGGGCTGAGCAGCTCACAGCCTTTGATTCTGGGGTGCTTTCATCAGAGAATATGGGGCAGAGATATCTCTATTAGAGTGAGTGAAGCTCAGCCAGCTATCTGGGTGAAATCTGGGGCAATCGGCTCTTACACTACAGACCAGAACTTACACTGGACCCTGGAAGAATGCCTGTATTTGCACTCAGATGGACACCACATGCACATATATACAAAGTAGTACAGAGCAGCTTGTATTGATTGATTTCTCCTTTAAGTGCAGCGACTAAACCACATGTATGTACAAGCACGATTCCCAGTCCAACTGCAGTCAAGTCAGTGTATTTTCTTATCTTACACTATTTAAAAGACTACTGACTCCCGTTGCCCCTCCTGAAGTCCCCCAATGAGCCAATGAGCTTTCATCCCCAGCCGAGCAAGCATCAGCCTGACATAGCAGCTCTTCCACTCAATGGATGCTTTAATGATTCGTCGTGCGGCGAGGGATGGGTGGTTAGGAGAGTTTCTGCATGTACAGCCTTTGATATTCAGACACTTTGATATATCTATCTGCCACAAACATCTTTCCAATAATCTCTTTCCAATTCCGGGTCTCATTTGCTGCTTCCTCTTAAAAGCTGAACTGGAAAGCAAGAGTTCTCGCTCCCGCTGGGTGCCCATAGAAGACGGGAAAAAAGATTGGAGTTACATCAAACCCACTGAGTTATGATTTTTTGGGGGTGGATTGCGGAGCTTGAAAGCGTTAAGGTTTTGTGTTTATATTTCACAGAGGTTAGAAGTAAAGAGCTTATTTTGAGGTTGTGATTGTTCTTCCTCACTTCATCCGTCCTGTAGCAGGTCTCCAGCATAATTATGCGCCACAATGGGCATGATTTGTGAGTGGCCTCTCTTTGATGTGAGATACTTGACACCAGCTTTCTCTCTCTCCTGCTGCATCAGCATGATTTACTCCTGTTTACTCGTTTGCTCTCTCTTAACTACCACCCCTAACCCCCGACTCATCACCGTAATGCGATACAATCTGGTCTTTTTAATCAACTCCTTCAGGCACACACCTCCTCCTCCTCCACCACCACCTCCCTCTGGCTCCCACTGTCTCCATCTCACATGCACATTTTGAGTGACTACGTTTCAGACACCTCGCACGCTGTGTGGGTGTAAGAGGCTGTCAGTGTGTGGATCTGACAGGCCCGTGTCAAGCTCCTCTCTCCAACAACAACAACAAAAAAACACAAAAGTGGATTAGGAGAGCTGTAATTTAATTACTGCTTTTCACTGGGGAAAACACATGGAAGAGGTGGGGGGTGTCCTGAGGGAGTGTTTTAGCAGGGACATCAGAGAGAACGGAGTAAATGATTGGGAGCGACGGAGCAGAAGAGGAGAAGAAAAAGAGCAGAGGGCAGTACTCAGGGGCTGGTGGAGAGCAGCCAAATGCCAAAGAATCACCACTCTTTGTTTGCTTTGATGATGAGACACACTGACTTTTATTTTTTGGGGCGTGTTTGCAAGAATCAGGGACAGAATCGGATTTATCCAACAGCTGCATGACACAAATGTTTCCATGCCGAGAATAAGTAGGTACGGCAGGACAGGAGTGCTGCACGTGCACGTGCACATGCACGTTCAGACGGAGACGCACAAATAAACTCTCCGATTGCAAGTCATGTTCAAATTGCCATCAACTTTGCATCGCGCTAAAAATGATCCCGCGCACTTTAGACTACAGACTGCAAATTAGCAGAGGCAGTGTAGCAAAAACACTAATTTGGCATCCTGACCCAGCATGACCGGCATTTCTGGCTCTGGAACAGATCCCACGACTTGAAAGAAAGAGAAATGTAATTTACTGAAAAAGAGTGTTTCTTTCCTTTAAGTCCTGATATTTAAGATGTGAGCAGATGCTGAATGACCAGAAATTATTGACAGTTGAGTCCAAAGCCACACTGCATGTCTCAAATTAAATATATGAGCCACTTTCGTGTTTACCCACAGCAGACGTAATGTAACGCTAATGAAATTATATCCTGTATTTGTGAAAATGTGATTAAAACTCTGCATCATGCCGTCATTTCTCAGCCTGTATATCGTAGCATGTTAATCTATTAATGTTAGACAACGTGTCTCTGACACACGGAGGGCTTTTAGCCCGATCGATACATGAATATACAGAGGACTTCTCATTTTCCTCTCATCATTACCATGGAAACTCCTGGGACTATTTTCTCCTCGTGGGGAGTGTGACTGTGCAGTGAACTTTTCCGTAATCTTGATTCAATTTGCTTTGCTCCCTGTTTTTTTGCAGGTCCTCACAACATGGCGTCTCTATTTCCTGGCGCCAAAGATTCCCGCTAAGGTACTTCTTCCCGATCTCTGTCTCCAGTTACAGCATGAAGCTTTTTCTTTCACGTTGCCTGATGAAATCTTTACTTTGTCTAACCTGTTCTGTGACAACAGGTAGAAAACACATTCAACTTCTTGGAGATTCGAGCTTTGAATTCCCAACCTGAGCACCAGGTGAATTTTTTACATTATTACTGAGCTGTGTTTGCACTCTGCTCTGTTTTTACAGCTAATTATGTGTCTGTACAGTTGTATGAAGGGGTGGTTACATCACTTTGGCCTTCAAGAAATGACAAAACACATATAAAGCATGTTTCAAAACATTTACAGCGCCATTCAATACTTTAACATTAACCTTCTCTCTTCTGGCAACAAGAAAAACGGCTCAGGAACTGTACAGAAATTATTTGGGTTCGAGGTGAGGGCACGAAAGAGGCGTCTTGTATTTCCTTCTTGCTGAAAGGAGAGTAGTCTAGTACTTTACAACAGCAAGAAGCCCAGCTCGGAGTCTTAGCTTCAGTCTCTTAGCCTCTGTCATGTCCTTAAACTCTGCTGTGCCTGGTTACATTGCCCGCTCACCCAGCTCCTGTTCTGGCACGACACTGGCTCCGCTCCCTGTCAGCATTCCCCCGCTATCCCTCCTCTTCTTCCCGGTGGTCCAAAACACCTGTGGTACAAACACTAACACTCCCTTGGTGCTCTGAGCTCACAGTATGGGCAGCCCGGCTAACAAAGTGAGCTAACAGCAGCTACAGTTGGCAGCAGTTTACTTCACTGTCCATCAGGAAACTCTGTAAATCACAGAGAGTTGAGGCGGAGCAGCCGGAGGACATCAGAGGTTAAAACCAGAAAATATTTTCTCCATAAAATATGATCCAGTTTCACCAGAATCAGTGAAATAGTTGGTGGCGTGTGACTTAGTGCCGTAAAGCGTTACGTACTTCTTGCGGTGGATCGTTTAAAATTAATCAATTTCCATCATTTAATGGCAGAAGCATTATGCAACGTTGCTTTAAATTTAGTGTTTCTTTATGCTGAAATATTCATAATTTTGTTTTGTTTTATTTTAAATGTTAATTTCACTTCTAGTGTTCTCATTGATGACTCTTGTGAAGATTATTATTCCATTAATCTAAAGTACAAAGTCTTTTTATCCTCTTTTAGTTATTAATGGTAAAACAAACAAAGTCAGTACTATTTTTTTTGAGACATTAGGGGGGTGATGTAGCAGTTTTTTTCAATTCTGAGGAGGGTCTTGCTTTTTATAAAACTGTGATAAAAGATTGAGCCCCTCTCCTCACTGTCCCACAGTACATTTCCGTTTTCTGTGCAGGTCATCATCGACACTGACAAGTCCAGCTACTCCCTGAGGTTTGAGTCACGTGAACACCTCAATCATGTGGTCAGCCATATTAATTTCGCTCTGTCTCGAATATTCAACAACTCCATTTTTGCGTAAGTGTCACTTTTTCTCGCAGGAAGAGAAATCAGAATAAATCACACGCCTGTGCAGTCGTAGATAATCAGAAAGTTTTAACGAAGAATGACCTTTATTTATCCAATAGTGGAAAGATGAATGATTCCTTACAGTGTCTGTGTTTCTTTTATCTTTGCAGCCCTTCCATCTGTCATTCAGACAGTGACCTTTCTGAGGGCAGCAGGAAGTATTCGCCCAGCTCAGAGACTTCAGTGGAGACCCAGAGGGCCTGTGGTAAAAGAGACATTATCATCAAACATGGGAATTTGCACACACACACACACACACACACACACACACACACACACACATGCACAGATAGGGGCGCGCAAATTGGCAGACTAAAGAGGAAGTTGGCTCACACGCTTCACAAATGGTTTCCCAGATGTTCTTTTTAAAGTGCTCCGTCACACAAATAAAAGACTGATAATTTGGACAAATGTTTCTCTGTGCATTTTCCTCCATTTTCTCTCCTGTTATCACCGAAGAAAGCAGCTGCTCGCGTCAGCTCATTCATTTTTTCCCCCTCCTCTCCTCTCTTTTTTTTTTTTTCTCTTCCTCCCTCCCGCCCGCCTCTCTCAGGAGGCTTCTCAGAGACGTACTCCGCTCTGTGCGACTATAATGGCATCAGCTGCAAGGAGGAAGTGCAGTGGGTAAGAGCTGTGGGACTGTGCCTGTGTCGCTGTGAGTGCTTTTGAGTGTTACGCACAGCACTGTGCACACAAAATGAGGGGGTCATATACTGCAGCAAACAGGCTCATGGGTAATGTTGCTCCTAGGATGTGGACACCATCTATCACTCCCAGGACAACCGAGAGTTTAACCTGCTGGACTTCAGCCACCTGGAGAGCAGGTGAGGGACGAAGCGCGGTCAAACACGAATACCTCCCATATCCGTTACCTCATTTACCTGAGTTTAATCTTTTCCAGGGATTTGGCGGTGATTGTCGCGTCGATGGCGTACAACACCTGGTTCACTAAACTGTACTGCAAAGATCTGCGCATAGTAAGTATAAACATGTCTGGTTTGCTTTGCTGTGAAAACAGGTGGTTTAAATATTTCCTTTTTCCTTTTAGGGGTCAGAGGTCACCGAGCAGGTCCTGCACACAGTGAGCAAATCCTCCAGCCTGGAGGAGATCACTCTGGAGAACGCAGGGTTAAAATCGTGAGTTTTGATCATCCATTCAATCCTTTAAAAGCTCAAAAGAGCACTGGCTTTTCATCTTAAAATCATGAAGAATGCTACTGCACCTGTGAAAACAGTTGCATGATGTCTGCAGCCTTGAATAGAGGGTCTGAAACATCATCTGACGAGGGGATCCAGTGCTTTTTAGAGCTTTCCCCATACACAGGACTAAAAGTCAGCTTCTGCTTCACACATCTCGATGCTTAATTGCTACAGCACCTCTATAAATGCTCGTCTGTATTTACAACATCTGTTTTTTTTCTGTACAAAAACGATGGACCCACTTCACAGAGACTTTCCACAGAAGATGTCCGCTGCTCTCTCAGAGAACCCTGCTTCTGTCATCCACTCTCTCAACTTGGCCCACAACTCACTGGACAACCAAGGTACAATGAAAAACAGCAACTTAATGTCTCTCTGTAGCTGCTTCCAACCTGAAGTTCAGGTCCAGTAAATGATCTTAAGAGTCCCCATTACATCTACGAATTAAGTCTGTTGAATGAAGCGTAATAAGTAACGTTTTTGGTGCCATCTTGGTTAACGTGTTTAGTCACAGTTTTCCTATTTCATAAGAAGACAGAAAGTACCAGAAAAAGAACATGCACACCTAAAAGAAAGATGAAAGATGAAAAGGAGTTGTGTTGGAGGGGTTGGTGGACCGCCTCATTAAAAGATAATCAAGGAAATGCCACAAACATCCACAACACTGCCTGTGTTTCAGAGCTCTTCTGTGAATGAAAGGAGTATTATAGTTTTGGCTTTGATCATGCACACATTAAGCTTGTTGGTGGCCCAAAGATTCAATTAATGGATCTGAGGGATCTAACATCTGATTTTCCAGTAACAAATGACTCTAAGCATTTGTATCCCTCTCGTTTGCACGCTACAGGTGTGTCCAACCTAATCCAGCAGGTGTGTCGCCTCAGCAAGGGACTTCGTCTCCTCAACCTCTCCAAGA
Organism: Argyrosomus regius; assembly: GCA_946959425.1. Lineage (NCBI taxonomy): Eukaryota > Metazoa > Chordata > Actinopteri > Sciaenidae > Argyrosomus > Argyrosomus regius. The sequence continues at coordinate 6,044,538 of OX336888.1, forward strand.
CGTCGCTCACCTCTAAAGGTTTGGGCCCGTCCCGCTCTAATTCTTGTTCAGTGATGTCAAGTGTGACCACAGTTTGCAGCATTTCCTACAATGCAAACCAAAATCAGGCAGAAATTAGTCACATCCACAGCAGCTTTTATAAAGCTGTAGCTGATTGTGCAGCTTTCAGAGCTCAGGGCGAGATTATAGGTTAAGGAATATAAAACCTCCAAAGCCCCAGATAATTCTCCCTCCTGAAGAGCTTTATTTCATGTTTTGGTCCCAGCTCCATATTGACTTATTGTACCAAGCCTACTGCTGCCCCGCAGGCAGCATACCTCCTGTTACTGTCTCATCTTACCTTGTACCCAGTGGAGAATTTAAATATTACATTGTAGCAGGCAGATACTATGCACCGCTTCCCGTTGCATCCACTGATATCCGCCGCTGCAGATGTGTATGAATAATGTAAGGACACAAAATGTTTTGAGAGTGTTCTCTGTCTTTTAATATTGTACAACCCCCCCTCCACATCCACCTCATCCACTGTCTCTCTCTTTTTCCCTTTTATCCATCTCTCTCTCTCAGGAGTGGTGTCTCTCTCTCAGGCTCTGTGCTCCAGCGATGAGTACTCCAACTCTCTCCTGCACCTGGACCTGAGCAAGAACCCCGGGGTCCTCTCGGGGGAGGATGCCTCGGTCAGACAACCCATCTGGAAACAAAACAAAAAACACTCTGCTCCATTTATACCCCACATTTCCAGCTTAATATGACGTCCTTCTCCTCTTCTGTTTCTAGAACTTGTATCTCTTCTTATCTCAGCCCAACTGCCTGGTCCATTTGGATCTGTCGGGCACAGATTGCTCCGTGGACTCGGTGAGTGTTTAAAGGCCGAGGACGATGTGCAACGTTCAAAAGAAATGCATTTCTTTCTGTACAAAGCTCAGCCCAGATTAACTCTCTCCACCCTGTGTCTCATGCAGCTATTTGGGGCTCTTCTGAGGGGGTGTTGCGCTGATCTTTCCTTTCTGAATCTTTCCAAAAATTCCTTCTCCCACAGGTTAGTCACATCTTTAAGATTACCCAAACAATAAAAGGAAAATCTGGGATTATTTCTTCCTTCCATCATCACTCTCTCTCTCGCTCTTGCTTTTTTGTCTTAATGGGAAATAAGAAATGAGCTTTGTGGGAATGTTTCCTCTCTGTGGGTGTGTCTTCTGCCGTTTAAAAAACCAGAACTCTCGGCGCTGTCTGCATAGATAAGACTCATGAATATTTAAGCAGAGCTATCTATCATTTGACCCCGCTCGCTCCCTCCTCTTACACCAAAGCAATATTCACTCCGTTTCTCATTCTGCGCTCAGCGCCGCGCACATATTTACCCAACATGTCAACAATGCGACTTCATCTCTTCTGTGTGGCCGGTCTCATCCCATCCCACTCTTCATCTCTCATCTCCTCACTTCTACGTCTCCTCTCTTTCATCTCTTGTTTTTTTTTTTTCATCCAATAGAAAAGTGAAGGACACGCTGCCGCTGTTCCGACAGTTCTTCAGCTCGGCCTTCAGCCTCACTTATGTCAGCTTGGCCTCTATGAAGCTCCCCCCTGATGTTCTGAGGTATTCACCATGTCACCTCTTATTATCCATTCAAATCGGCTCCCTTTTATCCAAACTACGCTGCAATGAAGGCAGATTTGAAGCATATGGATATCCTCTCCTCGCCTTTTCTCACTCGCTTCTACACTTCCTGTCTCTACAGGGCTCTCCTAACAGGGTTAACCTCCAATCCTCATATCAATGACCTTCATCTGGACATCAGTGGCTGCGAGGTAAGAGTTCATCTCTTCATCTGCAGTGAAGTTAAAGGCGTAGTTCAGTGTTTTTTCCTAATGCAGCTTAATAGTATCCTGCAGCTTATTGCATGGACTTAAATAAGAGCTTCAAATCATTTCAAAGCTCGTGGTACGTAAGAAAAGAAATTGTGAGCGTCGTAGTTGAGAAGAAATGTCTAAACAAAGTAGCCTGTGAACATCTGACTCAAAGCAGAGCAGAGGACTGTCTGAAACTCAAAGTTCCCACACTGTGAGTGACACCAAAGTCACACAGAAACAGACACGTATAAGTCACAAGTACACATTTTGAATGATGACTTTGCAGCTGACGTCAGGGCCAAAGAAAAACTCACAGTTTATATAATTTGTACAGTTTGTTTCTCATTTTAATTCTCTCTGCAGCATTCAGAAAAGGCAGACAAATATGTTTTAATGACTCTTATAAGATCTGATATTAGTCTAGTTTAACTCACTGGCAGTGGGGAAGTATTCCTATCATTCTATCATGTACTAAAGTAAAAGTACTAATACCCCAATGTAGAAATACTAATGTAAAAATACTGTATTCAACATGTAAAAGTACATGAGAATGTTCTAATGTTCTTCAAATATTAAAGTACTGATTATGCAGCATAATGTTTAGTGTGTTATATTAAACAATAATGGATTTTTTTTACTGACACATTAACATATAGTTGCAGCTTGATGCCTTTTGACTTTGGCCTACATCAAACATGCTGCCTCCCACTTGACCTTGATGATAGTTACAGCAACATTAGCTCATTATCAAGTGTTCTCATGTGGCATTTACGAGGTCACCGACGGGTCAGCAATTCAACGCTTTCTGTAGTTCCTCCTGTAAACAGTGCTTTGAGATTCAAATGACTTTAATACGAAAGGTTTAATACTTACTGTTGCTCTCAGAATATAAATATTGTTTTAGAAAATGAATTGTACCAGTTCACTTATTAATTTATCCTTCTGTCTGGTGCAGAATCACAAAGTAGTAATATTCAAGCAGCACTTTAATATTGCAGCTGATCGAGGCAGAGCTTTTAATTACTTTATATACTTTAGTTTAATATTCAGTAGTGGATCATATTTCATGAGCTGATGAAATTTGAGCCTGTAAATCAGTTAGTAACTGTAGTTTTCCAATGAACATGCTGCAAAAAATACAATATTTTGCTCTGAAAAGTATTAAAGTACAGGTATTGTTGCATAAAATGAAGTACAAGTACCTCAGAATTATAGTTATGTGCAGTACTTGTGTGAATATACTTTAAGTTTAGGTACTTAGTTAATTTTACTGATTAACGGGTTGATTCAGTTATGTCCGGTCAGATGTTATGTGCGCTCACAGCTCTGATGATGGAAGCAGCTCCCCCACGTTTTTAGGATATTTATATATTTACTTATTTAATCTAACAGGTAGCAGAAGACGTTCTCCCTACCACTAAGCAGAGCAGCTGCAGATCACGAGCAGAGCAAAGCTCACTGTTTAACAAACCTTCAGACTGCTTGCAGAGACATAAAAAAGGCATCCATAAATCTGCCTCACTGTGAGGAAAAATAGAACAAATCCCCGAAGACTACACCTAAAATGACTCTGATTCATGCCCGTGCATATGTTGGTTTCCACTTCTCTCTCTCTCTCTCTCTCTTTCTGTCTCCAGCTTCGGTCTGCGGGAGCTGCTGTAATCCAGGAACTCTTCCCCAGAGTCTCCTCCATCGCCACTCTGGATATCTCAGACAACGGTACGGTGGCACACTTCAACACATCCTGCTGTGACCTTGACTTTCCGTCTTCAGGCAGGAGATGTTTGAGTGGGCTGTTAATGAATCAAGCCGTGCTGAGCTCTATATATATATGTGTCCATGTGTGTGTGTGTTGACAGGTCTTGATGCAGACTTGCTCACAGTCCTGCCGGCCCTCTCCAGACACCCCTCCCTCAAACACCTTTATCTGGGCAAGAACTTCAACATCAAAAACAGGTGCTGCCGGTGCTCCGTGTTAAGCTTTACTGCAGTAATGTGTGTCCACGAGGCCGCGTGCACTACATGTGCCAGCTTGAATATACGTGTCTGTGATTTTACTTCCGTTTTCATAAGCGGCTGCCCGCTCCTCGGGGCCCGACAGCACGCTGCCAGCAGGAAATGACTCGCGCCAGCTCACCCAGCCTCCTCTCTCTGCTTTTGTGTCCGCAGGCTCCTGGATGAAGTCCTGCAGAAGCTGGTTCAGCTCATACAGGAGGAGGAATGTGTGAGTGATAACGCTGGGAAATGTCCACGCTCATGAAAAGATACTGTAAGATGCGGATTTGACAGTTTTCTGGCACTGGGTTTGCTTGATAACAAATCATCCGAATGGGGAAGGAATCAGCTGCAAATACGTTTTACTGCATCATATCCAGGAAGAGATTAATAACGACATAATAAACTTAAAGTGCAGTTAAGTTGAAGACTTTTTAATATCAATTTCTAAAGAAAATTCAGTCAAAGCAGCATCAAATTTTGCAATTCTTACACATTATTTTTGCATTATGTTTCACTGTAGACGTGTCACTGTATCATTAATTATTACTGTTTCTCTGGTACCCTTGCAGGCACAGTGTCTATATCACTGCACACACATATTGTAAATAATTCATACATACAGCATGTCAAGTCATATTGGCGAGCGGTCACATCACTCTGCAGTAAATTTCACAACTGCGCTAAACCCTCTCGGCTCCCACCCCCCCCGCTCCCCTCTTTCTCCTTCCACCCCTCCGAAACACACTCTAACTCTTAACACACATGCCTCCTCCACCCTTGTTTCCCCTCTGCAGGTCCTGCAGTCCCTGTCGCTGACCGAGTCGCGCCTGCGCTCTCGGGGCACCGTTCTGGTCAACGCCCTGGGGAGCAACACCTGCCTGAGAAAAGTGGACCTGAGCGGGAACAACATGGACGACATCGGAGCCAAGATGCTGAGCAAAGCCCTGCAGATCAACACCACGCTCAGGTGAAGGGGACAGTACGGAGGGGGGAGGGATATTTGTTTGTGTTTTTTCTTTTTTGTAGTATAATGTGTAGCTCTGTATGGAGGTTTGTATTCAGAGCAGCTCACGACTTTGCCCTGCAGGAGTGTGACATGGGATCGCAACAACACCTCCGCAGCAGGATTTCTAGATGTGGCCCGGGCACTTGAACAGTAAGAGCAATTTAAAAACATCATCAGTGTGTAGTCTGTATGAGCATGCAAGAATTTAGTCAATAAATGAGAGGATACATATATCCGCTACAAGAACCGTATTGACTTTAAGAGACCGTGATAGATTGGCCTTCTATTTTAGAGCGCTTAAACACACAGAAATTTGCAACGTGAGCCGAGCAAATTGTTGCTTTCCACTTTGCTATCTTAACTGGTCCAGACTTACCTTTGGGCTATGGATGACATGGTTGCAAGGATCAAAGTCTTACTCACTCATTGCATGGCATAGGAGGGATATTTTGGGATGAGCTCTGTCCATTGGGGATATTAACCTTAACTAACCTTTGAATCTGTAACCCACTTTATTTTTCTCTCTTTAGTCCGTCTCCTTCAATAACTCGAGCCCCACTTCCTCTGGTCTTCCTTCCTCTTCTGCTCTTTCCTTTCTCAGTAATTTCACCTTGCAGTACATGCCTCTACCGCTAAGTGACATCAGCCAGGCGTACCGCAGCGCCCCTGAGAGGACAGAGCAGGCACTGACCAAGGTCGGCATTGAAGCCATTGGCAGAGTTGTCAGATATAAACACCTCAACGGATGATGATGAAGTCTTTATCATGCTGTTTTATTTCTGTCATCTCAACCATAAATTCATCAGGTGCTTTGGATCAGGAATGAGGAGACGTTTTAGTGTCAGACAATAAAAAGCAGCACACATCTGAGGCTTTGCAAGTTGTGTATCTGTTAGTCAAAGACTAGATACCAGCAACTTTGTCATTAAAAGAAATGACAACCGCCCCGTTTCCCCGAAGCATCTTACTACGAAGATGAGCTCAGTGAAGTTTAGTGTTTTCAACAAGCACTCTTAAATGTTCTCCCAAAGCACACTTAAAGTCTGTAAAATTGTTATTTTTATCAGATTTCTGGCCACCTGGAGAAAAATTCAATGCTCAATATTCTCTTTTAGTTTAGTCTCCTTGAGCTCCTGAGGGAAATATCCAACATTTTATCTGCTAAATGCCCCACGATGTTCAGCAGCTAGTCGCTAACTGCTGTTTGGCATCATACAGAGTGATTTTTAAAGAAAATCACACCATGAAAGAGTCACTATAAAGCCGAGTGGAGCTGCAGATTCAGGTGATAATTCTCTGCCACCCAGCGTTAATATAGACGTATTAATTATAGCTGCTTTAAAATAAAATGGAGCATTAAACTGTCCGTAAGCTGCGGCGTGAATATAATTTATATAAAACATAAATCACAAAGTGTAAATCTTGAAGACGACACAATAAAAGTGTTTTATACTAAAAGAAGCTCAGCGTGCAGTAAATAATCAGAGCGATCAGCTCGCTGCCCTTTATGACTCACGTTACTGCGCACCAGAAAGTAAACTTTGATCCATTTAGCTGTTGCTGGAGGCAGATGTTAATGTTGAGTGCAGATTTAACCTGAAACAACATGTTCATCATATATACAAAGAAAAAAATAAGAAAGGGAAACATCAGAAAAGTAACATTTCTGCCAAAGGAGATGAATATATTTCGCTTTAGGTAAAGTTTCTGCACTTTGAAGCTGCCTACATCTTTCTCCATCAAAGTGCTGCAGACGTAAAATCACCCAGTGGATACAAAACACATCTAAATGAATAATTCTTCGATTAATCTGTAACTTTTTTGTGTGTTTTACTTGAAGTAGTGATCAAAAATGTATTTGTAGGATGTTAGATGAGGTTTTGTAAGATGCAGTAGCTTCTACTCTTCATCCTTTTCCTCTGCTTCATAGCGCTTTGATTCTTTTTTGTGAGTTTTATTTAAAGTGTAGTTTGCAGACTCCAGAGGAAGCGCTTCAGTAGGTTAGATCAGGTTTTATGGTTTAAAGAAGATTTGTAAGATGGTTTCTACAATCATTGCAGCCTCTGGATGCTTTTGGGAAACACGGCCCAGAAATATAAAACCCAAAAACGATACAGCAGCTTCTTCCTCTGCTTCATCGCACTTTATTTCTTCTGCCTGTTGCATCATCACCTCGTCTATTCTATACCAGATTATATCCTCTAATAACGTCTTCTTCCTCTCTGCTGCGCAGATCCAACGCGCTCTGGTGAGGAACAACCAGACCCAGCGCTTCTCTCAGAGGCAGGCCCTGCGACTGCACCAAGGCCTGGTCACGAGCACCGCCGAACAGGTAGCACTCGTTTTGTGCCGTGCTCACCTCTGTCCATGTTTAGTGTTTTTTTTTTTTTTTTTATGCGTGTTTGATGCTCGTAACACTCCCCCGCCTGTCTGTTTCCAAGGTGATGGAGCGCCTCTGTGTGCGTGTCCAGCAGCAGGTGTGTGTGTTACGAGGAGCTGGAGAGATGGAAGAGATTCAAGCTGCTAAACAAGTGCTAAAAGAGGCCAGGAACTCCCGCGCTGTGAGTTGATGTGAAATATGTATGAGCGTAGGATTTGCATCGCTACCATTCATAAATCTGAGTCAGTTTTCTCTCTCTCTCTCTCTCCAAGCTGTACCCCTCACTGTGTGAGCTGGCTCATGTGCTGTCTGTGGACGGGCCGGTGAGGCAGAGACTGGACTCTCTGGCTGGTGAACTCGCCAAAGCTGCAGACAAGGAGCTTCAGGTAGATCTACGAGCTCTCTTTTCACACCATGATCCGTCACAGACGACGACTGAATTACTGATCACTAGCGTCCCTTGCAGGTGATTGTCGACTCAATGGTGTCTCTCTGTCGAGAGCTCTGCCCTTTATCTTCTTCTGCGGCAGAGAGGCTGAGTCCTCCGCTCTCGTCCGTCTCCGAGCGTGTGTCCATCCCTCGCTCTGCCATTCGGACAGCTCTGATGGAAAGAGCGGCGCAGGACATTCACCGAGCCTTAGAGTAAGAGCCTTAAGACGTAGAAAGGGAAAATGGGAGAGCAGCACTAAAGGGCTGCAGCAATAAGCCTGAATCTGATAAGCAGATTATTGATTTCCTCTCACTTTTACCAAACCTCTTCCCGTCTGTCTCTCTAACCCAATCTTGTGCAGAGAAGTGAAGCTGTCAGTGGTATCCTATCTCACCAACTCCATCGTGGACCAAATACTGCAGGAGCTTTACGCCACCCATAAGACACTGGTAAATACAAAGCACTTATTGTAAAAGATATTATGTGTCTGAGACAAAGATAAAGTGATTGAGTGCTGTCTGTCTCAGACCCGGCAGGTGTCTCATCTTAAACGCTGGGAGGGGACATGTGAGGACGGGACAGGCTGGAGGTTTAACAGACACAGAGACTCTCTGGACATCACAGACGAGGAGCTCAGCACCAGCATAGTGAGTATGAAGACAGGAACACATTATTGTCTCTGTAATGTTAAATTGTTTGGACCAGGTGTTTTAAACCTGGAGCATTTTCACCCCCAGGTTCTATTTGTTTGGGCGTATGCAAACCATTGACAGTATAAAGAATGTACGTTGTATCCGTGACGTCAACCTCAGGTTTCTGAAGAGCGGTTGTCAGGCTCAGTATGCGGTCGCTCCGGCAGTCCTGCCTCCGCCGCCTCTCGGCTAATCTAAAAATGGGCAAAGACGTAGATCGTGGGCTGAATGTCATGTGAGTGCTCAAACAAGCCGGTTGTAACAGCACCTACCTGTCAATCAAAGCAACCACACTCTTAACTATGTATAACTTTGAACCTTAATATAAGTTGCCATGTGAACACGAACGAAGCGAGGAGCAGATGTAATAATTGTATGAAATTGATCCCTAAATCAGAACAAAGTAAACAAACGAAAGTCTGAAAATGCTTTAACAATAGCTCGATAAGAAGGTGTTGGTTTTTATTTTCAAGGTAAATTAGTTCATCACGATTCTACAGGATCAGGATCTTTCCATTGCATCCTATAGGCACATAGTGTATATATAGTTTTTGGGGTTTTTTTTATAGTATTTCACAAATGGTACATGTCGTATCTTAAGATATTGGACAGTCCAGTCATCTTTTGTTGTAGTTTTGTCTGCAGACATCTCAGTGTTACGGTGTTCTTGCTAGCTTGCTCTTCTCAGATATTATATTATATCTCTAGCTATCTCTTGCCAAGTCCAAAAAAAATCTGCCACTTTTTCACCGCACTGCTTCCACCTCCAGCATTTGCTTTCTCCCTGAGAACCTTTTTATATAGATTTCAATTTTGGAGTCACAAAATATATCATATCGTGTTCTTCCAACTCTCCCAAAGGTAGCATTAGTGTGACTCTCCCATATATTATTCCAGTAGTCCTCTGTTACCTCCAGGCCTGATTCTATCGACCATTTCTGTCTGACACGGATAGTCGAGTAGTTTGTATAATCCTGATATTAATCTCATACAGATCAATGAATATGTTAAGTAGGGTCTCTCTCCTCCTTTAACATATTCATCAACATGAGCACTACTACTAACCAAAAAGTCTTGGTAAAACTTGGAGGAATTGATGGATCATCCTCTGGGGTCTGACATTTAGAACATCACACTGACATTCTCGATAAGAAGGTCAAAATTTGAAAAGTACTAACTCCTCTCCTGGAAATGTTTCAACAATACTTGGATTGATGATGTATCATCAATTCAATTGCGTTTTGGCCTTTAGAAACTTTTCACTGACTGGCTTGATTACAGCAGAGAATTGAAAGTCTTAATTTTAAAAGACCCATAACTCATAAACCATAATCCTGACTGGCATTAAACTTAAATAAATCAAGTAATCTTGTTCCAGGGTCATAAAAGTGATGCTATACAGTTAGTAAAGTTAGTATACATTCATTTGGTTTGTCCTGTATTCTGTCCCCTCACACAGTACTTTATTTTCTGATCTCCTCTCTATCATTGTACCTCAGTTAGTTAATATATTTTTGACCACATTACCAATTACCTGTTTTTTCCACACTCTTCTATTTCACATTAGTTTTCAGTTTCTTTTGCTTCTTGCCCCTTTTCTCATCAAATAACAGTCTCCTCCTCAGTTACTTACAAAAAAAAATGTTTTTCCGTCTGGCTCTTTATCATCAAATCTCTCCTCTCAAAATGAGAAAACTGAACCTTAAATTAAATCTGAATATCATCACTGTGCCTCGTACGCAGGAGAGCTGAGTGAACCTGAAAAAAAAAAAAAGGAATAAATTGCAAATCTCAGCTGACAAACTAAAAAGAGCAGCTCAACATTTACAAGACAGCAGGTAAAACTGCAGGAGTAAACTGTTTCTCTGACATTATCTCAAGAATCTGCCATAAGCCCCGGGCCCTTTTCATAGCAATCAGTTCAGCCATTACCAACTTCATACGCCTCTAGCCCAAATGTCTCATTTAAAACCTGCCAGAAATATTTGTCTGTAAAGATGAAAATATCACCACACTCATTCTACTACTGCACAGTACCTCTGCCACTAATATAGATAATTTCATAGAAATTTATCTCAACTATTTATCAGAAACAGTATTTCATGAAACCAAGAACAGGCTGTTATGGATATTATGTTCTGTGCCACCCAGTTTCAAACATTCAGCAGTACAACTTTTCAGAAAACTTTCCTTTAACGCAGCAGTTATTATAATGCAATTCATTTTTGAGGAATTTCCTTGAAAGTTTCCTATTTAATTTTGAATCCTAGCTTCAGGGGTTTAAACCAGTCCTCCATTTTTGGTGGTCTAAAGTGATCTGCTCTTAGCTCTTGATGTTGGTGACAGTACAGTTTTACTATTCATTGACTACTTGGCTTCTGTGGAGTACATCAAGGATCCATTTCAGGCCCTATCATTTTCTCTCTTTACACGTGTTCTCTTTAAATTACTCAGATGTATATTTCCTTCCGATGTTACGCTGACGACAGTCTGTTTTATCTTGCTTTAAACCAAACAATATGTGTAATTCAAAGACCCCTAGGACATGGTTCATGACATCAGATAGTAACTTCCTCTGGCTACAAGTGACAAGAGGCTGTAACTTAAGCACAGAGGTGCTTTTAACTAACTGCTTACATCATGATGTTCACAATAGTAATGCTACCATGCTGATATGTTGCAGGTATAATGTTAACCTTAATCACCAATCTTAGTTTACCATTTGCTAATTACCACTAAACCCAAAATACAGCTGAGGATGATGGGAATGCCATTAGTTGTGCAGGTATTTAGTCATAAACTGAAGTATTGGACCAACTTGAGCCGATGATAGTGCTAGATTAAAAGTCAGAGAATCACCAAAGTTTTTACAAATCATCCAGAGAGGGGCCTGAATGTCTGTACCAAATTTCACGGCAATCTATCAAATAGTTGATGATATGTTTCATTAAAAACCACAAATGAATTAATAGGATTTATCCTCTGGGCACCATGAATATCTCTACATAATTTAACAGCAATCCATCTTATAGCTGTTGAGAAATTGGACTGGAATGGTGGAGCGACCAACTGACATGAGTGTCAGTGTCATGCTGCTGGCATGGAGAAAAACCTCAAATCTGCCATCGTTGTGCCAAAGATCTTTGTGAAATCTTCTGACCTCAACAATCATTTCAGTAGTTTCATCCAGTTTCCTTCCGCTGAGAAGATTTTCTATAATCAAGCTTTTTCCTGCCATGCACCCTGTGATCTGGAGGAAGTTATTCACAGCATCGACTGATTGTACCGTTATTCATCCACGTTCGTCACTCGTTATCCTGTATTGTCTGTTCTTATGTGTGTCAGTGTGAGGCTTTGTTTTTTTTAACAAAAAAAGTTAATTGATTTGATAAAACACAGATTGGCCTAAAGGAGAGCTTGTATCATTTGTGCTTCGTGACATGTTTACGTGTTCTAGCTTATGTGCCTCTAATACTCAATATTTTTCTGTTTTTCTCCCAGGACACAATAGCCATTAAGAAGCGCAGCTCGAGAACAAGACGAATACGACCCGTCTCCACCAGGCTGAGTGAGTACTGCTGTTTATCCTCTTATCCTCCTCTCTCTCTTATTTCCTATTTAGCTCTTTCAGGGCTCCATTAGTGTGTTTTCTCTTGACTCTTTCCCCCCTTTCCTGTCTCTTCATCTGAGAAGTATATAGAAGTCAGTATATAAAGATTGTTTTCCCACATCTCCTCTCCTTGACTGTGCCTTTGCCTTCCCACTTTCACGTCCTCTATAATCCTTTCATCATCCTCTTCGCTGCTATCAGGTCTCTGCGACGACTCCAGCTCCTCTCCGCCTCCCTCCGTGCCGTCGTACTCCTCGCCTCTATCCCGCTCGGCATCATGGGAGGGCCTGTCAGAGCTGCCTACGCAGGGTCTGCCACTCCACCATGTGACGCGAGTTCGGCCAAGGCCTCCACGGAGGCACAAAGGAGGGCACATCCCAGCTGAGACGGTAAGGCGGGTTTGTTTTGGCACCTTTTGACACATAGTAACATGTAAAGTGATGAACTTCATACACTGATTCAGTATACATCGCCTGTACTCAATCTGAGTCCATAGCATCTACCTATCTATCTTTCTATCTATGCATAATTCTCCCATTTCCCTAATGTCTATGCCTGCTGGCAGTGACTCTTTGTCAGAGGTAATCTATACAAAGTGGATGGCTGCAAATGGATTATGTCATCTCAGTGAAGCCGGTGTAATCCATTTGTTTTATTGCATACAGAGCATTTACAAATGAAACCCAATGCAACTAAACCGACTTCAATAAAGAGAGTTTTCATGTGTGTTTCCGTGTGTGTGTGTGCGTACAGCATTGCAGTGAAAATGGAGGAATAAGCCCTCTTGATGACGGACTCCCAGATTTCTATACTAAAAGAGTTCTCCCTGACAGGTAAGACTTTCTTTTACTGTATCTACATGCATCTTTTCCTACAAGTTCCATCTACAAATCACATTTTCTTCAAACTTCTGCTGATGTCCAAAGCACACTTGAAGTTTTTCGATTGAGTTCCTCCTTTCCAAGCAGTCATTACTTTCCATTTATTTCACCGGGCGTCAAAGATCACCTTACAGAGTCTTCAAACTTGCTTCAGATAGGTGATCCATCACAGCGAGCCTTTGTAACTTATTGTCTCAGCCGTGAGCAGAAGCTGCTTTGCAAGCTGTATCAAAAATGTCCAACAGAGTTAGCGGCTGAACGGCAACAAGAAGACGGCTTGTTAACTTTTCATTAGTCTTCTGTTTGATTTTCCAGTAATGTAGCTGTTAAATTATATGTTTGTTTTTTTTTATCTCATAAGCGCATCAGCAGCAGAAGAAATAGTCCCACTTACTTTTGACAAAGATGATGAAATGTTACTGAAATGAACGTATACCCATGGATGAAATCATTGTATGGTGTGCTTTGGGAAAAGTCAGCCGTGCACTAAATACAAATCTTTACCAAACGTAGCTTAAGAGGAATTACAGAATACGAGTATATTCACGATAAACTTCAATAAGAGGATTTGTAATAATTCCTGTGTTACAAAAGGAAGGGCACGGTCTCAGTAGCAGACCAAGAAAGGCGCAAAGCAAAAGTCACAATATGAATAGAGAAATTAAACTATTAAAGTAAAAGCAAGTTAAAAACGAGGTGGAAATAACAAAGATGTAACCTTGGCTGACGCCTTCAGTGGTACGCAAACCAACACGACTGGTTTGAAAAGAGTCTTTACTGTCGCTCATTCACTGAATCAAAGAATATTATCCAGCATATCAGGCTTAGATTTAGAGATAGAGTTATTAAAGGTGACCTGAGCAACGTGAGGTCGCTGCATGAAATCTCAATCCTGTGATGATTTCACATCACATTCACACAATCAAACTTTATACAAGAGTATTCTGTTTCAGATGAATCGGTTGTTTCTCCTCTGTTTGTGTGTTCAAACATCTTTCCTGAGGCTGACTTTATATTTAGGTTATTATTTTTCATAATTCAAGGAGTGTGTTGGTGTTATTCTGACCAGTGTGCTGTCGGTCTTTGAAGTAATCTCATGGTGAGGTTCAGCTTGTTTAGCGCATCCTGCTGACTGCTTGCACATTCAGACACAATTGAATCTGCTGTCCATCATCTCTGCTCGAGTGAAACATTCATTTTCTCGCTCTTTGATGATTAGTGGAGCCGGAGCTGGATGTTTGGTGCATTTGAGGTTAGGTAACGAGAAACGATTGGTTAGTTTGGTGGCTGCACGCCGCTGATCAAAAGAAGTCTGTGTGTTAGGATGTTAGTTTGATTGGATGTGGCTGCAGCTGAAGTCGTTAGATTTTGCTAAGTTTCTGATCAGTCCGCGTTGGTAGCGAATGCCTCCAGTTTCATCATCCTGACCCTTTAATGTGCAAATGTCTAGACAGTTTGGGATGCTTTTATTTTGGCGGGGCTGCAGCCACAGCTTATCAGAATAATGTTGCTCCCTTCCACGCTGCAGATCACCAGGTTAGGTTAGTGCTCTTAATGTGATTGCATTCATAGCATTAAAAAAATGCACCTCAAATAAATCATTGTGTACCTAGAGGTGTAACCTAGCAACGCTCAAACCGCCGAAGCAAAGCAGACAAACAGCCCCAGCATGGAGGGCTGCGGTGAAGTCATGACTAATGCGGACGCACAAGACGGACTGGAGTGTGTGTGTGTGTGTGTGTGCGCATGTGTGTGTGTGTGACATTCAACCTCTCTCGCTCTCTTTCAGTCAGCTCTCCTCTCTGCACAAAGCTCACTCGCTGAGGAGGAAGAAGAGGAGAAACATGCTCGCCATCTTCGGCTTCCGTAAGAACAGAAATCAAACTTTGTCCAATCAGGGGCCGGAGTCCGAGGCGGAGGTTTACGGAGACGGGTGTCACACTGTTGCTACAGCACCCACGGGGTTCGTGTGTGCACAAACACAACACAGATATAACTCTGAATACACAACAATACACCACGTCACAAAGGACTTGCTCATTTTTCTTCCACATTCTGCTCGACGGCGTCACATTTTCCCCTCTTATTTGGACAATCAGCAGCACTGAACCCCGTAAATACGTTGACAAATATCACTCCAAATCTTTCTTCGATTCTTTGTTGATACAAGAAATGGCTGATAGCTGCCAAAGTGTAGGCAGGCTGACACCAGCGTGTGTGCACAGATGTAGATGACAGCCGGTGGCTCAGATTCTCAGCCGAGTGATTAGAAATGAACACGCTGCATGTCAAATACAGATTAGGATAGCAGGATAGCTGCTTTCTGTCAGAGAAGTGATACTTCCTAATTACACTGTTCTCTAAAGATTGTAACATTTTAGTCATAAATCTGTGGGAACATCAGCAGGCTAACATCTTCGGTGTCTTCCGACTCGTAGGACAGCCACAGAGAATGTATACACGCTCCTTCAGCCTCCGAGGTCTGCTGCCAGAGCTGGATCTCCCGGTGAAGGGGCGGATGGGAAAATGAACGATCACCAGGGGAAAAATACGCTTGTTTTGAGTCCGCCGCCAGTGCCGGGCATCCCTCACCCGGGCATGGGAGGAAGCAAACACCCCTTCTTTTCTCCCAGAGAGGTAAAGTCAGCATGAACCGCCACAAGCGTTTATTTTACAAGAAGTCTGCCTCTGGTGTGATCTTTTATTTTGTGTTTTCTTTTTGACAGAAACCTGAAATGGATGCTGTGTTTGAACAGCCGGGAGAGACAGACAAGTACTGGGTGGACGACAAGCAGAGGCCAACAGAGGTGCTGCAGGCGGACAAGCAGCAGTGGATGGACGCGAGGCAGAGCGATCAACACGCAGAGAGACAACGGTTTGACAACAGGCTGCAAGAAAGAACTTTTGGAGAGCCGAGGACGAGCGACAGACAAACAGACAGGTACTGGACTGAGAGCAGACACCCGGACAGACACGTGGACAGACAGTGGACTGTTGACAGACACACCCAGCGACAGATTGACAGGAAGATAGAAAGACAGTGGATGGGCGGCAGACAGATAGACAGGTCGTGGTCAGAGAACAGGCCGACGGACATACAGGTGGACAATCAGTGGACTGAGAGCAGACACCCGAGCAGGAAGACAGAGAGACAAGTGCAGGCGCTTCATCTGGCTCAAAGGCCGCTGCCGCCGTACCCGTCGGACAGGACGCCTTCGCCAAAGCAGGAAACTGATCCTCTGAAAAGCACAGAGGCAGCAGCTACAGACTGGCAGCAGCAAGACACGCAAGGAGACAGACAAGTGTGTCTCGACGCTGGTGGAGGGTTTACAGAGGGATGGAGGAGCACCGCAGGAGGAGGTCGAGGTGCATCCAAACCAGATCCTCCGCCGCAAAGCAGCAAACCAAACCTGTCCAAACTGAGGCAGAGACATCGGCTCGAGAGCTCAGACGCTCTACCAGGTACTTCACTGTCACCCATGATTACGTGCTGCAGGCTGGAAAGAAGATGTTAGGGTTTTTGCAAAGAGGTTTCGAGTGCACTCGTTGTCTAAGTGTGTAAACAAACCACAAAGTAGGTGACAGTCCTTTTAATGTGTAGGTACAGAGGAGGAGGGAGAGACAGAGAAGGAGCCGGGGAAGATGGAGAAGAGAGAGAGAGAAAAAAGAAGAGACTCGGAGGGTCAGCCTCCTCCGATTCCAGAAAAGGTGTGCAGCTCAGTTATAATCTACAATATTCACAAATCTATCTATGTAGAGCACGTCTGTGAGTTATTGTCTTTGTCCTGTTGATTTGTTCATGTTTTCCTGATCTGAAAAACAGCCAAAGACGTCCTCGTATGTGACTTTTCCAAAAGAATCAGCCAATGAGAGGAACTTACCTCCTCCTCCTGTGCCGCCTCCTGTTAACAAGCCTGTGCACGGATTACCAGACAGAGCTGCAAGTCAAGGTAACTCCACTGGAAACACAACAAACACATTTTTCAGATGCCTGCCCTCGATATCACAGGAAGTGTTTTACTTTTTGTTGCTTGTTGAAGGTCTAAGTTTAGTTTTGATTATTTCTTCCCTGTGTATTACAGGAATGTTGCTCTGTCAAAAAACTTCAGATGGTGTCCTGATGGTATCACAGACATTCAATCATAAATATATCAAAGTGCAAATGAAAGTTCAAGAGAATAGTTTGACATTTTGAGAAGTACATTTATTCTTTTGTCGAGAGATAGACGAGAACATTGACATCACTCTTTGTTACTCATGAAGCTACAGCCAGGAGCTGGTTAGCTTAGCATAGAAAGACTAAATAGAGGAACGACATGTGAGTTGTGGTTTTACACCTTGAGTCCACTGAGCATGGATCTGTGAAGACGTGACAGCTATGCTGTTTTGGTCTGTTCTCATGTGGCTTCATACCCCAGCAGGAGCTTTAAAAACAGAATCTCTCTTTCTAAAACACAACCTAGTGCTGTGTCTTAATTCAGATACTTCCGTTAGTACACTTCTATGAAATACTATGTATGTACTTCTTAATGTAGTGTGCTAATTTCAGCAGAGTAGTGTCACAATTTGAGTCTGTCTGTTGTGCACTTACCAGAATGACGAGCACATTTTACCGCTTCTTCTTCTTCACAACAGTATGGAGCATTAGCGCTAACATTTGGCTGCCAAAATACAAATATAAAACACATGTATAACTTGCATTTGCATATTGCGAGATTCACCGTAACCACTTCAGCTCCAGCAGCTTCCACGGACGCCATTTCCACACTGCCCGTGGTTCCTCCTCTTCTGCTACGTAGCCAAAAGGGGGACCACTGAGGACGAGAAGCGCCTAACGTTCAACTCACTCAACTTTTTGATGTACTTATGTGCTCATGGAAGTACGCAGATTGAGACACAGCAGGTCTTTTATGATCATCCAGCCAGACGAAGTCAGCAGAGATAAAGGACATTTTACTAAAAAGTGTAGCCAACTCTCACCAACTCACATAACAAACATGGCTACACAGAGATCTTTGACTTTGACTCTTCTGCACATCGTTTTATTATTTTTCTTCAGGTGAAGAAGGAATGAGACCTCAGGCACCAGTGAAACCACAAAGAAACAGGAAGGCCATGTCCTGTGACGCAGGTACAAACTTTCTCTTCTGCATCACAGATACTGTCATTATTTAAAGGTTGTTACACAAATATGTTGTTATTTATGGTGAGACTTTGTGTATATTTGTTGATCTGTGTGTAAAGCGTCTGTATCTAACTGTTAATCGGTGTTTTTTTGTCCTCACTGAACTCAGGCACTGACAGGGAAAGCCCTAATAACGTTGAGAAGCCCCCAAATCGCAAACCCCCCGTGAAAAAACCTAGACTACCCCAAAACAGAAATAAGTCACTGGACTTGTCTGGTACATGTCTCTCTGTTTTTATTTATATGTGTGTGTGTGTGAGTCAAATCATGTGGTACTCTTGTGTATATGTATAAAAAGTCACATGGATACTCACAGCTGAGTAGAAACTAGTCTTGATCAGCCGCAGTGATCCGGCTCCTGTCATCTTCTTCTCTACAGACAGCCTCAACTCAGCCCCCGGTCACAGCGAGCTGTTGTGATGATGCCCGAGAAATTCACCCCGCCGCTGTCCAGGCCGACGCGTTGTCATGACAACTGTGGAGCATTTCATCATCCAACGGTGGGTGGGAAACAAAGAAAAACATACGAGGGAAGGGGAGAGAAAACGTCTAACAGCGCGACACGACAGACATCATGAAGCATCGGTCACCTGCTTTCTGTTCAAACACTCTCCTTAATGTCACTTTCCTCCTTCTTCAACCCCCCCGACTGTGTTTCTGTCTTTGCTTTCCTCTCACATTAAAAAAAACAAAAACACGCTCAGTCTTTTTGTGGCTACAGTATTTTAACAGTATTTGCTACTTTAGAAAACCCAAAATGATCATTGTCTTTTGTGTTTGGTGGGTCGGTGGGCCGAGTGTTCGAGCATTGTGGCTTTTTGCTAGACAGAAAAACAAAAAAAGTCTTTATTAGAATGTGGTTTCTTAAATCTGCAATGCATTTTTGACTGCTGATACAGTTGATTGCCTTGGTTGACACTTGAAAATGAGTTGCTTCTTATCAGATGAAACTTGATTATTTATATCTAGTTTTGCTTTCAGGAACTGAAAGGTAATATATTTTATAGAAAAAAATAAATATTATGTATGAGCACCCTCACTGTATGAATAAAACACTAATGGAAAACAACTGTGCCTCTCGCTGTGGCTTCATTTTTACTAAGTATTGTTAGCTGCACTCTATATTTACTTAAAGCAGGTATAATAAATACTGGTGGTGGTGACAAACCCATAGATGATTATCGATAATTATTTGGTTCACTCTCATCGCTCTCGTGGTGTTTTTTGTTGCAGCAGGCAGCTGATTACAACAAAAACCAACTGTACACTACCTGTCCAGCACCAGACGACAAAGTTAGACACAAAATAGTGAACATACTGTAAGATTAGTGAAGGATTTAGCAGCTAAACAGGTCACAAACAGTCAGAAAGGAAAACAGCTTAAATGAGAGTGAATAATGTGCTTACATTCATTAGGTGGACAGTTCTGAATGAATGCTTTTTTTTTTCTGGCACATTAATAAAATATTTCTGTAAATGCAAGTTAGCCAAGAGGTTATTTTTCATCTGTAGTCTCTGGACAGATGTTACAAAGTCCCTAAAAACCCTAAAAACAGGATATACAACTGAAATTATGAAGCTATTGAGATATAGCTATGTATATAAGCATGCAGAACAATAACACAAAGAAAATATTAATGTTAGTAGAAACATGATTCAGGATGCACCTGTCAGGTACTACTTAAAACATACAACACAGAGGCTCATAATGCTAATGCACATACAAAACTATAAAATAAGCATAGCAGCATTGTTAGACACTAAC
The DNA here is from genome assembly GCA_946959425.1 of Argyrosomus regius. Taxonomy (NCBI): domain Eukaryota; kingdom Metazoa; phylum Chordata; class Actinopteri; family Sciaenidae; genus Argyrosomus; species Argyrosomus regius. The sequence continues at coordinate 6,064,336 of OX336888.1, forward strand.
TGAGACACGATAAGCAGAAGCATGCAGACATAAAAAGCATGCACCATGCATAAAATACCTAAATTAAGTCCGACACACAGAAAACTAAATTACAATAAATGATGTGCATGCAGAAACATGAGGGCAGGCTGGTTTAATAGTAAGATAGGGACAGGTGACAGCTGACAGCAGCAGACAGACTGAAGTGCTGACAGAGCTGAGTACTAATTAACCATGTCTTTAATGAGCTCTAAATGTTGTGTTGCTCCTGTCTGCTGTGATGTGTGAACAGGCCGATATAAACTTAAAAGGCAGTAATATGTCAACGCTGTGTCTCAGGCTCGTTTCTGCTGCCCCCAAGTGGCCAAAAAAGGTGAATTACAGTCACCTCATACATGTAAAACTGCAAATAGCATGCCTGTAATTATTGCTAATTAATGACACGATCAAATTAGTTGACTATAACCATTTAGAAGTGAGTTAAATAATCTAACCAGCTACTAACTCAAGTTATACAAGGAAGAAAACAACAACACATGGTTTTACAGTAGAAAGCATCTAATTAAACAGTTTGATGTCCGCGCACAGGTGGATGCTAAATTTACTTCCTGACTTCAGAAATGCCCCCCACCCCCCTCTCTCTCTGGTTGTCATGGCAACCTCATATTATTCATAGGAGTCAAAGAATGTGAGAAAACAGCAGGGGGCGACTGATCCCTACAAATGAGGCAGCCACTTGGAAACACACGCACACACACACACACACACACACACACACACACACACACACACAAATGATTGGAGTTGGAGCAGCAGTCTTGCAGGTTGTCATTAGCAACCGTGCCATGACCTTTTTTCTAAAGATGCTGTAATGAGTCAGATACGAGTTAGAATAACCGCCGTCGAGCGAGGAAGTCTTTGCAGTTTGCTGCAATGGAGATAAAAAAGGCTGTTTCCTTTCCACCATGTCTGATTTTTAATGAGTAAACAGCCTCTGGGGAAACGCTAAGGAGGTTTTTCAGATGACTGAGACTAATTGCTGTGTGCACTAAATGTTACACATGTATATTTTATATGTAAATATGAATGCATCAATCTTCTCTGTTCTCCAGATGTTGTGGCTGCTCGGATGAGGGAGATGCTGCATGGGTGAACTAACTGATCTTATCATATCCGTGTTAATTAATCAGCGCAGTTCTCCAGATGAAACATGATTTAATATCCACTCAGTCTGTGCCAGCAGCGAGAAAGTCTCTCCTGGAGCAATTTAACATCTCAAATTTTGATTTATGGCGAGATTACAGACCGTGTATTGGCAACAATGACTTCATAACAGTACAGTGAAGTATAACCTCAGTGTTGGTTTGAACTTTTACTCCCACTCCCACCTTGAATGTAATGTGGAATCCACAGCGGTGACTCCTCTCCTCTGATCTCAAATTAATGTGCCCACTGTTATTGATCAAGGAAAGTGGAGCTCTGAGACTTTAAATAGAGAGATTGTGTGTGTGAGAGTTTGCATATTTTTTTTACCAAAGTCAACCCAAAAATATATATATAGATTTCATGTTTTTCAAACAAGTCTTTGCTAAATATTTGAGCTCTTATTCTGATAATTAAGCTGTTTCTTTTGTTCATCCACATCAGGAGGTGCAACAAGTAAGATCACCTCAACAGATCATCACTGCTGAGATCATTTATACTAACTAACCAATAAAAAGTAATTAGATTACAACTCCACGTAGCTCCCATGGGAGAATTTCTCCTGCATTCTCACAGCTGAGATCACAAACTGAAATCCGTTACAGCGAGCGTCGTTCGACTCTCTCCGTATTCCTTACAGATGATGTGAAGACACATCACATCACGCAGGAAGGCACCCGGACACATCCTACACTTCTCATCATTCTTCTGCAGTTACCAAGCAACATGATCACATAAAGGCCGAGGGAAGAGAGAGGAGCCGGAGAGAGAACATGTGTGGGTAGAGGAGAAAGATGCGTGAAAATAAAAAGGATGCAGGCAGTCCGAAGCAATGTGCATGATTGTGTTCACACAATACACCGCATCCAAAAAAACATCCTTTCCGGGTTGAAGGAGGATCCACCGTGTGCGAGAGAAGGCCTTCATAATTTGTGTTGGAAAGGATAAAACATGAGAGCTATTTACTTCCACACACAGTAAATCTACTAAATTTGCCTGCTATAACTATTTAATCCTGAGTGAGGGTGTTTAACATCTCCCTCCATGCACTCGGAGCATGAACAAGCTGTGAAAGTCGATTTGCATGTGGCTCCTCACAGCAGGCCTGCTGGATGATATTCGTGCCACAGCAGTTACATGGGAAATGACTCATGAAGGCAGACAATGATAAGATGCAGTGTAATTTAATGTAATTACAACCATGTCTACAAAAGGTCATAAGTGAGCTGTTGGGCTACGTCGTCATGGGAACCATCTTCCTAATGGGTGACGGGGACAGCCGTCTGTGGAGTCACCTTATGGTCCAGACAGGCTGTTTGTTCGACAGAGCGGCTCAAACGGCATCAGTCACAGGTGAGCGGCAGTAACATGTAGACACGGCATGCACCTGGGAAGTGCCAAAAAACTGCAGTTCCTCAAATGCTCCAAATCTCCATAAGTCCCCATGTTAAAATGTCCACAGCAGAAATAAACATGTTTACAGATTGGTACAAAAAACAGTTTTGGTCTCTATAGATAATTTCCCCATTCATGACAACTGTACTGAGGGTGAATTTCTGTAGAACTCACCTGTTCAAATTATATTAAGGCTTAAAGTTATGCAGAATTAGGTGGCTTGTTTGAGCAACCAGGCTTCATTCAGCCCACCTCAGCTCCACCCAAGATCGACATCCAGCAGGACTCCCAACATGATGGCTTGACAACAGCTCTTCAAAAACCTGTGTACTGTCTATGTGTGGAACCATCATGTTTCTACAGTAGCCCAATACAGACAAACTAAACACTGACTATATATTTTTCACACCCACTGTAGTTTCTCCTCCATGCCAGGAAGGGGAGGGTGAGGTTGCAATCAGCAACTACACCGCTACACGCTAAGGAGGCTAAGCAGGAATAATGTTTTCCATGTTAGGTTTGCATATTAGCACGCTGATGATGGTGCTAGAGGGAAAGTAAGGGGGACATTAACGTGTACAGCATTTCATGGCAATCTGCTTTATACTTGTTGAGAAACTCAAGCTCATCGTGGCCTGACAGGATCACTAAATACAGGAGCTACATACAGCATTTGCCATCTGGGAAACATGAATGTCTGTACAAAATTTAATGGTAATCTATTCGAGGGTTGTTGAAATATTTCAGTCTAGACCAAGGCGGTGGATTGACCAACAGACCATCCCTGAAGCCATTACTAGTATAGTTAAGAATGACTCTGCTAATACAGTATTTTACCCAAGAAATGATTGGTGATTGTGGTTTTGGATGACTTCACCTCTCATAAGTATTTTTATAAGTCGTTTTCAGAATCCTGAAATGATGCAACACAGTCACTTCATTTTCTGGCTGACTGAACAAAGTACACATCACACATATCCACCCAGACAAAACAAACCCAAAAATAAATGAATAAATAAATAATCTTTTATTGTGTTCAGCTCTTTGTGTTACATTTTATTTTTATATAAAGTCCTATACAAACAAAGTCTGAACAAATAAATCTAAAATGCTGCTCAGTTAGTCGTCTGTGTGAATAATAAAGTTGATGTTAAACTGCAGATGTACTCTGACTAAACACCTCCTCTAACTAAAGTCCATCGCTGCTGTAAACCTGCAAAGAGGATGATGATGATGAGAGGAAGGGAGGGAGGAGGGGGAAGAAGAATCAGAGCAACTATGAGATGAGAGAAGGAGGAGGGGTGGAGAGAGGGAATGAATTAACAGCTTTAGTGTCATCTCTCAGTCTGGGAGAGGAACCAAAGTATCGACCACCTTAATCCGTTCATCCCTCTCCTCCTCCTCCTCCACCTCCTCCTCCTCCTCATCCTCTCTAACCTCTCTCTGTCTGCTGCCACCCCCTGATTTCCACCTCTGTTCATCTGTGTTTTTAAGATTAAAGTCGTCTCATGCTTCGTGTTTGTTTGTTTGACATTTTAAACCGCGTGTCTGGATTTAGATGTACAAAACAGACGGTTATGACGTTTAATTAGCAACATTTTGTTATTTATAAAGGCAAATAAAGAGTCGATGCATTAACGGATATGTGCCATACAGCTTTAAGTGGAAGTGCATCAATGATATAGCAAATAATTGGCATGAACATCAGTAAGAACTGCTATAATATTTATAATTTTAACATATTTTACCCGTTTCACGATTAAACACCAGCGAATAAATGGAAGTGATCATGATTAAGTGTGTCCATTGATCTGAGGTGGGGATAGACCGTTGAGGCCCGGGGTGGGTGAGGTACAGTAACAGCTTATGTCTACATTACAGATGGTTTATGAAGGCACGGGTATCTGTTAATCTGACACTAGTTTCAGGGGGAGAATCAGCGCTAATCCTATGACTAGCCTGATAAGTCCACTCAGAATGAAACCCCACACGTGTGGACAGCATGTGTAAACACACACGCTTGCGGACACAAACACAAACAACACGGTGACCCCGGTAAGACGGTCTGGAATGAAAATCAATAAAAGACAGTACATCAGCTTAAGAGGTATGAAATGTCTAATCTTGTAGCCCAGCACAAGCTCAAAGTCAGACTTAAATGGGCAATTTAAAGCTTAACAGTTGAAGTGATGGATTAGAAGCCTGTTACAAAAACACTGAGATTAGAGGCAGCCAGGAGGAGCAAGTAAAATGATAAACAATGCTCCTCCTCGGGGCAGAATGAATATAGACTACTAGCTTTTACTGAAGAGATGAAGATAACAGTGTGAGTCTTCTGGTCTTAATGAACACAGCACGCTGCATTTGTTTTCCGTTTAAAATATTATATTTGAATTCAATCAGGAGGGAAAGAAATCACAGAGCCGTGAGGCATCCTGCTGATATTACAGTAATGTTTCAAGTCATAGTGCGAAGAGGGAATAATGTAAACACGTCAAAAGGCTTTAAAGGAACACTGAATATTATTGACTGAGAGTTAAATTATAAGAATGATACCGCTCTTCTAAGATGAAGCGAGAAAGTCATGAAGACAAAAACAAAAACAGCTAGCCTGGCTCTGTCAGAGGCAAGCGGCAACCTCCGTGGCTGTGAAGTGCCAAAAACTGCAGTTCCTCAAACGTCCACTTGAGGCTGGCTACAGAACGAGTCAGTCTCCATAAGTCCCCATGTTAAAATGTCCAACTTCACAGCAGAAATAAATATGTTTACAGCCTGGTACAAAAAACTGTTTTGGTCTCTATAGCTAATTTCCCCGTTCATGACAACTGTACTGAGGGTGAATTTATATAGAACTCACCTGTTCAAATTATATTAAGGCTTAAAGTTATGCAGAATTAAGAGCGTGGACACTTTGATTGACAGGTAGGTGCCGTTACAGATTGCTTGCTTGAGCAACCAGGTTTCATTCAGCCCACATCAGGTCCGCCGATGATCCACGTCTTTGTTGATTTTTAGATTAGCCATGCTCTTCAGAAACCTACAGGTGACGTCACACATACAATGTCCATTCTTTGTACTGTCAGAAGGTAGCAAAAATCTGCTAAAACTGACTAAAATGATCAATAATATTTAATATACTGTACAAGAATATATAATTAAAATAATCTTTTTAGCCTGTTTTTATCTGGACAGAGTCGGGCTAGCTGTTTGCCCCTGCTTCCAGTCTTTATGCAGCTGCCACCTATGCAGCTTTGTATTTGCTTTATTCACACAAGAGTGGTGTCAGTTTTGGGTTGTACGAGTTTGTGTGGTTAATTTCAGATGGTGACTCTAAATTGCCCGTGAGTGTGAGTGGTTGTTTGTCTCTGTGATGAACTGACCCCCTGTGACTCTGTTGAGGTAAGTGGTTATCAATCTTCTCTCATCTTATCTGCCTTTGGTTTCTCAGTTTCATTCATTCATTCTGGCTTGTCATTTCTTCATGTTCTAACTCTGCTGTCATTTCAGACCCAACCAATCTGCTGATTATTGGATGATCTCACCTGCTCACCCTCATCACTCACCTGTTTGTTATTCCCTCATTAACTCCATGTACACTAGCTCTCTGCCAGATTGGCTTTGTGCCACGTACTTTAGCTTTCCAGCATCCAGTAGTTTCCTGCTTGTTTTTTGATCCTGGTCCTGGTCCAGTCTGGCCCTTTTTGGACTTTGTTTGCCTGCCTGGAGTTTGTATCCTTGTAAACTTTACTCATTAAGACTTGTACTTACTTGAATCGTTACCTCCTGAGCAAGCAAGTGTCCAAAATATTGAACCATGTCTTTAACTTTGATATCAAGTTGTCAAGAGTTACTGGTAGCTACAAAATGAGCCACAATAGACTGATGACAATCAGTGGCATTTGTTAGCTTTCCAATAAAAGCATGTTTGCCTAACAGAACAGAGAGCAACTCCAAATGAACAAAACAAATAAATTAAATCATCTTCTGAACACTCTTGTATTTTTTCTATCTACCTCTTATTACTCAAATTTTTTTGGCAGTTTCGTGAATGTTTTGTCATTTATGACTAATCGCACTGATCCAGGATTAGACAGGTTAAATCAAACCTTTGAAACAGCCTGTGTGTCTCTGTGTGTGTTCATGTATGTAGAGAGTGAAGGAGACAGATCCTCGGAGGGAGGGAGGGGGATTCCTCTTGAGGTGAGACGTCTAAGCCTGCTGCTTGTGGCAGAGTTAGTCGGGATTAGGACATGTATCTGTGGGATAAGGCTGAGTTAGTGGGACCCTACAGGCCTCCACCTCACACCATCTGTCCAAACAGTCACGGCCTGTCCTGTCCACTCTGTCACTCTCATTCCCTCTGTCCTGTCTGTCAGTACTCTCAGTATTCACTTCTTCTTCTTGTGTGATATTTCCTATCGTCTTTACCAAAAAAAAAAACCTCTGCTCTTTTTGTAGTTCAGTCTCGTACAAAGTTTCTCCCACTTCAGCAGCTTCTGTTTCATGACCCCGTTTGGCCTTAAGAGCCTTAAAAGAGAGGATAAAAGCTGGAGGATGTGAAACCGGGTTTACGGGGTGATGGAGAGGTTAGCTTCCCATTGAGGGGGTTTGGGGGCCATGATGGGAGATGATCAAGCTTAAAGGGTCAGCTCACCCAAACCCCCAAAACATATTTTACAGATATTTATCTTATGCAATAGAGCAGTTTCTTACATGTTTTTTAGCTATTTAAATATTTCTAAGTCTCAGCTAAAACTGTTCACACTGAACTGACACATTAATCAACACCTTATATGTTGTTTGTTTAATTTGTATAAAACCAAAGTGTAAAAAGTACAACAGGCATCCTCCGTGGCTGCGAAGTGAGGCCTAAAACCAAAAACTGCAGTTCCTCAAACGTCCACTTGAGGCTGGCTCCAGAAGTGAGTCAGTCTCCATAAGTCCCCATGTTGAAATGTCCAACTTCACAGCAGAAATAAACATGTTTACAGCCTGGTACAAAAAACAGTTTTGGTCTCTATAGATAATTTCCTCGTTCAGGACAACTGTACTGAGGGTGAATTTTTATAGAACATTATGCAGAATTAACAACGTGGACACTTTGATTGACAGGTCGGTGCTGTTACAGATGGCTTGTTTGAGCACCCAGGCTTCATTCAGTTTGCCTCAGCTCCACCGATGATCCACGTCTTCGCCGATTTTTAGTTTAGCTGAGAGGTGGAAGAGGCAGGACTGCCATAATGGCGGTGGCCTGTGGGTGACGTCCTGCAAACGCTGTCCATTCTTTATACTGTCAGTGGCACAGTAAATTACTAAACTCTCTGCTGAACCAGGACTACATACAGTATACTTCCCATAATGTCAAACTATTCCTTTAATGTTCAGCTTAAGATAATCAGAATCATTGTAGCTTCAATACCACTTTATGTCTGTGGTAGCTTAGCTTAGCACAACAAGAAAAAGGACTAACAGCTATACTCTAGCTCTGTCTCACTAATTAACACATCATACCTCATTTGCTTACTCCAGACAAAAGCCTAAATGTAATAACAACACTTTGTGGTTGTAAGAGGGTGTCATGTGCACTATTTCTTTGCCGGATGCAGTAACTTCCTGTATTCTCTGCTGGTTACCCGTGACAACAGCACATCAATAAGCAAGAAAGCAAATATTTCCCAAAATTTTGAACTCATCTTTTAAAATCCTGCCAACAAGAAGTTTGTTGAGAGAAAGTCTTGAAGCGCTTGAGCTGGAGGGAATTTGTGCTAACAGTTGAAAAATTAAATCAACTATGTTAATCCAGCACACAGCCAGAGGAAATGTACAACCTGCAATCAGAATACAACCACTGAAACATCTACAACTCCGAACTACTACCTCTAGCCATTATTCTAATCACAGTGTGGGACCCTGAGGGCCTAATTACTTAAATATACCTCTAGAAATAAGACTATAGAAGAACAGTGAGCAGTCTCAGGCTGTGGATCACCTGAATGTGAGATGCAGAACAAATGTGTGCATGGCTGCAGATGCAGGAGGGGTTGGTGGTGCGTTTGGCATGAAGTATGAGGTAAGTTCCTCTGTGTCTCTCCCTCTCTTTGTCCCCTCACCCTCATGGGAGGCCCTGTTGGTTTAGCTGCTAAGCTTTCCCCGGAAACACATAATGATGGACAGATAGAGAGGTTAAAATAGAGAAAGGGAGGAAGAGAATGAAGAGAGCAGAAACTTTTTTGTGATGCGGCATTGTCTCCTAAATAATTGTCATTTTCTTACACCTCACTGTGTTATCTGCTCATCAGAGATCCTATTTTTTGTTGAATTGCGAAGTAAATGGTTAAATCCTTGTTTGTCTTGTGCGTTTTCCATGAGTCAGCATGTCTGGTTGCCTTGAAGGTTTTTGTTTACTGTCCAAATCAGATTTGTGAAGGCACTATTAACTCACTGATTCCTTAACGAGACACTATTAAGACACAAAGAGACTCCGGATTAACAAGTTTAGCTTTTAAGGAGCATCGAGAAACGCTTGTGGTGCATTTCTCTGCTCGGCGAGCTTAAAAAAAAAAGCAGAATTAATTCACAGATTTTGAGCCTAAGTGGAAGAGACAGAGCAGCGTGGAGACACAGGGGGTGCTAATTTGTGAGAACAAAAACAAACCCACTTTGTGGAAATATTGAAATCTTTAAGAGATTGTTGGAGAATTTTGCAGCTTCGCTGCAGACAAAATGCAAAGTTATGGTGTTTAATGATGTGTGTTCAGTTATTATTTCAACATTTATCTTAAAAATTACACTTTAATTCAGATGCAAAACCCACATCCAAGACAGTTTAGATTAAATACAGTGAAACCACACTAATTATGTGTGAGAGAAATACTGTCTTTTTCAGGAAATTGACACGGGTGTTGACTCTGACTGCAAACGTCCAACCTTACTTTATGTCAGCGGGTTTACGAGATAAAGAACAAAGTCCTGCTACCACTGAAACCATGATGGTATTAAGGTGGATCCTGTTTTATTACCAAATCTTGAGCCATCTAAGAAACTCAGTCACGATCCAGTTTTAAGACCTTTACTGCTCCTTCATAATATTTGTATTTACTCACATTACAAACCACTGACAGGCAAACAAACCTGCACACAGGTGTATTCAGGCACAGAGCGACTGGTTGGTTTCTGGAGCTCTTGGCAATATAATTAAGACCCTAAAGAAATAATAAAAATCTAATTAAAAAGTCTCACTTGGGAGACCTGAGAGTTTTAATCTAGCCACTGTCGTGCAGAGTGCTCCCTCCTCACAGTCTCTGCTGCATGGTCAGCGTCGTCACTAATTAAATTTTACTCTGCAAGACATTTGAACATCTGGAAATGTTATCTCAAAAATGAACTAAAAGCCAGTGATGGATGAAAATCTTTTACTTAAATAAAAAGAAATCTTATTCTGAAAATAGTCCAGTCTTTGAAATATTGTAAGATGAGATTTAGTTTTTCAAGATCTATTTAGATTACCTTGTTTTTCTCAGGTTTAGTATTAGAGAATAGAGAATTTGTATAATTTAAATGATGATAACTATTTGTAACTATGTTTATATGTAATGGCACATCTTGCCTATAATGCAAATGATTGGCGGAGTGATATGAGGTGAAACATCGAGGTGATGTTTGTGTCAGTGTTCAGTTGTCCTACCATTAAAGTTACACAGAGGAAGCTGTCCATGTGGTTTTGCTATACTGACAGCATGAAAGTGATTTAATCCAGCTAAGAGTGATAGCGTTTATTATTATCAGCAAAACGTGCTTGAAAATCTTCTCTCTGTGTGTTATATTATTAATAATACATCATATTATTGGATAATTGGTTATCCAATAATATGATGTACATGACATTGGTTATAGTTTGTCAGTATATAGCCAATTTTAGGTACTTTATACAGTTTAATAGTAGTTTAATAGAAGCGCTGCATCATATAAACTCATCATACGGTATGTTCTGTATATAAAATCCTAAAAACTGTTGAATAAATTGAGTGTGTAGTACATTATTTCTCTCTTAAATGCAGTATAAGAATAAAGTAGCAAGTAAAGTGACTCAGCTACTGTACTTAAGTACAACCTTACTTTACTTAAGTACAGTAGCTGAGTAAATGAGTTTGGTTACTTTCCAAATCTTGCATTACAGTGAAATATTAAAATCTTAAAAGCATCAATCCAAATAGAAATCCTCACATGTATTGTGTGTCATGTTATACGCATGCTGCTGTGTATTTGTGGCTCAGTTCAGTAGCTGTGAGCGTCCACTGTGAGGCAGTGCAGAGTCCAGCAGTCCAACTTGTGCCAACACAACAGTCAAAACTTTGTTTCACTCTGTGACGAATGACTAAACTTTAACTTACTGATGACCAAAGCTGAATCTGATCACGAATCACAATGACTTGTTGTTTTGTAGAGGAGTGTGTGAAAACTGCAGGTGTGTTATAATCTACATGACTAAACATGTGGTGAAGTGAAATGTATGAATGTGTGACTATATGTTTTTATCTTTTTATGCATGGGATACAAATATGTAGCACCTGAGGGAGAGAGAACAGAAAGAGACAAAGACAGAGAAACGAAGGGTAAAGAGAGAGAGACAGAAAGAGAGAGAGAGACAGAAAAAGAGAGAGAGACATTGCCAGAGAGTGTGAACATGCCTGTGAACCATGAGAGAGAGAGAGAGAGAGAGAGAGAGAGAGAGGAGGGGATTGTTGCAAACAGGGATTTACAGCAGAGGGGAAAGAAAGAAAGGGGGCAGTGGCACTCAGTGACAGAGTGCTATACACATTCACATGCACACACACACACACACACACATACACACACACACACACACACACACACACACACACACTCTGTTTCCTCTGTGTCTCTCTCCAAACGTGTCAGTCAAGCCAGTCAGTTGATTATTTTTGTGTGTGTGTGTGTGGTGGTTGGGGGATGTTGAAAAGAGCTCGATACCATCCTTCATCTCTATGACAGACGGTAAGATCATTTCATTCATCATATCATATCATTATGTTTCCACTGCTTTCATTCCACTTTGTATGTATGTGAGTGTGTGAGTGTGTATTTGGCTGGCTTTTTTTTTTTTTTTTTTTTTGCCCGTGACTCTGGTCCATAGCCAGATTGAGGCCTCCATGGAGCCCTGTCACCGTTTGCTTTCTTTTACAATCCATTTTGACCCACGGGGGGCAAAACTAATGAGCTGTGCAGCGGAGGCACTCGTCAAAGGTGGATTTTTAATTAGACGTTCATTTTAACACTAATAACTATTATATAGGAAGGCCTATAATTAGTGTTGTTGGAGGAAATAGCTTTGCTCCTCTACAGCTTTCTTTGATGTCGTAGCTACTGTGTAATGTTAAAAATACTGAACTTTTTCATCGATATTCTGAGGACATATTTGAGTTTAACTGTGTTTGAATGTTTTGAAGACTTAGATGTTTAACTTGCCTGTCAGAATGACCTGTAAATGATTATGCACTCTATTTTTATACGTCTTTAAAGGTGTTCCTGTACAAAACAAACATTTTTGAGCTTGAATATAACTAGATTAAAACAAGATCTAACATTTTGACACATCATTTAAGGTCTACATCAGTTTCAGCTATAAATTAAACTTTTCCTGCCGTATAAAAATATGTCTCGATTCACTTTAGAAAGTCTCGGGTTTCTGGATTAAAGTCTGAACCTGTTGATAATTGGATTTAGTCTCTGAGACTCGTGGATCTTTCTGTCAAAAATGATTAAGCCCTCTGAATTCTTGCGCTTCAGTCGGTTATGTGTTCAGTAGGCAGATCTTTCTAGAAATATTACAGGTTATATATCTATTGTGGGTGTGTGTTTGTGCGTGTGTGTGTGTGAGTGATTACATTAGAGCAATAACCTGCAATCATTTCCTACATAGAGATGAATACAACACTGACACACAGACAGAAGATGAGGCATATTTTAGATAAACAAACCATTTTTCTGATGTATTAGACTCACATAAAGAGTGCTCGCTTTGACAGATTAGATTTGGTGTTTTTATGAAATTAAACAACACAAATTGTTGAACATGCATAGTTAGATGCAAACTGTGACATTTAATGTACATTGTAGAAGTTCTGGTTTGTCTGCACACGTCACAAACTTCTGCACATACGAGTGAACATGCACGTGTATGTGTGCGTGCATTTATAGCCGTATACGTGTCTGTATAAGTGTGTGTGTATAAGATGTTAGACGGGGGGATGTGCTGCAGATTAGTGTCTTAATATAACACACAAACAGGCCTGACACACACACACATGTTGAACAAAGTCACAAAGACAATCACTTCAGACGTCTATGAACTGGAGGCTGGTTTTGATTTGAAGGCGGATTTCTGTGTTATAATCCAAACAATGACATGAGGTTAAGAGCTTGTTAAGCAAACATGGGTGCCACTTTGTAATAATGTTTTATAAAGAGCTTGTAAAATGTACTTAATAGCTCTATTAATGATTAATAAATCATTTAGTTGTGCTTTATAGATCAGTTAAATGACATTAATGAGACCAACTTTTGGGATTTTCCTCCTGCATTTTCGACAATCTGGAATAAAACTTTGACCTTTTAGCTCTTTAATTCAGCGGAAATACTCTTAAGAGGACTCAACGCATCGGTCTCATGTTATAAATGAATCCAATCAGTGGATTTTGGTGATCAAACAGCTCATTTAAGGGGCCTTTTTGCAAAATATGATACTGGAGGAGGACTGTCCAACACCCGGAAACCAGAAAGTTGATTTTATTCATGGCTTATAACGGATCAATAAAGCGTTAGTGAATTACTATAGAGGATTTTACACATGTGAGTCTGTTAACAGGTGTTTGTGAGTACTACTGCATACGCAAAAAAAAAGTGTTGTTGTTGTATAAAGACTTTTGTGGCTCCAGAGAGAGAGAGCTGCACAAAGTCTCACGAATCGTCTCGATTGATGTTACATGAGTCAGCGTCAGTTGGGGATGAAGAGTACAAGTTTGTAAATGAAAGAAGTGCGAGGGTGTGCAGTTAGAAGAAGTGAGACCTCTGTAGTCGTCCACTCCTACATCAGCTGCTACGAGCACAATCTCAGACTGAACTGTCGGCATTGTGGGTAATGTAGGCGCAGGCTTTGACAAGGAAGAAGAAAAGAAAATCTCTGATTTTGCAGCGATTTTTTTGTTAACTGTCCATCGAGTGTCCGACAGTTTGATGCTACAATTGGTGGAGTACCAAGTAGTGTGCCTAATTAGAAAGTTGTGCTAAGAAAAGCTTCATTTTGAGGGATTTATACCTGGAAAAACTTGTAACATCGTTCCTTCCTGTCTCCCAAACTCTCTCATCCCTTCAGGACAAGAGAAACAGAGACAAGGACACAGGGACGTACAGTTTCTCAAAGAGGAAACTCACCAACCAGTTGACTTCCTGACACCACCACTGCTGCTGTCTATGAGCTGCACCGAGGCAGAGGAGTGGACTTTCCAACAATCCTGACACACGGAAAAACCCTGTTAAACTCCAGCAGCAGCAGCAGCAGCATCAGAGGCAGCAGCAGCAGCAGACACCATGTCCTCTCCTTCCCTGCCCATGCCTTCTCTACCCCCCAGCCCCCTAGCCATGGAGTATCTAAACGACTTTGACCTCCTCAAGTTTGAGGTGAAACCAGACACTCCTCCGCTCCCTCCTCCATGTTCGTATCCCAAATCTGGCCTTCCCCACGACCCCTCCAGTTCTCCGTACACCAGCCACCCTCCACAGGACTCCAGTTTGAGCTCCAGCCCTTACAACTCGCTGCCACCCTCGCCAACGCTCAGCGACGCTCACCCGCCGCCTTCGGGCTCATCCTCCTTGTCTTCGTCATCCTCTTCCATCTCCTTCCCCCTCTCCATCTCCAACAGCTTCACCTCTGGTATCAGCTCCGGCTCTCAGGGCAACGTGGAAAGCAGCCCAGCCCACGGAGGGCCTCAGGGTCCAACCCCGGCCTCCCTGGAGGACCTGATATGGTTGGCGGCACTGCAGCAACAGTTTGGAGGTGAGGTGACGGGGCCCGCCACTTTGTTAGGAGCATTGGGAGGAGTGCCCGAGCGAGGGGACAGAGAAAGGAGTCCGGGTAATGGCTTTTTGGGCTGTGAGGATGCTGTGGAGGCTTTACTGAATTCAGCTGCTGCAGCTGTCAGCTCACAGGTAACAATCTACCATTCCTACCTCATGATTCCTCTGAAAGAGCTGACTTTTATCTACTGCCTCTTCATCACCTTCTTCTTCATCAGTTTCCAGGTCTTTCTCAGAGTTCGAGCAGCAACCTGGGAGACTCCAGCAGCGACAGCGGCGGTGACATCTCCTGCGGCAAAGCGACAGACATGTGTCATCGCCCGCTCGTCTTCCTCTCATCTGCTCCTCCCTCGCTCCCAAACTCTGCCCAGGCCTCAGCTCCCTACCCGCAACCCCTCAGCCCCCAGGGCCGCCTTCATCACCACCAGCATCACCATCATCACCCACATCACCCCATGCATGGCGGCCATCACCATCACCACCACCCACAAATGAATCAGGTACACGGGGCGTCAATTACACATTCAACATATCTAAGTTGTTGATGACGCTCAACGGGAAGCGTTCATCAATAAAAACGTGGGATATTTTTGGAGTCGGTGTGAGAGAACAGTGACACTTGTCGCATTAGAGGGCTGAGCGGAAGGAGAGAGGGATCGTACAGTGAAGGATTAGGATTAGGACATTAGAACATGCTTATTAATGTCTGTGTGTGTCTGAAGTATCACTTATAAGGATCGCTCTCCACGTGGCAACAATAAGAGAAGCTCAAGCTTTGTCTTTGAGGCTGCAGTGCAAGGTCTTGATTTCTAATGAAAAAAACGTGTTTATTAGTAACAATTTACTCCCCCCAATTGAGTATTTATAAGCAGCATATAAACATTTAATACATGGTTTATAACACACTATAATGAAGTGTTTATTATGCATTTATCAGCACATATAACATCTCCTACGGAGACTTTTATATTGTGTTTTGCCATATTTTCATAGCTGTACAGCCTCTACTACACTTACATCTGCTTATAACTGTGTTAGTGTTATATACTGTGTTATAAATCATGTTATAAGAGTTCATGTGCTGCTTATAAGTCCTATTTGTGTCACTTTAAAGGGCCAAAGGTGCTCAGAGGAGAGATCAATTGCTAGGCTACTTAATAATATGTTATAAATGTGGTTTTAATCAGTAAATAAACTTTGGTTATCTGTGTTCTGTTCGATCAAGACGTCTGGGTAGATCTCTATATGGAGCACAGTGTGAGCTTATGATAATATCTGCTATTATTGCTGTGCGTAATCCTGATAACTGTCAGCCACACTTAGTCAGATTACATGACAGATTATGGACATGTGGTGCCGAAATGTGCCCCCTGACAGACAAACACCCAGCACAACACATCACATGTCCACCTCTCATATCACAGTTTTATATTTAAGTCTGAATCCTGGATAAGATTCACCCACTTCACACTCATCCAACTGTAAACACATTTCCACCATGTGTCTCGTTGCCAATTAACATTGAGTGACAGCATATTCTGTCTCTGTGTGTTCGTCTCCATCTGCTCGGCAGTGCGGGGTGAACGAGCGTTTCTCCGACGAGCAGCTGGTGAGCTTGTCGGTGCGAGAGCTGAACCGGCACCTGCGTGGAGTGAGTAAGGATGAGGTGGTGCGCTTGAAGCAGAAACGGCGCACGCTAAAGAACCGCGGCTACGCGCAGTCCTGCCGCTACAAGCGCTTACAGCACCGCCACGCTCTGGAGTCAGAGAAACATGTGCTCACGCAACAGGTACAAACACAGATGCTTTTTATTTATGACTCTCACTGACAAGCTTGATATATCTAAACCTCATCTGACCCCCAAATTTAAAGGTCCAGTGTGCAAGATTTAGGGGGGTGTATTGGCAGGAATGTTTACAGAGGGAGTGGGTACTCTTTTATGGGGTCGGCCATGTTTCTACAGTAGCCCAGAAAGGACAAAAACTGGCTCTAGATGGGCCTCTCATGGTTTTCACAAGCTTTGCAGCCCCCATAGTTTCTCCCACACTCTTTTTGCAACCTGCAACTTCACTACTAGGTGCCACTAAATCCTACACACCGGCCCTTTAATCCTAAATCTACTATGAGCCTGAATAATGAGTGAAGATCTTTGTGCCGTGGCTCAGCAAAGTGTAAATAAATGTGCATTTTCTTTCCTCCGTCCTCAGTTGGAGCAGCTACAGTGCGAGCTGTCTCGGGTGCTGAGGGAGCGGGACGCCTACAAGGCTCGCTACGAGAAACTCCTGAGCACGAACCATGGCATCGGTGGCGGCGATGCCCCGCCGACCCGCACCAGCAACCCACCTTCCCCGCCCCCTGACTACTTCCTCTGAGTTTAAAACCTGCAGGGAGAGGAAGAAGAAGAATGAGTAACAAGACCAGCCAACATGGAGCAATCAATGATGAGTAATCAGACTTGGGGAAGAAAACAAGGATGTGTACGTGTGTGTGTGTGTGTGTGTGTCTGTGTGTGTGTCTGCATTTGTGTGTGTGTTTGTGTGTGAGAGAGAAAGTGAAACAGAGACAATGGCAGGCAGTTCTGGGGGCTATACAACTGTGAAATCCAACCCTGAAATGATTAAAGGGGAATTGACTGTTAATTCATAGGGTTAGACTCAGCTCTAGGCTGCTTCCTGAACTTCATTTTAACTTCACTGTGAATGATAGTTGCACAAAAACACCAGCTAAGAGCTCTTTGAAGACTTTTGCTTGTGACATCAGTGCACAAAACAGGTGAAAAAAAAGAAGCTTTATCTCGCATTAAAACTTATCAGTAGTCCCTTACACTGCTTGGCATATTATCTATGCAATATTTTATAGCTGCAATGTACTCTCCAAAAAATGAGTGCTTGAAGCTCAAACTGTAGTTGTGTTTCTTTTTTTATAATAAGCTGCTAAAGCTGCAGAGGTCTGAGTAGTGCAGTGGTGCTGGATGTGGAGTGGTATGGGCTTGGATAAAGTATCCACGGCATGCAGTTGTATTTGCCAGCTAATATTTCACAGTTGCCTACCAAAGTGTTTAAAGCTCACCAAGACTTGTTATTCTTTGTAAGATGAATAATCATAGATTGAAGAATGTACAAGGATACCTTTCATGGGGGATCTTCCAGTGATTGTGCTAAATGAAATAGTGGGGATATTGCTCTTGTGTTTTAGCAAAGAAATCAACCTTTTGCTAGTCGCTGTTTGCTCTGGGTTTTTTTTGTTTTACATCTAGAGAAGTGGAGGGAGCGGGTGGTGTGCTTAACTAAAGCAACTGAACGTGAGAAAGGAACCCATCACAGCAGCAGCAGCAGCAGCAGCAGGCGTGAAAGAGTGTGGCATGATTTGTGTGGTTGTGTCCAGTTCTCCAGACTAGAGAGAGAGAGAGAGAGTTATTTTCGGGGGGGGGGGCAGATTGAACACCTCTGTTAACGGCGGACGACAATCAACACCAAGTTGATGCAACATGCGGCACCACAGAGCTGGTCACTGTGGGCTCCGGGTACTGTGGGCTACGGATGCAACAGAAGAGTTACCGGTGCAGGGATGAAAAATGAATCTCTTCGTGGAGACACCTTCTTAAATGTCCCATGAAATCATTGCCAGGGTTCATGCATTAGAGCTATTTATTTTGTTTGGGTGTAGGTTAAATAAATTGTTCTTTTATTTATTCACTTATTTATTCAGTATTTATTGTTTATTTATGTACTGATTCTAATTATTTTACTTTACCGGTTTTATTCCATTAGCGTGTATTTTTACTTTCCTACAGTTTATTATTTTATCCAATTGTGATTAGGATTAACATTATTACAAAAGTGATGGCCATTATCATGAGTTCCTGCTCCTGTTGTAGTGTGGTTTCATATGCATATGAAATAAACAAAGTACTTTACCATCCCTGTCATGCCGTGGTGTGTTTTTGTGCACCTTGCACACAGGTTTTAACCTCCATTCACCTATCTGAGCGTCTCCCACGTTCAGTCTTCCGCAGGCCAGCTCGCCCCCATGCCCCGCTCCATCCCTCTCTTTATCTCTGTCCCTCTATAGTGAGGCAGTGACCCTGGGTGTGCACTGTTTGGGATGACCTCATCTTCAGCTCTACCTCCCCTCTCTGTGTCTCTCGCTCTCTCTCTCTGGCCTGGTATAATAGGAGCAGGATTAGGGCTATAATAGCGCCCTGGCTGCTCACTGCCGGAGTCTATTGTGGCTTTGTGTGGGAGGGACACACCACCGCTCATGGCCACACTCACATTTTGACAGAAAACATGTCCAAATACACTCCTTGGATCAGAGACTAGAAATGGCTAGATTGAATCCAATGCAAGATGAGTCATGTGCGTCTTCAAACAGGACACAAGAGAAAAGAGGACCTGGTAGGCACATAGGTAGGTTGTCATGCCTCTTCCTACCAAAGAATACCCATATGACACATTTTAAACACTACATCCCTCAAGGACACACACATACACACACATACACACTCACACAAACACAAACAAAGCCAATTAGCAAGGAGAACGCTTGTCTTATGCTGCCCCCTAGCGGCCTCTCTCCATATCGCCCCCATCTTCCAGAGGTCAATGAGAGCTTCGTGACACTGAGCATCTTTTCCACACACACAGTGCTGCCTCCCCGCCTGCTTCCCCGCATCACAGCTCAGCTGAGCTGCACGCACCTGCAGCAGGAAACACCTCCAGCAGCGCGTGAGTCGTCCTCGGGTTGGCTGCTTCTCCTCTGCAGAAAGTCCAAACGTGTCAAGTCAGTTAGTGAGTGAGTCATAGTCAGCTTTTTGGGGAGAGCGGTGATGAATGTCGGTGCTGACTGCAGAACTGGACCTGGGCCCTGAAACCTGAGGAGACAGAGTGATAGAGGAGAGAGAAAGTGCACGAGAGAGAGAGAGAGGGAGAGGAGAGAGCGCGAGGAAGGGAAGCAAGAGAGAGAGAGGGGGAGCGCGTGCTTACTTTGTAGTTGCAGAGAGCCGCGTGACAGGTGAGAGATCATTCTCTGCTGTTTGAGCATGGGGGGGTTCATAAAGTGAGTTGGGTGGAGGTGAGGAGGGTGCAGGAGGGTGGTGTTCTGTGTGTCTTTCGGAGTCCTTACCCCCGGTTCTCAGTTTGCAGATGCCGACAGATGTGCCCGAAGACAGGCTCAACAACGAGGAGAGAGCGACCAAGGTAAGATGCACGGGGCTCCAATATCCGCTGTTTAATTAGCAGATTCGGGGGCTAATTGGACGGATGTGATTATATTTGATATTCTGGAGGAGTTTAATGAGACGTGTTTGTGTGTTTGAGGGTTGGTGGTGGTCCAAAAAGGAGCTGTCTGTTTACTTAATTAATTTGATTATTAAATCAAACTTTTGGCTAATTTCACTGACATGAAAATAGTAGGGTCAACACAGGTGTTACCAGCGATACTAATTAAGGTTCAGTTCCATTTAGTGCAGCACTGTGTGTTTCCACTGAGACAACATGCACCACAGCAGCACCCTGACTCTGTTTGACCGGAATGGAACGGGACTTTAATTAGTTTCATTGGTAACACCTGTGTTTACTATATCATGTCAAAATGGCTGCTGTGAAAAAGGTCTATTATTTTGCTTTTTGAGCATCGAGTCAGTCTAATTTATTCAATTTATCAAATGACAAAGATGTCCTAATGGTGACAAATCATCACATCCATTATCACCCGACTCTGGAGTCAACCTTTTAAATCTTTTAATGACTGTTTTTGTTTTTTGGTTCACTCTCCATTGGTTTCTGCTGTTTTCAGTGGAACCCCCCCCCCCTGTACACTTAATCACTTCACCACTGCAGACAAAGTAAGTAATTAGCATTAGCTGGTGAATATAGTGGATCATTTAGGGTGTAAAAAGAACAAGTATTTCCCTCAGGGGGTTGGTGGAGACCAAAACAAAGCTAAAAGGTCAGCAAATATTGGACTTTCATTCATTAGGAGGACACAAACATGACTCCAAATGAATGCTAATGCCAGAGTATGTCGTTTCCAAAGTGGACCAAAATTTGGGTACTGTAGATTTAAAGGATCACTCCATCGATGTTACACACAAAAGTCAGTTTACACACACTGTTTCTGTGGAGGAGTTTTGTCAATTTAATTAAAAAATTACCCTGATGATGTCATTAAGAATTATTTTGGATTGTGTTGTGTAACAACCTTCGATGTGGGCGTGAAGTTTGAAAGAGGGAGGTAATTTAGGAGGAAGGAAGTCTAATTAAAGATGAAGTTGTACTATGGGGATTGTAGCATCCAGTGTTTTTGATGCTTGACTCATAAGGGAGGATATCTCGACCTAGATTTTCAGTCTCTTGGAAGTCCCGTGACTTTATGGATGTGCTATAGCAATATTAAATAGCTGGATTACAACACCATCATGTTATAAAATGAAGAGAGTGTCCCTCCATGTTCCTCTCTCCTCCAGTGTGACAGTATGACTCTGTCCAGCACCCCGACTGTTCGCAGAGGAAGCACTCCTCTGCCAATTAAGCACCAGCTCAGACGAGAAGAAGCAGTCCACGATGACTGCGACTGGACCTCAGGTGCAGCTGGACCTTCTGCTTCACCTATCAGCTTTAGCCCAGCCTTGGATGACATGCTGACTGGAGCTGTTGAGGGCAGACATGATGGGCCTTTAAGAATCGCCCTGCTGGGGCAGAACGGCGTGGGGAAGTCTTCTCTGGCCATCGCCCTCGCTGGGGACATGGACAGGACAGCGTCTGTGGATTCTGAAGGTACAAAGACAGACAGGACTAATGCAGAGCCGTATAATGAAGTGGAGAGGCAGCCTGTAGTGCTGCTGCTCTCAGGTAAATAAAACACAGCACCCATCTCCCATCTGAGACCTAACTGCTGCACTCCTTGTCCTCAGGGGAGGGTTATGTGCGCACGGTCACCGTGGATGATGAGGAGAGCACCATCATTATCTATGACAACTGGAGACAGGTGAGCCAAACAACACTTCCCCGTTCCCCACACTCCCTGCTCCCTCATTAGGCCACTGAGCCCTCTCTGCTGCTGTATACAGGGTGCTCAGCTGCTTTTTGGCACTCACTGTGTTATATATAAATATATATATATATATATATATATATATATATATATATATATACATTGGTCTTCGTCTGAGGGCTGCCTCATCATTGCACTGCTCAGCTCAAAACGCATCTTTTTAGTTTCAGTTCTTAATTTACCAACAGCCTAATTTTATTTTATTTATTTGAATAATAGTGTAGCAGCTACTATCCATGCAAAAAAAGGCCACTAAGAGGCTAAGTAGGCTCTTCACTGCGACTCATTCAAAAGCAAAAATTCCCCAGTGACGCTGGATGTGTTTTAAACAAAAGAATAACAAACTCATTTTAATTTGATGTAACGCAACAGTCAATAGAAAATATAAGAGCCCTACTCACACGCTTTTTCTTTTTTTTAATTGACTGTAATGTTTATTAAGCTTTTGTTCATATTTACAATGAAAATAGAGACAATAAAGAAAAAGCAGAAGAAAAAAATAAAAACAGTATCAACAACAGTCATGGCTGCAGGTTTGCATAGTCAGAACGGTTGAATACAAAACCAGTTTCTTGGCTTTATACAGTATTCAGTTCATGCATGTTTTTCGTTATGTCACACAACATCCATTTTCCCATTTAGTACTAGAGACGTTCTCCTTCAGTCGAAGTGGGTAGGACATTTCTGTCATACAATACAACTCTCTTACAAATCGTAGCCATTGTTCTTTACATTTTGTCTCCTACAAATAGAGTTCTTTCTCAAGAGATAAGACAAATAGTTCCTGGATTACGAGTGCATACAGACATCTTTGAGGGGGAAAAAATGACTCTGCAACTGCATCCATCCATTCATACATAAATTTGCATTTAAGCTTATCTCAGCATGCACAGGACAAAAGGTGGAGAACACCTTGGCCAGACACCTAGCACAATATAGAATAAGAAATGAGATTAAAGTGAACATGTATTGTCAAAAGAAAATGAAAGGAACTACAATATACAGTGTATACCAGATGCTTACTGCCTATGTAGCATGTGTTAGATGTGCTCATATTGTAGATCTGCAACATATCACATTGTTTACTGTACTTGAAAGCACAATAACAAAAGATTCTGAAATAGGACAATAAATCTGTTGCATCTGGTAGACTGAGGAAAGCTCATTATCAGGTTGTTTTTGCACACTTTTTCCTCTTTTCCCTCGAGAGCAGTTCAGAGGCATCTGTGTGTGTGTGTGTGTGTGTGTGTGTGTGTATGTGAGAGGGAGAGCTGCCCACAGAGCAGATGTGCCAAACGATGCATTAATGTTCTTGATTTAGGTGAATGTGTGAAAAAAACTGAACACACACACACGCACACACACACACACTCGTGACACAATTTTTTTTTTGTGATGTGTGGATTCTTATGTGTTACACTTGGAATAATGAGTTATATTTGTTGTGAGAGATGGTCTGTCTTATATAATTGTGTAGTGTTGCATCTTTATCTAACATTAGAGTGTAAAAGCTGGTCTGCGCTCAATTCTGGACTTCATCAAAATTAAATGAAAAGTCAATGAACCGTGGCAGCTCTGACTAAAGACAGGCTGAGGTTTTTTCCACAGTGTGAAGGATTCACTCAGGGATATTTTATTTTTATGGATTTTTGTCTAGCTTTTGCTCGGAGAGGATGAGTGTATGTGTGTGTGTGTGTGTGTATCAGCAAGAATTTGAGGTGTGCTGCGTTTGGCATTATCTACAGTAGTTTCTCATTTAACCACAGGGGATTTTAGATAGAGCTCTCAGTTGTCTGTTCCTGCAGGCAACACTTTAAAATCAAGTGCATGCAGCGACAGAGAATCAAACATTTGTGCTCAGCCTTTGCATTTCCCTTAACAGCATATCTAAACGGCAACAACAGTATTGTAACATACTGTCTGCCTCCGTCTGTCCCTCAGGATCTGTCAGCTCTGCTGTGTGAGGTGTGTGTCCTGGTGTTTTCAGTCACCGACAGGCGTAGTTTCCACCGCACCGCTCAACTCCGACTTCTCCTGAGGGAGATTCAGCCCCAGACTCCCATCATCCTCGTCGGTAACAAGAGTGACCTCGTTCGCACACGCGAGGTCACCTCTCAAGGTAAGATGAACCCCCCATTTTCATCTTCACCTCACTGCCCTTTTTTCCTCACCTGCTTTATTGTTTCCTTCCGTCGTGGCTTTCATCCTCACAGCTGGTGTTGACATTTGCAGCTCTTTATCTCTGACGGTAAACACTAACGTAGGGTGAAATCTGTGAAAATGTAAATGTCAGTGTCTCAGCTTCATGGCAGTGTGGGTGTATGAAGGAAGTCACAATTACATTTAAAGCAAGGGAGCATTCACTGTGAGCCTATATGTGGCGTACCTCCACACTTTAAGCCCCTGAAACCTTCGTTTCAAACCTTCAACACATCCAGAGTTTTTCTTTATTAAAAGTATAGAGTGGTAAAGTGCAAGGATTTATTGCAGGCACCCATCGTGTAAGCTTGTGTATATGAAAACTTTGAGGCACAAACTAACTACTACTCCCACAGTGGATTTCAGGAAGAAACATCCAGGCAAGCAAGCTAAAATGATGTTATCATTGTGCTGCTAATGGCAGGTGGAAACTACGGAGATGACTAAAAACACAATATGCATCTTAAGTCAATTCACTTTTGATTTCTGGATCTGTTTTGGATGAATTCAGCAACTACAGTGCCACATTTTGTTTTCAACGATGAATTTGCCACAGCTCTGACTGGCTTCTTCTCTGTAGTGTCTGAGGCTCATGGGTATTCTCATCTCGTCCCCTCTGTCCTCCGTACTCCTGCTTGTTACCTGAAAATCAATCTCAGTACATCATCTTAAAAGATGTCTCAGTTCCTAAATTGCATCTCGAGGAGAGAAGAGGTTTGCTGGAGGAGCTGTGAGCGAAGGTGCACAGGTGTATGCTTTGCAGAAGTGTTTTTTGGCACCTGCGACGCATAAAAGAGAGTTGACACACAGCTGGAATATACAAACCATGGTGGGAGTACTGTACAGATGTATTTATAAGTTGTATTAGTTATTTTAAATGATTAAATGCGCGATCAAACTGTGTGCCCTTTACCATTTCAAGACGCTGCTCTAATCACATTCCTTAATGATATTTCACCTTGATATTACTTATGTTATTATTATGTGAATACAGTTAATTGTGATGTGAGTATAAATTGAATTAAATTAGGAGTAGTCTCTGAATGTTCTCAGTCAGTCAGTCATCTTTCTTTGAAATGAGGTAAATCTGGGGTAACTGGACTTGTAGACCAAGAATCAGGAGTAAATATATCAGTTGCAATGAACCTTATTATGCTCATCTGATATTAGAAAAAATACAAGAGTGGGTTATAACAGTACAATAGACAGATGATGCAGCTGAGCCACACTTCATACTCAATTGACTTTGCTTTAAAATGATGGCTCAGAGGAGGAGGCGAAGAGCCACAAGGATTTAACCAAATGAGATATCTTCGCCTCCTCCGCTCGCATCTCTGATAAGAGGGACCAAGACGCAAGGAGAGGAGGCAAGGAAAGGAACTGAGGATGTACAAACTGAGAAAAGAGAAAGGCCGATGATTTCTCAGAAACAAAGTTGAAATCATTAAAACTGTTGGTACTTTAAACTTATATAATCACATTACCCAGAAGGTTCCTGTGATTTTATGTTGAATAATACTGTGGATATCGTTCTGATTGGTGCATGTAAATATGTGACATCACATTTTCCAGCTGAGGCCACACCCACTTCAGACCAGTGAGAAAAACAAAGTCGAAACCAGACGTCCAGACCTCTCGTGTAAAATAACCAAAAACTGTTCCAGCTGTCGCAGACACTCGTGTGTTCTTATAGGGCCTCAAAAACATTCATGCTCATCACAAGAAGTTGATTAAGAAAATACGCTTTGATGGCCTTTAACGCTCAGTGTTTACAGTTTACTGCATAGAGGCTCATTTAAGTGAAAATGAGGTAGAATATCTGCAGCTTGTCGTGTTGTTTCTGTAGATAAAACTTGTGTAGCATCATCTCTGCTAACTTGCTCCAGGGTGTGCTAGTAAACAACCCCCGTCATGTCTTGTTTTCATGTTTGGCTCTGTTATCATCTGTCTCTACCCCTGACATGTTTATAGTGGCTGACAGTTACTTGTCTTTGTGCATCAGATCATACTCCCCTCAAGATGTTTTTGATATCAATACTTCTGTAAGTCTCAAAAAACCCAAACCATCTTCCCTCATCACGCTATAATTGTTCCTGACAAGCTTCTTGTGATTGCTTTCAAGTGTGTTTGGAAAATTGGATCAGAGATACCCCCCCCAGGGCTGCCCTCTGGTACAAAGAGCTCTTCAATACACCCTCCCAGATGAAAGAATATGAGCTATCTTTAGAGGAAATTATGGGTTGTTGGTGAAGGTTTGGTCACCTATTCTAGATGAACAACAGAACACCAGGCTTTTAACGGGTAATGTGCTCCTTTGAATGGAAGATCCACAACTACAAGCACTGCACGATACATAATATGGCCTGGCTGCTGACGACTGGTTACCTATACTGTGATGTTTATGATGCTCACTGACTGTGAGGATGTGGCAGGTAAATGTGGTTGTTTTGGGGCACCATGTTAAGGTGCATCATCCACAGTTTGATTCAAGCTTTGCTTAAAATTAAAATTAAAAAATTGCTTAAAATTGTTTTTTGTTTTCAATCAAATGTACAATAAATCCTCCCAACAATGTGACTACTAAATTGGTTTTACATGTCGGGCTTTGTGCTGTAATGAAAGGTGTTTCTGTTATTTTGTCCACCCCCTAAATTTGCCAATAATAAGGCCAGAATTTAAGATTATGTTCTTCTCTCCTCACAATCTCTTCTATCAGAGGCCATGTCCAGCGCCGCCCTCTACAACTGTCTGTATCTGGAGATCTCTGCCTCTCTGGACCACCGTACTCCGGAGCTCCTAGAGTGCGCCGTACGGCTAGCCAGGGGTCAGTCCCCCTGGCCTCCGGGTACCAGTGCAGAGGACATGAGCAGCGGAGGCCAACGTGAGAGCATCACCTCCCGTGCAAAACGTTTCCTGTCCAGCCTGGTGCCCCGGTACCCGCGAGAGCGAGAGGTGGGCAAGTTCATGAGGCAGAAGTCCCGCTCGTGTCACGACCTGGGGGCGCTGTGATGGGGGGGGGGGGGTTAACGGTTAGATTGTTAACAGAGGTAGCTGGAGGTGATGTAGTATACCAACAGAGAGAGGAAGAGGGAGTGATATAGCAAAAAATGTGAGGAGGTGTGATGGAAGGACAATGTTGTGAGTGATCGTGTGCATCCTCCAGAGGAAAACAGGGAGAGTGACAGTAATGTTAGTGATATTTATCATAGGATGAATTAGAAATTTTGTACACAGACTAAACACAGAAGAAGATAAAATACTGTAGTAGAACACATGTAAATAAACTATCGTAGTGATACATACCTGCCACCCTCAGAGCTTTGAGAGCTAAATAAATTGCTTTTTGAGTCTTGAGGGAGTCATCGCATGTCTGCTTTGTTATTAAACAACTTGTCACATTGTGCTTACAGCTGTTCATGTCCAGGATAAAGTCATGACCACACACATTCTGAACTCATTAGTGGGCTAGACTTTGCCGATGATTCATGTTGTGTTCATTTACACTCAGCTATTGTGGTATCCATGGGGATGGTAAGCAGTAAAATAGTGAAATGCCAGCAAGGAGAGAAGGGAATTAAAGAGATAAAAACCGGACTTACAGAGCTTAGCGTGGCAATATGAGAAGGAGCAGTGAAGGAAAGCTGGATTATTGTATATGGAGTGATTGTTGCCATGTTACGGTTGTCAAGGAGACCTGATATCACTGAGACATACACATTATGTCCATTTAAGCTCTGTGACTATACCTCCACTCTGTGGTGTTAGGATAGGAAGGCTGCATGTATGCAGCAAATCGTATTTTTAAACACAAAATTCAACTCTGAATTAAAAATGCAGAGGATTTTGTCAGATATCAGCTTCTCTGCACTCATCTGTATCACTCTCTACCCTCAGTACTTCCATCCTCCCACTTCCACCCACCCGTGAACAAAGATTTAGCACACCATAGGTCGTTATACCCATCATTTGTTATCAAAGGGGAGAGCTGTGCTATAATAGAAGTAAAAAATAAAATGGTGGCATGATATTCTGACTCATTCCCTTGGCTGCAAACTACTGGAACCGATTGAAAGGTTAAGATTTTGGATTGCCACACATGGGACGCAGGCTCCCTCTTGTGGCTGAGATGAGGTTAAGAAATATTCATGCGGTTCATCCCAGTTCAAGTTTCACTTCAGCAGAGCACCCAATTTACTCAGTGAAAGTGCATCTGGAAAGATTGCGAGACAGATTCATGGGGAAGTCTTTTGGGTTGTCATGAGATAGTCAAACTTTGCATGCAAACCAGCTGCAGACAGAGGGTGTTATAGGAGGTTTAACGTCACTGAGAGGAGCTCTGATCGAAAACACTGCAGTTGTGCATTCAAGAATATAAATAATCATAAAAAATAGGACATTCCAGCTATAAAAATGGATGCATCAAGCCTGTATGCAGTAACAATCTCTCCGGTGGCGTAGTTTTATTCCTTTTCACAGTTATGAAATCACAGGCTGACCACTAGCAAGAAAAAACTGTTTTATTGTGCCAGATTGTTTCTTGGCTTTGGTTTTTATACAGATTAAACAAATATATAAAGTGTTAGTGAGCATCACAGGTGCTGGTAGGTGGAATGTTAACTTTGTACAGAGTTACAAGACTAGCTGTTTCCAGTTTTGAAGCTAAGCTCTTTTCAACAACTATACCAGAAAGCAAATACATGTATATCCCAAAATATTGGAACTATTCCTTTAACTGAAATGTTATTTTTAAAGCTGGTGTGCAGACAGACCTTTTCACAGCAGATATTTTATCTCATCGTGGCAGGAAAAGAACAAGTGAAATGTTTTGTTAACGTTGGCTCTGTTACAATAAGTGTCCCAGTGAGTCAGCGTGTGCAATATCAGGGCACTGAAGGTGAAGAAAGAAAAACATTTTAATAACTTCCATCTGTGCTGCTACACTGCGAGGGTCTATAATGGGATGAAACAACCACAGAAGCTTTAAATTGTTTTCTTTGTTTAATGGAATGTGAGAGAAAGTACATTGTTAGTGAGTTTTCATGGTAGACAAAAGAGATGACATTGACAAGACAGTGGAGCCCTAAAAAAAAAAGCACACTAAAGCTCAAAAAGGGGGTGGATGAGCCACTTCAGAGGCTGCAGGCCTGTAACTTCTTGTCAGCCAGCTTGAGAGACACCCAGGTGTTGAGCATGGAGGCCCTCAGTTTGCACCACACCAGGTGATCGGTCAATCCAAAGATCTGTGCGGCAAACTGAGCAGCCGCCTCGGGGGAGAGGATTGTGGAGCAGCCAAGACCTGCAGGGAAGGTGGGGAAGACAAAAAAAGGAAGCGTCAGTTACCGTGATGAGTAAACTCACATGTCACTGTCTAAGACATAACACAGGGAGTGCTACGCTTACCGCTTGGCATACGGAGGGATGACCAGACATCTTGTGCACCCCAGTCTGGAGTGAGAGGTGGGCAGTTGATGACGGGATACGCCGTGTTTCCAGACATCACGGGCCCTAGGCCGTTACTTCTGCCGGCTACAGCCACAAAGACAGTGGGTACACCGTCACCTGAGGACAAGCATACACATATTAAGACATGACACGTAACAAAACGCCCAGAAAAGAATAGAAAATATGTTAAAAATGAAAACCCACCTTCATATTCTGCCTTGATGCGCAGCGTCTCATCTGGACCTTTGTGTGCAGAGGTGACTCTCAGGATGCAGTGGATGCCGTAGGAGGTACAAGCCTTCCTGATCTTTTCACAGTGAGCCATGTCTGAAGTGGAGCCCATCAAAACCACCACCCTGCCGCTAGCCTGGGGCTCCAGCAGCAGCTAGAGACACGACACAGGACTCATTAGCTCCATGCAAGTCCCAGTTTGTATGCTGATGTAGAGCAATATCAAGCTAGAGTTTGCTCACATTAGCCATCGTAAGTGACTGAATAATACACCAACACATTTATTGATTTAAGATCTGAAATTTGTGAAGAGCAACAAAGCTCAGATAACTAGATTAAAATAAACTGTGTGTGTCTGTTATAACACATTGATTAAAAGCAAACAAATGCCTGAACCTGTCCTGATAACAAAGACTAGATTGGGTTCAGTTTGTTCAGTGTACCTTGACCCTTTCAGAGACCCACTCAAAGTTCCTCTTCACCATCTGCATTGCCTCTGGGGTGACCTCTTTAAGGTCTCGGTACACCTAAAAAGACAGAAAAACAGGTTAGCTTTGATTTTTAATTAGAAGAAAGCTTCAAAATGAAATGACAAGACCAAGAAGAGTTCCTGACCTGCTTATCTTTCTGCTGGCTGCGATCTCCAGCTGGCCACAGCCTCCATGAATCGTTGTCGATCACATCAGCGAGGACGATCTCTTGAGTCTTCACGTTGACGCCAAACTCGATCTAGAAACAAAAAGAGGATAAATTGTGAAGCAGCTACAAAAGAGGTCAGTGGTCACACCAGGATACCAGTTTGACCAGCAGAGGGCAGCCCCACACTGCATACCTTCATATCCACCAGCGTGCAGTTCTGAGTGGCCCAGGCCTTCTCCAGAATCTCAAAGATGGCCACGGTGCTGCGATTCATGATGTCCACCTCGCACTGGCCGATGGTGAGCCCAGCCAGAGAGAACTTGGCCTCCAGCAGCTGCTCCTCCGACCACTGAGGGTCATTGTTGGCATCATCCTATATCAGAAAGCGACTGATTACATAAAGACGGATGTGATACGACGTGTGGCCACTTTGAGTGAAGTTACAGACTGGAAACACACTGCAGGTGTCAGACTCACCTTAAAGAACATCTCCATCTTCAGGGGGGTGAAGCGGTATCCTTCCTTGACTCCTGGATTCCTCTTGAGGAATGATCCAGTCGCCACTCTGCGACATACCCACTCAATGGGAATCATCTCACAGTGGGTTCCGATGAACGCCGTGTCTGAGTGCTGCTTCACAAAGGCGGTCTTAATTCCTGAAAGAAAGAGGCAATATTATAAAAAAAAACACAACATCTGAAACTCAGCAATATAACTTTCAAAAAGGTTTTTCTGTCCCCTAACATGAACTGAGAGGGATGTGATTGGTCACGTTCTGGTTAATTACAAGCGTCAAAGTTTGAAGTCACAAGACAGCCGTTAGCACTGATGCACACCACGCTCACGAGTGGCGTGTGGGTTGCAGTTACCCAATTATTTTTAAATTAAAGCAAGATGGAGAGTCATTTTGGGGCGTTTTTTTTTTGGGATCTAATGACAGACACGCATGCACAGTGAACCTACATGTGTCAACATTATGGCAGGACTCTGTCAGCTCAGTGCAAAGAAGTTATTACTGAATTAGTAAACGTTGAGAAAACTGATTCTGGGCCACTTAAAAATAAGAAATAACCAAAATCTGGACATGCTCTAAAGAAGTGTTTGAGACACTTTGAAAGATATTTAAGCAACATTTAGGATTAATACCAATTAACATCAATGGAAACATCTTCTACAAATAATGCTTAAATGTATCACAATTAAATGGTTAAAGCCTGATACCCCCAACATACAGTATGTGGATATTTGTTAGCAGGTGGCGCTCTGCTATGGCTATATTATATTTATTTAACATATTACTTTCATTTAATTATGTAATTTTGCACTCATATCTAACTTGAACACTGTTAAATACACTCTTATGTTGAGTATTAAGCAGATCAAAAGTGTGAAACGCCAGACAAAATGTGAATATGTATGCAAGTGATTATACAAGTTGCTGAAACTGGAATAAAAACTAAGTTAAGGAATAATGAATAAGCAAAACTGTGTCTGAGGACGTTGGCTGCAGCTTCAAACACGTTTTAAAAATGCTGAATCTGATAGACTTGTTTCCTAACAGCTAACTGAAAAGGAAAACAGGCCAAAGGTTGTCTTTCTGTCAGAATACGGTCACCTTACTGACCTCTTATCTCACTCACCGGGTCAAACTTGGATCCCACAGTAAGATCCAGTGGCATTCTCTCATTCATTCATTATGTGTGTGTGAGGGAGTGCTTACAAAAATAAGTGTCATAACTCTGCAGTAATTATACCCCTCACAATAAAAGAATGTTTCTCAACATGTGGGAAAGACGCCTCAGGGTGTGTGTGTGTGTGTGTGTGTGTGTGTGTGTGTGTGACACATTGAGACACAACCGATCAACAGACTGTAATAAGTTCACTGAGGCCTCACCAGACTCCTGCAGGAGCTTGAACACGCAGCTCGTCGTTTTATTGGCAATGGCAGCTTTGCCCTCCATCTGGTCTTTCCTCACGGCATTCCCAGCGGTGATCTGGTCTTTGGACTGGACCAGAACCAGTCCGGGCTGGTCCACAAGCTCAAAAATCTGCTTTGTCTTCCCCTCATTCAGCTTCTGTCCGATTTTCAACTCTAGAAAAAAACCACAAAAACACGCACGCATTAATACATAAATTAAACGCCGCACATGTAATGTAACAAAACATGCACTTATTGTTGTATCTACTGTACCTGGTGTGGATGCCATGATGCTGTTCCGTAACGAGCCGCAGTCCTGAAGGAGAGAACAGACAAAAAACTGCAGGTCAACTTTGGGAAAGTTGGGCGATGAAGAGGAGACAGCAGCAGCAGGAGGAGGTGTGCAGCACAAGAAGAGGGAAGTGGAGTCTGTCTTACGTGCTTCGATAACCAATCACATTCCTCAGCTTACTCTGCCAACCAATCACGGCGGCGCATTTATCAACACGTGGGGGGAAGATGCTCCATCACCACACGAAAGTTTTATCAACTGAACTACGTCCATTTTCTCTCTGTCAAGACTGATTGATTTATCGAAACTTCATCAAGAAGACACTGTAGTCTGTTTAATCTGATTCAGATTAGCCGTTGCCCTCTTGATGCAAAATACCACGTGTGTTTTCGTCAATTTAAACTGTTTGAATAATCGTTTTTTTGATCATGTCATGTGTTTTTATCGTCTCAAAGTTACTTTTTTCGTCCGTTTCAACGATGTCAGCTGAGTTCGTGTTGTTTTAACGAGCCACGTTGCGCCCTTACCGTCAACGGTTGCGGCACGTGTTCGGTCACTACTATCAGAGCGCGTTCAGGCAAGCAAGCAGGCACGCACGCGCTGATTGCCCAGGGCAACGCAAGCACGAGACTTGTCCGTTGGTGGGGGGGCTGGGTTCACCCACCAAGAACCGGACCGGTCGACCGACTGACTTGACCTGACAGCGGCGAGATGGAGTTTGAGGAGTCCGGTATCGGGGAAGAGTGCGGGGTTTTCGGATGTGTGGCTGCCGGAGAGTGGCCCACACAGCTGGAGGTGGCTCAGGTCTTGACTCTGGGACTTGTGGCGTTGCAGCACAGGTAAGTAACGGAAAGGTGTATCAGGATAACAGATAAGGTCAGCTTAGAGGCCATTTTTAAAGAGTTTTTAAGTCCTTAAAGTGTGGCTAAAACAGCTGAGCTAAACAATCAAGTTAAAGTGTTGCATTTTTGTGTCCATGTCACAAGTTTTGTGTCAAATTCACGAACAAAGTATGTGTTGTTAAACCCGTGACTCAAGGAAACGATGTTTTTTGTGTTGAGAAGAAAATAAGTAATCTCTACATTCACATGAACAAGAAAAAAATGAATTGAAACAACAAATAAATCATGCTCAAGAGTTCCCCCAAATTAAATATGCTAAATGTCACCATTAACTCAATATGGAGTAACAATGGAACTCTAAAATATTTCAACTAATCTGCTGATTATTTCCTGATTTAATCAATGTCAGAAAATAAAAATGACTCGACGATTGATTTACCACAATTTCATCAAAAAGAAACTACCTCTTCAACAAAATTAATTAATCTGATTCAGATTAATTGTCATCCTCATGATGATACCATGTGTATTTCATTAATTAAAGGTGTTTGATTTGATTATCTCATATGATAACCTCTTATAGCTTAAAGAGTTATCTTCAAACTGCTTATTTAATTCAATCAAAAGTAAAAAACCCAAAGATATTTAGTTTATCATATGTGACGAAGAAAAGCAGCAAGTTATCAAAATGATTGTTGATTAATTTCCTGTTAATCGAATAGTCATTGCATCTTTAAAATATGACACACATACCTACAGCCTGTTTAAGGATAATTTACCTTGGGTTGCACAACCTTTAGTACTGTTTGTCACGTGGGATTAGTAGATATTACCTCTCTTTCTGGGGATGGATCAGAGGAGGCCATTGAACACACTGAATCGATCTTTATTATCGGGATGTGATCCTGCTCTTCTTTACAGCGGGCCTTCACCTTATCAGCAAAGTCCGAGCCCAGTTTTTTTGCTGGCGTCTGCAGTGTGTGGTCTGAAAAAAGGGGGAACAAAAGCAGGTTAAAATTCAGATTATTATTCTTACATGTAGAAAAAGGTTTCTTGGTCCGGCAGTGGACTTCATCACGAGATGTACCTTTTGTTAGCAGTTACAACCGTACCCTTATCCATAATTTCATTACTCCGTGGCAAATCATGGGACCGGGTTAGAAATTACAAAGGCTTCAGTCAATTCATGTGACATACAAAGTGAATACTGATGGAGGCACATTTCAAACCTTGATCTACGGCTTTTCTCTTCATTCCTCTGTTTGTTGAATAGGTGTCCTCTTTTTCCGCTCTAGTTTCAGAAGAGCCTGCAGACAACATGAAACGGTTATAAGACAATAGGCCAATCGTTAATGTAAAAAACACATTTTCATACGTTTAAATGAAGTTGGACTTCTTCAAATAAAAGTAATGTATCTAAATAACTTATTTTATGATAAAGTACTGAGATAAACCTCACCTTACCTCAGTGTTTCTACCCCATCACATCACTGAATGTGATTTTTTTTTTTGGGGTGGGGGGGGGTTTATTCTAGCCTTTGGAAAAGGTTGTTTATTTCCCATTTATTTCAACGATTTCTTGACCCTCTGGGGTCCTATCTATGTCCCTATCAATTGCTTTTGCAATCATGGGTGATTATTCAGATCCCAAAGGGTTAAATAAAGATTTAAAGAGTCAGTTTGGCCAAAATTACAATTAAAAACATATTTTCTCATTTATCGCTAGCCATTCAGATAGTTGTGATTTTATTTGACCAGATTTTGAGACAGAGGTGAGGTTTTCCTCCCAGTACAATGGAGGGGCATTGGATCCTGTTTGTGGTTCTTTCAGCATTGAAATACATTTGAAAGGATTTAGCCACATTAGAGCTTCTTTCTACAGAACAAATAGTCCCTATTAAAACAGTTTGCAGCAAGGACTATGAGAAAATGTGTTGACAATTTGGGTGAACCAGCCCCTTTGTTCAAAATGGCACTTTTGGAGATTTTAAGTTGAATTTAGGTGATGTAATGTTTAATTTGTAAATGTGACTTGTTCAAGATGTAAAGTCAAAACAAACCTTGATTGTTTTATGGCTTTTTCTGTAGGTTTCATGTGTGGATTTTGGTCTTTAATAGTAGAAATTTATGTGAATTCTTCTCATTAAATAAATAATGATATTGGGCTCACTCATTAATCTGTGCTGTTGATCCATGCGAAGCTCCTGGACCACATGTAGTCTCGGTTCTTCATTGTTTGGTGTAACATCGAGGCTTATAGACGAGACAGAACCAGAGCTAGAAGATCTTTCTTCCATTGCTGCCGCCGTTGTGTTCATCTTTGTCAAATAGACGTCTACGTGATCGTTCTCCTCACAGTCCTCCAGCCTAAGCCTGCCTGAATCCTGGTTGTCTGCGGCTCCCGTGTCACGTGGCGAGCCATTGGTTGTGCGGTTCATAATGGCGTCCACCTCGTCGTAGAACCTCATAAGGCGTCTTGGGTCAGCTTCGTCGCTCTTTCCTCTTTGGAGGGAGCGGTAAAGGTACTTGAGGTTTTTGTACTTGGTGTGGCACTGCTTCCAGTCGCGTTCGATGCCTTGCTGCATTAACCTGTTGGAGATCTGGACGAAGATGTCTCTCTTTCTGGTCGAGCTCTCCAACTGCCTGCACACGCGTTCGTCCGACCAGACTTGAACCAGCGCTCGCACCTCCTGATCGCTCCAGTTTCGACCCGTGTCCGACACTGTGACCACGTGGAACTGTTCGGAGCTGGACGGGTCTGCGAGAGTTAGATGTGCATCTGGAGTGAACAGAAAATAGATGAAGGGAAGGAAACATTACATCAACTGTAAACTGCAGTGATTGTTGATGAAGCATACCTGTTCCTCTCCATTTGTCCATGTCTGCGTCCATATCGTAATCATCACTGTTGTCATCTGAAAATAAAGAAATTTGTAGAAAAATTGATTGTTCTTGTAGCCTTGAATACAAAACTGCTACATGCACCTCAGACTGGATACATACCATCGTCAATTTCAATGACAACCTCACTTTCTGAGGCTAATGTCTGTGCTGGTGTTTGTAGCCTCCCTGCTCCCATTTCTCCATCGTACAACTTCTTCTGCATCTCCATAGTCCCGTTCTCGAGCCCTCGGTCCAGCAAAATAGCTTCCACCTCATCGAAGAACTTCATGTATTTCCCGGGGCCCCCTGCGCCGCTGCCTCCGGCGGCATGAGCACTCTTGGCTGTCTTGTAGTCGTACTTCAAGTTCTTGTATTTCGTCCGACACTGTTTCCAGTTGCGTACCACTCCAAAGTTTCTCTGCATCTGGCGGGCCATCTCTTGGAAGATGGATTTGTTGCGTAGCGTGCACTTCAAGCTCTCCCGAACGCGCCGGTCAGCCCAGACGCACAACAGCGCTCGCACCTCGTCGTCCGTCCAGTGGCGACCGCCTTCTTCGGCCACGTTCGGGGTGTAAGGAAGAGCCCGATGGATTCGACTCCTGATACCTGTACACACATGCACACAGTTTGGTTGATTTTTAAAGAATAAGATGGCGCTTGGATCAAAAATCTGACTTTAGGCTGTTTAGATCAGGGAAAAGTTTAGTTTAACTGTTTAACTAAAATGTGTTGAGCGTTGTCGTGATCATCAGTGCCAAAGTTGGGCTTGAACCTACATTTACCTTCCTGCATTGTGACTGAGGAAGGGTAGATTCCTCTTTGATTACCCACATCTTCCACCTCTTCCTCCCAGCCCTCCTCTGGCCTTGCATCCACTCCTGGGCTGTAGTTTTGCTGCTGCTGCTGCTGCTGCTGCTGCTGCTGCTGCTGCTGCTGCTGCTGCTGCGTCAGGCTTCCTGCTCTGAAGTCCCAGGCTCCTGCACTTGGCCTGACACTCCCACCAGCTGCGCGCAACACTGAGCCTCCTCAGACGCTCTGAGATCAACTCAAATGTGGTTCTGCTTTCAGCTACGTGCTGAGCTCCCACCTCGTCCCACACTGTCATGAGAGCCAGCACCTCTGCCTCCCCCCACTGCCTCTCCACCGAGCCTTTCTCTTCCACCACCTCCCTATCACCTCCTCTTTGTCTCTCTGCTCCTCTCTCCATGTTTGAGCTGACCTGGAAACGCTTTCTTTTTCCCCAATCCGTCTGTCTCTGCAGCCCGGTTCCCTAGGCAACCAGGCGGTTAAGCCTGAAAGCAACGCCTCCATGCAGAAAAGCAGCCTCACCACTGGCTTAAGCTGTGTGCTGAGGGGGAGGGACCAACTGTAATCCGAGAAGCAGCTTGGTAAATAGGCTGAAACCGCAGCAAGACGACTCTCCATATATGGCAGCCCCACAGCCGAGAAGCAGACGTTTCTGTTGCCTTTTTTTCCCTCCCTCCTTCCTCCCTCTTTCCTGCTTTATTTTGCCTGAACCAAACCAGTTTAGTTTGCCTCAAGGCTCATATCAAACTGTTAGGACTGAACATGCCGAGTCTTGCAGAAAAGAGACTGAGAGATCGCTCACTTCCCCTTTTTTGATATATTTAAACTGTTATATTTACATGTGGTTGTTTGTGTCCACTCAGGGGTCAGGAAAGTGCTGGCATTGTCACATGTGATGGAGCCGATCCACCCACGTACACAGCCCACAAGGTAACACTGATCATAACCTTTTATGATTAAAATGTCGGAGCTGTTTTTCCAATAAAGTTGCACCATAAATCAAAACTTTTCATCATTACAGTGACATTACAACACACAGTTTGACACTTTCCCACAACATATTACCATTTACTCAAATATCAGTGCAGACTGTGTATGAAAACATCTTGACTGATTCCTCCTGTTGTTGTTGTTGTTTTTTTAGGGAATGGGATTAGTGAACGCTGCTTTCTCACCCGAGGCTCTCCTGAAGCTGCGCTATGGTAACCTCGGTATTTGTCACACGCGCTATTCAACCACAGGGATCTCGGAGCTGCAGAACTGCCAACCCTTTGTGGTGGATACGCTGCACGGCAAGATCGCCGTGGCTCACAATGGAGAGCTGGTTAATGCTCAAGCTCTGCGGAAAAAGGTGAAGATGAACCCCGGTGCATATCAATCAGTGGGCCTCTGTGTCAAACTGGGCCTCTTTACACAGCGTGCATGACATCTGTTTAGTTGGTCAGTGTTATGATTGAGTGTGAGGAACTAGAATGAAATAACACACTTGTAAATGTGCCGGGCAGGTAATGCGCCATGGTGTAGGCCTCTCCACCAGCTCAGACAGCGAGCTCATCACCCAACTGCTGGCTTTGACTCCACCTATGGAGGAGCTGGATGCACCAAACTGGGTTGCCAGGTCAGTGTTGAGACTCTCAGCCCTCCGTCTTCACTTACAAACCCTTATGTAACCCTTATGTATTATGTAATAAGATTATATTCAAAGGTAAATATATACAATAGAACCAAGGGAGCGTATATTTCTATTATTCACATCAGGAAGAGGAAAGCAGCATGAAAGTCTGCTCATGTTGGGGTTAAAAGTTCAATTCATTTATTCCAAATTTGGCAGAATTAGATTTTTTTGGACTCTCGAAGAATAATTATTATTATCATGATTGTTATTGTTGTTATGGGATCCTTTTAAAAAACGTGTATTTATAGAACAGTGTTCTCTCCCTTTCATGAAATTAGTCGAGGACCATTGAAAGCTGCAAATTTCACCCCAAGCCTCCTCAGAAATCCCTATTCCAGCTTCTTTTTCACACTTTTCAAACCAAGTGTTTTCATTTTTAGCATATCAAAGCGCTTTGTACAACATAATTACTATTTTCATAATCAATTGTTGGGTCATTTTTCAACCAGAAATCCCAAATATTTGATGGTCTTAGGTTCCCCAGTGGGAGGATTTGCTGCTTTCTCCTGTTTTACATGATAATAAATGTAATGGTTTTTTTTTGGACTCTCAAAGAATAAGTTAATGTTTCCATTTTAAATATTTCCTCTATTTCAAAAACAAAGCATGTCTTGAGTCTTGAATTCCATTTCAATACAAATTCAGCTTGGGGCAGTCTCAGAACATGTGGTAATGATTTGCCACATTGTCTCCAACACATCAAACTCATATTTCTGTATCTCTCGTGTTATGAGGTCTTAAAAAAGTCTTATTTTTCCAGCAGTATTCCTGCTTCTTTTTCAGTTTTCTTTATTGTACAAGTTGTTTTAACTTTTAGACTTTCTTCATAAATATTGACATTTTTTCTCTGCCCAATTTAAATAATGTTTTTTTAAATATATTTTGCAGAATTAAAAATCTGATGACTGAGACGCCCACATCGTACTCTCTGCTGGTGATGTTCAAAGACGTTATCTACGCGGTGCGCGACCCTTACGGAAATCGTCCGCTCTCCATCGGACGGGTTGTTCCCGTCTCTAAGCTGCACAGCTCAGGTATCCTCAACATGTTTGTCATCAGGAGAGCCTAACTTGTACTGATAAAGGAGAGGCCTCATCAGAGGTTATCAGCACTCAGGCCAGAACATGTTTTAGTCAAAGGCCGGCATTTGATTTCATCAGAGGTCAGACGGGTGAGCTGGTGGATGATTAACAACACTTTTTGTCCTTTTGCTCAGGTGCTGGAGAGGAGGACACCGAGGGGTGGGTTGTGTCATCGGAGTCGTGCAGTTTCCAGTCCATCGGTGCAAAGTAAGTTTTACCACTGATGTTCATATCTTCTGCATTATAATTGAAGGAAGTGTGGTGGGTAATGTAAGTAACATGTGCGTCCTGGTTCACAGGTATTACAGGGAAGTCTTACCAGGAGAGATAGTCCAGATATCCAAACATGGAGTCAAGTCTCTGAGTGTTGTCCCTCGTCCTGAAGGAGACCTCCCGGCCTTCTGCATATTCGAATATGTTTACTTTGCCAGACCAGACTCGATTTTTGAAGGTTTGCATTTGATTATGGATCATCCTCTATACCGCACTGTTCCTAATCATTTGAAAAGCATGTTGCATGTTCAGTATTGTATGCCACTGTACTGCAGGGCAGATGGTCTATACCGTCAGGCAGCGCTGTGGGCGGCAGTTAGCCATCGAGGCTCCGACAGACGCAGATGTGGTCAGCACCGTGCCAGAGTCTGCTACTCCCGCTGCACTGGGCTACGCTCAGCAGGTCTGTCTACAAGCCGTCTGCTCCACTCTTTAATGAAATGCTGTAATGCGCTCGCTACCTGATGGAGCTCACAAGCTTTCCTCTGTTTTCCTCTCACAGTCTGGGCTGCCGTATATCGAGGTGCTTTGTAAGAACCGCTACGTCGGGAGAACTTTTATTCAGCCAAATACCCGCTTGAGGCAGCTGGGAGTTGCTAAGAAGTTCGGGGCTTTGACAGACAACTTTGCTGGGAAACGAGTGGTGCTAATCGATGACTCCATCGTCAGAGGCAACACCATCTCCCCCATTATAAAACTGCTGAAGGAGGCTGGTGCAACTGAGGTCTGTTGGCACTTGACTCTTCTATGTGGT
This sequence comes from Argyrosomus regius, assembly GCA_946959425.1. Classification (NCBI taxonomy): domain Eukaryota; kingdom Metazoa; phylum Chordata; class Actinopteri; family Sciaenidae; genus Argyrosomus; species Argyrosomus regius. The sequence continues at coordinate 6,105,096 of OX336888.1, forward strand.
GACATGAGAGGAGATCAGGAGGTTCACAAAGAGCAGAAAGAAAATATTCAAGCTACAAACTTGCATTCATCTAAAAATGATTCCTGCAGCGTGGCGCCCCGTCGCCTGCAATAAAGAGTAACTGCACTCATGTCAGAAGAAATGATTACTTTTATGAAATATAAGGCATCAGAGAAAACACTGACAGTAAATTAAGTCATAAAGGCAACGTATTTAATGAGTGAGCCAACTGTTAAAACCCCGATCTGATTCAGCTCAGCAGGTGATTAATTGATTGCCGACATTAAACATTTACTTAGTGGTAATAAATCAGAGCAGCACATTGCAAAGTCTGGGGGGGAGAAACCCTTCTAAGTTTTTACAAGTTTGAAACCGTAAAGACAGTTCCAAGACAAACCCACCACTCCACCTCTGCGTCCAAATCTCTTGGGCGACCTGGTGGTCATAACCACTGACAGAAGTTTGAGTTTGGTGGCTCTGGGGAAATTAGCTATAGAGACCAAAACAGTTTTTTGTACCAGGTTTACCAGTTTATTTCTGCTGTGAAGTTGGACATTTTAACATGGGGACTTGTGGAGATTAACCCACTTCTGTAGTCTCAAGTGGGTGTTTGATGAACTGCAGATTTTTTGCACATTGGGTTCACTTTACAGCCACAGAGGTTGCCGCTTGGTCATAACCCATAATACTCACAGGAAACCAGTGATGGTGGGTCACAGGCAGACGAAGTAAATAAGTGATTTTTTTTCCTGCACTGTAAAAGTGTGTATTATCTCTGAATCAGGGCCTATATGTAAGATCTATTTACAGAATATGTCAGAAATGTAATATATACAGTATGTATAACTGTTTTCATTTGTGTATTATCACCAGAAAATAAGTAACTACACCACTAGATGCCACTAAATCTTCATTTTCTCCTCGACAGGTCCACATCAGGGTTGCCTCTCCACCCATCAGGTACCCTTGCTACATGGGCATTAATATTCCAACCAAGGAGGAGCTCATCGCCAACAAGCCCGAGTTTCAAGACATTGCTGGATACATTGGTAAGTACTAAAATGATAGTACATCTCACTTGATCTTTACTGCCTTATTGTGGCTTCAGCATCACTTTGATGCATCTCGTTTAACACTTGACCTGTCGTGTAGGTGCTGACAGCGTCCAGTATCTGACTGTGGAGGGCCTGGTATCAGCTGTCCAGGAGGGAATCACCTCCCTCCAGAAGGACAAGATGATCAGCTCCAGTAACAAGTCTGGAGGAAGAGTGGGCCACTGCACTGCCTGCTTGACTGGGAAATATCCAGTGGAGCTGGAGTGGTAACCAGTGCAGCAACGCCATGACCAAACACAGCTACAGCAGCTGTGTGGATTTACTGCACGCTCTCAGAGCTGATACATGTGAATGAAATGTTCTCTGTAGACTGGAAAAGAAGCAGTCAGGCATCTCAATGCTGCTATCTAGGACATTAAGACATGTTACATACACAACCACAGCATGTAGTTTCTCTCTGAGTTGTTGCTCTTGATGTCACTTTAGTGTGAGGACAGGTCTGACCACACAACACTGATGCTTTTGGTGTTTTTGAAGGTCACTGTGTAAATTTATCTTAAAACTAGTTTTCACATTTCAAGACTTAACAAGAGAAGAGCATTAGATCTGATCCGCCGTGTCAGGAAAGCGCACAAGACTCGTGACCAAAAAGTGAAAGTCTTTATTTTCCTCATGTGTACTTTTTTTTTGTATCTTTGTTTCAAATTAACCACTGTGTTCTTTTTGTTTGGAGCCTCACTGGATATTTTCCTAACTTTAAACATGACATGAATACTTGAGAAGTTAAATAATAATAAACAATAACTGCATGGAATACTTTTTATTTTACAGAAAGTTCATTTTCACTTGACGCAATTTTTAATTTTGACAATGAAAAAAATAGACACAAAGAAGACAAACATGAAGCTGTATTAATTTAGGCAATGATGCACAAGAGGTAAAACATTCAGTTAGAGAAGATACAAGACTGTAATCAAAGAAAATGGATGGTTGAATAGTACTAAGTAGTAAAAATGGATACATCCAGACAGTTACTTCATGTCTTAATCATTTCTTGAGCTCACACTGGACCAGCTGAGAAATAAAGTTCCCATTGTCACCATCATCATAAACCTCACACTGACATTGGTTACGTGACAATAGTTTTCCACAGTGACACTTGGTTGAAGACTTCTTTGGGCAGGCCGGTGTTTTTTTTTTTTCTCACGTTCACCAACATTTTCTGCATGTTAGGGGAGAAGAAAGAGTGATGATGAAAACACGGGACTGCTGGGAGGCCACAAAATAAAAAACACGTAGGAATTCATAAATCACCTCGGGGAGTATCCGTTGCTCATTTTGCTCTCAAACGCACTTCCTGTTGAATGAAGCACAGCAATCACTGAAGGAATCTCAAACGGGTTTAACACGAACACAAACTGCTTCATTTAAAAAGGTCCCATGCTGTAGAAAGCGAGTTATAAAACAAGTCTAGGTGTCCTATAAATCAGCGGTCCCAAAACCACCGGACCATTTTAATGGGTCATTTGCTACCGGTCTGCACAGAAAGAATGAATATAAAAATATTTTATTGATTATCAGAGTCTGAAAGATGTTTTATTTTGAAAAATGACCGTCTGTGCCTCTTGACACATGTATCGGTCATGTGATACATTAAACAATTAAGCCCACAAGCAAAAATGAGTAAAAAACAAACGTCTTTGGAAAAAACAAAACAAAATTATGGAGTATACTGGACATAAGGAACACACTTCTGGTGTCATTGTCTCCCATTACCCCTCAATGGGACCGTCTTGTTGCAGAGAAACAAGCTCAGGGCTCCCACTAACTCAACGTAATGGTTAGTTTATTTTTTTATACACTTTATATTTGTTTTTATGCCGGTCGTATCATTTTATTTCATCATATTTATCCCCTGTCTTACATGAAACCGGTCCATAGCGCCAGAAAAGGTTGGGGACTGCTGATATAAACACTCTGAAGGTATTGAAATGCAAGCACTAAGCAGTCAGGACTACCATAAGGTTGTGATGTCACAACTATACAGTCACCGCCCTCAGCCTTGCCCCCAACTAGGCCAATACAATCCTTTACTGGTGGTTGGCTTGGCCATGAGTCACTCAGAAAACAGTCAGCCAATCAGAAGAGAGCCTCATTAATATCAATGAGACAAAATGCAACACAAAGCGTCCTGTCCTTCTCAAATTAAGATGGTTTTAATTCTTAAAAGCACAAATATATCTTCTCATGGACATCAAAACTTCAGATAAAACCCTGGAAAAGTGTAAAACATGGCACCTTTAACAGGAAAACTTCTGGAACCTAATAGTGTTTTATAGAGGAGGCTCACCCAGGTCAGAAAACTCTGTTCCAGATATGTCGCAGCCCCGATTCATCCAGGTCTCCTGATGTGGATCTGCTGAGAGCTGCTGGCCGCTGAATCTGTGAAACATGCTGTGTTTACTGGGGCTATAGGAGAGGCCATCGTATTCAGACATAGAGAAGCGGCGCCTCGGCATCTCGTTGCCATGGCGCTTGGACCCCGGCGAGGACGCACAGTACTCGTCCCTGAAGCGCTTGGACTGGTGGTGGCTGTCCCAGCCTAGCTCCCTGTGGCGTTTCCTCAGGAGGGAGCGGTGAGGCGACAAGGCGAGGGCGGCCAGAGATGACGAAGAGTGGCCTCTGCTGGCCTCGGAGCTTCTAGCACAGATACGGCACGGCTGCCCGTTAAAGAAAGACGACTTGTTCTGGCAGACTAACTTGTGGTAGAGTTTTACAAAGTCCTCGTCAAGCTTCTTGGATGGACAGAAATCACGCCTCGACGACAGAGAGGAGTCAAAGGAAAGGTGCCGCCGCATGCCGTGACGACCTGCTGGTGCTGCAATTGTCTGAGGTGAATGCAGCTGTGCCTGGAGGGAATGACGGGAGTCTTGAGGGTGAAGCATCCTCACTGGGACAGTTGGCCTTTGCGGAGAAAAGGAGAGGGAAGCGGACAATGATCTGGGCCTCATAGGCTCTCTGGAAAAGCTTTCCACAGCATGTGCTTTGGGGCTTCTGGAAAAGGCACCAGGTGATCTACTGAGGCTGGTCATCAGTCTTGCTTTTAAGGGACTCTGCCTGACTGGGGAGCTGTAGATGTCTGGTCTCTCTTTAACAGCAGTGGTTAGCGACTCATACATGGAGCATCTATCAGTCTGCGGCGAGTGTGCAGCGAATCTATCAGTCTGCGGCGAGTGTGCAGCGAATCTATCAGTCTGTGGCGAGTGTGCAGCGAGAGAAAGCCTTTTAGATCTCAGAGACTGGTCCATGGATGCCTTCGCGGTGGGATAGAAAGCTCGCAAAGGACTGGCGGCATAAGTAGAGGGTTGTTCTACCAGCTCGGACACATCGAAGGTCTCATTCAGGGAGATCTCTTTTGGTTTAGAGGTGTCAGAGCAACCAGAGAGGTCCATGACGAGGACAGGCTGGTGCTGCTCTCTTCTCACCCTCCCAGGAGACTGCTGCTGTGTTTGCCAATCCTGCTGATTGTTTATGCCCCGTAAGGGAGACCGAGAGGTAGCATCGGTCCCCATGAACGGGATGTTCATGGGGCTGTTGCTTCTCTTTTTTGTATTGCTTTGTCTCCGCGGGACAATGAACGTGTTGTTGACGTAGCTTCTGTTCGGCTGCTGTCGCAATCTGCGGTATCTCCTCAGCACAGAGTCAGCAGCATCGGAGACATGCTGCCGATGCTGGGCCCTCTCAATTCGACTGATCAGGCTGGGGTAGAGGTCCATCAAAGAGCTGCCATGATTTCTCAGAATCAGCTCCAGCTCCTCATCTTTGTCCTCGGGCTGGAGCTCCATCATAGAAAGGTTTCTCTGACTGTCATCCAACGAGCTCACGGTCAGCTGAGTCACGTCACTTTGAGCCATCCCTGCAAGAAGGAAAGGAACAAGTTAGACAAAAACTTGAGTGATTGAAAGTTTGCTTATTGATTTTTGTTCTCACCATCATCCTCCACAGACGTCACGGTAGACGCAACACTAGAAACACAGGTCTCATTAGATCCACTATCTTGATGGGAGAAGTCCAACTGTTAATAAAGTAAACAATAATGAATTTAGGATATCTAGAATCTTCAAGATCGTATATTTAAAGTAAATATTTACCTGGGAGTCTCTTGTAATGTCCTGCGCTGTGGTGGAAGACAAATCAGAGTAAACAGATTAATAAATATACACATCACATGTCTGCACATTTCTACTCCAGTTTGAAGTGATGCATACTGACCTCTTAATGACACATCTGTCACATCTGGCAGGCTCTGAGGAGAGGACAAGTGTTCGATTATAACAGCTGTACATGTATATATTTCATATCTGAAATCACTGACTTCTACTGTACTTTTGTGTCATATGTTTGTAACACGAGCCAAACCTCTGATTCCAGTTTGTTCAGGTTTGTTCTCGACACACCCATGTAGTGTTCAAGCGCTTTCAAGACAGAGAAGACACACAGTGAGACCGCATCACTGACACGTTAGTTAAACTGAGTGCATGCAAATAATACAAATAGTATAGATCAGGGGTCTTCAACCTTTTTCAGCCCAAGGACCCCTTGGATGAGAGACAAACAGAACAGGGACCCCCACATGTCATTTTTTAAAATGTGCCACATCATGTTATGCTCAGGCTTCATGTTTTCGTTTGAGAGCGTTGCCGGCAATTCCACTGCTTCGGTTTCTTTGAAAGTAAATCCAAACTTCTGGTGCATTTCTGAATATTTGTGTACACTTATTATCAAACTAGTAAACTAGCATTAAGTTAGTTACGTTATTTATTCACGTTAATTTCCCAACAAAGAATGAACTGCAGCTACTGTGTTGTTCTGTTTTTCTTTCCCTCCAGTAGCAGCTGGTCACGTTATGTTAGACTGCATCATGGGAATCATCAATGCTTGAAAATCACTATCATTTTTTTGGTATACTCTTAAATTCTAACAAATTATTTTGGTGAAATTTTTTCTGACAAAAATTGGCGGACCCCCTGGGGTACTTCTGCGGACCCCCTTAAGGGTCACGGACCACCTGTTGAAGACCCCTGGTATAGATGCTGACTGACAGTCCACAAATTATATTTTTACGTGGATAACAAGGATATAAAACTAACATATGATTTAATGATGAATTTAATACTTGCTTATTTAATTTATTCATTTTCTAATTACCTGTTTTATTTGATTTCTGTCTGCATGACTCTACTCTAACTCTGTTAGCATCTTAAGTCTCAGCGACAGTCTCAACGACAACAGCTTTGTATTTAACTTACTCATGTCATCTGTATAGGCGAAGTCCACCTCTATCCCGCCGTCATCGAGCTTTGAATACTGTTGAAAGAAGTTGCACAGGTGAGTTTAGTTCAGGTAAACACACGTTCAACGTTTATGTTTAAAGTTAGCTTTACGCTAACGGTACAGCTACTCGTTAACTAACTAACAAACCTTGTTTATGATCCGGTCCAGTGCATCTCTGTAAGTCAGGCTGTTGGCGTACACTTGCTTATTGAAGAACACGTCCATGTTACATATAAAACAGATTAAGTTAAAGTTAAGAGTTAATAGATTAGATTAAATTAGATTAGCAGGCTAGCTGAGCTAAAACAGATATGCCGCTTTAAGTTTAAAAATTCTTCGACACAAAATGGAGACAGATGATTGGACAGGGGAGCACGTGATGCGTTCAAAGCTGCTAGGAAATTAGGCTTTCCAAAAATAGATACGACAACATTAATTCGACACTATGTAGTTGGTAGGTAAAACATCAAACACATGCCTTAAACACGCAACGTATTCCTGCCAATTTGTTTCTACTACTAAACAAATTAGTACCAACGTGTTTGTATGTTTTTGTCTGATCATAATAAGTAAGATGTGCAGAAATCGGGGTGAACGACTGTTCTAGTAGCATTTGAACTACCCATTAGTGATGCGTCATTTTCGCGCGACAAACAGTGCAGTCCCCTCTCACATGTCTGAGCCTCTGGATATTAATTAAAATATGATTTGTAGTTTTTGATTTGTAGTTTTTTTTGTCCACAGTCGGCACCCGCACAGAATGATCAGGTGGTCCGTGAACGTCTCATCGGGATGGCCGCTCGGACCCTGCAGGAGCTCATAGCCGCCGCTGCAGCTCTGCACCCGGGCAGAGCAGCTGTGACTTATGACGGCGGCTCCGTGCAGGGGAGCCCAGTGTCTCTGCTGTACGGAGACCTGGTTGAACTGTCCGGTGAACTGTCACACATCCTGCGGAAGACCTGCTCTCCTCATAACGGTGTGATTGGACTGTGCTGCTCTGATGATTTGTTCATACCTGTCTGGATTCTGGGGTGAGTCCACTGTCACTGTCTGTGACTCAGAATTAACTTGAGCCATGCTGATATTCAGTATAACAGCACTCCCTCTCGTGCGATATTGCTTCATAATACACTGTGTTGTCTGCCAGGATCCTGCAGTCACCTGCCGCTTACGTCCCACTGGACCCAGAAGCTCCAGGACTGCTCTCTGCCAGGGTCATGAACCGGTGTGACCTCCAGTACTGTGCTGTGAAGACGGACATCCTGCAGGTTGAATAGTTAATCTTGTATTAACATAAATACAACAATAAAACATCAGACAAAATCATATTCAGATTGACCTTTTAGAGCAGGGGTGAAACATTCACCTCCATCCAACGCCTCCTGCTCGCCATACACTGTGTCCCAAAGCCCAGCCACTCATTTGTTTTGTGGTTACTTGATTAAACACTTTATTTAGGAACGTGAGGACAATAAAAACTACAATAATAAACACTTTAATAAAACCCATTTCCACAAAAAGTTGGCACACTGTCTAAAATGTAAATAAAAACAAAATATGACGATGTACAAAACACTGAAGGCCCATATTTAATTAAAATCAGCACAAAGACATCACAGAAATTAGATTTATTTTGGAAGCTTATATGCTCATTTTGAATTTGATGCCAGTAATATGTTTCCAAAAAGTTTGGACTGTGTGTAGGTAGAAGAGTGGAGAAAACACCTGGTGGAACGTCTCACTATTAATGAGATGGAGTTTCAGTGTTTTGCACATCATCACATTTTGTTTCTGCTTACATTGTACACAGTGTGCCAGCTTTTTTTTTGGGAAACAGGGCCACAAATTAATCCAATAATCCAGGACCCACCACAGCTGTTTTTGTACTTTAGTGGTGCAAAGTGAGTTATGAAAACTGACTGATATGCAGAGAATCTGAAGGCTTTGGACGAAACGTAACAACAAGTGTATCTGTGTGTGTGTGTGTGTGCAATCAAAGATCTGAGTTTGTTCACTGTATGAAAAAGAATTACATGATTTTTAGTTATTTTCAGAGTATTGTCCCTGTTTTGTTTTCTAAAATATAAAATACCGAATAAGAAGATTTATCATACAAGCAGAGTTTTGTCATTTCCGTGGACACAGTGAACAAACAAGCCTGCAGAAATCCCCTAAAAATTAAATAATTTAACTTTTTTTGAACTTATTTCAGTTCTTATTTATAAAATAGACCGAAATATGGGGGGAACAATAATATAGTATTATAGAAAATAATACGAGCAACGGTATGATCAGTTAGTTCACTTTGAGCAGAGATGTTTGACAGTGGAACATTGCTTGCTCTCTGTAAAGGTGTGTGTCACCTGAACAGCCACAATAGCTACATGCAAGTTTATATTTCATCTGATTCTTTTAACAGCGCACACAGTCATAGTCATGTAACATATAAGCTAACAGATGAATTTTAAAGCTATTTATTTGACAAATAAACGTCTTGCTGTCTGTCTGCACAGATTCTATGAATATTTACATAATATAAAATAATATTTACTTTCTTTCCTCCTTCAATCAAGCGATTCCAGGCTGCTCTCGTCGACCACATGTCTGTGGAGGTTTGTGCGGTGTTGCCCAAGTTCAAACTGACCCTGATACAAGTCAGGCTGCTGCCGTCAGAGCTCAAACGAGAACAAACCGGAGCTCAGACAGCAGAGGGTGCTGGTCTCCATGATGCAGCTGCAGTGTTAAAGGAGGCTGGATGCACAGACTTGGCGCATGTGCTGCACACATCTGGAACAACCGGCCTTCCAAAGATTGTGAGGGTGCCACACAAGTGTATACTCCCCAACATACTCCATCTGAGGTGAGTGTTTAAACCTTTTTTGTCTTTATTGGTCTTATTTTGATGCGTAGTCATAAACTACACCTGCCTTTGTTCAGATCTTTGTTTCAGATGAGCGCAGACGATGTGGTTTTCCTCGCCTCACCTTTAACCTTCGACCCCTCTGTGGTGGATATTTTCCTGGCCTTGTCATCGGGGGCTCAGCTCCTCATTATCCCAACCGTGATCAAGAAGATGCCCGGTCGACTGGCCCATCTGCTGTTCAAGGCCCACAAGACGACCGTCCTACAGGCAAGTGTCAACAAACTGTTTGCTTTGAAAACCTTTCGGCCACTCTAACGTGGTATTTTCACGTTTGCTCAGGTCACGCCGACTCTGCTCGTCCGCTTTGGGCACCACATCCTCAAACAGGAAGTGTTGTCGTCTGGCTCCTCGCTGCGGGTGTTGGCTCTGGGTGGAGAGGCCTGCCCCTCTCCAGCTCTGCTGAGGAGCTGGAGGCACGAGGACAACAAAACCAACATCTACAATATCTACGGTATAACCGAAGTGTCCTGCTGGGCCTGCTGCTACAAAATACCAGAATCTGTACTGCAGTCAAGCGATCAGTGAGTGTATCTTTCTCTAAAATGATTTATTAAATCTACATTAACAAGCTTCAGTGGAACTTTATGTAACATAACTCGCCTTTCAGCAGCGAGTCTTTTGTGCCTCTTGGGACTCCTCTGATGGACACTACGGTGGAAGTAAGAGATGAACATGGCTGCATCGTTACAGAGGGTGAAGGACAGGTGTTCATAGGTGAGAAAGACCTCATTGACACACACACACACACACACACACACACATGCAAATCTATTTCAGTGAACAAAATCCACACAAATCTCTATGATGTTTGGCGCAGGAGGAGAAGACAGAGTGTGTCTCCTGGATGACGAGGACACCGTTATCCCCGGGACAATGAGAGCTACCGGAGACTGGGTGAACGTTAAAGGCGAGCAGCTGTGCTACCTGGGACGGAAAGACCAGCTCATTAAACGCCACGGCAAACGAGTGAACCTGGACAGCTTGCAGCAAGTAAGATGTTTTTATGAATATTCAGTATTTTGCTAAACGTTACAGAAGCGTCGAGTTTCCTGAAGTCTAAAAGTCTAAGATTAAGTCTAAAATACAACCACACACACACAGACATGCAAATGTAGATACATGGTGGAGTGATTGGCCGCCCCGTTGCAGCGCCCAGGGAGCAGCTAGGGGTTTGTTGCCTTGCTCAAGGGAAACCTCTGCAATGTCCAGGAGGTGAAACTGGCACCTCTCCAGTCACCTCCCGAGCTACTATTGTTGATTTTATGTGCAAATAATAAATTAAATTGAATATTACTGGTGGTGCAGACACAGTCCAAAGACATGCAGGTTAATTGGTGACTCTAAATTGCCCGTAGGTTTGAATGTGAGCGTGGTTGTTTGTCTCAATGTGTCGGCCCTGTGATGAAGTGGTGACTTGTCCAGTGTGTACTCCGCCTCTTGCCCCATGTCATGAACCAGGATTGCAGCATTATTATAATTAATTGCAATAATTAGTTTTTTAATTTGAGAAACGTTCATATTTTTCCTGGAGAAAGTGAAGTATTAATGTTTGCTCTCCGCTCCTCCAGCTCATACTGAGTCTGCCTCAGGTGGAGGCCTGCGCCGTGGCTCTGTACGAAGGCTTACGACTGCTCGCCTTTGTTGTGGCTTCAACATCTGGAGACCAGAGAGCAGCCTCTCCTCTCACATCTGTTCAGAAGCACGCGGAACAAACGCCCTCGGCCTCGGCCGAGCACCGGGACGACCCCCACCCTGCTGTGAGTCACCACCAGGAGGCGGCGGGCGGCGGCGCAGATGGAGATCTGAGGAGACTCATCCTGAGCCAGCTGTCTCAGCTGCTGCCGTCTTACAGCGTTCCTGACACACTGGTGCTCGTCCCGGCCTTATGTCTGACTTCTCATGGTGAGCATCAGACACACAGTCACTCCTGAGGACAGACACATTCATTTAAACTTTTCATTCATTCGTCCATATTTTTGTTTTATCGCAGGCAAAGTGGACATGAAGGCACTCATAGAAATATACCAAAGACAGAGACGATGTTTAGAGTCTTCACGGGGAGACGTCACAGAACTGAAGCAAACTCTTCAGTCCTTGTGGAAGGTATCACCACTTTTCCACTTGTTTTCACGAAATGACTCCACATTTAAATACATTCTGGTTTAATTCATCCCCTACCAATCGACAGGAAACTCTAGGTCTTCCCAAAGATGCGACCATTGACGAGGAATCCAGCTTCCTGTTGAGTGGCGGAGATTCTCTGAAGGCGCTGCGCCTCTGTGAAGACATCCTCAGCGCTGTGGGAGCAGCGACCTTACCAGAGCTTTTGGAGGTTATACTTGATGGCACCTTCTCTGACGTACTGGGCCATGTAACGAGAATAACACTGATGCTGCCGCTTGAGAAGAGTCAGGCACCGCTGCCCGAGGCCAAGAAACGCCACGCCGATGCTCCCTCTGCGGTGCCGGCGAAGGCAGAGCGTAAAGAGTTCACCGCAGCAGACGAGACACGGGCTGTTAAAGTTATAAGACGAGCCGGTGAGGTGATAGGAATGAAAGTCAGAAAACCAGAGACAAACATCCGAGCTGATGCACACGGAGAGAAGGAGTCGAGTAAAAAACGTGGAGATGATGCTCTGGGCCTCAGTCTGAGCTGGTCCTCAGACACAGGCAGATGTGTGGACGCCTCCCCGGTGCTTCTAGTCCGAGACAGAACAGATCAGACGCCAGACGAGGGTGAAACAACAACAGTGTTCATCGGCTCCCACTCTCACAGGATCCAGGCTTTAGACCTGATCACCGGCGGCCTCCTGTGGGAGCGAGTTCTCGGGGACAGGATCGAAGCCTCTGCTGCAGTGTCTCACTGCGGGAGCCTCGTGGTTATAGGTGAGTGTCAGCTCTCCGAATAATGTGTGAAAATATTCGACTGTATGTTTTTGACCTTGATTTATTTTCCAGGTTGCTACGACGGCTGTGTGTATTTCTTGTGCGCCTCGTCTGGAAAGACGAGGTGGACGTTTGAGACAGGAGACGCTGTGAAGAGCTGTCCTGCTGTGGATCCCCTCACAGGTCTGGTGATAGTGGGTTCACACGATGGGCATGTTTACGCCCTGAACCCAAAGGTGAGCGCACGTATGATTCAGAAAACTCACAGATTTACACATTGTGGCGGTGTCACGTTCAACGCTCTAAAAACATGGAGTTAGTGACTAACTAACATCAAATTCAAGGACTTTTCAAGGAGTTTTCCAGGCCCAGTTCCCTCAAATCTATGCCAACACAGTATAGATAAATCAAGATGTATTCATGTGTCATGTGTTTTTAGGTTCAGCAGTGTGTTTGGAGGCGTCACTGCAGGGGTGGAGCTGTGTTCTCCTCCCCCTGCCTCCACCCCTCACTCAGGCAGCTGTATGTAGCTTCATTGGGGGGTCACCTACTCTGTCTCAACCCTGTGAGTAAAAGAAAAAGCCAAACTTCAATAAAAATTTTGTTATTTTGTTGTCTGATAAGTCTTTTTCCTGTCACAGGACAGCGGGGAGGTCTTGTGGTCGTACTGTAGAGACGTCCCGTTCTTCTCGTCACCAAACGTCTCCTCTGGTCAGGCGGTGATCGGCTCGGTGGACGGAAACATCTGCTGCTTCAGTAACACGGGGGAACTGGTGAGAAGCAGAGCTTTAGACTGGTGCACTTCTCCACTCTTACAAACGCTTTACGTTATCTTTACATACAAACTGCAGCTTAGCGTTCACACTATTAAAGCCACAAACATCCTTTGTGGCAGAAACAGTAAACTGAAGTGCTGTCACAGTGTTGTCGGAATGTAGGTTTAAAAGTAAAATTTAAAATTTAAATTTCCAAGTCATTCTTACATTATTTCAAATACTAACTTCTGCATAAAAAGTATGTTTTCACTCTTTGTTATTAATATAATTATGGAGAAATGACCATCGTCTACTGGTCTGATGAGTATTAGCTAACGTTTGGCAGCATTATTTGGTGTCCACTTTATTCTAAAATATGCTAAAACAATTCATTGATAAACTAATAACCCCTCTGTGTGATATATTACCTTGTTTTATTGTGCATTTTGTTCAGCAACAGCCATTCAATGTTTGTTTTCTTTACATTTTGTAACTATGTCTCCATATTGTAGTTTTCATCGTTAGTGGCGGAGTCCGCCATTCTCGCGCTGGCTTCGTGTGGCGTTCACATGCACACAGGATTCATCCAGCCTTACTGTTTGTTGTTTAATCTCACAGCAATCACTGTTTACTACCACACATACGGTTATATTTCCTACTACTGTTGTATTTGTGACAAAGAATTCTGGGAAATGTAGTCTTAAACTGTACCTCTGAACCAAAGCTGTTTTAAAATATGTTAATACTTCAGTGTTTGACTCTTCCTCTGCAGGTTTGGCAGTTTCTAACAAAAGGACCCGTCTTCTCGTCTCCATGTGTCACACCGGACCATCAGAGGGTTTTGTGTGGATCACACGACGGCTGCCTGTACTGTCTGGACAGTGCCAGCGGCTCTTTAATCTGGACCTTCCAGACTATGGGGAAGGTGTACTCCAGTCCGTTTGTGTTTGACAGCTCCGTTGTGGGCAGGAGGGGGACTCCTCTGGTGGCGGCGGCCTCCACTGACGGCACAGTGTGGATCCTGGATGGAGGAGACGGACAAACGCTGGCCTCGTTCACTCTACCCGGGGAGCTGTTTTCATCCCCGGTGGTGCGGGGACGCTCCCTCGTAGTCGGGTGCCGCAATGACTTTGTGTATTGTTTAAAGCTGACAGTGAAAGACGAAACGTAGAAGGACGAGCTGTATTTTTGCATATTTTATATAATGACGGCTTTACTATCTGTGTCAGAGCAGAGCTCTGGGACATAAACTTTAATTAAAAAGTTCAGGGAAATAATGAGTCTGCGGCGTTTCAGTTCAGACATCAGTATTTAATTTACATTATTCATAACATTTTGTATCTCTTTAAGAATTTTCTCATGAATATCTCTAAGTGGGACAAAAAAGTGCAAATAATACCAAACATTTTTCTTGTTACATATAACACTGCGTACACTACACTATTGTGCACGACCGACGTTAGAAACAAAATGACAAAGTGACTCTTTCCGATCGAAGCTCTGGTAACGCCTTTGACTTCCGTACAGTACTTTACATACATACAGATCATTAAGTGAGTGGCAGGAAATGAGAAATGCTGGAGGTTGTTTTTTTTTTTCTTTTTTTCATAGAGGAAACACTTACATTATTATGTAAGATATCACATTTTACAAAGGAAGGAAGGTGATGGCGTTAAGCTTTACAAACACACGAGTGTGTTACGGGAGGACGGCTACAAAAAAAAAAAAAATGTATGTTACAGCAAGCAGGTGTTGTGTGTCTGTCTCCATTAGCAAAGCAACAACAACAACAACAACAACAACAACAAAAAAAGTCCAAATAACGTCATCACACAGCTGTGAGGATAATGTGCAGTTCACTGTAAATGCCCAGTAACACTTGTGGTCGTTCAGTGCTGTGTTTAGGTGCACCCACCATGTGATTATGACGGATTCTGTTTACTTTGTCATGGCGATATTGTACAATAGCCTCTTTGACAGCTATCACAGTCATCACGGACACAGTGAGAATTGTTAAGAGCTAAGAGTATGCTTTTTTTTTTTTTAAAAAAAAAAGAAAAAAAAGGCTTTTTGTACATGACAAACAAGGCTCAGAGAGGAGATACAGTATCGCTCCAACATAGATCAATCTGCCGCTTTACATAAATAATACCAACGAGATGCCTGTAACACTTCCATCAGCCGTCCGGGAGCAGAATCAACAGGTCGAGTTATTGTTACTGGTAGCCCTTAAAACACGATTCAGACAGTTACCCTCTGTTGATTAAACACTGTCGCACGTCAGAGCTTCACCTCTCCAATACAGAAGTGCTTTATTGTGTCGAGCGAGTGATTTATTTACAACCATGGTGACACAGTTGGCTACAAAATAAAAAAAATTGGGGTTGGCTATTGCAATGGCCAGCCATGGTTTGTGATTGGCTGATGAGGACTCCCCCGCACGTGTTTTCGGGGACATATAATTGTGTTCGTATACGGTATGTGCATGCGCGCAACAATTGTTTACATATATCTGTGCGGGCTGTATTGGAATATTTGAATGTGAAGCGCACTTTAACAGGATAATAGTACCAGCCAGTGTGTATGTGTGTGGGGGGTTACGAGGTGATGGAGGGCTTTACTTGTTTCACAGTCAGGAGGGTTTTTTTGGGGGGAAGGGGATGGATGGTGACTCTTCGAGGTGCGTGTGGTGAGTCCGTGGGCAGTGTGCAGTCTCAATGCAGGCCAGAGCCCGGTGTGAAGCTCGGTTTGGATGGAGGGGAGGTGGGGGTGGTGGTGTTATTTGATGATCTGAGGACAGTCGCTCCAGGCTTTGGCCTTTCGCTTGGCCAGGGCCAGCCAGGCCGGCTCTGTGGATACCTGCGGAGAGTCACTGGAGGGGAAGCGCTTTGACACCTCCTTGACAGCAGGTGGCGACGGTGTAGAGTCTGCAATCTCAACTGGAACAACAAATCATGGAGAAAACTCGGTTACAAATGTTGCATCTTTTTTTATGAAATAAGTTAAACGAAACTGATATCTGACTTATCAATCAGTCTCTTTCTGTTCACAATCTACTAGAACCCAAGATGATATGTCTTATTTTTTATGACTAACAGTCTCTAAACCCAAAACATTCAATTAATTAAGAAGTAAAACAGAGAATATCAGTAATTCCTCACATTAGAAGACCTGGAACCATCAAATATTTGGTATTTCTGGTTGGAAAATGACCCAAAAATTAATTATCAACTTAGTAATTCTGTCAATTGACCCAATGTTTGACCAACTAATCGTTAAAGCTCTGTCCTAATATGAAATATATCTAAATAAATCATTTTATTCATTGACAAACATTCAAGAGTTTCAACATATCTCAAAATTTGATTAATCTGTTAATGATTTCTTTAATTATTTAGTCTATATAACGTCAGCAAGTAGTGAAAAATGTGTTGTTTATTTGGCCCGAACAGTCGAAACCATTTTCAAATTACAAAAAGCAGCTCACTACTATCCAATAATAGTTTCAGCAATATCTGGCTGTATTATTAGACCTATGTATTTTGTATTTTGTATATTTTTAGGGCATAATTCCTCCATGTGCGGGTTCTTACCGGTGACAGAGCTCGGTAAGGTGTTGGCTTTTTTCAGGTTTTCTCGGCGCTCAAATCGTCCCAGGAGGCTGTCGGGTCTTTTCGGCTCCTCCGGCGTCTGAGGTTTAGAAGACGGGCTGGTGCTGCCGCTTCCTTTGCTCTCTGTGGGGCTCACCAGCGTAACCTGAAGAAGATGATTGTGACTGTATGAGAGGAAGAACGCTACAAAATATATTCTCAAGTGCGTAAAGAGGTAATCTGGTGCACGTACACTGTCTCTGGCATTCTTTTCAGCCAGTTTGGCCTCTCTTTGGCTGCGGCGCTCCTCTCGATTCTGCTGCTGCTCCCTGAAGCCTTTCTGCTTCTGCAGAGCCAGAGTGATCCATAAAGGCCCGGCCTCCTTCTCCTGGACCCTCGAACTGTCCAGTGAGTGCCTGCTCTGAAGTGAGGGTTTTTCTGCAGAGGAACACATGCATGTCGGCATGAAATGTTTGAAATGTTTGGATACTTGTTCCAGTACAATATCTGATTTTTGGTACCAATACAAACCCAATTTTTCATTTAACAAAATCCAAAGTTCTCAAATATTAAATATTGTTTAGGTGCAAGCAATTGTACGGAGAAGTTTTAAGAACTTTAAGTAAAATACAGATCATCCAGAATATTCAACGTTTTCCCTCAACAGGGGTCACCCCCAAATCCACCCTCTGCCGACCAGGTGAGGAAGCAGTTAAAGAAGATCAAGACCTGAGAGGGCGTTGACACGGATAGGACATCAGCTTCAGACTGCTTGAGGACTGTGCAGATCTGAGGTTGTTTTTCACATTTTCAATCTGAGCTTCAGTCTGAAGAGAGTTCTGGTCCTGTTGAAAACCTCATGTGTGGTTCAAGTACCAAAAACTACACAACCCAGGAAGCCCAACCACTCCAGACTGGTAGCCTTAACATCTCACCCTGATGAAGACTATGGAGAGAATCATACTGAAACCACCTCCGACTTCTGGTGACCCCTTGTATTTCACTTAGCAACCCTGCATTGGGGTGGAGGACGCAGTCATCTACCTACTGCACAGATTACTTTCACACCTGGAGAACACTGGGAGCTGCGTGGACCATCAACTACCTCACCGACAGACCACAGTGTGTGGCTTCATGTCTGTATCTGATGTGGTGGTTTGCAACACAGAGGCCGAACAGGGTATGGTGCTCTGTCCTTTTCTTTTCACACTGTCCACATCAGACTTCAGACAAGACACAAAGAATTTTCTTCTACTTCTTTGGACGTGTATCAGTCGGGAACAAACAGAAATGCAAGGAGGTCCTCACAGGCTTTGTCGACTGGTGTGAGCTCAACCACCTTCACATAAATGCCAGCAAGACGAAGGAGATGTTGACTGACTTCTGCAGGAAGACACCTCAGACTACACCGGTGAACATCCAGGGATTGGACATCGAGATGGTGGAGCGCACAAATACTTCAACAATAACTGGTCGGACAACACAAGAAATCATCTCCACTCACTGAGCAGACTGAGGTCATTCAGAGTGCACAGGACACTGTTTTCAGATCTGCAATCTTCTAGACTCTACAGAGGAAGTGGTGGAGATGAAGATGTTAGCAAAAGCTGACATCCATCATGAACACCCCCTGCATGACACCGTGGAGGCCTTCAGCAGCTCCTTCAACAACAGACTACTACACCCACAGTGAAGAATGAGCTAATGCAGGTCCTTTGTTCCAACAGTCAGACTCTTTAACACGAGCATGACTTAATGTCTGTCTCATCATCCATCACTCAATAATCATCCATCACTCAGTATTCAATAATCTCAATAAATAAGCAATTATTTCTGTGAAATGTTCCATCAATGCATAAAACTTTTATTTTATTTTACTATTCCTGCACATCCTGTTCTTATCTTACACTCTGCCTTGAGCTGCTGACAGGTGAATATTCCCGGCGTCTTATCCGGTGTCTTGAGTCTTATCTTATCTTAGGTCTTCAGGTTTGAGCCCAACATACAGCGTTACACCCATTACACTCAAT
The DNA here is from genome assembly GCA_946959425.1 of Argyrosomus regius. NCBI lineage: Eukaryota > Metazoa > Chordata > Actinopteri > Sciaenidae > Argyrosomus > Argyrosomus regius. Next base: position 6,123,668 of record OX336888.1, read on the forward strand.
GTCACGTTAAAGGAAGATTTCAACATTTTGGGAAACATTTATCTGCTTTCTTGCCAAGAGTTAGATGAGAAGATGGACAGCACTTACATGCTCGTGCAGTAAACGTGGAAGCAGATTGGATAGTTAGCCTGGATCTGTCCATAGGTAACAATATCTGCCTACCAGCACCTCTAAAGCTCACTAATTAACAGGTTAGATCTTGTGTGTCCGTACAAAACTCAAAGAAAAATAATTTCTTGGCCGCAACGTGGCTGTTTTTACACTGCAGGTTATCTTTACAAGTGCTGATAGGTGGATTTTGTTACATTTGGACACAACCAGGATAACTCTGCAAGAAAACTTCCCAAAATGTTGACCTAATCCTTTAAGTCGTGCAGTGACATGTTGGTTGCTTTAACACAAGACTGACCTTTCCTGATGAGCTCCGTCTTCCTGTCCGCCTTCTCTCTCCAGGGGATGTTGATGGAGGGGAAGAAGGATCTCTTCTCCTTCGGCTCCTCCTCCACCTGACTCTGGCTTTGGCTGCCTCGGTGCAACAGGGCCACCGCTGAAGGTTCCTCGCCCCTGTTTGACAGCTCCGGGCTGAATAACTCTGCAGCTCCTGTCCTCTGGATCATGGCGTCACTGGTGGAGCTGTGGGCTACTTTAGGCAGCGGCGATGGGGGAGGTGTGGGGACTGCTCCAACAGGTTTGGGTGACGTGGTTGGTCTACGGTAGAGAGGTGGCTTTGAGAGCACTTTCTCACCTTCCATGTGTGCGGTGGGGCTGGTGGATTTAACTGGCTTAGCCCGAGGGACGGCGGGGGAGGCAAGCAGGTACTTGCCGACCGCGCCTTCTTTGTGAGGAGACGCGGGACTTGATTTGTCGGAAAAGACAGAGGAAGCGTCAGAGTCTGGCTCAATGGGGGTGAGAGGTGAAGGGACGCCATCGAAGCTGTCCCCGGCACTGTACCGTTTCTTCCTTTTCTCAGTCGACTGCTCGCTGTGGAAGCGCAGGGAGTAGTTGGTCCTCCTCAGCTTAATGCCAAAAGGTGACGGCTTGTCCTCACCATCCTGTCCTTGGTCCTCTCCGTCCTCTCTACTTTCAGACGCCCCTGTTTCACTCTGAGCCCTCATCTTCAACTCCAGCCCCTCGGGTTTGGCTCCGGGACTGGGAACCAGAAAAGAGGGGAGGTCTTTGGCAAACATACATTCCTCTGACCCTCTTTCTACGATGCGGACGGTTTTACTTGTCCTGCTCTGAGGTCTGCTGGTTGGAGCCGGGGAGGCCGCAGTGGGGCTATCAGATGGAGTAGCTTCCTCTCCTGCCTCCTTATCGTCTACAACAAACACCTCAGAGTTCCTGTTTGAATCTCCAAACTTCTTCTTCGCGGGGGTGATGGAGAACTTGGCGCTGGCGGACATGGTCTTCCTGAGGTTCGAGTGGGAGAACGCAGGCTGGTCTTCGCCGCCGGGCTGAGGCTGGGTCTTGCTCGGGTCCGGGTACTCGTCATACTTCCCCTCCTCCACCCCCTTGAAGATCTTTGATCTGATGCTTGCCCATTCTGCCAGGACGGCTGCACCAGACTGGTCCGCAGAGAGCGAGGTCTCGTTGAGCGATTTGGTTTTGCCAGACTTGCGATCGGGTGAAGTCTTGCTCTTGGTCACCGGTGTGCCCTGGGCTTTTCTATCCTCCAAACCCAGCAGAGACTTGCAGGCGGTGTCTTTGATCTGGTCTAAATTCACGGCCGTCCCACAGAGCTGGGCGCCGGTCACTAAGATGGCTGTGTGGGGGACATATGGTGATGTTGGCAGGTTGGGGGAGTCTGGTTCTTCAGGAGAAAAAGAAGAAGAAGCCTTAGCGCTCTCTCTTTGTTCAGCTACAGCGCTGCTCTGGTGGCTGGAGGCCGGCGTAACAGGCGTCAGGTTAACCTTCTGGAACAAAATCTGCTTTTCTCCAGAGGAAACTTTAAAAGAGAAAGGCCTCTGTCTCTCCTCCATCTCCCTCCATCGCAGCTCCTCAGCCTTCCTCTTCCTCTCCTGTGGATCCGAGCAGCCGTCAGCCTCCTCTAATGACAGCCTCCTCTGCTCCTCCTCCTCCTTTCTCACCTTCTCCTCTGCCTCCACTTTTTTCTTTTCTTCAATCTCCTGCAACCTCAGCCTCTCTGCCTCCTCTTTCTTCTTCCTTTCCTCTTCTTCCTCCCTTAGCTTCCTCTTCTTCTCCGCCTCAAGCTCCTGCTGCCTCCTCGCTTCTTCCTCCTCCTCTCGCTTCTTTCTTTCCTCCTCCTCTTTCCTCCTCTGCTCCTCCAGTCGTCTCCTCTCCTCTTCCTCCCGCTGTCGGCGCTCCTCTTCCTCACGCATCCTCCTTTCCTCCTCCTCTCGCATCCTCCTTTCCTCCTCCTCCCTCCGGATCCGTTCTTCCTCCTCCCGCTGCCTCCTTTCTTCTTCCTCTCTGATCCTTCTCTCCTCCTCCTCCCTCCTCCTTCTCTCCGCCTCCTCTCTGAGCCTTCGCTCTTCCTCCTCCTGCTGTTTACGACACCTCTCCTCCTCTAGCTGACGCAGCCTCAGCTCCTCTGCGGCTCTCTTCCTCTGCTCCTCTTCCTCCTGTTTGAGCCTCTGCTCCTCCAGCTCCCTCTTCCTCCTCGTCTCCTGTCTTTCCTCCTCATGGAGTCTCTGTTTCTTGAAGCTGTCCAGGGACTCAGCCGATGCTCTGCGCTGGCTGTCTGTGGAGACGCCTGCAGCCTCGAGGTCCTCTTGAACACCAGAAAGAGACACCTCTTGGAGGTCCTGAGAAGGTGGAGATGTGATTAAATCTTCTGACAAAGCACGAGAAATATCACAAAATACATCAACAGCTTGACTTTAGCTCTGTCTCACCTGTGTAAACCGCCGGTGCTTGCGGGAAATCCTCTGGTTTTTCGGTTTGACGGACAGTTTATGCTTGGCAGCGGTGTTGTCTAAGCGAGGGACAGACTGTGGAACGGCATCCAGATTAATGGACTCGATGGTTCCGGTGGGTGGAAGAACTCGTTTGGACCTCGGGGACTTCGCTGGGGTGCTGTGTGGTTCGGCTTGTTGAGCCCCCTGGACCTGCTTTGTCACAAAAACAGAGAAACAAATCCAGTCTTAATAATATCTTTAAAAAGTACACACATTGTTGGACTCAAGGATCAAAATCAACGTAGAACCAGAGATATTTTATTCCACGCATTCCTCTTTCTTGTCAAAACCAAGCTAACGTGAAAGTATCAAAAACTGCAGTTCCTCAAACGTCCACTTGAGGCTGGTTACAGAACGAGTCAGTCTCCATAAGTCCCCATGTTAAAACGTCCAACTTCACAGCAGAAATAAACATGATTACAGCCTGGTACAAAAAACAGTTTTGGTCTCTATAGCTAATTTCCCCGTTCGTGACAACTGTACTGAGGGTGAATTTTTATAGACTTAAAGTTATGCATAATTAACAGCGTGGCCGCTTTGACTGACAGGTGGGTGCTGTTACAGATGGCTTGTTTGAGCACCCAGGCGTCATTCAGCCCACGTCTTTGCTGATTTTTAGATTAGCTGGGAGGCGGAAGAGGCAGGACTGCCAACATGGTGGCACCCAGAGCTTCAAAACAGATCTTCAGAAACCTGTGGGTGACGTCACTCACGCGCCATCCTTTCTTTATACTGTCTATATTACCCATAATGCAACCGGACCTCTAACAGCTCAGTTGGAGATTCAGCGTACCCTCAGCGGAGATGACGAGAGAGCTACAGAGGCCTGCCAAGCTCACTTCTTTCTAACTTCCCATGTCGTTTTCATTTTCAGACTTCAGTGCCAACCAACACTGACTCAAGTGACATCACTCGAGGACATTTATCTTTTAGCTCCCTCTAGACTCACAAAAACTGACTTTGATGTGTAGCAATCGGTGGAGCTCCCCTTTAAAAATGCAACCCCGTCTCCAAAAAAGTTGTCACGCTGTGTAAAATGAAAACAGAAACAAACTGTGATGATGTGCAAAATATTGAAACCCCATATCTAACTTTGTTTTTTGTAAAACGATACGCCCATTTAAATGTGATGCCAGCAACGTGTTTCCAAAAAGTTTGGACAGTGGCAACAAAAGACTGGAGAAGTTGTGAAATGCTGAAAGGAAACACCTGGTGGAACATCTCATGATTAATGAGGTTAATTGCGGTTAATCGGGGTTGTAGTATCAAACTGACATCAGAATAAGTTAATACATTTTTACCTTTGGCTCTGTGCTTGCTGGCTCAGCTTCTACCTGGGCCAGAACCTTCAGAGGACTCCGGGGAACTTCTTCCTCATCTGAACTTCCCTCATCTCCTTCACTTTTCCTCAGAGACGGCGGCCTCTGACCAAACTTTATACCTTGTGCTATCTGCTTCTGTTTTAACAACAACAAAAAAAAAACATTACACGTCATGCGTGTGGACAGAAACAGATAAAAGATTCAGGAACTGAGCGAGCATCAGGGCGAGGCCTACCTGCAGATTCCTAACTTTGTCCGACTTTTCCTGGGACATGTTGTGATCTAGACCGGGCTCAATCACCGGCTCCTCTGGGATAAAGATGCTGTCGTGTGAGAGAGCTCGAGATCCGATGGGATTCAACTCCCTGAAGAAAAAAAGAAAGAGTCTTTAGCGCTGCAGTGTGGCATTACTCAGTGAGTTATTCATTCAGTTATCAACCGCGGGCTGCGACGCCGCTCTGTAAATCATTTTACACAAACAAATGAGTGACCTCTTTGCACTGCAGCAGTTCGAGCGCATCAATTAAAGGTTCAAATCATGTGAAGCCTTGTAGAGGATATATTTGAACAGAGCCTCACCCTTTCTTCTACAGATTGTGTGACCATAACTTGCAGGCGTTTATGACTGGAAGTAAAAAGAAATCTGTAAAGAAGCTGAGTTGTTTGTACCCTCGCTGTCCAGATAGGCGGTGAGAAATTTGTAAAATTCCTTTTAATCTTGCAAGAAATATTCCTGATAAGACGTGCGGCTGCTACTTTCATCAGTAATAATAAAACAACAAGAGGGAAAGCTCAGTTTCATTATGTATAAACACGAGTAAGAATGAAACCTTATCTGTGTAGTTACCTCAAATCTTGATTGGACTCCTCATTGTCAGACACGACTCCGTTGCACACTTCTCCAGTAGAAAAACTCGCCTTTAGCGCCGCTCCATCAAAGCCCCCTTTCACCTCTCTCTTCTTCTTCTTCCCAAAGAGTCGTCTGAAGGGCTGGAATTTGCCCTGTCGCCTTCTCTCTGTTTGGGGAAAAAGGAAATAGATGACATCCACGGCCACATTGCAATCAGATCATTAATCTTTATGTCTTGCCCTCGGGCTACATAACGAGCAGGAGGGTGCCTATGGGCGTGTTTTTTTGTACGCGCGTGTGTGTTTTGTAGATAATGAAATGCGAATTGATCGAATTTAAAAAGAAAATAAATCAAAGCAGCAGATGGGATGTGAAGAAAACCTTGGCTCTTTGGTTCATACTTACTTGTATTTACAGGAAATGGGGGAAGATAAACAACGCATAAAAAAAGATGGGAGAACCCACGTCTTCAGAAAAACGCTGAATAAATCTTTAAATTATTGACTGAATTGATCCCGCGTAGAAATGAAAGCAGTGAAAGCTGCAGCCACATGGCCTCAAGAGTTCATGTCAAACGTGTGAGTCATCAGATTTGATCTGCAGCACATTGACAACCCGCCACGATGTCCACACTTTATCTGAAGGAAGTGAACTTTCATCCAGTTGATGACACAAGTCACACCTGATCAGCAGATTTCCTAATCTAACGGCCACCTTAAATCAGTATGCAACAATAAAGGAGTGATATGCAGCCAAAAATAAAAAAACGTCCCACGCAATAAGGACAGAATAAATGTAATAAACCACGTCGGTTCAGATGAGAATATAAGGAAGTCATGAGCTAAGGGTTATGAAATTAACTTTGGACTTTTGCATATCTTTATTTCCTCGTCATCTTTCATGCCACAAAGTTATAAACTCTTACACATAAACCAAACTTTCCCATGTGTGTGAAGGGAAAAACAACATCGCTCTGTTCTCCCCCTCAGGATCCCAAAGATGAGCCTTGTTGACATGTCATTTGAAAATGTAAACAGATCATTCTTTTAGCTTAATTTTCAAAATGCAATAAACATCTCGGACATCTCGGTGCGCTTTGTTTTTGCCTGTTTGTGTGTCTGTGTACTTCCACTGGATGAACTACGTGGGTGAGGTTACAGAGCTACAAAGCTACTCTACACCACTGTGCAGACAGGCGTCCTCAGGGCTCTGTGGGTATCCCTTTCAGAGCTATAAGTAGCAACTGGTGTGGGATTTCACTTCGCATGCTGCTCACTATACCAGAGGCATCATGGGAAATGTTACAGTAAACCAATTTCCCCACTTAGATCTGTGTCTCTATATATATATATATATATATATGTATATGTACTGTATACATAATGTGGGAAGTATTTGTTATGATTCTGTCTCTGTCTGGTCGACTACAGAGTGTGTGCTGCTTTATATAAACAAACACTGTCCCAGTTTAACTACTTTTATCCTCTAAGAGTGAACGTGTCGCTCATGACCTAAATCACATCAAACAATCGATATGTATCAATCGTTCCTCTCAAAGACTGCAGACCGTATCTGTGATCTTGTTACAGGCAAAACTTTCAGAAAAGGGTCAAAGGTCAAATATGTTTTCATCTAGACCACAAAAAAGGTTTATTTGATGAGTTTTTCTCTAAATGGCACCGCTTCAACAATTATCACACCCAATTAAGAGATTCTATAATCTAAAGGGGAAATCCCTTCGACTACGTTAAATCAGTATTAAATAATAAAGCCCTGACGTGAAGCCAAAAATAGAATAATGAGTGTAATTAACCTGATTAGTTCTGATTAGTACGTGAGGAGGTCATTATGTCAAACTAACCTTGAACGTTTGCTTGATATCTCTATCGCTATCAATTTCCTTATTGTCTTTCTGGCTGAGCGTTATATGAGACGATCAATACCACTTTCATATCTGTCCGTTCAACATGAAGCAGCCAGTTAGCTTAGCTTAGCACAAAGACTAGAAACAAGTGGAAACAGCTAGCCTGGCTTTGCCCGAAAGTAACAAAACTCTAAAGTTCACAGATTAACGCGTTACATCTCTTTTGTTTTAGTGGTAATACTGTAGCTTCCTATTTAGCGTACAGACATTGTTGTGTCCATCCTGCAGTTCATGACCCAAAGACATTCAGCTCATGATCACATGGGATAGAGACAGACTGTATCTTTTTATATTTTAAAGATAATATTTGGCTTTTTTTTCTTGATGTACGGCTTAAATAAACGATTGATTAACTGAATGTTAGCCACAGGCTCTAGCTCTGTCGTTTTATGTGGAATTACTCAGGGTGCTGTGATATACTGTATACTGTCACGTTGCTTTGCTTTCTTTTGTGGTTTTGTCCACTTTCCTTCTTTTTCATGATTGTGAATTCATATTTAGGAACTTTATTCTTTAGAACAAAGAAAGTATAAAGGTTGGTTGGCTATAAGTGTGTCAGGAATTAGTGAAATTGCTCGAGATATTCAGCAAAAATATATATATATTTTAAAAACATCAGGATCTGATCTGAACATCTGTGCATGTTGGGATTTTGTCCATGGTTTTTAATAAAATCCAGTGCTCTGGTTATCATTAACAGAAATATGTGTTTTTTTTAAAGCACTGATGAAATTCGTGATATTCTTACCACTCTGTCAGTCCTACTCTCTCTCTCTCTCTGTCTATGTCCAGTGAGTGATATTATAGTGTGACACCGATGTACTGTTTCCCTGCAGCTCTTCCAGTATCACGGCCGAACAGTGTTTCTACTCTGGTACAAAGCCCATAATGCATTGCCACGGGCGTGCTCACACACCCATGCGTGAAACGAGAAAGGACACTTTTTTTCTGTAGCGTAGACGACTCCACGCCGGCCTCCCCCCCAACCTAACGCTGGGGTTTACTCTTGATTCCTGCGAGCTCGTAGTGTGTTTTGACCCGGGTCCTCTGGACTCCTGCTGCTTTTTCATTTCAGCCATCTGATCAGGGAGGATTTCCCATCCGGTGACGGCGACAGAAAGAAAAAAAACACACAGCAGGAGGTGGAAGAAAAACTGCTTTTTAATTCTACTATTCGCTATTCTAACAAAGCAGCCAGCAAAGTAACATTCAGGGTGTTGTAGAGTAAAGTGGATTTTCTACGTCATTAAAGGAATCGTCTGACATTTTAGGAAACATGCTTATTCGCTTTGTGGTGGAGAATGCCACTTCATATCTGTCTGTTCAATATGAAGCTACAACCAGCAGCCAGTTAGCTTAGCTTAGCATAAAGACTGAAAACATCTGCCTGCTGCGGCTGAAAACGACGCTGTGATTGTGATCCAAATCAGTGGAGTTTTGGGCCGGACAATTAACAATGACAACTTGTTATAAAGATCCGTAAAGCTGAGGGGAGCTGCAGAGTTGCGTGATAATTCTTTGTAGGTTTATGAGAAATATCATTATCTTAAAAAGTGTTGCTTAAAGGCACTTTAATCCTTCCGGGGTCTGAGCAATCACTCACTTCATAGGACCCCGGAGGGTTAAATAAACTGTCTAATTAACACGTTATATTTCATTTGTTTTATCCAGACAAAAAACAGTGTAAGAATCACAATTCTGTGTTTTTACACTTTGTTTTTTGTACGTATTAAAGGTCCACCATGTAGAATTTAGTTGCATCTAGTGGCCTAATTGCTGCATTGCAATCTCCTCACATCACCTAGGCCCTGTCTAGAGTCAGTTTTTAGTTTGTCTGCTCAGGGCTACTGTAGGATCATTTTTAAGTAACGTAAGCAAAAAGATGATTATACATGCACGAAAACATAGTTATGAATATTATATTGCATGTCTGCCTTATTCTGAAAATAGAGGATCCTAATCTGACACACTGCACCTTTAAACAGCTGTTTCCAGTCTTTGTGCTTGGCTAAGCTAAATGGCAGCTGGCTGCAGACTTATATTTAGTGGACAAATATGAGCTTTATCTGCTAGACTTTATCTGGTGCAATTCCAGGACACAAATTTGGTGTGTGTGTGTGTGTGTGTGTGTGTGTGTTACTTTTCTTTACACTACTAATCTGATCTTTGCTACATGCGTTCATGACGGCTCCTGATCAGATTATGTCTTAAAGCAGCTTGAAGATATCAAAAAAGAAAGGAGATCAGAGACGTCTGAAGCGTGGACACAGCACACATCACTACAGTATCTAAAGTCAAACCCATCACCACACCATGCAGTTCTTAAAGAGACAGTGTAAAAAAAAAAAAAAATTCAAACTCTCATAGATGTGATCATCCAATCTGTTTTGATGCACTGTCTCTTTAAGATGTTGCTAAAAGCACTCATTTTTTCCTATTTACCTGGGCCTTTGGATTCGGTTACCTCTAAAAGCATGTCATGCTTAGTTTCCGTGGCGTCTGTTGCCATGGTCACTGCACACCTTGGCTGTGATGAGAGAAGAAGGAAGTGAGCACGGGGCTGCTGTTATCATCTTTACTGCAGTGGGGTGGGGGGGGGGGTAAGAAGGTGAGGCAAGTGTGAGCTTTTTAATCGAGGGGAAAGCAGAGGAGAGACGTCAGCAAAGAGGGCACTGAACATTTACAGTGCTGCATGTGTTGTTGTTTTTTTGCTCTCCGGAAGCTCGAGCATTATCATCAAAAAGCTCGGCCCTGTTAGCTCTTGCAGAATGGCTCTCGATGATCGGCTTGTCTGGGGCAAGATAAAGCCTCTGCTGTTTTAAAAGCCCTCTGTGGACACTCGGAAATGGTGATAATAAAGCTGTAACATCTGACATGACAACACACGGATAAGTGATTTGGGGGGGGGGGGGGTGCAGATAATGCCAGAAAAGACTCTCATAGCAGCTGAGTTGAGCTTTCTTTGCTTCGTCTAATGATCAGACAACCACGGCAGAAATAATCACACAAACCGCATGAACCGCCTCTTATTTCCACCTCATAAACTGACAGGAACCAACAAAAAAAAAAAAACACACACACACACTGCTTCCTGAACCCTGAATGTCCTCGAGCACCTGTCTGCAGCACGTCGGGCCGAGCCAGAGGTTTTCGGATGTACTGCGGAAAAATGTGTGTTGTGCAAGAAAAACCGCAAAGCACCCGCTTGACGGGACGGCAATATAAAAAAAGACAGGGAGAGAGACAGAGAGTGAGACAGTACTGAGAGAGCCGGAGAGGAGCCCGCTGTCTCCAGTGGGATCAGCATGCCGTGGGCTTCCTTCCTGAGGGTGACAGAGCTGCACAGACTCTCTCAGAAATGTCCCACTGCCAAATAAAAAAAGGCTCTTTGTCCTGTCTGATTCCAGCCAGCGCAGAACAAGGAGCGAACAAGCATGTTTGGTAGTAGGGGTGTGTGAACAGAGACAGAGAGAGTGTGTGTGTGGTGAGGAGACTGTATGTGATTGTGTCCGCTGGTGTAAAGAGAGGAGATTGTCTGTTTATTTACATGTGTTGACTGGCTGCAAGTCTAAATGTGTGTGTGTGTGTTTTATTGGTGTGTGTGTTTGCGGTCCTATTGCTGCAGAGGACAGACTTGGGCAGCAGCTAGAGATGGGATGACAGAAGCACGAGGAGCAGCCATGTGCTCTAAAAGCAGAGAAATGCCTTTGACAAGGATACAGCTGCATCATAGTATGGCGTTGGCATAACACGATGCTGCGTCTCAGCGTTCTCGAACGACCCAGGCAGCTCAACATCATTCGATGGTGACACCGGCTCTGCACCAGAGCGGGCTAAGACAACTACCAAAGTCCTAATGGCATGGCTTAGTGTTGTAGCAGCTAAGTGCCATAACCTCACAGCACAAGTAGCTTGCTGACAAAGCAGACAGACGGACAGTGGTGGAGCCGTGTTTACCTATTTCAGCTGCACAGCTCGAGATGGCTGCGCACCACTGCAGTAAAACCTTAGGGAACATCGATCTGCCCTTTTTTCACAAAGCTTGTTTTACCCAGGTCGGCTGCTTGGCTGCCTCCGCTGTGGCTTTGGGAGAAAACGGTGGAATAAATACAGAACAGTGACAATACAGCTGTTTGTTAGCATCAGGTGCACTCACAGTGGGAGGGGAGGGGAGGGGAGGAAACATGGAGCATGGTATGATGGAGGGTGACGTGAAGAAAGAAGAAGGGGGAGAGTGAGGAAGCACGTACGTGGTGACGACGACAAAGCGGATGTTGCAAGGAGTGCGTTTTCACAATCACTGATCCAGACTAAACACGACGTCTCGCCAACGCTAACTCTCCACCATCCTGTGAGAAGTTTGAGCAGCCTCTGGTTCCCATGGCAACGTTTTTAGCAGCAGCCAGCGGGGGGGGGCCGCAAGTGGACAGACGTGACACAGAATCACACAACAACAAATCCTCATCACAACAAACAAACAAACACACTGCGCCTGCATATGCACAGACAAACTTGTCGTTCCGGGCCGATGGTGATGAGGGAGCGACCGAGCTGCGCCCTGCACGTGCAAAAACTGCTTGTGTAATCACATCAGATCAGGTGTGTGTCTGCGTGTGTGTGGTGATTTATCATTATGTTCTCAGCAAGTCACACTACCGCTGCCAAAGCTGTGAGTAAAGCAAGTCATGACACGGTGGCATAAACTGATAATTCCCCTGCAGTAATCCTGTTTATGATCCCGTTCACAAGACCTGCCATCATATTTGGTCAGACCCTGCTTTGCTGTATCACACACTTCTGCATGAGAATATGAAAAAAGAGCATCTTCAGGACATGATGATGATGTTTACTGATGTTTCTTTTAATAACGCTGTCTCTGAAGTTTGTGCATCAAAGGTTGTCTCCATCCTTATGCCTGAAAATGTGTTTTTTCTGCGCTGTGACTTGATTTAAATGTGGCATGAGTAAGTTTGTTGAGTAAGTCAACAATTCACGAGTCAGTGAAGACAAAAACACAAATAATTATCCTTTAAATTCAGTTAATTATGACACAGTAAACACGTGCATGAAAAGTAAATACACGTAGCAAAATGTGGTGAATTTAACCTTTCTGCATTTTGCTATTTCTGTTTTTATTTTTGCACTTTAATCTTCCACATATCTCCTACAACTGATGTTTGCAGTGAACAGATTAATGTTGAAGCTGCCTGGTGCTGAAGGCTTTCATACCGTCTATAAACTGTTGTAGGATGACAGTCGGAGGCGTTCATTACAGTTGATTACTGGCAGACTTACTAGAATCACAATAAACTGTTAGTTTTGATCTAAATGTATCAACTGGTGGCAAAGGATCTAATCAAAGTGTTCATTCGCGTTATTTAGCATTTATTATGTTATGTATTCACTCAAACTCACTCGACTTCTGTTAAGCTGACAACAAACTTGCTCCTTTGACATTTATTTTAAGCATCAAAGACCCAGTTTCCACCAAAATACCAACATACCTTCAAGCAGCTCTCGTCGTGCAACTCCTCCTACCTTTGCGCCACACACGCTGCACGAGGCACAAACACAGCAAACAAATGGGCGAAGCCAACCAACATGTGGTGGCACTGTTTGTGCTGATGTTAATGAAAACAGAGCCCCATGTGTGTCAGTCCACAAACCTACGTCAACTTCAGGTAGAGCTGAGACAGAGTGTGTTAACAAGATTAAAGCTGTCAGCAGGCTTCTAAAAGATTCTTGTCGGATGACTAAATAGCTTCGAAACGCCATCCTCAGACACCTTTCTGACATTTGAATTGGGACAATTCATATACATGTCCAGATCCGATATTCACACTCACATCACGCTGACATTGGCCAGTCGTGCGGAGGTGAGAAAGTGAGCAGGGTTTAAACCAAGCATCAACCTCCATGGATGTGAAGTGTCAGAATTTGCAGTTCCTCAAACGTCCACTTGAGGCTGGTTCCAGAAGTGAGTCAGTCTCCATAAGTCCCCATGTTAAAATGTCCAACTTCACAGCAGAAATAAACATGTTTACAGCCTGGTACAAAAAACAGTTTTGGTCTCTGTAGCTAATTTCCCCGTTCATGACAACTGTACTGAGGGTGAATTATATTAAAGCTTAAAGTTATGCATGATTCAGAGCAACCACCCCACCTTCACTCATTTTTGGATTAGCCGGGAGGTGGCGGAGGTAGGACTGCCAAGATGGTGGCGGCCAGAGCCACCACACTCATGGATCACGGCTACGACATCCATGTTTTATACAGTCTATGGTCTGAACTTCTCTCTTTAACTCTCTTGTTTCTTTCTTGACACATCTGCAATATATCTGTCACTTCTCATGTGAACAACTAAGTGAATCCCTATAAACGTCCTCCACAAAGAGACTGTCTGATCATGACTTTTGGACTTTTGTGGTCAGCAAAACCAGCTGATAAGTGACGGGAAGGTGGAAAGAGAAAGAGAGGGGGGGATGACATGACAAGCAAAGGGCCAAAAGTTGGAATCAAACCCGGGCTGCTGCTGTAGGGTCAAAGCATTTGTGCATGGTGGCTAGGTGAGCTATCAGGGTGCCCCATTCTCCCCATATCTTAACAAATATCGCACCGCTTCCTCTGTGATGGCTGGTGTTCGCTCCACCTTTTGCCCCTGAAATGTTGACCCAGTGGTCGTGCTAAATGGAAAGTCAGTGGATCACCACAGTCCCCCAGAGGATTCACCCTCTGGGGACCATGAATTTCATGGCAAAACATCCACTTAGTTGGTGCGATATTTCAGTCTGGACCAAAGTACGGGACCACTTGACATTTCCATCCCTAAAGCCACGGCGCTAGCACCGTGACAAACCTGCTTTAGTGGTACAAAACAAAACACCAGTATCGGTATCAGCGCGTTACTGGACAAAACACAATCCCGCCCAACGTGCCTGCACTAAACACTACCTTTATGAATTATATAATGTTCAGCCTTTGTTTAGACACCATGCTGAAAGGTGTTCTTGGCATTTGTCCACTCTGTAGATATCCACGGGCTGCATGTGGAGAAACAATGGATTTTAAATTGACACGCAACGTGTATCACATGACCGTGGTTACATTTTCCACATTAGCCAACGCTTAACTGACAATGCTCAAGTGTGTGAACAGACAACAACAACAACAGGTAAAGGCCTTCGTCTCCTGTCCGAGCACCTCAAACAACCTTCACTTGTGATATTTACAGCTGAAATATATCCCAAAAAACAGTGCAGTACCGTTACACTTCACTAAATCACCCTGTACAACACGAGCTGCTCATGATGGTTTTGCACGCAGAGTTGGTAAAAACACACAAAGAATACACAGAAACTTTGAGTTGAAGTCAAACTTAAAGCTGTGTGACAGCTTCACCTAAACATTTCATCAACTTTCTGCATAAGAATGCCTTCTTACCGTGCTGCAGCCGCTCTGTGTGCGAGGGTATCTGTGAGTGTGTGGCCGTTCCACCTGCCTGCTGTCACTGTGGATCTAGGGCATTACCTGGAGTCAGGTGTCAGATGCAGTGAGGGCTAAAGTTAGTGTGTGTGTGTGTGTGTGGGTATACAAGAGAGCAACAAAATAAACATCCCTATTGATATTGATTAAATTATGATTGCTGCCCTCACACGGTCACGTACTCGGGAGTGAAAGCTCACGTGGGCGTGGATTCACGAGTGCAGATGAGCGTGTTTGGAGCGGAGCACATGTACAATCTGAGGAGGAGGAGGAGGAGGAGGAGGAGGAGGAGGAGGTGTGTCGGCGGGGATTGGGGGGGGGTAGTGTGTGAGCTCTGCGCGAGGAGAGATGGGGCGTTCTCCTGTGTCTGTTAGCGCTGCTGTGCTGAGGAGGCACAAAGTGACACTTTGTTTCCCCCGCCAGATAGCCAGCGCAGGAGAACAGAGTGGCATTCATCATTTCGACTGGCTGACGCACACAAAGGCTCTCATTGTGGGCTAACAGTAGCCGTGGATGCACATGTGTGATTAGAATGGTTTGTAATGCGGCGCACCACAACTGCTACTCACAGATGAGTGCTGTAGCCTTCAGAGGTGATCTCAACACACCACACACACACACACACACACACACACACACACACAGGTGGACTATCTTTTGAAAGCAAACATCAAAAACAATCCTCATTTTATGATCTGGAATGATGTCTGTGTGCATCATCATACAGTGTTAGTGTGTAACAAGGCCAGCTCTCCCCCCCGTCTCTCCAGTTTTGGCAGCATCACACTGCAGTCTCACAGAGATATGGTAATGATGAGGGCTTTACCAACCTGGATGGCTGCATGGCACTTCAAAGACAGACTGCTCTCTCTCTCTCTCTCTCTCTCTCTCTCTCTGACTGACTCTGTGCAGAAATAGAAATGCCGCTCACACACACACACACACACACACACACACACACCTCTCCGAAGAATCTCTTACACAGATATTCACACAGGAATCCACTTTATGTGTAAAGAGGGCCGGGAGCATCCACCTCCAGGTAGTCTCAATGATGCTGTGGCAGCCACGGCACTTGACATGTGCTAAAACAGTCATTCAGAAATTTAAAGGAAGTGACAACATAGAATAACTGACGCTTTTCATACGGTAAAAATCATAATTACATCCTAAGATGGAAATATGTTAAAGTATGTGTTGATGTTTCAAAATAATGGATGATTAGGAAGGCCTGGGGGGGGCAAAAAAACTCAACTTTAACCTAATTTCACAGTAAAACGTTAAATATTTTCATCCTAAAGTGACGTGAAATAGACAAACCTACCTACTCTTCAGTGTTTGATTACACACTGACACTTCTGAGGTGACCTTTAGGCCTCAAACATGCCATTAAAACAGACCTTGATATCAGTTTTAATCACAAACATGCTGCCTGGTGTATTAAGGAGAGCAGAGGTGTGTTACAGGAGCATAGGGAGCACATTTCATTAGAGCTGATGATAACTTGCATCACACTGAATAATTAGGACAGAGCTCATAAGGAACGGAGTGGTGATTACAGTTTTGTGCTTTAGATAAGGGCGGCACTGATATCTGTATAATTGTATATACAACACTGTGCATGCACATACATTTTTACTGAGGGCTAGTGCCTCTAATTCTGCACGCCAGTTCATTATTTCCAACAATTAAATGTGTGGCTGTGTGACTGCAAATCCATCAACATTTAAACCCGTTTTAGAACAAAAAGAAAACAGTGAGTCACTGTCTTCGGCTGCTTTGCTGTGATTAAAATCAAATCCATAGTTGCAGTTATATCTGAGGTCAAAAGGGCTCAAATAAAATGGATGCTGTCTGACACTCCACAGATGTCTCTGAAAAAAAGTCACCATTTGGGTGGCGATGACACGACGACTGAGTCAGATGATTGTTTACTGTGCAGAGCTCGGTGTGCATGTGAGAATCCAAACCTTCAGGTTGGATAGTGAAGATGATCACCGCTGCCTTCTCTCTCGTGAAAAACACACACACACACACACACACACACACACACACACACACACGCCCGCGTGCAGCACGGCGTCTTAACATGACACCACACGCCCATCAGAGCAACATATTTGATATATACAGATTAGAAATGAGACAATAGATGAAGAAAAAGCAGAGTTTACTGATAAATCCAACACCAGCAGGCTGTGAATTCATATCTGGCACGCTGCCATCTATTCTGTGTCTCAGCACACACACTCCACAGACGGTGACAGTAAGGCAGCGTTGATTTAAAAGCCTTTAAATGACGTGTGGACTAAATAAATCCATAATTTAATTTATTTTCTCTCTCTTTGCACAAGGCCTGCACCACCATATGGCCTGTACGTGCTCTTTTTTCCCCCTTTTTTCTCCAGCTGACTCAAGCATTCTGATGTATTGTGCACCGTTTGAGAGAGCTGTAGTGACAGACTTACATCCACGTAGACCTAAAGGCACGGATCAATACGTAACCGTTAATGGCAGATTAGAGGATGCTGGTGCACAGGGATTACAGTCTATTAATTGCAGAGCAAAAGGCGCGCCGAGAACAAAGAATCTGGCCCTTTGTTTTAACCACAAATCCTCACAACATGAAGCCGAAATGTTTCACTGATTTGCATCATTTTAAATGTGGTGAAATAAATGACGATTAATCACAAATTTGGCCTGTTGACATTTGGCGTTTGCGCATTTCAAGCCGGATCAAATAGCAAGCCCCATTTACAGCACACACACACACACACATGCACACAGATCTGAGGATGGATCCGAGCAGGTCAATGAGGAATGAGAGGTGGGATACGGTGACAAGGTCATCATCGTCGTGAATATGTCAAACAATCAGCAAAAAAAAAACCCCACAAACAACATAAAAATTAAATCACACCACCTTATTTTCTTTCCCGTCTTCCTCCTCCTCGTGATCAGCCGCTGCTCCAAACCCCCTTTTGTGTTGCTGATGCTGCGGGTGCCCGACGGGGAGGGAGAGAGAGAGAGAGAGAGAGAGAGAGAGAGAGAGAGAGAGAGAGAGAGACGCACGCACGGCACCGTCAAAGTCCCGCACAGCTGCACGCGTGCGAGATGGGAAGGATGGGAGGGTGTGGCCGCGAGAGAGGAGAGGAGGAAAAAAAAAAAGACAGAGAGAGGAGAGGAGCGAGCGGAGAGGCGGCGGCGGCGGCGGCGGCGACGCACGGCGCAGCGCGATGCGAGCACGTTACGGTAACGTAAGCGCGTGCATCTCGGAAGTAAAGGAAGACGGGATGAATGGAAACCGCCTCGAGGAATTAAAAAAAAAAAAAAAAAAAAAAAAAAACTGTAGTCCTGAAGGTGTAAATCCTACCGGGATGTGGTGACCTCATGTCCTCATGTAAGACTATTTATAACCATCACTGTTATTGTTTCAGCTGGTGTCATAACAATTAAAGGATGCAGCAGGATATTCTCTAATTCACATAAAATGCAGGCCATGTTGACATGTCCACCTTAAAGCACAGAGTCCAAGATTATTTGTAATTAAAGCAACACTATTCAGAAATTTTGTGATTTAGCTCCTCCAGTTTCAGAGAATACCACTGTGGTAAATATGTACAGTTGTACACATCAGTAACTAATATTACTTCAGTCAGTCCCAGATTTACTCTTGTTCAGCGTCTTCTTGCTTGTTTACTCTCCTTCTCCTCCATAATTGTCCTCTTCTGTCTTTTCGCCTCTCTCAATATGTCCATAGAGCCTAGTTACATCGTCTGCTTGCCCAGCTCCGGTTCTGGCACGACACGGGCCCTGCTACCCGACAGCGTTTGTCCATGTCACCAAACCTATAAAACCTCTTTTTCCCGGTGGTCCGAAACGCCTGTGGTACAAACACTAACACTCCCCTGCGATGCTCTGAGGTCACAGCCCCAGCAGCCCCAGCAGCCCGGCTAACAAACTGAGCTAACATTAGCTAACAGCAGCTACAGTTAACAGTTTACTGTCCATCAGGAAACTCTGTAAATCGCAGAGAGTTGATGCGGAGCAGCCGGAGGACATCAGAGGGAAAACCAGAAAACATTTTCTCCACAAAATATGATCCAGTTTCTCCAAAATCAGTGAAATAGTTGGTGGTGTGCAACTTAGTGGCGTAAACAGCAGACAAGGCAAGGATAAAGATTTAAGTATGCAGTTCTCTAATAAAATATTAAATTAAAAAGTCTTTATTTAAAGCTCTCTGCATGAAAGAACAGACACAATGAGCTCTAAAGATCAGACTATTACACTCTGTTATCAGTATATTGAGGATAATCTCCAAACCTGAAAGTTTGTTTAAGCTGCTAAAGATTCAAAGCACAAACTAAGATTTATGTTTTAACCCATTAGCCCTGTATTACAGGCAAACTCTTCAACTCTGAGGAGATTTTTCTTTCAAACAGATTATTTCCTAATGTAGATTAATTAACTGTTGCAGGAAGTGTGCAAAGGATTAATATCAGAATCTGACATTTCCTCCAGGTTTATGGTAAGAGGCTTTCCAAACCACAAATGTAGCTTGTGTAATTACAAATGACTTCGCTTTTAGTGTCACAGGCCGAGCATATGGTAAATAAAAATGTATTTCCTGCGTATTATCATGGATGAGAGCCTGAAAGATGATGTAGAGCTTACCAGGAAAAGGTGCAGAGCTTCGGGTATCTTATGATCTTAACAGAGTGTGAAGATTTACCGGTGATCGCACGCAGTGATTGCACTAATTAGGTTTTGGATCAGACTAATGTGGTAAAAGGTGCCGTGAGCTCATCTCTGACCGGATGGATGAGACTGAGTCAAGCCGCTGCTTCTGCACACTGAGATGAGCCCGGTGATTTTACAAGAACTGCACACGACTGGATTGAGTCTAAAAGTGATCTTACCTCACTGAAAACTCCAGTACACATTATCTTATTATATTACACACAATATCTAACATCTGAATGCCAAACTGCTATGGCAACTGACAGGATTAATATCGGTTCAGCTCATCTGTAGCTAGTGTACATAATCTGGATGTAATTGCTGTGAAGCCCCCCAGCCAGTTTGGACCTTTCTGTGTGGCGTTTGCATCGTAGTGTGGGTTCTCTCTAGGTACTCTGGCTTCCTCCCACAGTACAAAGACATGCAGCTTGATTGGTGACTCTAAATTGTTGGTAGATATGAATGCGAGCGTGAATGATTGCTTGTCTCTGTGTGTGTTGAACTGGCAACTTGTCCAGGGTGTACCCTGCCTCTTACCCAATGCCAGCTGGCATCAGCTCCAGCCCCCCTCCACAACCCTGCTACGGATAAGTGGTCACGGAAAATGGATGGATGGATGTAATTGTACCTAGAGTAAAGATCAATTCTTCCTCTTATTTGATGTGAATGTAGCAGCACTGCTAGTAAGAAGGCTAAACAAAGGAGTGTGACCACACACAGGAACCATGGGGCTCTAAGACATAGAGCTACGGAGAGATGGTTCCCCCACCCAGAGTCTCAACTCCCAGGTTCCATCCAGTCAACCTCC
Organism: Argyrosomus regius; assembly: GCA_946959425.1. Classification (NCBI taxonomy): domain Eukaryota; kingdom Metazoa; phylum Chordata; class Actinopteri; family Sciaenidae; genus Argyrosomus; species Argyrosomus regius. The sequence continues at coordinate 6,143,712 of OX336888.1, forward strand.
ATCCACCGACGACCCCGTTCTCTCCTCCCTCATCCCTTCATACCTTCGACCCTCACCGCTTCATTCCTCCGACCCTGCATCCCTCATCCCTCGACCCTCATTCCTTCTTCTCTCCTACAAGCCATCATCTCGGCGCATCCTTTCCATCACTCGCAAATAAACCTGTCTAAACTTAAATCTATATTGGCGTGGTCCTTGTTAGTGAATTGTAGTTAAAGTCGGATGATTTGGTTGTAAAGACTTTGTCTGCTCTTCGATAAGTAACAGTATTGTGTGTAAAACTATACAGTAGAGGGGAGTAGGGAACACATTTTTGAAACACTGTGAAAGGACAAAAGGTGTCTTTGAGAGTCCCCTGAACTACATCTCCCATCTGGCATTGGGGGGAAACTTCAGGATCCTCAAGAAGGAGGTGCCAGTGCTCACACACATAAATAAACCCTTTCTTGCTTCAAATAAGTTTTCATTTAGGTATTTTGACGATAAAAATGTGTTGTGAATTTACTTTAAATTACTTATAAAAGTTGCTTATGCTGCATCTGGTGCTTGGAAAACATCGGGGATTTTATTTTGAAAATGTACCTTAGTTTCCTCCGTTGAAGCTAAACCTGTGGGAATATCTGTTATGGGGAACAGATATACTTAATAAACTCTTAGACTTACTCGCCTTTTTAATGTGTTTTGTCTTTGGTTATTTGTTTTGTTATTTTTGTTTTACGCTTTTATTTTGACGGTTCCTAACGGAAGCAGCCGTTGACGCTCGCGGACTTCTTAAGTTAAGTATGGGTACGTGGTAGGTAACCAACGGTTTGTTCTGACGTAGAAACGTTAGTTTGTTGTGAACTTTATAAAAGCGGAGAGGTGTCGAACCGACGGAGCCGGCGACGCCAAGCATGCTTCCTCGCAGGCAGGACTACGGGATGAAAATGACCGGAGGAGTGCGGGGAGGCTCGGTTATAAACTTTAGGACAACGGTGAACTCGGGCTCCGGCCGCCGCAGCAGCTCCGCGGTGCTGCCGTCGGTGCTAACGTTCCTGGTGATCGTAGCATCTGGAGGCCTGTTGCTCATGATAGAGAAAGGAATGCTGAACAGCATGGAGACGCCTCCACCCCGGGGTAGCGGCAAGCGGCTGGACCTAATCAGGCAGGTTAGGAAGCACAGTCCGGATGCTGTGGACGTGGAGTCCCAGGTAAGTTAGGTTACTGTTATGTGCCATGAGTTTAACGGGTGTTTTTTTTTTAACCAAACAAACAGATCCAGTGGAGCCAAGTTGGATCTGGATTTGTCTTGTGACGATATGTATTTCACAATATTACAAAATCTGTGTCAAACTGTTGGATTAACAGCCATTTTGTTAGTGATTAAAGGGCAACCAAAACACATTTTCTAACAAATTCCTGCAAGGCTTAAAGTTTGGATCAAATGTTAACTAGGTGGTCCCTGCATTGTAAATGCCTAAAGCTATAAAGAAGTGTGTATATTTTATTTAAAGGTGTGCTCTGTTGATTTATTATTACACCGTTATAAAGACAGATTAAAACCAGACAGATTAAAACTAAGATTTCCAGACTGGTCACATTACTAGTTTCACTTCCCCTCATTCAACTATCCTATGCCCTTAGTTTGACGTAACAGTGTATTTATCATGGAGGCCACTTGCAGAGCAACTGCAGTTCCTCAGACGTCCACTCGAGGCTGGCTACAGAACGAGTCAGTCTCCATAAGTCCCCATGTTAAAATGTCCAACTTCACAGCAGAAATAAACATGTTTACAGCCTGGTACAAAAAACAGTTTTGGTCTCTATAGCTAATTTTGACATTCATGACAACTGTACTGAGGGTGAATTTTTATAAAACACACCTGTTCAAATTATATTAAGGCTTAAAGTTATGCAGAATTAACAGTGTGGTCGCTTTGATTAACAGGTAGGGTGCAGTTACAGATAGAAAATGTGTAATCTCCAAGCTCCAGATAACCCTGATGACATCACAATGACACAATCAGGGTCAGTTTACACACCTACACCTATCTACACCTTTAAGTCACTGATTTGTATTCACATTTAGATCCTCCAGGAGATCCGTAACCGGACCATCAGGACCATGTGCAGCCAGAAGAACATGCCGCACAGCATCTGGTCCCTGAGCCCCCTGCAGAGGAAGACAGTGCTGCAGCACATCCTGGTAAACGATCAGTATCACTTCCTCTACTGCTACGTCCCCAAAGTGGCCTGCTCCAACTGGAAGAGGGTCCTGAAGGTCCTGAGCGGAGCTCTGGAGAGCGTGGACGTCAATAGCAAGATGAACCACCAAAGCGACCTGCTGTTTTTGTCCTCTCTCAAGCCCGAGGAGATCCGCTATCGCCTCAAGCACTACTTCAAGTTCATGTTTGTGCGGGAGCCCATGGAGCGCCTGCTGTCCGCGTACAGGAACAAGTTCGGAGAGATTCAGTCCTACCAGAAAAAGTACGGCGTGGAGATCATAAAGAGGTACAGGAAAAGTCGGGCTAAGGACGCGCCCATAACAGGAGATGACGTGACTTTCGGGGAGTTCGTCCGTTACTTGCTGGACGAGGACGTGGAGCGCATGAACGAGCACTGGATGCCGATGTACAACTTGTGCCAACCCTGTGCAGTGAACTACGACTTCATCGGCTCCCACGAGCACCTTGAAAGCGACTCAGCGTATGTGCTGCAGCGCGTCGGGGCGCCTCCTCATGTTCAGTTCCCGGAGAGGCAAACGTGGTACAAGCCGGTCACCATGGAGACATTACACTATTATCTGTGCAGCTTACCACAGAAGCTACTGAGGGAACTCCTGCCCAAGTACATTTTAGACTTTTCCCTCTTCACTTACCCTCTCCCCAACACAACCACTCAACACTGCCGGCATTAAATGTGCAATGTTTTATAGTTCTGAGATTATTTTTTATAGAGAATCATTTGTACTATTTTTTATTCCTAGGGAACAAACAGTATTTTGAGGGCTGTTACGTATTTTTACTTAAGATGGTCGAATATCATCGCAAAACGCTGATTATTGGAAGAGGTGGGGACTTCACTTTAAAAACCACTAAAGCTTGAAATCAGCTTCAGACAAAAGAATCACTTTCCATCTCATTTCAACATGTTTCTGTCGTGCACTGTTACAGTAAATGAACCAATCCAGTATACAATAATGGAAATGTACATAAGCTTACAAGAGCAGTTTGTATTCAGCTTATTTCTTCAGCTACACGTTGAAGGAGGTTAAAGGGTTAATGGTTTCAGTGGGCATTCAGTGGTTTAGCGGGCTAAAACACATACCATGTACTCACAGGGGGGTGAGGTTTAAATCATGCTTGTGTTTTGTTGTTGTGTCACAGACTCTCCATCTGGTCTTTCCTATAACTTTGGACTATTTACCTTCTAATAAAACACAAGTTCAAGTTTTGTGATATACAATCGCTGCAAGTTCTGTAATTCTTTTTATCACTTTATTTTGTGAATAACTTAATAATTTAAACATCATTAAAAAACAGGAATGTTAAGTATAATACACAGGACCACAGGGCTGGACGAACACTTCTCTTGCCACATGTGTGAGGTTATAGTGGCTAAGAATCGAAGCGGACTGTAACATACTAACACAGAGGACACTTCTGCATCCAGTTGTGTAAGTGGAGTCATTAGACGTTGATATTTGCATTGGGAAAAAAGACAACTTGATCAAATGTTAGCACCGTCGTTGGCTTTAGTAAAGACCCAGGCATGATTTCATCCTGAGTGCCTCGGGTTTGACGAATGCTGCAGGATGATTAATGCCGAGGCTTATTGATGCTTTCGCAATTCAAGTGCAGACTCGAGACTTTAAGCTTCTAGTGGTTTCGGACTCACTCATCGATGCCTTCATTTGTCTGTCTGTAGTTGTTAATCCTTGAAGCTCACACTTCTGAAAGGAGAAAGAGATTTTCACACAATAAGGAGGAGGAATTTTTAAAAATAGCTCTGGCTCCAAGAGCTGTGATTTTCTCTGATATAACCAGCTAAATGCAAAAAGGACAGGAGGAGGAAAAAACAGTGTTCTCATTTTTACGTCCAAAGCCGTACCTGTCTGCTGACTTGTCAGTGGAGCGGGTAAGGCTTCGGAGGATGGAGCGTTCTGGGGAGGTCTGATGGGGACTGGTGGAGGCGCTGAGGGGCAACGAACTCTGCAGGGACGAGAACGACAAACCCTGTCTGCGCATCTCCTGAACCGCCCTTTCACTGAGGACACAGAGACAATTAGACAAAGTCAAAATCTATTGGCTATTACTCCTTGTGACCAAAACATGTATTAAAGCTAGAAGTACTTTGATAATTACTGTAACAATTTTACTTTCAAAGCAAAAATATTTCCAGGTTTTTTTAAATTTTATATGATACTAAGTTTAGTATCTTTGGGTTTTGGACTGGCGGCCACATGAAGCAATTTAAAGATATCGCCTTGGGCTCCGATTAGGTGATAAATAAAAAAAAAAAAAACATTAGTTGCAGCCCTATATAAGACTTTTTTCATAAAATAAATGCCAGATATTCTAAAAAGTCTCTTCAGATCAAGAAATTGTTCAATTTCTAGCTGCAAGAAGACACTTTTTACTGGTTCACAGTAAATGCCTCAACATCCTGATAAGGTTAAAACTTAAAGAACGTTCGTCTTTGCAGCCTCACATCACAGAGCTAATAAAGTATAAAATAAATGACCTTTTGTTGTAATACAGACAGATCTGTTGCAGCTTTGGTTCCACTCTATTGTGTAAAGACTAACAGTCCTTTCTTTAGCTCACCGTTCGAAGCGTTCCGTGGTCAGCTGTCTTTTCAGGACGTCCATCTCCGTCTGCAGCTGAGAGACTTTGCCGCGGAGCTGGGACACCTCCCTGGCGTGCTCCGCACTGAGTTCGTGCACACATATAAACAAATTACAATCAACTATTTGGAAAGGAAATCATTTTATTTGAGCCAACAACATCAGATTGTGTCAGATTTGTTTACGTTTTGCTGTCAGCCAGCGTCAGCCTATCACGAAGGACCTTCAGCTCCGACTCTCTCTCGCTGGCTGTCAGGTGGGTTTGGAACTCCTTGTGCCGATTGGTGGAGAGTAGTGTTTCAAGGTTGCGGACAGTCAGCCTCTCGCTGGCCAGCTGTTTCTTAAGTAGCTCAGATTCTGACCGAACATCCTCCAGTTCTCCTGTGAGCTAAAAAAACATGCAGATTCATGTAAAGAAAACTGAAACAACTGCTGCTGCATGTACAATGTAGATCAAAAGTGTGTTTAGGGGGCCTCACTCTCTCTAGATCCATGCTCCTGGAGGTGAGCTGACGTGCAGTGAGCTCCTTGCCAGAGTCCAGTTTGACACAGAGCTCCCTGACGGACGCCAGATCCGAGAGGACGGCGGCCTTCTCCTCCTTTGCTTTGTGTAGCTCCTCCTCCAGCCTGGACATCCCACGAACCATCGAGGAGACTTGGGCCTCATAAGCCTGCAGGGCTTCTCCATGCTTGAGGAAAACAGCAGGGGAGAAAGGTACATTAATCATCTCTGAACGTTCTCGTGTCCACTTGGACCACATTTCCTCAAGAGCTCCTGCGTCTCACCTGTTGGATTTCTCTCTCCTGGTGGCTGACAGTATCGCGGAGGTGCCTGCGCTCCGAGTCTGAAGACAGCAGCTCCAGGCGGATGGTGTTATTGAGGCCTTCAGCCTGCTGCAACTTCTGCTCCCGCTCCTCCACCTCGGAGTGTGCCATCCTGAAACGATCCAGCAAGTCTCTGTTCTCCTGCTCCTGTAGGTCAACACATAGCAGTCAGCTGATGGACGGGAGAGTGTGTGAAGTAGTACAGTATCAACCATACAGAGCCTTAAAGAGCTATAGGGGTAAAGTTCTCTCTTGCCTTTGTGGCCATCAGCTTCTCTATTCTGGACACTTCGGAAATGTAAGAGTGGACTCTCAACTTCAGCTCATCCTTCTCATGCAAAGCCTCCTCCATCTCCACATGTACAGCCTGCACAGACAGACAGGAGCTGGTGTTATTGCTTCATCAGTTCCTCCTTTATACGACACAGAAGAAACAGTAGACTCCTGATTAACGACAGTGAGATTTATCACACACTTGGTTCTCTCTGGTCATCGTAGCCAGGTCGTCCTGCAGCCTCCTGTTCTCTCTGATCGTGATTTCTTTGTCTCTCCTGAGTGCAGACAGCTCCTCCTGACAGACGTCCAGCTGCCTCCTCAGGCTGGTTATCTCCCTCTCGCGGCTGTTTAACGCCCCCTGCAGCTGACTGCAAGGATCACGCATTGACGTCGCCAGAAGAAAAACAGTCACGTCAGCTTTCTGACGTGAGGAACTCGTGATTTTTGAAGATCTATTTTGAAGTTAGAGACCAAAATACTCACGCTAGAGAGTTGTCCATGTTTGTGACTGTGAGTCTCACATCTTCAAGGGTCTGCTCCTGTGTAAATGCCAAAGAATTAAGACTCTTAAATACAACTCTTCAGTTAGATTTCAAAGATTTGTTTCACATTTTTGTATTTTAGTCTGTCTGAATACAACATTCACTTGTCCAAATGTATATTGAAGGAATCCACAGTCCTTGTTCTGTGCAAAAATGTGTCAAGATGAGGTTTGTTGGTCGCGCCTACCTTTTTAGAGTTCTCCTCCTGGAGAACAACCAGTGTTTCCGTCTTCTGATCCACCTCATCCTGCAGAGCGTCTTTCTCTCTGTCCAGGGCAGAGATGGATTTGTGGAGGACAGCCACTTCCTCCTTGTGTTTGGCACCCAGCTGACTCAGCTCCCCTAACAGACAAAGCAAAAAAAAATCAAGCAAACACCAATACAACACCAACCATAGCAGTCTGTCCTGAATATACAAACATTCACCTATCCTCTCCTCCAGTTTGTCAATCTGCTCGTGAGCAGCATGCAGCTCGTTCATCTTCACGGACAGCCTGTGTTGGGTATCAGACAGTGACTGCTCCATCTGTTCCTGTAGTAGCCTATAAAAGAGACAGGAAGTTCTTTAACACACTGGCAACAAACTCAACAACCCCTGATCCTTTTCAGTACAGATGCCTTTAACACACTTTTTGGCAGCAGAATAATGAGGCCATTCTCATAGAACAGCTCATCACACATCATTGTTTCAGAGTCATGCTACTCGTTTTTAACACAGACCTCAGAGCGTTACACTCAGCCCTCTGCTGTGCGACCTCCTCTGCGTTCTGGACCAGAGCAGTAGACCGGACCTTCAGCTCCGCCTCCACAGCCTCCCTGTTCTCCTTCAGAAGACACACCTGTGACCGCAGATCCAGCCTCTCCCGCTCTAACTACACACCAAAACACGCAAGGTGCCATGTTAAGATACAGCAAAGTCACACAAAGCCAACCGAAAACACAGTGGTGATTATTAAATAATAACTGTGTCGTTTAGGCATTATAAGTATGGAGAAAACAGATTTATTGAAACCACCAGGCTTACACTCCGAACGGCATTCTCCAGGTCAACAGTCCTCCTCTCCTCTCCCTGTCTGTCAGTGAGAGCTGAAGTCTGAGCAACCTGCAAAAATGTTTGAATATCGAGGCAAGTTAGGCTCAATATGTTCATAAGTTGTAAAACTAGTGAACTATTAGTCAGTGTGGTTTCTGAGCTGAGCTAAACAAGAGACATTATTTTCATCAAATGAATGAATTAATTTAGTCATTTAAAATGTCAGAAAACAGAAAAATGGCCTAAAACCCAACTTAATCTACTAAAATAGAAACCAACAAACGAAGCTTGAAACAATATTGAGGTGGCCAGAAGCCAAAAAAAAACAACAACAACAACAACAATAATCTGATGAGCGGCTGCTAGAAATCTAATCAGATCTAACTATTTGGCTAGTGGACAAAAACAAACCTTTAATCTGTCCATCAGTGTGTCTCTTTCAGTGCTCATCTGTTGGATCTTGATTTCCGCCTGTTTGATCTCCTCCTTCAGTTTCAAGAGGTCAGCTGACGTGTCTCTGCTACGAGCCAGCTTTAAGTCCTCCTGAGCCTGAGTGAACAATTAAAACATTTGGTCGTCACTGACGTTGTAAAAAAAGTTTCCACCTTGGTGGGACGTTTCTAAAACTCACTTGTTTAAACAGAGCTTTGAAATGTTCTCTCTCAGTGCTGAGGGCCTTCACATTGTCCTGGATGTCCTCCATGTGCCTCTCAAAGTCCAACAGAGCGGCCTTCAGCTCGTCTCTTTCCTTTAATACGCGAAGCAGTTCTGTCTCTGTACCACCTCCCTGAAAATTTGAGGCCATTATCTCAGGTTTGCATCACTTTCATGAAGCTGAAAATGTGTTAAAGAAAATTTCAAACATGTTTTTTCTTGTTGGTTTTTGTCTCTTACTCTTGTTCCTTTGGACCAAGGACTTCGGCCCCTGCCTGGACTACGACTGGGGCTTAAATCCAGGCCACCGGCTCCTCTGGCTCCTTTGTAGCGCTCCGCCTCTTGCCGATAATAATCCCTCTCCTCCTCTAGACTCTTGACAAATGCATCGAGCCGCGATGGGGAGCGCTCCCTTCCACAAACACCGTGCTTAGCCCGCATGGTCTCCAACTCCAGCACCAGGTCTTTATCTGGGAAACAGCAACAAGTCAGTAAGACAGTAATGTCAGTAATGTAACGCTGATATAAAAACAGGCGTTGCTGCTTACCAGCTGCCATCATTTTCTCCATTTTGTCCTGCAGTCTGATTTTCTCATCCTCCAGGAAATTCACTAGCCCCTCCATTTTCTCATTCTGCTCTTTGAGCTCCACCAGCTGGTCTCTGAGTCGATCTTTTTCAAAGTCACCTTCAGACTGCTCCTGAATTCAATCAAGTCCAGCAGATTATGTAAGAACACCACATAGGACAGATTTTTGGCATGACACAGCGGTTTTATGTTCACTGAAGAATGTCAGCTGTATTCAAAGGAAACAGACTGTACGTACCCTTCTTACTTTGGTGACGATATCCTCCAACTCTGCAATAATTTCCTGCTGCCTTTGAATTTCTTTCTGTAGAAAAGAGATTTAAGATTTGTTTTAACTGAACTATGTGTTATCCAGCACACTGCCTGTAAATGTATAATTTTATTTGATCTCTTTCTTCCCGCTTTCTCGTACTCTTACTTTAGCTTCTTGCAGTTCCATGTCGGCAGTTTCCAAAACACGCTCCTTGTCCATCTCAAGCCGCTTGGCAAGGTCGTCTATGTGCGTCAACTCTTCGCACAGTTCCAGGTTCTTTAAAGACAGATTGGCCACCTCGGTGGACGCGTCCTTCTTCTTCTGCTGCAGACCTTCGACCCTCTGCTCCAGGGTCCTGTTGGTCTCCTGCAGGTACTCAATCTGGATAACACAAAGCAGCAGCAAACAGTCAACACACACAAGCAACCACGCAGATTACTTTTCTTCCAGTGTTTATACGGCGTCAATATGCTTGCCTGAAGGTTAAGATGTGCGATCAGTTTCTCGTTGCTGACGTTCTGAGCCTCGAGGGAAATGACATCATGAGGTCGTCCTCCCTGAAGAACACGTTTTAGACGCTCAATCTCTTTGTCTCTCTCCTCCACCTTAGAGAGAAAAATAAAGAAACATCTTATCACTTCTACAACATTCAACATGTCACAGTATTAAATGCATCTAATTCATTTCTTACCTGTGTGTTTAAGTGTTTTATATACTCTTGAGCATTTTCCAGGTCCAGTTTGATCTTTATGATGTCTTCCTGTAGCTCGTGGATTCTACGAATAAAAAATTAAAGTCACTAAAGCAATCATGCAGATCCAACACATACATCAAGGAGTCAGTACCTCTCTCAATAATACAGATCAGCTGTCGCAAAAGAAAACAAACCTTCCATCTGCCAGCTGCAGCAGGTCAGCTACATACGGATCATCCGGCTGCGACACGGGGTAAGCTGACATAGAGGAGGGAGGGATGAGCTCATCAATCTGCATTCTCTGACGTCTGAAAGGGATGCTGCGCTTCTTTCCACCTGTGTGTGAGAGGAAAAACATGATTTTTTTTGGGAAAAAAGTCATTGTAAAGTGATATTTCGATGTGTGACCTCGGGCGTTACCTGGTGTTTGCACCACAGCTTGCATGTTCTTCTCCTGCAGCTGTTGGATGCGCTCAGCTTTGGCCTTGCTATCCTTCTCCAAGCAGCGAACTTTGTGCACATATTGGTTATTCAAAAACTTCAAGTCGGACGTCTCGTGGTCGAGTTTTCTGATGTGGGTCTTGAGCTCTGAAACAAGATGTTGGAAGTTATCAAACCAGTTTTGGTGCCTCTGGGTCAAGAATATTGGAAACTGGTTATCACAGCTGACCTCTGGTGACTCGGTCCTTCTCCTCCTTCAGCTTGAGAAGCTCCTGGTGCAGCTCATTGTTCTCCCTGATAGCCCGGGCATTCTCTGCCCTGTACGGCTCCAGGAGAGCATCAAAGTTTCGACTTTCCTTCTCAGTCTTGCCCGCTGACAGTTTGGCATTGCGCAGGCTTTCAGTGGTGTGGACCAAATCACTGCAACACAGAGGAGGAAGAAGAAAGTGCCTGAACAACATCTCATCAGCTGTATTTGCCTGGCTGGCCATAAAGGGGTGAAGAAGAAGAAGAAGCAGGTGCAGAGAGGCTAAAGGTCTCACCTGAATAGCTTCTCCACCAGTGGCAGTGACTCTATTCCCAGTGGCTGTCGGTAGCCCAGCTGATCCAGACGCTTCCTCAGGTTGACAAACTTCCTCTCCGCGCTGTTGTTCATGTTGGCACTGAAACAACACAGCAACGTCTACATTAGATACTCACAGTAACGTGAAACAAGCAACGTCACTGTTCAGACCTGTGTTGGGGGTAAGAGGGTGGCTAAATAGCTGGCTAACCAACCGTTAAGCTTGTTAGTCTAAAGTCAACCGGTGTTTCGGTTTAAAGAGTGACCATGTTAACTGGTGACCGTTAGCCGAATGAGTGGTTGTCATAGTTACGACAGGCGATGAAACAGGCAGAGAATAATGTTTTTTTTTTTTTTACATTAACGTTAATGAGAAAAATTATTCATTCACAAGGATAGCCACGTTTCTTCCCGCTTTAACACCTGTCGTAACTACGACAACAACAAACGGATTCGGCTAACGGTCACCAGCTAACACGGTCACTCGTTAAACCGGAACACCGGCTGTTTGACTTTGGCTAACGTTTTACGCAGCTAGCTCACATGCTAATAAACAAACACTAGCATTACGTTAGCTCAACTACACATCCCCTCCTTTTGAGAGATAACTAGTAGCACCTGTCAGCTAGTTAGCACGGTTTGTCTACTATTAATGGGCTAGTTAGAGTTAGTTAGCCTCAACTTACCTTGTTAGGAGAGACGCTAGCCCGACTAACGTCAACTTGGCTCTACATCACCGACGTAAATGTCTCGCTCGGACCTTTAACTTGCGTTATAAGTTCATTATTGGCATTACATCGTGTTATCCGTTAAAGTTAGATGATAAACAGCTCTCGGGCTGACACGTTTCCGCGGTAAAGGGTTTGAAAAGAGCGCCGATGCTCCGTTTGGATTCGTCACCATGGAAGTGAGACACTGTGGAGCATCGGGGCGGCGCGTTTTGAGAGCCGGCGTCGTCCGTACAGAGAGCGGAGGGCGGAGTCAGCACCCAAAGCACAGACAAGATATCCAAAGTGTTGTGTTTGACAATAACATAAACACAAATATTCAATACAGCGTTGAATCATGTTTTTATTATGTACATATGGCATGAGGAGACAACAAAAATATAACAAACAATAAAGTACTTAGAGCGGAGGTGTTGAATCTCAAACGAACAGGCAGATCCCTTTCATTAAAATACACAGACACACACATTGTCCATAAAACAAAACATCATATGAGTATCTAGTGTATCATCAGAGTGAGCCAGTAGTGAATTACTATTTAAAACGGTGCAATGCAGTTAAACTAATGAGACTGAGCGATGCTGGAGAAGTACTCCAACATGTCCTGGATGGTAAACTCCATGGTGATTCCAGATCCAGGGTAGCATCTGCCGATCAAATCCTCAAAGTGCTTGTACTGACGGATGAACTCGTCTTGCATGGAGTGCCACACCACCTGGTGGAGTGAAACAGGAACAGTTCAGATAGGACACGAGAGGGAAGACACCACTAACCAGAAGTTTCACCTGTTCAACTCTTAAATGTCTCACCTGTAGCAGACTTTCTTCTTCACAGAGATGTTTGTCGACCTTCTTGTAAAGGTTGTCGAGTCCCTTTTTCACCTCTTTGCCAGGATACTCTTTGATAACCTTACGCAGCTCTTGTTTGTTGAAGGCCAGCTGGTAGCTCACCTCCTCCTCGCGGACACCCTGAGCTACACGACCCTCGACTCCTTCAAAGAAATGCTGCAGGAGAGAGATAAGAGTTCAACTATCACGCCTATCCTGCACACCCTGCACATCATTACTCTAAAAGATGTCCTGACTTACGTTGAGTTTTTCCAGAGGCTGGCCCAGAGAGTTGATAACATAGGACTGCAGGTGGTCTGTGTATTTGTGCTTGGCCTCTCGCCTCTCCGCATCCAGGCAGGAGATCTTTAGACGTGACAGCGTGGAGAAGATGTGGTGGAAATTCTCCATCATCACGACGTCCCGCGGCGTCTTCTGACTTTCATTGGCGACCTTCTCCACTGAAGAGACAAACAATATTCAGAACTTTGTTTCCGGGCATCACACAAACAGCACATCATCTATATTTATTGCTGATTTTCTTTTGTATGCTGATGATACGGTTATTTACTGCAGTGCGCCATCAACCTTTGCTAAAGTGCTTTTAATGTACAGGAAACCTTGTCTCAACTGAAACTGTTCTTAGTGCTGACAAAACCAAGTGCATGTTGTTTTCTAATGTAGTCCACAGAATCTCCCTACAGTGGTCACTCTTGAAGGAAAAGTTAACTCCATGCACAGTGTTTGGTAAAAAAACAAACAAACTGGGGCTTAAATTAAGTTTCTACTTCAGAAACAAGTTGTGTTTTAATGTTAATTTTAAAAAAAAGAGACGTGTTGCTGCCACATTTTTACCTATATTGGATTGTGGGGATCTTTTGTACATGTGTGACCCCGCTCAAACATTGTATATGATCGACACAGCTTACCATGCCACTAACTGCAAAGCCTCGACTCACCACTGTGAGCTTTATGCTCGGGTAGGATGGACTTGCTTAGCAACCCATAGGCGCAAACACTGGTATATTTTTTTATGTACAAGACAACTCTTGGGTTACTTCAATCCTATCTATGTGCTTCTCAGAAGTGTGATGGACAGTACTTGTTGTGATTAAGGGACTTATATACTTTTTTTTGCACCAAATATTGGTACAAACTTGGGAAGAAGGCGTTTGGATATTCGTCACACTCAGACTGTTTTACAGAATGTTTTAAAACTCAAAGATCTGATTTCTTTGAATGCTTTTAAACCCGTATTGCACCATACTGGAGACTGAATGCGGGTGTCGTTGCTTGCACACACTTATTATTTTATAAATTTTATAAATATTTTTATATAGTTGTGTGTTTTAATACTGTCTGTTTTAATTCACTTGTTCTTAGTTTGTGCTGCTGTCTGTCTTGGCCAGGACTGCCTTGAAAAAGAGGTTTTTAATCTCAATGTGACTCTTCCTGGTTAAATAAAAAATAAATCAATCTATAGCTAATCGAGTTTGGTTGGCCGCTGGTCTCACCGTTCATGAAGACAGCCCTGATGAGTTTGACATAAGCTTTATCCAGGTCTCCTCTGCGCTCGGCGTTACGGAAGATTGTTTCAGCCAGCTCAGCAAACTCCTCAAACCCAGTAACAAACTGCAGGATACCAACTTTGCTTTTCTTTGAAATCTTCACTTCCTCCATCTGTCTGATCTGACCGGACTGAAGAAAAACAGATTGTATTAAAGTTATACATTTAGAAAGGTCAACATCCTCATCATTTGGACTCCACTTACAATGCATTTGTCAAAGTTCCTCTTCACAGTGACCAACACGTTCCCTAAAGTCGTGCTGAGGTAAGAGGCTGGGTCAACGTTCTCAGCTGTCCACACGTGGTGACTCATCTTCACCAGCATGTAGAGAGAGTTGAAGCTGTCGATCTTGTCTCCCAGAGCGATGAGACTGTTGAGCTCCGTCTCGATGCTCTGGAAGATTTTATTCATCATCAGCCGCACCATGTCTTTCCTTGAGTCGTAGAGAGTACGGGACACAAGGTTGAGGAGAAACAAGGAGGAGAAGGGAGAGAGTGACAGAAAATATGAATAATGTTTCTGGCAGTGGAGATGGAGGTTATGTTTGCAGGAAAGACGTGCAACTACTCACTCTGATGACAAGGAGTGTCTGTGTTCAGCCTGGGGAGGCATTCTTGATGGCATGCTTCCATCTGCTTCTTCTGTTTCAGGCTGAATTCGAGAGAAGAGACAGAAAACATGACAAACCAAACATCTGCTGACAAATATATATATATATATATATATATATATATATATATATATATATATATATGACGTAGAACTGAAAACACACATTCAGGCAAGAAAAATGTTCCAATCTCAGCTGCAACCACACAAGTACAGCTACTGACAGTTATTTTTTCCAGGAGCAGGAACACGACTCAATCGTGCCTCTGCCTGCACAAACTATAAATACACTCCTAACCATGCGCCCCTTCTGTTTCTTTTACTTCTTACTCTCCGTAGGGCTCTAGGGGGGGTCCGTCAAGCCCAGGCGCTATGGTGGATTCCCACACTGGATCCGGAAGTACAAGACCCAAGCTTCGTTCACGACCTTTCCGTTTTGTCAATAAACCTTTCAAACACATCTCTTGATGGTGCGTTCCTTGCTAGTGAAATCACAGATTTACCTGAGCAAGAGGGGGCGTAACCGTCGGGTGTTGCTGCAGCTTAAAGAACTTGCTGATGAAGTCTTGTTCTGCAAGGCACAGAGGCTCCAGCTCACTGAGGACCTGCTCGAAAATCTGCAAGAAGAAACAAACCTCCACTTAATCCCTCGATGCAGAGCAACACGGATAGTTCTATTTCCATCCCGCATTTAATGGTTTGATTAAACCGACAGTGTCACCTTGTCAAACTTGGTCCTGTCTGCCACGTCCAGATCAGAGGCGGACATGTTGCCCATGTCCAGCAGTGAGGAGGACTGGGAACGCCGGCTGTTGGAGCCCTGCACTGTCAGCTTGTTCAGGCTCGAGGTAGAGCCTGTCAGCTTCCCAGAGCTGCCGTGAAGGCCTAACACAGCACGACAAATACAGCCGGATTCAATGTCACGTGTTGAGCGAGAATGAGGCAGATCATAAAAAAATAACATCAACGGTTAGCTTTTTTTTTTAGGCATTTATCATAGAATCAGGATGTGTCATGATGCATTCAGGTGTATTGTGAAGATTTAGTACAAACCAACCAGGTACATGGCGAGGTAATGTTTGGCAGAGCTTAAAGTGGTATGTGTCGGGGTAGCAGAGGACTTTGAGCAAAGGATTCCTTTTAGTGCAATGGTGTGAGACACAGTGGTAAGAAAGCAGAGTGGGTAATCGAGAGTGGAATAGCTCTATCCAAACGTCATACTTACTTTCTGTTTCCTGTTTGAGTGCACTCTCTTTCCGCGGAAGCGTGGCTGCAGCCAGTTAAAAAAGGCAGGCATCAAAGACAGAGACAGGTTAGGCTTAAAACATGCAGCATGGGAGGGGTGAGGCTAGATGTTAGATGTACGAAGTTACACATATGCTGACGTGCACTGCAGTGGCTTAGGTGTGCCTGTAGCTCGGACAAACCTTCGGAAAACAAATTCTTTTTTTTTTTTTTTTTTTGTTTGTTTTCAGCAGGAAAAGCTAATACAGGATGCAGAAAGCAGAGTTCTATAATTCTGCCAAAACCAAAGCTCAACCAAGAGTCCTACTCAGGTTTTAAATATTCAAAAGAGGAGAGAGCTGAACGTGTAAGGTCCTTGTACAAAAGGGAAAAAGAGACATCATCAAAAGGTAAAACAAGAGGCAGGACTTTGGAAGCACACATTAGTTGGGAAAAATCTGATTTGATGCAGAAAAGACTGTAAAAGAACGAGGCTGTAATCCTTATTTATACAAGAATATTCCATTAAATTCTGTGTGATAGTACAACACAAGTACTGGACAAAATAACCAAGAGATGCAGCTGAAGTCTGAGTGAACGACATGTTACAAAAAAAGGGAGAAAAAGACACAAACAGATGTTACTAAAAAAAATCTTAAACATGCTTCATGTCTGAGCTTAAACCGGCCTGTGGATCACAGCTCTTACCAAACTTGCCCTTGGCCTCCTTGGTTGTACCCGCCATCTTTATCTTGGCCACCTCGAAGAATTCTTTGATTTCTCGTTCATATAATCTGCTCATATAGTCGACGTAGGTCTAAAAAAAAAGGAAAGGAGATGACGCTTCTTTAGATGTTTACATCGAAACACAACACATCTCAAATACTCAGTATTAAAGGAATATTTCAACATTTTGAAACTACACTTATTTGCTTTCTTGCTAAGAGTCAAAGAAAATCGACGCTGCTCCAATCTGGATGTAAAGACTGGAAACAGGTAAACAGCTGTCCAAAAGTTATAAAGATTTTTAGATTTTTAGATTAGCCGGGAGGCGGAAGAGGCAGGTCACGTTAAAAGCACTAAACTCTATTGTCACTCTATCATCACAAATACTTGTGTGTTTATCACAAAGTAGCTGCTTAAGGAGTGTTTGCAGTATTATTAATCCATACTTGCTGTTACCACGGTAACCAAAGATGCAAGAAAGCGAATATGTGTATTTCCAGTATTCCTTTATGTATCTTCTAACAGCACTGACCCTGGACAGGCCCTCGTATTTCTCCCTGTGGGTGTTCTTCAGCCACTCCATGAGCTTGGCGTAGCGCAGCAGGTCCCTGTGGAGGGGGCTGTGTTTGGGCAGCGTCAGCTCAGCCGTGTGCTGTGACAGGGTGGAGCTCTGGTCGTGGCCCTGGATGACAGAGTGAGAGGAGACAAATTAGGAATATATTCAGTAAAAGAGTTAGTATAGACAAACCTAACAGTTAAGTCCCATTCCAGCTTTCTGTTTCCACGCAAACACACACAAACACGTGAGGAATATCTGCTCGCTTACCATCACAAACATCTGCGATAAGGATACGTTACCTCAGATTACCACCGAACCAGATGTTCTCAACACACTGCTCAATTCAATTCACCACTTCTTCAATTTATTGACAAGCTTATTGAAAAGCGCAGCGCTTACTGCCATACTGATGTACGCCTCGCTTCCCCTCATTGTTATATCGTTCAGTACCTACTGCTTGCAGATACAAGACATGCACGCAGAGCAGACAGGCACAGGATTTTTATGATATGAGACCTTTAGCAACAAAGCCAAGTTAGCACCCAAACCCAAAAACAAAACAAAAAAAACCTTAGCTGAGTGCAGACAGTTGGTGAAGGAGGAAAAAGATGAGCGGTGCCTCTTCAGCTTTGATATCGAATGAGAGATGTTAAGTAGTTAGAAACATATCCCATGCAATAAGTAACAGGCTATGGGAAAGCCTGAGGACTCGCGATGACATGTAAGTTGAGAGTGAGAGGTCAAACATTAGCAAAGAAGGGGCAAGTGGGAGTGGAGGGGGGGGGGGTTGCTGTGAGGGTACTCACTGGAAGCGACAGACAGGAAGACCTATAGAACTGAGGGATGGTCATTTTGAAGTGACTGAAGTGGTTGAACTGACACAGAGACAGAGAGCAGAGTGGGATGATTCAAAGTGAGCAACACAGAGAGTCAAGAATAGGAGGGAAACAACTGGAAGGAAACGACACAAGGAAGCCCAGGAAGGGAGTCACAGCTAAACAGGAAGTCCGTGAGAGAGAGAGAGAGAGAGAGAGAGAGCCTGGAAAAGAAGAGGAGCCCTGCCTGCTGCAGCAGACTCACAAAAAGTGTGAGGATGACACCTCATATTAAATATTACCAGCAAAATATTAAAGTACTCATGCCACCCTGTAACTGATATTATTATTATGAAGGCATTTACTGTTGTTGCTGGTAGAAGTGGAGCTAGTTTTACAAACAGTTTGTAGTTTAGTCCAGTGGTTCCAAACTTTCCACCGCAGTTTATAGATGCTTTTCTAGATATTTAATGCACTAGGCACTGATTTGAAACATCTGACAGTAAGTCAGTAACATACAGCCTAAACCACCTGAAACAGCTGCTTAGAAAGTAGAGTAACGCTATGTAGACGGCCTGTTACCTGGTGAACAAACACATTGTTGAGGTGGTTGGTGAGGCGGCGAGCGAAGGTGTCTCTCAGCTCGGCGAACAGGAGCTGTTGCTGCGTCACAGCCATCAGCTTCTCGTGGCCTGTGAGAGGAAAAAGACGACACTTTGATTTGATTACTAATTTCACAAAGAATTTAGAGCTTTTAAAACACACTTTATTTTACCAAAATGGGCTTTGAGTTTCTTGTCTGAACTAACCTGGTCGTAGGGCCACGTTCATGCACTGCAGAAGAGCCTCAGAGGCGTTGATGCACGCCTCGATGCCTTTAGGGGAAGTCAGGTCGCCCTCCTGCAAGGCCCTGATGTGTCCCTTTGATAGGTCCATGTAGTTCTACATGAGGAAAGACACATCAAACAATCATCAAGCTTATGATCAGCTGAGGGCTTCATTGTGCTACTTGATTCATTGATCACAGAGTAGCTCAAATGTGTTTCCTAACCACTAAGAACTGGATCTCGTCCAGCAGTTTGCCGTTGTTGGTGTTGCTGATCTGGATGAGGCGGTTGCTCTGTGAGATCTGGTCCATCTGCTCCTTGACGCTCTGGAGCATCTCCTCGTAGCTGCTCAGCTTTCCCTCGATGGTGTCCACTTCACCCAGCGCCTCATCCAGCAGCTGCATCAGGATGTTGACCTGCTTCTCCGATGCCATGATGGACTGGATGTTGGCCTGAAAGTAGGAAACAAAGCAGAGTGTATTGATAAGTTTATAAGAACAATGCGTTTACGTTTCATTCTGGTTCATCAGTTGCTCCGCTCACCCCGTCGAGAACCTGCAGCTCCCTGGAGAGCTGCTCCGCGAAGGCCTCAGCGTTGGAGATGGCGTACTCGCACATCTCCATCATGCTCTCAATGTCCTGCTCTTCTCGGGTGCTCAGCTCCTGGTAGTCGTCCAGAGCGTCCTCATCGCCTCCGGCGACACTCTGACTCTCGCCGCTCGGCACCGACTCTGATCCCACAAATAAGAGATGGAAATGCGTGTTGAAGAGAGGAGCACGAACACAGAGCTCAAGACACATTCTGGTCTCTTCCACCACATCAAGTTTTATAGAACTAAAGATTTGGTAATAGAGAATGGCAGTTAAAACATGTTTGAAATAGATTGCACTCATTTACCACCAATTACTCATTCTCTGTGTGTGATATAACTACAATCTGAAATTGTTACATTTGTTCTGGCTGATAAAAAGCCTGATAAATCAAATTAAAGTGCAAAAAACTGCACTTTACTCCGCTCTGGAACAATTAGAAACAACACAGGCTTCAACTTTTGGACAAATGAATGAACTCATGTCAGTACATACTCCTATAAATTAAATTAAAAGTGGGATGATCAAGTCAAAAAAAAGCTAAGAGTGAAATAAAAACATGAGCTACATGTGTGTTATGATGAAAATAAATGAATCATGCCCATCCGTATTTTAGTGTCACGTAATTCAAACAGAAGGAGCTTAAAGGAGGTGAGAGTCTCTAATGAGAATGGTAGTTTGAGGTCATGAGATAACAATGGAGAGGAGTGAGGAGGGGGGGAAGTTAAGTCCTACCAACCTTCCGCTTTAGGAAGTTCTGGCCAGAGAAAGTTTAAGAGAGAAAAGTGAGAATAAAGAAGAATTTAACACAGAAAGCCATACCACAAACCAAGATACAAAGAGGAGGTTGAATACTTTTTTTGTAAACATGCTATTAATAAATAAAATCAACCAAAATCCAGCAGAGATTCTCACTTCTGGGCTGAATCAGAATACCTCAAACAAGACTAGCACACACTTTTTGGTTTCAAGAGAAAGAGACAGGCCTTTAAACAAATATAATCAAATCATGAGAAGACACATGCACAGACGTTCGCAGGGTTGGCTACGGTAAGAAGAGAGTATTTCCACACCTTCCAGCAGCTGAGAACTGACATTCACAAACTCCACCTTCTTCCTCAGGTATCGCTGGTTCAGCTTCCAAATGCAGGAGATGAAGGAGTTTTTTTCAGCCGTGCTGCTGGCCAGCCAGCGGTACACCTTCTCAAAGTGAAGGTCAAACTCAGGATTTTCCTAAACCATGAGAGAAAACAACGAGTATATGAGCTTTTATTGCAACTGTGAACGAGGTTATAGGTGAAAAAATAAAAGACGCATCAGTTGTTTTGACCTTGCTTGCATCTTTGGCATCGACTTCTGTCAGATCTCGGAGCTCCCACGTCTGCTGTCGTTTGTAAAAGTCCCCTTTGTCAGATTTCTTCACCTTAACCACTTTAACCTGGACGGGCCTCTCTGTGGTAACTGGAAGAGGAAACCAAGCACACAAACATTCACTTTATTTCATCATTAATAGTTATTTAAAGAAGGTTCCTGGTTTGAACCTCCGCTGGGGCCTTTCTGTGTGGAGTTTGCATGTTCTCCCCGTGTCTGTCTCTCTGGCTTCCTCCCACAGCCCAAAGACATGCACTTAGGTTGTTTGTCTCTATGTGCCCTGTGACAACCTGGCGACTTGCCCTAAATCAGCCGGGTTGAGCTCCAGCGCCCGTGACCCTGACAAGGATGGATGGACAGTTATCTACAGCTATTTCTGTGGTTGTAAACGCACTTACCGGTCGCACACAAGAAGCAGTTCTTCTTTTTCTTTCCTGCCTTGCAGACATTAACGATGCCGAGGAGACGCTCATCATTCGGTGTGAAGATGTCCCTCTGGAGAGCGTGCTTGATGGCTGTCATGGTGGATGCTGTCATACAAAAACACAGCAGGTACATATTATTATGACCACAAGAGGCACACAAAGCTTGATTCAGACACCATAGGTAACCAAAGCCATTTTAAAAAGGTCCACTGTGTCAGATTCAGAGTGCTCTATATTTTCATTAGTGTAAAGTCACCTGAAAATATTTTTTTCAATAGAAATAGACTTTTTGTTTACAGACAAACTAAACACTTGACGACTCATGCCACCACCATAATTGTTCTTTCGCTGCGTGAGAGAGAGAGTGAGGTGATGGGGTTGCAATCAAAGATGTAAAAAGGTGTAAAACGTGTAGGATTTAGTGGCGTGTAGCGGAGTACTTGCAGACAGCAACGTTTAGACTAAGCTGAACATTACAAGCTATTTTAAAAAGGTGAGTTTTTGTAAGAGATTTGAAGGTGGGCAAGTCAGTACAGTCAGGAATATGTTTGGGGAGAGAGCTCCAGAGGGAGGGGAAGGCTCTGTCGCCCCCAGGTTCGGTGCTTGGTCCTGGGTGATGGAGTCAAGAGGTTTGCATCAGAGGATGGATTGTGGCGACGGAGCAAGTCGGTGAGGTAGGAAGGAGGGCCTGGTTATGGAGGAGGATTTTGAACTGAATGCGAGCGGCTGTGGCTCGGAGGTAGAGCCACTAATCATCCACTAATCAGATGATCGGAGGTTCGATCCCCGGCTCCTCCAGTCTGCATGTCGAAGTGTCCTTGGGCAAGATATTGAACCCCAAATTGTATGAATGTGTATGAATGGTTAGATCCTAAAGCTGATGAGCAGTTGAGCACCTTGCATGGCAGCCAATGCCAACAGTGCATGCATGAATGAGATATGTAGTGTAAAGTGTACTGTAGCTGATTTAGAGTTATGCAGATCATATTCTGTAAACAGAGCACCCTAAATCTCACACACTGGACCTTTAAAGACATTAATATACATAATTTTAGTGTCATTTCGATGCGCACATATCAACCTATAATGAACTTAATTACATGTCTTTAGATTACAACCCCTGCCCTTTGGTTTGAGACTTTTTTTTGGAGGTTATCTTCACGCTTCAAACTTCTAACGGTTAACTAGCTCCTAGCTGCTAACTCGCTAACAGGATGTCAGGGATTGTTGACGTTAACTCGTTAACAGCGGGCAGAAGACGTCACATTAAGGTGTTAAAAACGAGTTTATAAAGTCAGCTACCGGTGCTGTCTGCTCCTACACCGGACTGACATGAATGACTCAGAGGCCCTGCCCAAAATAAACCCACTGATGTCCTCTGTGTGTGCTAGCTTTCCAGCTAGCCTGAGAGGGCTAGCTACTGTTAGCATCGATAACGCTAGATGCAGAGAGCAGGCAAAGACTATGATTAGTGAAGTAATGCGCTAAACCACCGCTCAAACACGCACGCCACCTGAATTTTAACATATTTAAGCGTCATGAGGAGCTCCTACCTTTGTTTTATCAGCCCACCAGACCTCTGCAAAGCACCGCCCTCCTCTCGCTTCCTGCTTCACAGGCGGAGCTGTCATGTGACAGCCACAGTGTCAACATCCACCCTGATGCCAGCTCCTCAGTGAGGAGAGCAGCTAGTGGCTGTCCTGGAAGACGCCAAATAATCTGATTATGCAAATAATCGTGCATAATCTGCCATGTAGATCATCTTCATATCATATGTGATATGTGTTAATATAAACCATGTTGATATTATATGTCATATTTATACAATATTCTGATCTCTTGCACATATTTACATATTTATATTCATAGTATGTTATTTATAGTATGTATAATTTGTATAGTCAAGTATTTATTATGCATATATTATACATATACTATGTATCATATCATACCTGTGTATATACATATATGTATACATGTGTACATATTATATATTGCAGTTATGTATGTATGCACACCTTGCACAGGCTAAATATATGAGTATGTGTATCAATCTATGTTATTATTATTATTATTATTGTTATTATTATTATTATATATACTGTTATTAACAATAACATTACCATCATATCATCAGTACTATTATCATTGTCTTGCCACTGCACCTTATCTACTTATTTATCTTGTGTTTTTTAAGTGTCCTTGTCCCATTCGGTGTGTTATTTTAATTAATTAATTAATTAATTAATTAAATTTCTCTTTGGGGATTAATACAGTCATCTATCTATCTATCTATCTATCTATCTATCTATCTATCTATCTATCTATTGTCGTGGCCAAAAGTTTTGAGAATGTAATGTAATGTAAGGTCTGGAGAGTTTACTGGCCATGGACCCAAAGTTTTGATGTTTTGTTCCCCGAGCCACTTAGGTACCACTTTTGCCTTATGGCAAGGTGCTCCATCATGCTGGAAAAGGCATTGTTTGTTCTTGGATGGTTGGGAGAAGTTGCTCTCAGAGGATGTTTTGGTACCATACTTTATTCATGGATATGTTCTGCAGCAAAATTGTGAGTGAGCCCACTCCCTTGGCTGAAAAGCAACCCTACACATGAATAGTTTCAGGATATTTTACTGTTGCCATGACACAGGAACGCTAATCTTTTTTTTCTCTGGACAAGCTTTTTTCTGGATGACCCAAACAATCAGAAAAGTGATTCATCAGAGAAAATAACCTCAGCAGTCCAGTCCCTGTACTCTTTGGCAAATATCAGTCTGTCCCTGATGTTTTTCCTGGAGAGAAGTTGCTTCTTTGCTGCCCTTATTGACACCAGGCCATCCTCAAAAGATCTTTGCCGCACTGTGCATGCAGATGCACTCACACCTGCCTGCTGCCATTCCTGAGCAAGCTCTGCACTGGTGGTGCCCTGATCCTGCAGCTGAATTGACTTTAGGAGAGGGTCCTGGCACTTGCTGGACTTTCTTGGGCGCCCTGAAGCCTTCTTCCCAACAATTGAACCTCTCTCCTTGAAGTTCTTGATGATCCAATAAATGGTTGATTTAGGTACAGTCTTACCAGCAGCGATATCCTCGCCTGTGAAACCCTTTTTGTGCAAAGCAATGATGGCTGCATGTGTTTCCTTGCAGGTAAACATGGTTAACGGAGGAAGAACAATGATTTCAAGCTTTTTTGGGATTAAGTTCATTTTCATGGCAAAGAGGGACTTTCAAATGAATTACAATTCATCTGATTACTCTTCATAACATTGTGGAGTATATGCAAATTGCCATCATAAAAACTGAGGCAGCAGATTTTGTCAGAATTAATTTTTGTGTCATTCTCAAAACTTTTAGCCACGACTGTATGTGCACGTAATTTGTAATGGACGCTGTAGGAGAGAGTAACATCGTGGGAGAGACAAAAGGTGATATGTTGGGACAAACTGCTGTCCATAGTGGACAACGCCCACCACCCTCTGCACCACACATTCACAAGGCGGAGGTGAAGTGTGTTCAGCGGCAGGCAGACTTCTGTCCCAAATAATGCTCCACCAACAACAGACTCAAGAACTCTTTCGTCCCCCTGACCATCAGACTGTTCAACAGCTCTCAGTCCGGGCAGGAGACACACACAGGACAATAACATCAAATCAAATCAAATCAAATTTTATTTGTATAGCCCAAAGTCGCAAAATACATTTTGCCTCGGAGGGCTTCACAATCTGTACAGGGAGTGACACCCTCTGTCCTTGGACCCTCGGTTCGAGTGAGGAAAAACATGTCATTTGAGTTCATGCCTGTGAATGTCATGTTGCTTAATGTTCTTCTTATGACACCAGGTGGCATTGTTCATCCACTATAATAGTTACACTTCCTGTAAATACCCTGTTTCTCTGCTGCGTTCTTACGCTCTATGTTTTTGTCGGCGTTGTCGTTTATTCATGTTTTTTTGTTGTGATTTATCATCTATAGCAAACGTCCACAGAGGCCTTTCAGACTGAATGTCAACACAGTGAGTCAGACATGTGACGGAAAGGAAAGTCACAGATTAACAAGTGATCTGCAGACGATGCCTTGAGGTGCACAGTCTGTGTTGGAGTTATTGTGCAGAGACCACGGTGGATTTCCCAGCTGTGGAATGTGGCATGTGCTGTCATCAACAGTTAAATTCATATTATCATAGCTGCCTGTGACGTAAGCTTCCAAACACGGCACTACGATCAAAATATTTCAAAACATATCCAATATATATGATGCATGTATGCATCCAGGTTACAGCAGCGACAACACAATAAAATCTTCTTTAAAATTCACTGTGGGGTGTGTAAAATCATATTGCAGGACTCTGTGGTGTCTTTTAGCATGCTGCTGGCATGTTAATGTTTGTGTCGACGTGAACATCCATTGAAATGACTGTCTTTCTCCCAGTGGTGGAGACAGATGTACATGTTGTGACCATACCTCATATATATTGAGCTGTGTCCTACATTATAAATTCACAAAGTTATTGCTTTAATTTGCAAATAAACACAATAATGTTTTATTTTGCCGTCACAGAAAATGGTGGAGGAGTTTACATTTAGTCCAGACCTACATTGCAACATAAAGGACGGTTGTTTTACGGTAAAAAACTGTCAGCTGTGGTTACCAGAAGTTTACCGTAATAACTACGGTATAACTTTTTCTGCTATTATGCTAATAGGATATTAGTACTGTTGATTTTATGTTTACGGTTGGTGTTTTATTCCATATTTTACCGTGTAAATACAAGTTTTTTTTTCATCTGTATAAATGACATGAAAATACCATATGAATGCTGTATAAAATAAAGGTTTTGCCATGAACTATTAGTGTTTTACTGTACAATTAACATTTGCTAACATAAAATACTACTATATTATGTATAAATTCCTTTAAAATTCTGTATAAATTATGTTTTTGTCATAAAACTTCTAGGATTCTGACATTAAAATCAGTTTGAAAACTTTCATCATGTGCTACATACAACATACTGAATTATCCAGAAGACATTTATTTTGTTAGACTCACTTATTTACGGTTTTTTTCCGTTCAAACATGTTCAAATATTTCTTGTGTTTGGTCCATTATTTCTGTAAAAATAATGTTTTTCAGCCCAACATGTGTAATATACATCTAAATCCCATGCACACACAGAGAAAACAGGCACACACACTACCATTAACATTTCTGTTTTGCTTTCCTGTAGTCATGATTCACCCACCGTTTCTGCTATTCTGGGACTTGTCTATATATTTCGTGAATGTCAAAGGTCTGTTGACAGTGCTGACGTTTGACTGACGTCGGCACAAAAACACTAACCTCAAGTTTGAATGACTGCAACAAAGTTTGTTTGCTTTTGGCAAAGCGTGAATGAAACATTAAGACAGTATGTATTTGTGCACAGTCAGTTCAGGGGGAAATGTATTTATGTGGCACATTTTATGGCAACCCAAAGTGCTTCACAGGGTCCACAAGCAAAAGCACAAAAACAAACAACAAGGAACGAGGAGCTCAAACTTGCTGTTGGACTCTGCAGGTGAGAGGTGTTCCCGCGAAATGAACTTGTCGTGTCAGGAGGGCACTACGCCGACGAGGGAGCCCCAGTGACACGCACGGCGGATGACATGCAGATGTGGCTTACAAACAAAAGGGCTTTTCAGGCGGCGTCAAGGGAAGGTGATTACATCTGTGTAATCTACATTTGACATTCACACCGCTGATTAAAGGCTAATAGCATTTTCTATTTCTGTTTGGAATCAGAAATGTTTGAGTTGCTATCTGGATGGCATTTAGTGCAGCCCTTTAAAGAAGAAGGCATCATCTGTGTTGTCTTAGATGCATATTTGTTTTATTGTCAGCAGAGCAAAAACAAATGCAAAATATAGATACTCCTGCAACTTGTTTGAATATCTTTGCTTGTTATTGAGCTCATATCTCTTACAGTTTGGAGCCTCTCTGAAGTGTCCTCCTGCCACTGTTATGGTATTTTCTCTTCCCTCCCATGATGTGGCTTCCACGGTTCAAGTACATAATAGTGCCACCTGACTCCGTATACAGCTACATGAAAACCGGGACCTCACATTTGGTAACCCCATCCCAAGGTGAGGTCTTTGCTCATCACTGCCAAATTACACACAGGGAAGAACACGGTGGCCTTTTGACTCTGAAGTAAGCATGAGCGCGGCTATTACATGAGCAACGCTCCGTGTAAAGCTCTCTGCTTGATAGGAAGGTCAGTCATGTGTCATGTTTAGTTTTAAAGCAATCATGTAATTTAAAGTGTGCGCATGTGTGTGTTCATGCAAGAGCACTCTGCTGTTTGTTTGTGTGAGGTTGGATCTATCTGCAAACTCAGGGCACCGTCTGCTCCCCTCCATGTTGTTGTTTTACACAGGCAGGATTCATCCCATCCTGTTGTACCATTGCTCCTGCTTCTTCACCATCTCCGCAGCATCACACGTACTGCCTCTAAAATCATCGGCCTTCCTACTGCCAAACTCTCAGACATGAACGGCTCACTGCATCCCTAACTATGCTGTGTGCTGCCTGTATCCATGGGGACTCTACGTGTTGTCTTTATATCTTTGTGTTTCTGTGTGAAACTTGCTGCGTGTGGAAACAAATCTCCCTCTGGGACAATAAAGTCTAGATCTAAATCAATGTGAGAGATAGAGAGAGACAGGGAGCATGTGTAAAAGTGATACAATAAAGAGAGAGGATTGTTATGGGTGAATATGAAAATGAACTGAAAAAAGAGATGATGACTTAGCTGAGAATAAAAGCAGATCTGAAAGAGAATCACTGTGATATAAAGTATAATTTGTGTTGCTGCTCATGGATTCAGTTGGTGATTAGAGAAAATTGACGGCTCCTTTAATAGCATTAACTTCGATAACATGTCTTGTTTAGGATGTTTATGTTTATTTTTCAGTCTGTCTGCATTCTCTTCATTGTGCGCTTCTCATTTTAAACTCACTTTGTTCAGTTTAGTTTCATTTTGCACACTTTAGGAAGAAGTGCTGGGAGAGGCAGAACATGTGACTGTATGATGTGTATGAATATGCATGTATGTGCTACAGTTTCAAAGCAGCAGTTAAATCTGGTAAACATTGTATTTGTAACTCTTTATCGAGGATTTGCCAGGTGGGAAAAAGCCATTCCATAATTTGAAAACTGACCTCTGCAAGTGATAAATCTAAGAGGATGAAGTTTCATTTAAAGTAAATTATCAACTGCTCTGGAATATTCCCTTCACTGGAAAGTATCTTATTAATAAAAACACATATATGAACACTTGCCTTTATACATATTTTTTAGTTAGGTGTAGTGGGTAGATTAGAGGACTGCTGGAAAGACCAAAGTGTAACAATAGCTTTTATCCATGTGATTTTGTGATGTTAAAGGTCCAGTGTGCAGGATTGTGCATGTAGGAAAAACTCTGGCTGCAAAATTCATAAAAAAAAATTTAAAAAAAGAAAGTAAAAGGCCCCATCTAGAGTCAGTGTTTGGTTTGTCTGCTCAGGGCTACTGTAGAAAAATGGCGGTTCAACATGGTGGACTCCATGGAAGAGGACCTGCTCTCTCTCTATAGATATAAAGGTGATTATCAGGTGATTATACACTAATGAAAACATATTAATGAATATTATATTCAAATCCTGCCAATGGATCCTCCTAAATGTTACACATTGGTCCTTTAATCAACAGCTTGCTTGTAAGAACAATAGCTGAGGCATTGGTTTCTTTGTATGGTGTTACTTTGAGCAAGACTGATCTATCTATCTATCTATCTATCTATCTATCTATCTATCTATCTATCTATCTATCTATTTTTATCTATCTATCTATCTATCTATCTATCTATCTATCTATCTATCTATCTATCTATCTATCTATCTAAAGAGCCATGGATTTTGCATTACTTAATTATATGTTTTGTAACTTCATTATAAAGTCTAACTTCTATTTTCTAACTCCTAGTTGCAGTTTCCATACTTAAGATAAGTGCTATATTATTTCCCTTTTAATGCTCTATGTTATTATAGAAACTTCATTTATGGACGATCTCAGAGGATGTGTGGTAAACTTGGAAAACAAAGATGGGATGAAACTCTGTCCATGTCACATTCATCATACTGAGGGAAATACTGACAATTGCTTATTGCATACTAAGGTTCATTTAGCATGGGCTCTGCCTGAACAGGAAATTGTGGATGTGCTGGAATAGAATATGATACTCAGTGTAATGACAAAATATAATGATACTTACACTGAAACATAATATGTCAAAGTGGATTTCTGTTAATTTATACAATCTGCACAAGTAGCATCTTATGAGTTGGAGAATTAAAGCAGATTGTAAAGTTAAAATTTATCAGATTCATGACGAGGATCTCCTTTACGTTTAGGCTCCTCAATAGTTCAGTGATTGAAGGTAATATTCCGCCATTATTAAGATGTAATATTAAACCATCATTTTCTGGTTTGATTTGCAACCAAATCTAACCATTAACACGGAATATTCTGGAATAATCTAATGAGAATATTTTTGCATTTTTAGAAATGTAAAACCTTGTTTGCACTGAGATTTTTAAATTCAAAGTCATTTAACATTAGTCTTTGGCCCAGGCAGAAACTTCCATTCTTTGCAAGAGATGGAAACTGAATTAAAAAATAAAATGTTTCACTAAAGGCAGCTGTTTGGTTTTTATGATTCTCACAATATGGAAATACAATAAACTCAGAGGCCTGTCATATTTTATAAGGTTAAGTGATGCTCTTTGTAGGAGGATGTGACTTGTTAATAAGTTACTCTCCCTGATCATTCTCCTCTTGTTTCCAATCAATCAGTCAAAGCATACAGATAAACATCTTCTGTGTGAGAGATGGATGTGTTTAGCTCGGACTGGTTCTGAGTTCATGACTCTGGGCGCAGTGCTTAAAGGTCCAGTAACTATGTAACATTTAGGAGAATCTGTTGGTAGAAATTGAATATAATAGCCATCAGTGTGTTTACATTAGTGCATAATCACCTGAAAATAAGAAATGTTGTGCTTTTTGTTGCCTTAGAGTGAGTCCTTTATATCTATAGAGAGAAAAGGTCCTCTCTGTTGCAGAACCATAATTGACAAGCTAAACACTGTGTCAAGATTGTGTCTTTTGCGAGTTTCATGGCCACCATAGCTTCTCCTACATGATTGGAAGGTGATTGGAAGGTATGGCGAAGGGTATTCAGTTGGTTGCAATCTGCAATCTTACCGCAAGATGCCTCACACTGGACCTTTAAAGCAAAAGTTTGACATTTGGGGAAATACACTTATTTGCTCTTTGATGGAAATACTGATGACACTTTTGATACACATCTGTGAGTTAGACATAAAGCTAGTGCCAACGGCTGGTTAGCTTAGCTTACCATAATGACTGGAAGCAGGGGAAAACACCTAGCGTGGCTTTGTCCTCCTGATGAATTGTCCTTTGTCCACTTATGTATTTGTATGGAATTAAAAAAAACAGGATACAACATCAATTAGTGACCTGTAGTGGTGGATTTGTTACCTACCGGCAGAGCCAGGCTAGCTGTTTCCTCTTGTTTCAAGTCTTTATGCTAAGCTAAGCTACCCAGCTGTTAGCTTCATATTTAACCGATATGGTATGCCGAGTGGTAGTGATTTGTGATCTAAATCTCTGTTAGAAAGCAAATAAGTGTATTTCTGAAAATGTTAAGAGACAAAATAATATAAAAACTTTGCTATATTAAACTATGTGAATGTAAAAGGTGTGTTTTTTATTTAAAATTGATTAATGTTGTCAAGATGCAAGTAGATTTTCTATAAATAATTCATGCAAATTCAACATCTGAGTCCTTAAAGCTGGGTTATTAGAGCACAATAAAGACTGTAATCTGTGTCGTGGCTTCAAGGTGTGACAGTGCATGAATCATAGAGAGTAACCTTCCCACAATACCTTTGGGGTTTCCCCTCAAACAAACCAATTAGACATGCAAATGCCAGGTGGCTTCATAATAAACGCAAACTCTTTAAAGGTCACAACATTTGAGGACTTCTCCAGAGCTTTCAGGTGACATAAGACACACCAGGTGTCGTTACTGAAGCAAGATTGATGTTAACAAATGGTGTCATTTCACCTCCAAGCGCTTTAAGAATTGAAGACCCTATGATAAAGCTGCAAAAATAATATTAATCTTGCCATACTGTTGCTATGCTTGTCCATTAAAGAGGCCTGTAAGATTAGTGTAGGAGGATAACATGGGTGGGGAAGACTCACTGGAATTGCTAAATTACTGATGCAATCCATTTGTCGCCACTCATGCTCTCAAACAAAGTCACATCAGATTTAAAAAGCTGTGATGAGGACATGAACTGTCGTTTCAGTCATCTGTCAAGTTTGTCTTTTGTTTTTTTTCCAGCAATCTGCTTTCTGAATTATATTCCATTTGTGCAGTGATACAATAAAAATGCTTTGCTTTCATGTTAAAGTAATACCGGAGACGAATCAGGATATTATGTTTTCAAAAAGATTTGTTTGTGTATGTTAGTGCCAATCCAGGACAGCGATGCTAATGCATCACATATTACTCTGTGTACAAAATCTTTATGGAATATCAATGTGAATCCTCCTCGTCTCTCGTCCTGCCTGCCTCAGTGGTCCTCTTCATTGCACTATAATAAAACTTAACTCCCCTTTTTGTAACAATAAACTCAATCACCACCAAAGTAAACCCACCTTCCTTTGCAATATTTATTCATCTTATATGCATCGTGGGCTATGTGGAACAAATCAGGACAGTGGTTGTTTTTTTTTTTTGTTTTTGTTTTTTTTATGTCGTCTGGTTTATTGTAACAGATCAAAATGAGTTCCAGCGCTGCAGCAGAGTGTTCAACTTCACACAAAGACAAACACATTACGGCTGTTTTACGAGAAAAGGTAATTCAAGTAATGATCCATAATGCGTCTCACAAATAATGAAGATGGTTTAAACTCAACAGTGAATGCATGAAAAGACATTTCATATAATTAGAATTATTATTTTATAAATGTATGGTGTGGGCTGAAACTGGTTTGTTATCATGGCTGCTGGTGTCCAAAGCCTTGAGTTGACCCCAAGTAAGAGCACGATTCCTGCTTTAAAATAACTATGAGGTGTCACTGATTGTTCATATAACATACATCATGGCTGTTGATGTAGTGAGTTTAGTTGTTTCCTCTGCTGTGTGTCACCATTAAGTCCATTATTGTATCTGTGGGAAAGGCTTCTCATATAAATTGAACATGCCACTAGGGATGTGGGGGGTGACGGTGTAGTCTGAAATATGATTTTGGATAATAAATCTGATAATACAAGAATCAGATGTGAATGGTATGATGTCTCTAAGATATCACATTGTAATTAAACTTGTCACTGATAATTACAATGTGACTCAAGCGTGAAATAACATTTTCCGTCACACAGGTAAACAGGGGAACAAGATATTATACAGAATAATGACCACAGGAAAAGAAAATCGGAGTCAATTAAGAAGTCCTCACGAAGATGAGAAAGAAAGAAAGATCAGTTCAGCTCTCAGATCTTTGTCCAACATAAATAAATAAACATAAAGTCTGGTGTTGACTGAGGTTGATTGTGCATGATTTTTTACATATTTGCTTTCAACTTTCACACAGTAGTAGTGATAAACAGAAGTACGTCTGCAGCTACATTCTCTGCATCTTAGCGTCCTCCGTCAACATCACCTTCGGTCTCTTTGCCTCTGTCATTATGTCCACAGAGGCTGCTGAGCCCAGTTACAGTGCCTGCTTGTTCAGCTCCAGTTCTGGCACGACACTGGTTCAACTCCCAGACAAGAGCCAAACCCATCAAGCAAGGTCAACAACACAAGATAGCAGTCAGCTAATATTATATATATATATTATATATATTAGTCCAACAGCAAGAAGTCCAGCTCGGTGTCTGTCTTTCAGCCTTTTATTTCACCAACCTCTCACCAACTAAAAGTCAGTCCCAGATTTTCTCTTGTCTGACGGCTTCTTTCTCAGTCACTTTCTCATTTTATCTTCTTAGCTTCCTTCGTGGATGTCCTCTTTGGTCTCTTCTCGCCGTCATTATGTCAACAGAGGCTGCTTTACATTGCCCGCTTCCCTGTTAACATTCCCCCACGCCCCAGGCTAGAAAACCTCCACTTCCCGGTGGTCAGGAATGCCTGTGGTACAAATGCTCCCTTGGTACTCTGAGCTCACAGTCTGACTAACAAACTGAGCTAACATTAGCTGACAGCAGCTACAGTTGGCAGCAGTTTACTTCACTGTCCATCAGGAAACTCTGTAAATCACAGAGAGTTGAGGCGGAGCAGCCGGAGGACATCAGAGGGAAAACCAGAAAACATTTTCTCCATAAAATATGATCCAGTTTCACCAAAATCAGTGAAATAGTTGGTGGTGTGTGACTTAGTGCTGTAACGGTTACGTACTTCTCGTGGGAGAGACACCATTCACGTGATTACACATCGATGTAACATCAAAATTATTTTTACATCTGTTGTTTTATGGTAGATGCAGTGATGCTGGACTGTTGACGTATTTTCTTTGTAGTACAAGAGCGGACTAAGTCTTTTTTTTAGAAAAGGCAACAATTTTCCATCAACATGTTGGACAATAATTCCCTCCATGTTCTGCAGCAAAGCTTTTAACTCTGCTGATAGAAGTCCAGTCAAGTTGAGGCAGAGCGTCAACTGTTGTTTTATGGTAGAAGATGTTGCTTTGAGTTGATAAAACATGGCTCATTAAACACACAGTCTGGTAGCATTTGCCTGTAGGAAACATGCAAACAAACTACAGCTCTCTCAAACACACACTTTACAACCTTCACAGTGGTAGTAAGTAGTTTTATTTTGAAATGCTAAGCTCAGAAGCCAATTAGAGTAAAGTGTGTTTGAAGAAAACAACTTTATTATGTTATAATATTATAATATTACCTGACAATGCTTTACTCACCTTCCTCACAGCTCATACCTGAAGCCTGGAGCGTCACGTCCAGCCTACCTGTTGATCAAATAACTTTTCACGCGCGATGACGCAGTCAAGTGTCGAGCGCGCGAGGTGGGTGTGTGACACGAGCCTTCATATTCCTCTGACACGAGACAGAAACTCTCAGAAGAACAAGAAGTCAAGCGGACAGAACCAAACCAAAAAAAAGGGAAAAAACTAAAAAAAAAAGACAAGAAAGGCCAGTGAGAGCAGAGCAGGAGGATGAGGACCTTCCAGAGCCAAAGTCAGCCTGCGCAGCGCGGAGCCGCCAGCAGCCCGCACAGCCTGAGCGGCTGCACCGCCGTGAGTCCACTCAGCACGGCCAGCATCACCTTTGCAGCGCTCCTCATCCTCACCATCCCAGTCTGCAACAGTAAGTCAGCCACTTTTATCTTAACTTTTGTGCCAGATAAAATAAAACTCTAAACTTTTAACTTTTTATCTATCTATCTATCTATCTATCTATCTATCTATCTATCTATCTATCTATCTATCTATCTATCTAATGATAATGTAAGCTATAATCAGGATCAGAAACAAGTTTATTACCAAGTGGTATATTATTATATTGGTGCATAACAAACATAAAACTATGTGTAGATATGAAGATGTAAACATGTACAGTATGTATTTCAAATGCAAAGAGCTGTACAGTTTTATGCAGGAATGTGCAAAGTATTTATAAGTATAAACAAAACATAATCTATTCATTTATCCTCAAATCAAAACATCTGTAATCTGAAGAAATAAAGAACAGTAGAAGTAATATTTTAGCATTTCAACAATTCAAAAACTGAACTGAATATGAACTTATAATGTCATTAATAGCAAATAATAATGCTTTATTCTATTGCAAATATGTGTGATAATCTTTTTCTGGTTGTTTTGTAGTGTAGATGATAGATAGATAGATTTTCACAGATTTCTTTCATATCGTATTCTGAATATCTCTATATGACAGCAACAGTCAGAAACCTTTTTCCTCTTGCAACCTCTGACTCCACGTGTCTGCTATCTGACATAAAGTCACAAATGATTGAAATTCATGATGTCAAAGTGGCTCATAATCAGTGTTGATGCAGTGATGCTGGACTGTTGATGTATTTTCTTTGTAGAAACGTGATTCTACATAGTACAAGAACGGACTAAGTCTTTTTTTTTTTAGAAAAGGCAACAATTTTCCATCAACATGTTGGACAATAATTCCCTCCATGTTCTGCAGCAAAGCTTTTAACTCTGCTAATAGACGCCCAGTCAAGTTGAAGCAGAGCGGCAACAAATCTAAAGAGCTGCAGCTTCAGTACAATCTAATCATGCTTTATGACTGTCAATAAAAGTATAATGTTGCTGTCGTGTGAAGATTTCGTGAGGATGATAGAGACTTTATTATATTAACTGTGTCTTAATGTGTTGTTGTATGAAACAAAAGGCGCTCCAGCAGAACTTCAGCAAGCCACAACAGATCAGAGGCAGATCCTCAGCCAGGTACGCATCACCGTTATTATTTCTTTCTCCTTTGTCTTTCCTTTCTGTGTACTTCTTCATCATCCTCCCTGATGCTCCACAGATAGATGCTATGTGCTCATCCTACCTCTCTGCAGACCTGAAGTTTTGGGTGAGAGAGCTGCGATACTGTCCGACTTTATACCTCTGTTTTTAACCACATATCACAAGTTTAATGCATGTTTATTTTTGCTCTCTGCTCTTATTTTTGGTCATTTTTTTTGTCAGGCATCTGATCTCTTAGGCGAGCTCTGTGTCTTGATGCTGGTCCAGAAGTCAAAGGTACCTCACACTTTATGATCTCTTGTTTGTCTCTTGTTGTTCGATCATGTTTGAGTATAGATATACGATGCAAAGCTTCATCAACATCAACTAAAAGACTTGTTGTCTCTTCAGGAGCTGAAAGTGCGAGAAAATAGTAAAAGGGTAAGGTTGTTTTTCTTATTGTTTCCCTTTAACTAGACCCACAGAAACATGTCATGAGATTAAACCTAATGACAAATTTGTGTTGGCTTGTGTATGTGTGTATGTGGTTGTTTATGTCATGCACTGTATGTGCAGTTTTTATTTCATTACTCTAGACCACAAGGTTATGCCTTTTCACAGGGGGGGGTAAGTAAGAGAAAAGATAAATCTACATTGTTACAGTATGTTGCTTGACTAAAAAAAATCACCTTTGGATGTTTTACAACTGTACATTTTCATGTAAGCGTGGTTTTTAACTTTAACCGACTGAATGTGTCGAATCGACTGTGTTATTTATCACACGTCATTCCCCCAAACTAAAATGCATGCAGAGACACTTATAGAAGAACACTAACATGTATGTATGCATGCAAATGCTGCGAAATGGATACACACACACACACACACACACACACACAAACAGTCCTCTTATACACAGATATGGAAATCTTCTCGCCTGCCTTGTCCTGTGTTTTGCATGTCAGGTGTTTATTCTCCAAAAATGGCGACATTCTGTGCAGGAAGGCGACAGCATGGCCTCACAGCAGGCTTTATTTCTTGGTTGCATGAGAACTTGCATTATGTTTGCCCCCCCTCTGTCGTTCACACTGGACAATCGTCGATCAAGAAACAAAGAAAAAGTTGCACAAGTTGCAGAAACACAATATTAACACTCCAAAATTTGTCTGCAGTTCTTAATATTTCTACTTTACGGTGAGAATTTTGTAATATTATTCTTTAACAAAGGTGGATAATGAAATAAAAGTATTTACAAAACAATAGAATTAATATAAATGAAATATTAAAGTATATTCTGATAATTAAATATGATCTCCTTGTGTGTGAGATGAAAGCACAAAAGATTTCAAGTCATGTAGTAGATACAAATTCAATAAAGATGATGTACAGAGCTGTTTGCAGCTGTGAAATAAGTTATGTTTATTTACATGTTTACATTATATTTGTTTTCCTTTATGTGCATTGAAACCTACAGTAATATAACACATCCCGGATGCACATTTACTTACCCCAACAAACCATATTTCTCATATGAAATATGAAGCTATTTTGTCGTCTGCTCCTTTATCACTGGTGTGTAATAAAGCAGAAGATGACGTGTTTATTGAAACACTGATGCTGAAAAAAACAAACAACAAATTGCTGCACCGTGGAAAGCATTTGTATTATGTTTGCATTTCTGTGTCGCATGTTGCTGCCTGTTTATTCCTGAGAGAAACACAGATCATCTCTTTTGCCTCTGAAGACTATTCTGTACTTTCCTGTACGCTGGAGCTATTATTCATGTTTGTGTGTCTGGCTCTATCTGTGTGTTTGTGTGTGTCAGACCCCTCTATTGCACCCTCTCCTGCACCTAGTTTCTAAACTCCATACCAGAAGAGAGAAAGGACTCTCAATGCACGTATGTACCACCCATGTCAGTTCTCCTTTCACTCTCCATTTTTTTTGTTTTTTTGTTTTTTTGCTTTACAAAATAATCTCACAGACACTGACTGACGAAGCAAAGATATTGAAAATCAGTGGTGCAAACTGACATCTTTTCACAACATATTCAAACGTCACATTGGTTGAAAATATAGAAATAGTTGATGAATACACAACAGAAGTTGTGTATGTTTGTGTGCTACCTTCTGTAGCTCAGCAGATGTTTTCCTCTTCCCGAGCTTACAGCAGCTCTCCTCACTCTCTGTACCAACTCAGTCTACATTAGTTGTTCTTTCCCAAGCTGCGAGTAATTATGGTCTAAAATTAGTGCAGCTGACAGGTGAACGTATCCCTCATTGCTATCAAGCGCTGACATTTGCAAAGTGGACACAGAGGGATTGTGAATGAGTAACGCGGAGAGAGAGTGCTTTGTTTTGAAAAAAATCCAGATGTGAACGTTTGAGTGAGAGGCTGTCAGCTTATGCTGTTGGAGGAGGAGGTGGTGGAGGAGGAGAGTTGTGGTAAGACTGAGAAAATGGCTAATAAGATGAGGACATTCTTCTGTGTTTTTTTGTGTCTGTACAGGCTGAAGTCCAGGGACCTGGAGGGATCCAGAGCAGAGGTTACTTCCTCTATCGGGTATGAACATCTTTATGTCAGGAACTAAAAGAAAAAATATATATAATATATATAATATATACCCTGGATAATATGACAAACATTCAGTAAAATCTTTGTTTGCACTTACAGCCACGAAATGGAAGACGGTCCTTAGAATATGAGTAATTTAAAGGTAATAACTCTAATTATACTTCATGAATAAACATGGTACAAACACATTTGAAAGCTTAAGGCACTGTGTGAAAATTATTAGGAGTGGAGGGTGGTTGAAAAGTCATTTTTCTTTGGGCTAGAGGAGGACTAGTTTAATTTATTTGGGAAAGCAGATGTTTCAGCTGTTCCTCTGTAATATATATATAGGTATATATAGTTACTACATGCAGAGGACAGCAGTGCCATGCCTATCAGGTTTTGATTAGCTAACATAAAGTAGCTTTCTCAAAATGATCCACTTTGTTTATGATTTTGAGAAACATAATTCACTTTTTAGTACTCATGTTAGTTTATTATTGATTGAATGAATCCTTTCAAACAGCTCTTCGTGTTCATTTTAACTTCTAATGTGTGTATTAGGGACAAATGTGAAGAAATATGGTTTAAAATTATTCTTTTATTTAGTAATGGTTAAGTAAGTTGCACCAATTTAACACTGTTATGTTATTTTGAGACATAAGGGCAGGAGAGGGTGTTGCACTTTTGGCAGAGGGTCCAATTTTAGGGGTGGACTTTGCATAAAAAGTAATTTTCATACAGTCCCTAATTGCCATTGAAATCCTGTCATTATCCTTAATGGCAGCAGTGATTGTTAGGATCATAATGAAGTGTAGCCTGCTAACACCATGTTTATACGAGGATACAATATCAGAGAAGTGTTTTTTCTTCTTGTAATCATCATCTAATCATGCGTATTATCGTTAGTAGAGTCTCCACCTCTGAAGCTTAGTGTACATAGACAGCACAGACCCCGAGACCCGAGCCGCTGCACCACGACTGAGTGATTGAGACTTCAACCACAGCCCTCCGCCACTGCTGTATAGTGATGTCTGAATGTACACAAAAAGTATAATTCAAATACTACTCATTTGTTCAGATTTTATTTTATGTTACGCGTGTGTCATTTGCATTAAAACTGCTATAATGTGGTTGGGTGTAGTTGTGTACGTTTGATTTGCTACACGTTATGGATAAATATTTCACTGCATTTGGAAAATGTGTAAAAAAAAAAAAAAAAATGTATGCATGAATGAATGCAGATACATAATCCTTAAAAAAGTCTTGCGTATTGTAAAACTGAAGTTAAACTTCAGGAATATTTTAACCACAATAAAAGCATTTATTTGACATAGAATGTTATATTTAGAGAAGAAGCTTACACATGCTGTTCAATAAAAACACTTTGAATATTTTCTGAGTACAATTTTAAATTATAATTTAGATAAAATACTGCATCTTTTTTTGTGTCCTGACACTCACAATAATGCCCATAAAGTGCAAA
The DNA here is from genome assembly GCA_946959425.1 of Argyrosomus regius. Taxonomy (NCBI): domain Eukaryota; kingdom Metazoa; phylum Chordata; class Actinopteri; family Sciaenidae; genus Argyrosomus; species Argyrosomus regius. The sequence goes on from OX336888.1 coordinate 6,183,261, forward strand.
ACTCTTGAAGAACAAGCAAAGCTGCTACTAAAAGCCAGAAATATGCATGTATGAATATTAGGAATATTTTGATTGATCCTGCTTTATGACACTATTTTTTGCATGAAAGATAATAACAAGCCAACATAACCAACATTTCAAACCACAAAAAAAGGAATAAATGTATTTAAAAAACGTTATTTCTAAAATTCAGAGAGAGTCACGATCAGAGGGGGACCTGGGTTTTGTTGATGGAGCCTGCAGCAGTCAGGGAAAAAACTGTTTATGTGGTGTGATGGACTGCAGCCTCCTGCTGGAGGGGAGTGACTCAAAAACATTGTGTCGGGGGGTGGGAGGCGGTCAGCCACATTCTTACCTCATGATACTGAGAACTATTTAGTTCTTTTAATTATCTCTTTAGTTTCCTATTTTGTATTATTTACAAATGAATTTGCTCTTTCTTTCCTGAATGAAATGAAGTTACTGTTATCAACAGTAGATGTCACCATAATCAGACAGATAGAGCTGGGATTTCTTTGTAGCACTAAAAATCTTCAGTCATATTGACATAAGACAAGATAGGATGATGCAAATGTATGTACAGTAATGTTTTTATCCACGGCTCACAATGGTGTGTATGTATGGTTTCATTAGCCTGTTAAAGTCTGGCTCACCTTTATAAAGTTTATTCAGTTCATGCTGAGATTTATCATCTGATTGTTTGATCGTTCTGACCTCTGACATATGAAAGATGATAGATATGAGCAAAGATCCAAACAGAAAGTTTCAAGAAAGGTAACTTTTTAGTATTCTGTGTGTTACTCTCAGTGTCAGTACAACATCGCAGGAGTTCTTTAATGGTTCAGCGGCACCACAGTAAACCACACAGCACACCGCATGTGAACATTTTACAGAGCAGAGCATTTCTGGCTGTGTCTCAACGTCCTTAAGACAGAGCTAAGATTCAGCGCTACTTGCATTTCCAGCCACGAATAATTATTCTCAGAATAACATTTTAACTGGTTTGAGAGTCTTTAGATTTTAGAACAAAATGAGAAAGGACCCCTGGCCAACTCAATAAATCTGTATGAATCTGTAATGAAAGAATACTTTTTCAATTATTTCCTGAGTGCTCAATGTGACTCATATTACCCGAGGATAAGAGTAAGATTGTTGACAGTTTGACTGACTGTCACAGCTGGAGTTAGAGAAATATATTCAGTGCCCATTTGGCCTCATTCCAGGGAGATAAGAACACATGAGTATGAAAATCAGACAGTAATCATTTGCAGGCCTCACATTTTAGGACAGTTTTCATGACTACAAGTGGTTTATTTGCCAATGTTATCTTTGCTGCCACTTAAATCCAAAACATTTTGAAGTGGACATGATCAGTGTGCAAGAGAGGCTTGCAGGAGAAGCACCGGACGCATGCAAATCATTCAACATCATCAGTGAATACACAGGTGGTAAACAAAACCTGCGTTTAGAGACGCTATGTGACAGAACCCTCCGTCTCTGCCTGTGCATATAGAAAGAAGACAAAATAAAGATATTTTCTAACAGATAATAAAGCCATTCGGGTGGTATGATAGACATATAAGACACTTTTCCCTCACACACTGCATGACAAAATCAAAATCATCTTTTTTAATCTCTCCCTTCCCTTTAAATGTCAAAACAGCGCCACCAGCCTATTGACTCCATCAGTGTGGCCAGAAATGGTACTGCAGCTTTATATATGTTTTTTTTTTTGCTACTTTGGCTGTTGCCATGGTGACGAGTACCACGCCGGAGATGTGAGGGGGGTTAAAAAAAAAAAAAAAAAAAAAGCTAAAATAATCTGGTTGATGGCTAATTAATCCAAAACACATCATCTCATCCAAAGATGATGATAACACACTGTTTGTGTAGTGCTTAGATATTCAGAGATAATCTGGGCTCCAAGTGGAAATAAGTAAAACTATAAAAAACATTTAGAAAATGAGAAAAGTTAATTTAAAATCCAGTCTGTTAGGTGGTAAGATGACTATAATAAGAAGTGATGTTTTTAATCTGTAGAGCTTTAAAATATATTTGGAAAATAGACATTTTTTTTCATCAATATAAGAGAAAAAAGTAGTTTAAATACAATTTTAAGAAGCAGTAATGGAGCTAATATGTCACCTAAATGCAGTGTGTGTAATGTTTTGTTATGTAGGCTGCTGTAGGTTTATATAATTTGACTTTCGAGTTGTGTTTTTCCACAAGTGGTTCAGTTCACTTTACACAGATTTCACCTAAATCCAAGTATGTAACACACCTGTAATGTGACTGCATAATCCAGGTGATCTAACTAAAACCTGTATGTCACGTATCACCTCCCCTCCAAACCAAGGCAGGAGTGTAGTGTGTAAAAGCGGGTAGGCCGTTTTTTTTGGCTCCGGTTCCAACTCCCAGTCACTCACTCAGCCAGCCTGCCTGCCTGCCTCAGCCCTGCGCAGTCAACCGTCAGCAGCAGCGCCACTGGGTGCAGGGATATCCCGATGAAAGGGGAGACTATTCGGGGGTAAGTGTGACACATCTCCCGGTGAACTCCGCTCTGTATTTCCGTCGCGTATACGTGCAGCCTGTGTGGCGTGTGTGTGTCTTATTGGCACACGTACAAGCGGCAAAGAAACAGTTTATTTTGGATGTTTTGCTTTGGCTTGTTTGGTGACAGAGACTGGCCAAAGGCCCGGTGACCCACATTCTTATCTAATGCTGCATGCACGGCTAGTAGCTACTAGCTCCGGCTAAAAGTGGGTTGACATACATAACGTACAGTACGCTGTCGCGGACGGAGTTGAACGCTCGCTCTTTTTATTTTAAAGGCTATAAAGTCGCTACCCGGCGAGGAAAAACCGGGTGACACGGACAAAGGTGGCTCGACATCTCAGCAGTTAAGTGTGCCAAACTATATAAAGCTGTTGTTTTGTTGCTGTAACTGACGTTAGCAGGCAGAGCTAGGTGGCGGTTAGCCTTCGAGCAATCACTGCTGCCCCCGTTTTTTATGCCGGCCGGCTTCAGCACCGGCAGCAGCGGGGAGATAGACGAGATAGGTGTGCTGTCACTTCCAAGGCTGACTTTAGTTCAGGTGTGACAGCCGTACACGTCTCTTTCACGGTGTTTTCTACATCTACTGCCTCTGTTTTTATGCCGGTGTTCGTTTATACATCTGTGGCAGCTGCGTTTCTCTCTCCTTCCCACATTCAACAGATATGAAACTGATCACTTGATTTATTCGTTTGATTTTTTTCAACCCTGGTCTTGTTTTTTTGTTTTTTTCAGAGCTTGGACTTGAGGGATTGAGGGATGAAGGATTAAAGATGTTTTATTTGTGGACCTGCAAGCATGCATAATGTAACTGTAAATGCCTGGGTATAGCTTCATGTTATGAAACAAAAGTTTCACAAAATATGGTGCCAAGATAAGATTTTAATTTATGGGATGCAGTTAATTAAGATAAACAGACATAAATCAGGTCCATGTTGTTTTAAAGGATTAGATGACAACTCAGATTTTCCTTATTAAGCCTAACTACAGACATGAACACTAAGGGGAGATGTCTCTCTTATATGTGATGCACATTTGAATATAGCTTCAATAAAAGCAGCCTGTGATTCTCTGCAGTTTGATTCAGACTCATTGCGACGTGATGTGGTGTGGTACAGCACATAATCCAATTTTATAACAAAGTTATGCAGTTTAATGTTTGTCGTATGAGATAATCAGATTTTTGTTCTTGGAATGGTCTCCTTCATTTTAAAGACTATGACAGCGTCCTTTCTGAGTGTTATTTGATGACATTATCAAGTCAGATGTTTCACTGACAGTATAAAGAATGGACGGCGTATGCGTGACGTCACCCGTCAGGTTTCTGAAGCTCAGAGTGTGGTGGCTCCGGCCGCCGCCATGTTGGCAGTCCTGCCTCTTCCGTCTCACGGCTAATCTAAAAATGGGCAAAGACGTGGACCTGAGGCGGGCTGAATGAAGCCTGGTTGCTCAAACAAGCCACCTGTAACAGCACCTACCTGTCAATCAAAGCGGCCATGCTCTTAATTCTGCATAACTTTAAGCCTTAATATAATTTGAACAGGTGAGTTCCATAAAAATTCACCCTCAGTACAGTTGTCATCAGTGTTGGTCATCTTACTTTAAAAGAGTAATTAGTTACAGTTACAAATTACTTCTGCCAAAAAGTAATTGAGTTAGTAACTCAGTTACCACACTGTAAAAGTAATTAGTTACTCAGCAAAGTAACTGTGACGTTATTTTTTATGTTCTATAACATCTTTAACGTCAAAGATGTTTATATTAACTGATTGAAGAATAACACTACATACAGTATTTTAGAACATTTGGTATTTATTTGAACTTAGATTGCAGCCTGCCATATCGTGCTTCATAAGGTTAGAGTTTCTTGCGGCAGACGTGGATAAAATCTTTTTCCTGGCATAGCGTGCATGATACATAATACATTCTTGCCTTTAATTTCAACGAGGGAGAAGTAGTGCCGGTACTTCCAGTTGGAGAACGCTACCTTTGAATTTCCCTGGCTCGTCGCCATTGTCGCTGTCCTGTGTGTTCAGAGGTAGTCATAGGTGGAAGTCAGCGCAGTGCAGTGAGACAGCGTGAGCAGGGCATCCGCCCACCCAGCCAATCATCATCGCATTTGCAACGGTGTCATCATCATGCCCGCTCCTGCTCTCTCCAGGCAGCTGATGTAGCCAAAGCTTGACACCTCGCGCTTCATTCAACCAATTTGTAGTAACGCGCCACTTCACGTTCTCAGTAATGATAACGGCGTTGCAACGATGGGAAAAGTAATTAATTAGATTACTCCATTACTGAAAAAATTACGCCGTTAGTAACGCCGTTATACTTGAACGCCGTTACTCCCAACACTGGTTGTCATGAACAGGGAAATTAGCTATAGAGACCAAAACTGCTTTTTGTACCAGGCTGTAAACATGTTTATTTCTGCTGTGAAGTTGGACATTTTAACATGGTGGCTTATGGAGAGTGACTTGTTCTGTAGCCAGCCTCAAGTGGACGTTTGAGGAACTGCATCTTTTTGGCACTTCTGGAGGTTGCTGCTTGGTTTCATTACTCAAGAACGGCAGCTGAGATTGACCCTTACTGTTTTTTTTCCCGTCTGATTTGATGAAGAATAACATCTAATGTCATATTTACAGTTATTCCTTGATACTCTGTTAATTAATAAAACCTTCCAGGTGTGTTTGCACACAGTACACATTTAGTAATCAGGTTTGACAATACAGAGTTAGTGGAGCATAAAAAAAATAATAATACGTTGGCACCTTTTTTGCTGCTGGCTGCAGGTGAGGAGAGGTGAGTTCATGCTTTCTTTGTTTTGGCAGATTATTGCACGTCCACTATATTGTGTTTCATTCATGCCTTGGCATATTTCACACATAACAACACGTTCATCAAGTTTTACAAGTTTCTCCGTGTTTGTTATAAAAACCTAAACCGCATATATATTTACAATTTATATGTGTTCTGGGGTATTTACTTACACACTTGGCTGCAGAGTTAAACAGGAGGAGGGGGTGAGACTGACAAGGACACACACACAATGCATTATTATATGCTACGCTTAATAATGTAATTACTGCCAGGCTTTTCTAATACAGAGGCATTGATTCAGATGTGATGGACTAATGCAGGCAGCTTGAATCATTCAGCAGGCTTAAAGGAAGTGGAGGTACTACCCTCAACTGATGCTGATAGTCAGCAGATTTAGACACCCACCTACCGATAAGAGACATGTTAATGAGTGCTGAAGTTTTGAAATTCCAGTGGTCTATATTGCAATTTCAGTTTACTAAAGCGTAGTCGTCAAGGCGTTTTTTTTACATGTGAACTGTACATTCGTGGCGTCATTAGCTGAGGGTTATCTTCACCACTGACATCAGTGAGAAATTTCACATGCTACAGCAACTAAAGTGGGACACAATGAGAGTACAAGAGTTTAAGCAGAAGGCTTTCACGCTCCACAAAGCCTTGAAATAGTGCTTTCTAACATACATAACTAATTCCATTAGTCAAGGCCAACCATTTTTTTTTTCTGCTCCAGTCTGTCAGACCTGATATCATGAGTTTAAAGACTCTGGTCTTTTGACACGGTCTTTGCCGGAGGTGACCCTGACTTTGACGTCATCTGGAGCCTTCTGCAGTTTAATCCCAGTTTCTTATCATTTGAAAAGGTAAAGGTGTAGTGCCGGGGTTTAACTCGTATAAAAGATCTGACTGATGACTTGAGGTTGTTATTTAAAGCAGGATTTGGTAAGTTGGCACTCTCTCAGCAGTGACAGCCATTACTTTTGCCTTCGTCTTGAGATATAAGCCTTGAATACGTCAGGTGAAAGAGTCCCAGTGCTTCTGTGTTTGATCCAGCTTTGTGTCGTGTATCAGATTAACTGCACGCATTGATGTCACATTCAAGGAGACGGCATGTGACTTTGTCATGACAGCTATTTAATATGCTGACTTCACTTTGTTATGGGTACACGCTGACGGCCGTGCAGCAGATAATTTGGTGTCACAGATATTTTGTCTGCAGTCTGCGTCACACACACACACACACACACACACACACACACACACACACACACACACACACACACAGCAGCTAACTCAGCTTCAGTTTATCTATTTTTGTTGTTAGTCTGTTGAATCCACCGACACAGTATAAAGAATCTCCCGCCATGTTTGTAGTCCTGCTTCTTCCGCCTCCCGGCTAATCTAAAAATCAGGAAAGATTGCCGGTGGACCTGAGGTGGGCGGAATGACGCCTGGGTGCTCTAATAAGCCATCTGTAACGGCACCTACCTGTCAATCAAAGCAGCCACACTGTTAATTACACATAACTTTAAGCCTTAATATAATTTGAACAGGTGACTTCTATAAAAATTCACCCTCAGTACAGTTGTCATGAACGGGGAAATTAGCTATAGAGACCAAAACTGTTTTTTGTACCAGGCTGTAAACATGTTTATTTCTGCTGTGAAGTTGGACATTTTAACATGGGGACTTATGGAGACTGACTCACTTCTGGAGCCAGCCTCAAGTGGACGTTTGAGGAACTGCAGTTTTTGGCACTTTTGTGGTTGCCGCTTTGTTGAAGACTTTATTAGACGGCTGTATTACACTCTCTCGATTGCCTTTTAACACTGCGGCAGACTTTAAAATGATCTAATGAATTGAAAATGTTTGTATCTACCCAAAAGGCCTCTGATAGCCAATCACAGCAGATTTGTTACAGATTTGACAGGTAACGCACACATCGAGTGACACCAAGGACTACACACTGACTGTGTTCATTGTAATGAAGGAATATGTCATCCAGTCCCACTGTGTGCCCCTTTTATGTGTTTTTAATGTGTTTTTGGACAACGAGAGATTTAAAGCCTGAGCATTGTTAAGATATAATGACTTCAGCTACAGTTACTTAAAGTGTGCATCAACCTGAGAGTCTCTGTATGTTACAAGTCACTAAAAAACAACAACAGAGAAGAAAATGTGCAATATTACATGCAAAAACACACATTATCATCCATCAGTGATCATAAAAATCATAAATATGCGAATTCCCTACTACTATGAAGACAAACAGGAAAGTAAAAGTATGTTTTTATCAGCTCTTTCTGTCAATAAATACAGAAACAACAGATTAATGATAGATTGAGCTGGCTTCTCTTCGCTGTCTGGCTTCTTCGAGCTTTAAAAAGAGGACGTACAATGACAGCAACATTAGCTGCATAGAAATCCCTTTGCCACACAGGATTGTTTCTGTCAGACTGACCTTTCTCTGAGAGCCGAGAGGATTTTTTTCCCTCTCCGAGACGTGAATCGGATTCGCAGAACTTGTCAGCGTTTATTTCTTTTCACTTTATCACCGACTGAACTGACAAAATATTGTTCCATTTCCTGACAAAATGACACACGTCTTTGGAGTTTGTCTCAGTACGTGCAACGATGAAACAGCAACGCTAGCTGACGAGGCGACGAGGGAGATGTGTTCTGATGTGGAACTTTTAAACATGTTCAAATGAGTTACTGATCTAATGACAGACACAACGACCTGTGTGTAGGTAAGACTCTAGTCTGCCTCGTGTGTATGTGTAGTTTTGTTTTTATTACGATATTATCATCATTTAATGCACAGGATGTGTGTCACCTTTAAATATTCATGACAAGGCAACAAAAGTAACGCTTGCTTCGTGTTTTTCAGTGAGCATTTGTTTCGTGTCAAAATGGAAAACAGTTGACCTACATGGAGATCGGGGGACATTGAAAACTGTCTTCGAGCGACGCTATCTGATTTTACTATGATCAAGAAGAAATGGGTCAAGTCTATTGGGTTTTCCCTAAAAAGTGACAGCGGTAGAAGGTGCATCAGTGTTATCTGTCGCATCAGGTTCATCGCTGGTAGCTCCTCGGTACTTATATTACTTATAATATGCATTAGCAGATGAACCTGACTGCTTTGGAAGCTGCAAGTGACACAAAAAAATGTGATGTGGGGATTCTTCAAAAGAGCATAATGACTACTTCAAAGCCAAAGGCTTGGCCTACAGAATTAATAAAGTCAACTGGAAGACACATTCATTTAGCACTGACACAGTTAATTGATTAATTCTGTTTTATATCATTACAGATTAAATAATTGGGGGCTTTGAACATTAAGATAAAATCAGCATCTCATAATCTTGGAAGCTTAGAAATTCTACTTTATTAGTGTCATTAAAAATATGTAGAGCACAACAACAACAACAACAACAACATGTCTGTGTGGAAGTGCCAAAAACTGCACTTCCTCAAACATCCACTTGAGGCTGGCTACAGAAGTGAGTCGGTCTCCATAAGTCCCCATGTTAAAATGTCCAACTTCACAGCAGAAATAAACATGTTTACAGCCTGGTACAAAAAACAGTTTTGGTCTCTATAGCTAATTTCGCCGTTCATGACAACTGTACTGAGGGTGAATTTTTATAGAACTCACCTGTTCAAATTATATTAAGGTTTAAAGTTATGCAGAATTAACAGGGTGGCCGCTTTGATTGACAGGTAGGTGTCATTACAGATGGCTCGTCTGAGCACCCAGGCGTCATTCAGGCCCGTCTCAGGTCCGCCGACGCTGTCCATGCTTTATACTGTCAGCGGTAATACTATATACTTTATACTGTGAAACTGTGTGATTTTCTGAGACGGTTATTGCACGGTGAAAATGTCAGACCAATGCAACTGCAGTTCTGCGAAAATGTGCTTGGCATTTTAAAAACTAATGTTTTATTGTATGGCACTAACAAACTAAATACTTAACCAGTGTGATAATTCCTCTATGTTGATATTCAAAGTAGTAATAGACGGCACAGTATGTTGTAAGACTGCGGCAGGTCTCCTTCAAATAAATGGTATTGTAGTACGAGGCCAGTATCAGAGCATTATATTGACACAGTTTTATGACACTGTGAGTTTGATAAAGACCTTTATCCTGACAAAGGTTATAACGTATCGGAGTTCTGGTGTTCAAACACACGCTCACACAACTTTAGCACCACTGTTTGCCGTTTTACATTTAAAAAGTTTAAATGAAGGAGTGACTTTTAGGAGCAGATGCTTCTGTTTACATTGCCTGAAAGTAGACCCCTCTCTCAGCTGATGGCCACGGGCTCGGGTTGTGAATGAATCCAAGACACAAGTGTGTGTTTCTGTGTGTGTGTGTGTGTGTGTGTCTGTGTGTCTGTGTGTGTGTGTGTGTTCAGAGCTGCTCTCTTATTTCTGTCAGTGCTGTGGGAGGCTCACGATGACCCAGATGTTTTAGTTCTGATTCAGTAATGTGAGTTTAGCTCTAAGCCACTCTCATTTGTAAACCCTAGCTTTTCTCTGTCTGTTCAACAGGTGAAGAATTCAGCCGAGTTGCCTGCGGACTCATCCGTGAGGTGAAGCAGTTACTTAATTAACCATCACTCCAAGACAAACGGTAAGACATTTTGGACTTGGCCTTTTGAATGTTGATGTTGGTTGAGGAAGCGGACTGTATCGGGGTCAGCCACATAAGGAGATGGACTGTCTCATGGCTAATTAAGGCTTTTAAAGCCCAGCTCATCAGGAGCTATCATGGAGGCATTATTCATCTATGCTTCAGTAATGATCTATTTTTGATCTGCGGCCTCTCGACGTTCCTCCTGATCATAATCTGCATATGGATTTAAAATGGTGTTGTCTGAGTCACCGGAGCATTTCAGATCATTTTGATGATACTATAAAAACAGTTTGGTATTTTTTGGCTCTAGCTTGTATTACTAATATTGCTGTGTGGGTGTGCTTGGTTGCATTTATCAAAGTCCAAAGGTTTAGTACAAAATATATGATGTACGCACACCAACCTCTGAATGTAAAGCAACCATCTCTTTCTTCTAATCTTGACCTGGGTGTCTCATATCATCCTGTTAAACTAGGCTTAAACTATGGACTGAAGTCTAACTGATGTTAATGATAATAGCTTCCTTGTGTCAGTTTATTAACCTACAGAGTGACACTTAATCCAAGTATGTCGTATGAGACAAGTATCCAAAAGCAAAATGTTATATTGGCAACATTTAATCCTCAGAGTTTTTGTGGCTTTGAGAGAGTTATTTATGTTCAAGAGCTTAGATTTTAAGGATGTATATTTTCTGCTAGGTTTTATCTGAATAAAGCCTCTTTCAGACGTGGAAGACAAGATGTTAAAAGAGTACTCCATCAATTAAGAATTGCACTCCTGTAACACTCACCACGGGCGGTATAAAAAAAAAAAAAATCAAAATTGATGCAGCAGAAGCAGTTATATTGTCTTCTTTTAACGCCACACAAACAAACCGGGTGCCTACATCACCCACAATGCACCACGACTGCTGACAGTTCGGTCGCAGATGTTATCTAGCCTTGAGCCGCTTGCCTCAAGCAGATGAGGAGCGAGCTACAGAGGTCTGGTAAGCTTTCTGACTCCACTCCTCCCCAAAGACATTCAGCATCTGGCACACAAGACAACTTTGCATCTGATGCATATCATGTCCATGTCGAGAGATTGATTACTGCAGCATGCTGCTAAGCTCTTTTTGTTATCTCGCATTTGGCGTAAAGGGACAGCAGTCTGTAATTTCTGGCGTGCAACCAATGTCCAGCATTTGTTATGAATGTGGCGTAACCACAATTTATCATGCGTGTTTTGAGAAAAATGTTTAAATGTTTCAAAGTGCAGACTTTCAAGTGTCTCATTGCAGGTTTACATGCTTTACAGAAACATGTTGTGTGCCTTTGCTGTCACTGTATTTAGTTTTGTTCAGAGTACGAAATATTCTGGAAACTCCCCAGTGGGCAGTGTGACGTTTCATGAAAAATATTTTGGGGTTCTTTTCAAACATGAAGCAACAATGGCTTTGACTTCATTATTGTCTCACAACAAAAACATGTTTAGTCTGCACAAAGTCAAAATACAGTGGAAGAAAATACTCACAATGATGGATACGATATTCATAATACGATGTAGACAAAAGCAGCAAGCAGTTGTTGTTCAACTTTTTCAGACATGTCCACCTTCAGAAGCTGAAGAAAAGTTCACGACCCCTCACCGCACGATATTTATCAATCATTTATCATACAGAAGCAGCTGATAAAGAAGGATCCAACCTTTAGTGAAGTAAAGGTCGACAGGAAAGCATCAGCGAACTCTTGTTTGTTTTCTGTACATGAATCAGATTCATTCAACTTAATTTCATTCCGCAGTTGCTCGATGGCTCCCCTGCTGCTTGAATTATCTTCTGTCCATCGACTAATTGATTATTGACAAATTGGTTCACCAAGTTAAAGCATCAACGAAGTGCGTGTCTAAATGGGTCTTGTGAGGTTATCAGATCCTGCATCGACGATTAAATCAAAGACGACGAATCATATTTAATTTAAGATGGCAGACTGTGGAAGAGCTTTCTTTATCTGAGAGTAACTGCAGTCAATAAACTGTGATTTTGGCCTTGACAGAGTAAACTGGGCGTGCCTTGACACATTAATCTGCAGAGTATAATATAATGTAGTGAGAAGTCTTCTGGGAAAGGCCATATGCTCACATAAAGCAAAGTCAAGTCAGATTTTTAGCTGCTTAGAGCACGACGGCTGTGTGGGAACTAAATGTTGCCTCTTGAGTGGTTGGATGGTTAGAATAATTAGCGTTCATATACCAGATTACCAAGTCACATGTCGGTGTTATATTTTGCTCATAGATTGCGATCTCACAGGCCTTTTGGTCTGTAGTCAACTTTGATTGCCTATCTTGTTCTGCCAGTCGTTCTTTTGAACTCTAGTGACCCACTTGGCATCGGTATGAGGCCCCTGGCCGAGTTCCTGCTCCGCTGGGACAGGAGGCCAGCAGCAGCAGCAGCAGCAGCAGCAGCAGCAGCAGCAGTCGAGGGGCCCCTGCCAACCACTGCTGCTTGCCTCTCAAACATTCCTGTCTGTGGGCTGCGGAGAGAAAACGCAAAACAAAGACTCTTTTTGTGCTGCCGGGCCCCGTCGATGTGTGTGCATTGAGTGGAAACACAGCTGTCTTGCCCAGTGCTGAGGGGTTGCGTGGTACAACTGTGCAGCAGCACGGCGGGCAGTGTTGACAAGCTTGCGCTGTGGATTTTTACCACGCACAGGCCAAATGACCGTGACATTATTAAAACCATTCTCCGTCGCATCTCACATCCCAGTCACGAGGAAACATGCACGCCTGTGAACTGAGGTCAATCACATTTTTTGATTGCTATGCGGACGCCACCAGAATGTGCAGCCCTCAATGCCGCCTCACACAGGATGTGTGACTGAGTAAATGATTTGTTGATGCGTTTCTGTTGATTTGTGTGACCTCCTTGGCAGTGATTCTGTTGCTTGCTGGCTATTAAAAACTGCATAACATTATCCTAGATATTTCCTAACGCTTGGACCAGAATGAGAAAGATGATCCCCTCCCCGCTTTACCGCTCCTAACCCGAGCACCAACTCTGTTTTGTTGACAAAGTCTGCGACGCCCCAGCGAGTTTAAAGTTTTAAACGGTTCACTGACTTTAACAGTCTTCTTAGAAATCCAAAAGCTGCGGTCTGTGTTGTGACACCTGGGATCTTTGAGGGTTCACAAATCCCCGGCTCTCGGGTGTCAGGATGTGACGTAGATGATGAAGAAAACACAAGGGTTGCTATGACACCAGCGTTTACCTAGTCATGTGATACCTATCAGACAGGACTGTCTGCAGGTTTAACGTTCCAAAAAAAAAAAAAACCTTTGGAAAAAATTAACAAACACATCGGATAATTTAAGGTGTTTGAGCAAACAGTAGGACTAAAATGATCCATCAATCGATGACTGTTTCATGAGCTCCTTTGAGAAATCTTTTGACGTGCTGCAAATGATATAGAGCTTTGTTAGAGGAAAATTCCATCATTTGTTTTTCCCCTCGCTAAAATGAGTCTAGACGGGCTTCAGATTCAGTTTATGGCGGGCGGAAAGAGCATTTAAGTCGACCGAGTAGCTGCTTAATTTGTGAACTCTGAGATTTTCATCGAAAAACTCAGCACGACCAGTACGTCACCTGATGTGATGCACTGATTTTTTTGGGGAACTCACTGATCGAGTATCCAAATATAAATACACTCAATTTGGTGAACTACATATGTGTATGCACGCATTTGGTTTTTAGCCATAATAGGCGCATGGCTCTAGGGGTGGCCATGTTGGCCTGTCAGTGGGCCACCACTTTGTTCCAAACTAAAATATCTTGACAACTATTGGATGGATTTCCATGAAATGTGGTGACATTCATGATCCCCAGAGGATGAATTGTAAAACTTTTCATCTAGTGCCACCATCAAGCCAAGTTTAGCAGGCTACCGTGTTCATTTCGTTAAAAAACTAAAGCGGAGACCGTCTCTTCCATGATGAAGAGGAAGTGATGATGAGCCAAAAATAGATCTTAGACAGTAAAAACTTGTTTTCATCAATGAGACCAGATTAAAGTAATAGTGGCGAGTTATCAGATGGATATTTTCCCACAATAAGTAAGAGAAAGCTTTTTTTAAGTTTTAGTTTAGGTTAAGACCCACACCCACCAGACTTGTTATGAGCGTTTGTTCACCTTTACTAAGCATGAAGCTGAAAATCTTTGTGAACGTCTGCCAGTTTTTTTCCTGGAAGATTACTAAAAGATACTTGGAAAATTCTCACACTACCACATGACTGTACGAGCTGATTCAAAGAGGAAAGGCACTTTAGACTTATTCGTCTAATCTCATTTAAACAATCATATTAATTAGTTTGCCTTCATCAGATTAGAAAAGCTTGTCTTTGTAGCATCGTGGATGCATCCTGATATTTAGATTTTCTGCTCCAGCCTTTGCATATCTGCCCTCATTAGAGCTGTATTTTAATATGCAGTGATATTATTGGATATTTTCCTGTCTGGTGGAGCATTAAAGTACAAAAGCTTTATCTCTGGTGGGTAGCGATTACAGGTCTTTGGTTTACATTTGGATTTTCATCACCGACTACATTTAATGTGTCACCTATTATTTTAATTTCTAAGCTTTCTGATTAATAGGATAAATGCATCCTCTCTTTCATTCCTCGTCTTTGTGTTCTTCAGTTTGCTGTGTCACCTAATTTAATAGTAAAAGCACTCTCCCTGATGGAGACAATCTGCTTCATAATACAATAAGGATGGGAGGGTCTGCCTGTGATTGGTTTCCTCTGAATGATGCAGAAAGATCATCACAGTAACGTTTTACGTGACACATGTGTTGCTGCGGCGCCGCACAGGTCGACCTGTCACAGCGTTTCACGTCCACACGACTTCACACTCTCCATAGTCTAATAACTCTGGTCGTGTGATGGAGGGAGTATCAGCTGTGGAGGAATTCAGCCAGGCTATTTTCACTCCGCGCGGCGAGGCCGGTTGCTATGGTGTTGCCCATTGGCACCGTTGCTGCGCTGGCATCTCATTGCGGGGTGTGGCAGGGTGCGTGACGAGCAGCGCCATAGATCCACTTCAGAGTGACTCATATCCTCAGAGCTCTGCTGCCCTACATCTGAGTATGTGTGTGCACACACCCACACACACCAGCACACACACACACACACACTCATCTGTGGCTTGATGTGTTTAAGGGTGAGAAATACTTCTGCTTGTGTAAGGTGTGTTAATTTGAGTATGTCTGCGTGGTTACTAAAAATCTGATAATTGGCTGTTAAATCCAGCACCTTTACACGTCTGCACACTTTTTTCCTTGACGTCTGCGCCCTGCCGAGGCTTTAGGGAACACCAGAGACGCTCTGGCACATCATGTGGTTTAAATGAGAAACCATCACACCTCTGATGAAGGGTACTCGCTGTGTAAAATGTTGGGCTTTTAAAGGATTTGTGTTGACGGGGAGCGCGGTGTTATTGGTAAGAACAGGAAGGTGCCGCCTGTGGAGCTGTGATTAAGTTAGATCGGAGGAGGAGGAGGAAAGTAGGTCATTGGGCCAGCAGGTCAGTGAAGCACGGATGACATCACAGTTATACAACCTCTGCTCTCCTACTTACACAACGCTCGCTCGGCACTGCTGCAGCTACTGCTGCTGATACACTAGTGTCAGTGGTTGACATTTTACTTCCTCCTCTCATTTTTCTCTCGTATCTCTCGTGTTTTTTAATTTTTTGGCATCCAGTGTTTCTTTTCTTGTCCTGCGTCACAGCTCGACTGTTTTCAAGATGCTGCAGAGCTGAAATGCCTTTAATGTGTAGATAAAGCTCTTTACTACAGCTCTAAAATGTATTCGCCCCCCTCGTGTTAACAAAACGGTAATCTTAGATAAGACACCTACTCTCTGTACCTTATTTGTGTCCTAAAAGTCACATGCAGTGAGCGGTAACATAACAATGCATAGCTGAAAGCCAACGAGCCGTGACAAAAACCTACTCCTCCTCTTACTGTTATTTTTTCCCCCCTTGCGTGTCTTAACTCGAAGGTGTAAACACTCATGGCGCTGACTTCCTTTCCTTGTTTTGATGAACCCGGCAGTGAGTTAATTTAAGCCTCATCCCGACTGACCGTGGTTTCCAGCGCTCAGACGCTGTGTGTTGTGGTCCATAATGGATCATTTAAACATGCATCCACATCAAACCAGCAAAATCTGTTTTTATATATTTTATTCTGTTATTTTACAGTAGTCACAAGCCAAAAAATACAGAAATAATAAAATCAGATCAAGAAACACAGCTCCATTTTTGTAATGAGTGTCGTGGCTTTGTTTGGTATTTTTGGGGATTTACCTTGATCATGAATGTATTATTATTATTCCAGTAATTTCAATAAGTGCATCTGTGTTTTACTCACTCACAATAACAGACCTGAATTAAACTCCATCTGTGTGCATATATTAGCAAATATGACTAATATAGATCCCTCAATGCGAACAGACTTAAAATATTAGTATGGTTGTGAATGGAAATGTGGTGTGCACCATGATATGTGGAGAGTAACACTGAAGGGATTTTCTCACCAACACAAATAGGCCATTATGGTGAGAAAAACCTCCTGCACAGGTTTTGACGGTAATTGGTTCATGAAATAAATGGGTCAAATATTTAGGCTAGAGACCCAGCGGGCCTTCTCGTTTTAATTTGACAATCTATTGTAGGCCTACCTGCGTAAGGAGAATAGTCGAGTCAGGTGATGGGAAGAATACATCGGCCGACGGTGATGGAGAATCTATGACTGTGGATGTTTTTGAAATGAGGATAGGTGCTTTTATATCTGCCACATGAGGATGAAACACGAGGAGTAAAAGTTAGAAGTTTTATGTGCACCATCAGTTATTTTTTGGCAGAGAATGACAGAATCATAGAAAATTGAGAGTCATTGTCCTCATCCTCTTATCTTCAAGCTCCACTGTGATCACATCACATTAGTCATATTGTCCTCCACCCGACCCGGGCCTTTACTTTTATTCTTTTTTCGGTGCAGTCATTAGCTAAAGTGGGATAATCGAAATGTTACGTGCCATTTTCTCCTGACTGCTGCATCTCCGAGTTTAGCTCGGCTGTTAAAGCAAAGGTCCGTCACAGAGCGTCAGGGGAGGGATAGCTGGCCATCTGGAGTCGTAGGAGATAAAAACATGTCCCATGCTGTCTGCCATATCAGACTGGGCAGACAGCTTTTATATGTGTGGCCGTGGGTATAATTAATCACATGTCATGCATCCATCCACGGCATGCCTGTGGACTGAGGGTTTAAAGCTGTGCTAACATGCTGATAGCACATATAATGTTTACCTTGGTTTGCAAGTATTTGGACGTTGAAGTTAAAGGGAAGATTTGCCACATTTCATGGGGATGTCCGATCAATATTTATATTAAATGTAGTCAATTGAAGCAATTAGTTCTTCACTGCGGGCTATAGTGACTGAGAAAGCTGACTTCTCCTGCTCATAGAGCTGGGCTGGCAGTGCCTACATGTACCAGGATGCATTGCGTGCAAGCTTCTTTAGCCCAGGCCCACTGAGCAAACTGTGTTAGCTGCTGGGTGATGATCAAAGTTACACAACATTGCCAAACAAATGAATTCCAGCTGTTTTTTTGCACTCGTAGATATATCGTTACCTTCAAGCTCCATCCTGAAAGAGCCTGTAGTTCTTCCATGACAACCAACTACATCACTGTACATGTTAAATAGAGCGCTGATTCAAGAAGAAGGACAGATTTTGCAGCTATTTCTGAACCGATATATATCTCACTGAGAAATGTATTGCTTCAACTGACAACATTTACATTAACACTGATCAGACATCCACATAAAACGTTTGTTAGACGAAAACTCACAACATTTTTTGGGCCATCCATCTTATAGTTGTTGAGATATTTCAGTCGTGGACTGACATTAATTGCTTTGGATCTGCGACAGGGTTTCAGAGATGTAATATTTAGCTTTGATCTTGCTATGTGGGCAAATTGCTAATGATGATGGCAACATGTGTGTTTTCTCACCTCTCACAGACTCAGATGTTGCTGCCATGCGCTACACTCACACCCGAAGCAGACGAAAAACTCTGAAAGACGTCTCATCAACTTTCTGTCCTCTGATCGAGGCAACTTTCAGTGACTCTCCTCCAGGACTCGCAGAGCTCCCTCACCACCACCACCACCACCACCACCACCACCTCCACCACCATCAGCACCCAGACGCCGCCTTCATCCAGCAACACCTTCCTCATCCTCTCACAGGACTGGCTGAACTGTCAGTAAGGTGAGATTCAGTTTTACCGTCTGATCTCTGTTTTGAATCACTGGGAGGGGATGAAGACGTAGCGTTTCATGCGCTCTTTTTTTTTTTTCTCAAAGGTTCGTTCACAAATGTCTACCTCACGATTAAAAGACCCCTCTCCAACACTGCGACCCTGAACAGGATACAAAATGACCTCAAGCATTGACCGGTGAGTGAAACACTTCATCACACATCATTTTTCTTAATCATGTTGACTATAAAGGGTCAAAAACATCTTTTTCTCTCTGACCAACAGTCCAAAAACCCCATCACAATTCCCAATTATTATTAGGATTAGTATTAGGAGGAACTCTTGAATCAAAGTGTCCATAAAACGAACGAATATTAGAAGATCTTGTTGGTTTGTTTGCTCTGCAGGGATGACAGCAGTATCTTTGATGGGTTAATGGAAGAAGATGAAAAGGACAAAGCAAAACGGTAAGATCCCTGTGGCTTGTGTTCAGAACCAAGACATCCTCCGTGATATTACAAATTCAGTTTTTTTGAGACTTCTTATAACGATTTCATACAAAGATGCACGTACCATATTTACCGTAAGGGAAGTAGGGCTACATCACATTGTCCCTGGAAACTTCTGCATGTCATCAGGAGAAAAAGTGTTGTTAATCTTATCGTGTCTAAACTCACAGTGTGTCCCGTAACAAGTCCGAGAAGAAACGCAGAGACCAGTTCAATGTCCTCATCAAGGAGCTGGGTACCATGTTGCCGGGCAACACCCGGAAGATGGACAAGTCCACTATTTTGCAGAAGAGCATCGACTTTCTGCACAAACACAAGGGTGAGGAACCGTCATGGCAGCCACGTCATCTGTTTGTCATAAAGAGTTGTGTGTCTCAGTCTTCATGTTTCATGTCTCCTTTTATTAGAAATCGCTGCTCAGTCAGAGTCGACTGAGATCAGACAAGACTGGAAGCCTCCTTTTCTTAGTAATGAAGAGTTCACTCAGCTGATGTTAGAGGTGAGTTAAGAGCGCTGATAATCATGCAGTCTTTTCTTTTTCTTTATGTGCATGAATGTGAGTGAATTAAAGAGTATGTTTTGTTTCTGTCAGGCATTAGATGGATTCTTCCTTGCAATTATGACTGATGGGAATATAATCTACGCCTCTGAGAGTGTGACGTCCCTACTAGAGCACTTACCTGTGAGTATAATGTGAATTAATGAGTCAATATTAAAGTTTTAGAATATTTAAGTCTGTAACAACGCCCACACGTCGACTGTGCCGCCTGTTTCTCAAAGATTCATTTGTGTTAGGGTTGCAAAATTCTGGGAATTTTCAAAGCTGGAAACTTTCCATGGGAATTAACGGGAATTTATGGGTATTAACAGGAATTAACTGGGAATTTACAAAATTGAAGGTTGGCCCTTAACAGGGAACTTATATATATTATATAGTTGGGGAAAATATATTTTATTTTTATGATCTTGACTAAAACAACAAGTACACTTGAATATCCGCTATTCCTCAATCACATGCACATAGCACACTGCTTACTGCAGGGCTCTTGAGGCCACACCTCCTACATGCACTGTACATTCCTCCATCACATGAACAGATGATTTCTAGAAGCCTGGACCAGACTGTGAGCCCAGAGCACAAGACTATTGAAGGCACACATTTGACCTCATGGACTACATAAAGTGAAGTGAGTTTTGATGATATTATGGGGTAAATATATTTGATGTGTGGTATTAATGTTTAACTTTCACATAGCACATGAAAATGTATTCATACAGTAGATAGTTAGTTGATCAGTTCGATGCAAAATAATCCTAGCTAGCATCCTTCCATTGACCATTTATGGGGTTATCTTATCATGATTACCCACAATTACTAAATTACTCCAATTTCCAGAGAATTCCCATAAATTACTGAAATTCCCCAGCTTACCTTCCCATGGAAATTTACCGGAAATCTACCACCCTTTGCAACCCTCGTGTTAAATGTGTTTTATGTGTTTCAGTCTGATCTCGTGGATCAGAACCTGTTGAACTTCCTGCCCATGGGGGAGCATTCAGACGTGTACAAAGCTCTGTCCTCTCATATCATGGAAGGAGAGACGCTGACGCCCGAATATCTGAAAAGTGAGTGAAATTTGTATCTTGGCATTTCCATTTGTCTTATTCTGTGATTATATTAGATTTACTGGTATATTTATCATCAGAAGTGCCAGTTCTTTTCTTCAATTTTCATTTTTTAATGCTGAGTTTTTGTTTCTTCCAGCAAAAAATCAGCTCGAGTTTTGTTGCCACATGCTCCGAGGGACGATCGACCCCAAAGAGCCCCCTGTGTACGAATATGTCAAGTTCATTGGAAACTTCAAATCCCTGAATAATGGTGAGTTTTACACTTCTGCACACGATCTGTGTGAACGCCGAGTTCAACTTTTCTCGGCCTTAAACTTTCCTGTTGTTGTTGTTTTTGTCACCAGTGCCTAACTGTACCCGTAACGGTTTTGAAGGAGTGATCCAGCGATCGCTTCACTCTGCCTTTGAAGACAGAGTGTGTCTCATAGCAACTGTGAGGCTTGCCAAACCTCAGTTTATCAAGGTAAGGATCAGTTCCCCTTTTCTCCTTTTATATGGTTGACACACATTCGGTTTCATGCCTCAGCGTTTGAAAAAGGTATTTTTAATTAGGACAGAACTCAACAGTAACGTCTGCCCAGTCACCCCAGGCAAACACATTTGGGCTTGAGTCATCTGTTTTCTCTGCTGGAACGCATATTTACTTTATTTAAAAACACTTCATCTCTTTCCCCACAAAATCTTCCTGCTAAGTGAAGGAGATGTTGTTGATTTTGTCTGTTGAAAACTGGGCGAAGCAAAGCAGTGCTGGACAAACCATGGCACAACATTACTCTTCTGACTCGACTTGTTGCCTGCATGTTTACCTCAATATTGGCTCACATGATTTTTTAAATAAATGTAGATAATGTCTGAATACATTCTGCCCCTCACAGGAGATGTGCACTGTAGAAGAGCCTAATGAGGAATTCACCTCCAGACATAGTTTAGAGTGGAAGTTTCTCTTCTTGGACCACAGGTACAGTCTTCATTTCAACGTGTGTAAACTGATTACTGATGGATTATATTTTATTTAACCTGTTTGGTTTGGGTCAAATTCAGTCACACAATAACTTCATGATATATGAGATCCAGGTTCAGCCTTGAGAATTATGATAATGATTAAGATACAAATTTCTTTGTGACCGCAGAGGAGATAAATAAACACACAAAGGGCTGTAAAGTGCAGCTTATCCTGCTATCCTGATTTTCCTGCGTCGATCCTAACGATGCAGGATGACAACACAGTTACGTGCCAGTCTGTTTAACTCCACGTTTACTAGTCTTGGTTCGTTTTTAACAAGCCAGTGTGAACATGAACGGGACAAGAAGCATCTGGACGAAGCTATAGACGTGAAAGTAGCCTGACTCTGTAGTAACTCACTGCAGGATGGTTGTTAGATTCTTAAAACCTTTACACGTGCCATCGAGGGTCAGGGCCAGGTCAGAGTCTGACTGTTGTCTTGATTGGTAGTTTAAGGTTCCAGGTAGTTGTTATGATAATTATCCTCTAAATGATGGTGTGTGTGTGTGTGTGTGATGATTTATTCACAGTAACAGTTACCAGGAAAAGAAAGTGTGCAGTGCTCTATCAATGACTCATCCCTATAACATTTTCTTTGTTTGTTTAGAGCTCCACCTATAATAGGTTACCTCCCTTTTGAGGTCCTGGGTACATCAGGATATGACTACTATCATGTAGATGACCTGGAGACACTGGCCAAATGCCACGAACACTGTGAGTACATCTCTCAAGGGCTGCATTAAAATGAGCTGATCTACAACCCTCAGCCTCTTTTGGAGCTTTTAAAATAGTGAATGTCAGTCACCTTTCCTCCCTGTGTGTGTCTGTAGTAATGCAATATGGCAAAGGAAAGTCGTGCTACTACAGATTCCTCACCAAAGGACAGCAGTGGATTTGGCTTCAGACCCACTACTACATCACCTACCACCAGTGGAACTCCAGACCGGAGTTTATTGTCTGCACACACACTGTAGTAAGGTACATGGAAGACTTACCCAACAATAAATACATTCATAGATATATCATTTTAATCACAGTGTTACATAAATGTCTTTTTATTCGCTGTCCTTGCTCTACAGTTACGCTGAAGTAAGAGCAGAACAGCGCAGAGAGCTTGGAATTGAAGAATCACAACCTGAGATCACAGCAGACAAGGTGAGACTTGTCCGGTAGTAATTCTGTGACGACGGATCAATAATCTGTGCTGACACTCTGACCCAGAGTTAACACTGACGTCGTCCACCTTCTCACCTCACAGCAGTCCCAGGATTCAGGCTCCGAGTCCCAGCTCAACACGTCCAGCCTGAAGGAAGCTCTGGAGCGCTTCAACCACAGCCGGACACCCTCCGCCTCGTCTCGCAGCTCACGCAAATCCTCGCACACCGCCGTGTCTGACCCAGCCTGTAAGCACCACTGACAAACAGCTGCTCATCAACAAGGTATCTCTATGACTGATGCTTCTTTATATTAAGCGGCCATGTTTGTGTTTCCTTCTCAGCATCACAGATGAAGCTTCAGGGTGACAGGAGTACGCCAGGACGCCAGTCTGTCTCTGCTGTGGAGATGACATCCCAACGGAGATCATCTATCAGCAGTCAGGTCAGTGGAGGAACAAGAACAGAGTCTTAATTCAGGATTCAAAGTACTCTGAACTGTCCTTCATGCTTTTTTTGTTGTCTGTATTAATTTAGCAGTCGATGAGCTCCCAAAATACAGGACAGAACATGGCATCATCCATGGTTTCACAACAACAACAACAACAACAACAGCAACAGCAACAGCAACAACAACAGCAGCAACAGCAACAGCAACAGCAACAACAACAACAACAACAACAACAACAACAACAGCCTCAACAGCAACAAGTTCAGACCAGCGGCCAAGTAAGATATTTATCTGTTCTAAAGCCTAATTCATATCTTACCTTTGGAGCCAGACGGACAGCTGTTTGTGCACCCAAATTCTAGCTGATATCGTCCGCGTAGACTCATTATTTGATTTATTCTTAAACATAATTGTAATATTTTCAACGGTATGCCATAGATTGATTCATGAAAAAAGAGCTGCTCTGATAAATAGGGATGTTAACAATTAATTTACCAGTCTGGCTCATCAGTTAATTATTTTATATATTCCCAAATGGAAAAAATAACATACAGAATAATTATATAGTATATTTTTATTAAAAAGGGCACAGCATATGTAAGAATCATCATTAACATAAGAACTGATGTTAAAAATTGTGAAATGAGTCAAATTTGTAAGTACACTTCTCGCACTCTGGAATTAGCTCATAGTTGTAAGCCAAATGTGATTAAAAGAATCTAAAATCAAAAGTATAATTACATTTTTTTTCAGGCATTTGACTGTTGAAGGTTCTCCTCTGTATGATAGGATCACACGTGTGCCGATCACTGTTTTGTTTCATCTAATAAATACAGACAGGTTATCACATTTCACAGCCTTAAAACGCAGTTAGACCTCACACGCGCCACTAAATCGCTCTCTAGATTAAATTTCTTGTGTTGCGTTATGTCACATTTAAATCTTCTCATATGAACCACCTCAGCAGTTTCATTTCACGTCCCGCTGTGTCACACGCGTTATTGTTCTTTCACAGTCAATGGTGCAGTTCTGCAGCCAGCTAGAAGCCATGCAGAACCTGAAAGAGCAGCTGGAGCAGCGGACGAGGATGATCGAGGCCAACATTCAGCGGCAGCAGGATGAGCTGCGTCAGATCCAGGAGGAGCTGCAGAGAGTGCAGGGACAGAGCCTGCAGGTGAGACCCAACGTACAGAACTCCCCGAACACAGCCAACAGTAGCAGCCAGGTGCTGGTAGGTGGCAGGAACATATGTGACTGTGACTTTGGGAGCAAACAACGTGCTTCTCTTCTAATAAAGTCCCAGTACAAATGTATAATTGTTTCCTTATTTACTGTTTGATGTTATAGTTTCAAAGGGAGTCATATTCTGTCCTGTGTGCTTCAGATGTTCTTGCAGAAAGGAGCCGCGGGGCTGAATCTGAGCTCTGTTCAGATGGCCCAGGGGAATGCTGTGCAGCAGGGGGGAACACTCAGCATGCAGGGCCAGGTGGTGTCTGCAGGGCCTCTGCAGAACAGCATACAGCAACAGCATGCTGTCCAGCCCCAGTCCCAGCAACAAACACTCCTACGGGAACAGAGCACAGCGCTCTCACAGGTCAGACACGCTAAATAGTTTTCATTAAACACATCCATCGCAGCCGATCACTGACACACTTCATTCAAAGCTTCATTTTGTTTTTTTTATTCTGGTTCTGTGTATTTCAGTCTCAGCGGTCGTCTCTCACTCTGCAGCCTCAACAAAATCAACTGCCTGCGTCTCTGTACAACACAATGATGATCCCTCAGCAAAGCCCCACTAACGTGGTCCAGATTGCCACTAGCTTGGCTCAGAACACTGGACCCAACACTCCTGCTGTGGCTACATTTGCTCAGGACCGTGCAGCTCAGATTAGGTTTGCATAAAAACTCCTTTTATTGTCATGGTTACATTTAATTCCTTCAATCAAAGTGAATTTCTTATTAAGGAGTGTAAGTTCATTGATGGATTTGAAGTGTTTCTACAGTGCAAAACAACTTTATTTCCATTTTTCCTTTGCCCACAGGTTTCCTGCTGGTCCTCAGCTGCTCACCAAGCTAGTGACAGGGCAGATGGCATGTGGGGCAGTCATGGTTCCCACAACCATGTTTATGGGCCAAGTGGTAACGGCCTTTGCTCCTCAGCAAGGCCAGACCCAGACCATCAGCATTTCCCAGCAACCGCAGCAGCAGCAGCAGCAGCAGCAACAACAGCAGCAGCAGCAGCAGCAGCAGCAGCAGCAGCAGGAGCAGCAGGTACAGCAGCAGTCACAGGTCACAGCCATGCAGCCAGGGCAGGCTCCACTGGCCCAGCAGCAAACACAGTTCTTACAGGTAACACTGAGGTGGAAATGTGGAAACTGGGCAGCTGTCATTTAAAATAACCTTACTTTATCAAAATATGTGTCGCTGTCACAGTTCTCTTCATTTATAGCAGCTACAGAGTGCAGAGCTAATCTAAATTTTTCACTTAAGGCTCCTCGACTTCTGCACGGAAACCAGTCCACCCAGTTGATCCTGCAGGCAGCGTTCCCTTTGCAGCAGCAGGGTACCTTCACTGCCACGACCCAACAGCAGCAGCAACAGTTACAACAACAGCAACAGCAGTTACAACATCAACAACAACAACAACAACAACAACAACAGCAACAGCAGCAGCAGAAGCAGTTGCAACAGCAGAAACAGCAACTGGGCCCTCACAGGGCGGATAGTCTGTCCGATCGCTCTGCTGCGCAGCCACAGTAGCTGGCCGAAGCCGATCAGAAGCGGAGCAAGCCAAACCCCGAGGCATGGGTGTCTTTGTGAAGGGGGAGTGCATCACTGAGACCATGCCTCAGAGGCTGAGAGGTGATTGGACGGGCAGCCTGTGGCTTCCCTCCCCTCACAAGGATCTTTTTCTGTTTGCACTTAACTCCTGAGCACAGAGTGCTGTAGAGAACCCGCGACCGGGCCCGCTGTGGCTCTGGCAGTCGGCTTTGGCTGTGGGTCAAAGCCTTTTTCTCCAAGAAAACAGGGAGCCACAATCCCTGTAATGGACTCCCCCCCCGCCCCCCGCCTCACACCCTTCTCTCTGTGTGTTTAGTGTGTGTGTGTGTACGTGTGCGTGCGTGTGTGTGTGTGTGTGCGCTGTAGTCACCCTCACAGGATTATTTTATGCAGAGCTCTCCAGTTAATGCAGCGAAGCTTCTGTCGAGCTTCAAGGACGTCCTGCAGAACAGTTTGTTTTGGATGTTTTCTCCTATTCTTGTTTTTCATGTAAAAATAATTATGGGTCAGAAAATATTTTTAAGAATGTGGTGTAGATTGAACTTTTACTGTACAGAACATCACGTGTAATATATTCTGTAAATATAATGAAAAAGAAAGAACTAATATTTTATATGATGCATGAAATGAAATGCGTAGTCTGTTATTTTGCAGCTTTGAATATGCTTTTTTTCTAGTACTCTACGAAAAAAAGATCTTAAAAAATGCTCAGTGGCTGATATTTTCACAGACTTCCTTTCTCTTATGGGATGTGTTTGTGTGTCTGCATAGCAGACGAAGCTGATGCTGCTTGTCGTGTCACAGTTTGTTTAATCCTTGACCCACATTTTCACAGAATTTCATAAAATTCTCAAAATGACAGAGAAGTATTTTTAAGCTTTTTAAGACGTGGTTGAAAAGAATCCACACGACGAGACTAAACTCAACTCGAGTTAAATGTTATGAAGACTACCAAGGTTAAGCTAAATGTATGCAACAATAAGATTTGCCAAGATAATCCTTTGTTTTTTTTTAGCACTTCTGCTGAGATTCCTCCATTTCAAAAGCCATTCATAACGCCTTTATTCAATATATAAATATTTATCCCTTGAAATATATTGAAAATTTATAGATCAGTCATGTTAAGCTGTGGATAACTGTCTCAGAATGAGCTTGAGTCGAGTCGGAGATGCTTGGTAACTTTTGCTGTTTGCTAAATTGGTGCTAAGAGCAGTGAGAGTGAATCAGAAAACCAAAACAACGAGCTGAAAGATGCTAAAAGGCTCCCGAGTCAGGTGATATTTCTGACTTAAGTAGTCATGTGATCCACTGTCAGTACTGTCAGCTTTAAAAGTCTGATGCCTACAGGATGCAGGAAAATGTGGGACCATTCTACCGAAAGAAAGTCACCGCTGTCAAACTCACGGTGACATTGAGGAGATTACAATCTCCCCCCCCCCCGGCCTACACACACTCTGGTTTAGCAGGCTCGCCTGGCAGCTCACCCACCATCTGATCTAATTCACCGTCAGATGGTATCAGGCGGACAGCTCAGCCTATTCTTCATCTGTGTGAAGTGACGGGCTGAGCTCGACACACACATGGCCGCTGTTGTCTGGTGAAATACATACGTTAGACGTATTTGACCTTTGGGCCGGAGGCGTCTGGTTCGACCGCGTGTACGTTACAGTGTGCATCTGGTGATGTTTGAATACGGTGTTGTTCCTCCACGTCCACGTTGAATTCTTATTTTTCTATAAAGAGATAACTCGTCACAGATATGTCTTATTTCACAACTTCGTTGTGCTTGAGCAGCAATGGGTAAATGCTAATAATAATTCATTTGCTGCTCTCTTGTTGGGATATCGGCACACCTGAGTAGCTTTTCTAACACGTTAAAGTGTGTAAAGCTGCTGCTTCTACTGTGATAGGCCCAGAAGTCCAGCTCAGTTTGTGTTTGATCAGCTTCAAACATTTAGTCAGTGTAATTGTCACTTTATTATGTGATTGCCCCAAATATGTGTGTGTGTATACATTTTTAATCACACATTTCACATTCAGCTTACATCATATTTATGTAACTGGCCTTTTTTTAAGTGGTTGTCATTGTCGCCTTTGTCGGCTAAAGTTGTCACTTCATAACTAACTGGTTATTTTATGATTCAGGCCCATGTGGAGCTGTTCACGCTTTATCCAGACAGTTTTACATCCTGTTGCAGTATGGCCACTTCATTCATCCATTCAAATTGCAGTAAAGACCCCCTCCAGGGTTACTAATATTAGACACTCTCCTTCCTAATTTCTCATCTCAAACCTGATTTTCAGCTAAAATGTTAATGGAACAATCATGTTTATGTAGCCTAAATCACACAATAGTTGTCAGCTAACTCCAAAATGAACCTAATTTGCATTTTATTACAGGTTAACTCTGTTTGATACAGTTGCCTTTACCATAAGTTATAATGCAGAATCAAGTAAAGTCGACTGTTTTATTCTTCAGAGAGATAATGTTCAGTTTACCTTTTCTTAAACATTGTTACTAGAAAATAAATTCCTGTGATTGAGACGTGATTGTTGTCTTCTGAGTAATGGAAAACTTTGATGGAATAAAATGGAGATCTGGGTCATGAAAACATTAAACATCCTCGCCTACTCTCCCAAAAATGTCAGACCCTTCAGCAAAAATGATAAAAATACACAATCTCCTCTAATAATTTACACACAGTCCCTAACACCTGCCTTGTTTCTGTGCTCTCTTTTTTTTAAAAATCAGTTGTGGTGCTGCGACACATATCAATATATAAGTAAGACAGTTCTCTGCTAAACACTTACAGCCCTGTAGAGCGGACCCCGGGTCCTGTGCTACATGCAAACAGCATCTGGAGTGTGAAATATATGTGGTGCAATACACCTACAAGAATGTAATTAAATATCATTAACACAAGTATTTTGCATGAGAGGACGCGTAGCTGTGGGAGAGACTTTGCACAATGTATGATAGGACATGCAGTAAATAAGAGAACTTAAGTATTTTTCTATATCACCGGAATAGACCTCATTAAGCTACCACATGTACGTGACATCAAATGTGAAAATATGAAAATCAAGGAACGTGAAGGATCTAAACGAACTGTGACATACAAACAAAGACTGTTGAACTTATTTCCCTCAGAAGAAGCTGGTTATTTGTGAGTTTATGCAAAGACTTTGTATCAAATTTAAGGGTTGTTTTTGAATCTTTACCTGTCGGCCAAATTATTTTCCTTCATGCTGGAAATTGTTGGAATTGACAAAAGGTTCTTAAAAGATGACGCTAAGTTATTAGTCGGTCATTGCCAAGTCACAAACACAACGAGGGAAAATGTTTTGCTATCCAAAGAGAGGGAAGAAAAACCCCCAAGAAGACGAGCCCTTAACGAAAGGACACAGTGCATTGTGTTAAATGTTGTGTAGTTCTGATGTACACACTAGAAACTCTGAATGTCTATCAGTGTTCTCTCTCTCCGTTTTCAGTTCATGTTTGTGTGCCGTTATCGTTTGGCTCATGAAATTTACTGCCGCAGTGCACTCAATGGCAAAAAAAACAAAAAAAAACCCCACCCCTCCACCACCACCACCACCACACCTGTTGTTGTTGTTGTTATTAAAGGGTTAATCCCACAGATTGTGGCCACATCTTGAACCGGTGAGGTCGGAGCAGGTGTGTTTCAACATCACCTGCTCTGATGTCACTGTTGATTCAGGTGTGGCCTGAGTGTGTGAGAGGCTGCCAACATTTCAGCCCAGACAGTATTGTTTGAAATGTTTGGCACCACCTTCCAATAAAGCTTCATTAATAAATTGTAATTAGGGGCTTTAATAATGCTTTATAAGACATGAAGAAGAACAAGTGAAATCTTCCTTTGGCTGGTTAGATTGTTTGAGCAATCTGTTTAATTTATTAGCACTTATAACTGCAGACTTCATATATTAAAACCTTTTATAAAGGACTAATTAACATGTTATTGCATTGTTACCGATCCAAACGGTACATTCTCTGGAATTTCATCTGTCCTGCAACTAATTACTTTAATTGGACACTTATTTCCTCTATGAATTGATTGGTCTGTTAAATACCAAAGAATGTCCCAGAGCTCAAGTTCATCTTGTCTTATCTAAAATTAATTTACAATAATATAAATAGATGAGACTCATATTGTAGAAGCTGGAATCGGTAAATGTTTGACATTTCTGCTTGGAAACGACCAACTAACTGTCAACTGATCAAATGTTTAGTTGATTAACGTTACCTTTTTTAATGAAGCATTATTAAATCATACATTAACCATTAATAAAGCCTTTAATTACGACTTATAACTCCTTTTTAATTAGTTTATTAACACATTCAGCTTATATTCTTATGATGGATGGTTGATTCATTCTGGACTCTTTATAGACACTACTGCCACCTGCTGTTCATTTTTTACCAGAAATAAACATCAAACATTAAATTCTCAGATGTGAAGTAGGTTGCACTCTCAATAAACAATCCCATAATGCATTGTAATTTATGTTTGAAGCACTTTTCACAGGTGGTGTGTGTGTGTCTGCTGCCTTGCATTTATTTCCTGAGTCAAACATTCACAAATTAAAACATTTAAACCATTTAAAAGGCAAATGTAATCGCTCGTTTGCTCCCCTTCAATTTGAAAATAAAAAACTGTAATGAAACGTCTCCGGTGTTCTGTCCAATCAAATGACTTTGATTTAGAAATCAAGACGACACGTGAAACATTTTTATTGAGCATTTTGAAGATTTATAGGCATTTCAACCAACCTGTATCACAAACAGAAGTATTTCACAGCTGGGCACAGCCTGTCAAATATTGACAATGCAGCATTAGCCTGTTCACTTAAAAAAATATTTCCATTCCTTGTTTACAGTGACCCTCCCCTCTTTTTTTTCTGTTTCTACAGTACATGTTGTTAAAAAGGAAAGAAAACGAAGCTAAATAAATAGATACCACTTTAAATAAAAGGTGAAACGTAGGCTTGAATCACATCGCCGTGTTCAGGTGTCACTGTAGCTACAACACAGCTGCTTATGGCAAAAGGAGTGACTTAAAACTGTTCACATGGTGGTGACTCATCCACTCTGTACCCTATGAAGTCATTGATTGGTTTCGTGATCCGGGGCGGTCACACAGGAGGCAGCGAGGCGAGGTTGGTAACAGAAACGGCTTCGAACACTGAACCTGTGTGGGAGAATCTGTGGAGGTGACTACTGGCCTTCCTTCAACCTGATCTGTGTTTCATTCACCTGAAACTCCCAATACGTGGTGAGCATTTGAAGAGTTGCACATAAGCTATTTTAATGCTGTGGTGTAGCTCTCTGGGTACTGTACCCACACAGATAATGCGACACCAGGAACGCAGAGGTATTCTAGTGGCTCAGGTCCGTCTCCTGTGTGAAACAGAGGATTAACTAAAGGGAAATATTTCAGTGGCGTCTCTGCCTCAAATAAAATCTCAACTTAATTTCATAATTATGTGCTGTTGGTTCAGTTTTCAGTGTTTTTCCTCACAGTGGGAAGTTAAAAATCGTACATAAAGTAGGCCCACTTAGGTACGCCCTACGACCGAGCATCACCGGTGAGAGAGAAACTGGCAGCTTGATCTACGGTTACACTTACACACCCGGGCTCATGTCGAATAAACACTAATTAAACATGCAACATTTAAGAAAAAAAAAAACGAAAAAGGCAAAAAGTTTGAAATGAACTCAGCGTCTAACAGACGGCTGAGGGGGAGGAAGTACTGCATGACGTCAGGCTCTGTTTCTGAGCCGCAGAACCTTTCAGACGAGTTGGAGGGCAGCAGTCAGTAACAATCGGTCTTCTCCCTCTCTCACACACACACACACACACACACACACACACACTCACACACACACTCACACACACACACACACCTTGTGATGAGAATACAGCTCTTATACAGAGCTACAGTCCGGCCCATCTTCTCCCAGGTAGCATCTGTAACTTTTACATCACACTGTTCTAGCTGAACATCTCTATACACCTCCCACGAAGCTTTGCTTCTATAACAGTTTCAGACTCTCAGGAAAATATTGTTATTTAATGTTAATGAAATAGTGTTCCAGAGTCAGAGGAACAGAGGCCACCTAGGAGATGAGTGCAGGACTTAAGCTCCCCCCGTTTATCACACTTTCTGTCGGACACATACAGAGTCAAAACTAAACTCTCTCTACAGCAACTTAACCAAATTTTACACGTATGTACAGAGTAAACCTGAAAGTCTTTCGTCCAATTAAAATCCAGCTTCTGGCTTGATGAACAGGGCCGAGAAGGCGAACACCAGAAAAACGATCCCTCCAATGATTGTAACTATGGAAACAAAACAAGAAAGATGTTTTTAATTATGGGGTAGATGATGAGACAAACAAACAGTGTGGTGATTTATAGAACTCAAACAAGAGCCTCATTTATGTCTTCTTGATTCTCCTCCATAAAATGTGCACAGAACACTGACATAACCGAGTTATGTGAACAATAATGGATGGATAATAATTCAAAGTGGAGACAGCAGAGTGTGACTGAAAACATGGCGTCGTTTTAGGAACATCTGAAACTCAGACTAGCCGTGGATTTAGAAGGCTCACCTGGTAGAGTGTGCTCCTCGTGTACAAAAGGCTCAGTCCTTGCCGCAGCAGCCCAGGGTTTAATACCACCCTGTGGCCCTTTGCTGTGTCACCCCCCCCCCCGTCTCTCTCTCTCTCTCTCTCTCTCTCTCTGTCCTCACTTTCCTGTCGCTATCAAATAACGCTCAAAAAGCCCAAAAAAAATAGCCGTGGATTCAATGCTAACTATGTTCTGCTGCAGACTGAATGGTTTGATAGAAACATCCAGATTTGAGGCACCAAGGTCAGACATGAAGCAACTCAAAATTATAACTGTGCTGGAAAGCCATGATTAATATCGACTAACTTATTGTTTTTGTTTAACACTAGAAGAAACTAAACACTGAAGACCAACTCTGTACCATTTGATTTTTCTCTCAACATGATCTGTGTTACTGCTCATTACTTCAATTACATTCACTGTAAAGTAACCTTTATAGTGCTAGTAATCGTGAAAATAGACTGAACAACAACAAAAAAACCCCAAAATATCCAAACGTGATCTCACCTGTCCTGACGGATATTTTCTGGGCGATCATTCTCCCTCCTATCACAGCCAGTCCTGTACACAAACAGTGTCCAAGTGTACCGCCCACTGCAACTCCAAATGGATCCTGGGAATTAAAAATTACATGTTAGCTCTCCTGAATATTTAATCAACACAGCAGTGAGGGGTATTTTACTGTTTATGGTCTCAACAAGGACAAACAAAGGATTTGTTCTGCGCTGGGGCCACCCAAGCTGAAAATTCAGACGCTTGTTGTACCGTAAGGTGTTAAAAAACACACACACAGGAAATGTAACAAACCTCCCGAGCAGCTAGAATAATGGTGGTCAGCTGTGAGCGGTCCCCCCACTCTGCCAGGAAGGTGAGGGTGAGCGCTTGGATGAAGATGGGCGAGATGAAGCTGTGCCACTTTCCCTGAGGAACGGTAGTTCCAGCCTCCACATCTGGAGTCCCATTGGCCAGCTTGGACCGCTGGAGCTGCACAAACAATAGAGCATGAAGCGATTTTATTAAAACACTGGAAGCAATGTTTTATTTACATATTGAAATGTGAGAGTATTTTTGTAACTGTATCATGTTTCGCTCTCCTACATACAGACAATTAGTCATTTCATTTACTTTACAGTGAAAGGTGTGGCCAACTGTAACAGGTAGAAATACCGAGAGTGACAAGCGGATCAGCTGAGCTGGTCATGAGCTGTAAGGCAGATCTCTTTGGGAAACATCACTTTAATCCATAACAGCTGTGACTGACACAGAAAAACTCTCTAATGCAGCCTACTGATAAAAAAAAAACACAACTACAATAAATTCCTGAAGTAATAACAGTAAAAATTAGTAAAAGCATTATTTTTGGATCTGTACATTTTCAGGCCGACACACGAGTATTTCCTCCTTGTGTGTGGCAATACATTATCTTCCTCTGAGAAGCAGCAACACTGTGACGGTTTGTCTTAAGATGAAGTAACGTGAATCATTTCTGAGTCAGAGAAACGGTGATAAACAGTGTCCGTACTTCTGATATGAATTATGCATCTAGTTATTTGTAATGAATTTTTGTCACCCTGGAGAAACATGATCACATAACACAGATTCTGGCTTCCTTACACTGACTACAAGTTGTTGATAGAAGTTAATTTTAAGATATTATTGCTACTTATAAAGTCCTGAGAGGCCTTGCCACAAGTTATCTAGCAGATAATTTAGCGCCCTGTGTCCCTTCTCGCTGCCTTAGATCCTCAGATGTGTCATTCTTGGTTGTTCCTCTGTCAGATATATACACAAAGGTGACAGATCCTTTGCAGTCAGGGCTCAGAGACTGTGAAATGAGCTGCAAACGCTGTCTCGTCTTTTAAAAACACACTTTTCAAAGGGCCTCTAGTTCATTCTTTTTGTTTTATTCTACTATCTTTGTGGAGTTATAGCTTTTAGTTCACTCTTATTGTGGTTTGTTTTATTGTTAAGCACTGTAACTGTGTTTTTAAAAGGTGATATATAAATAAAAGTTTATTATTATTATAATATGCTACATGATCTATCAGGATTAAGACTGTAGAAGTCGGCTTACCTCTTCATCCTTCTTCTTAATCTCCGCCTGCACCTCCTCCAGCTCCTCCTGGCCTTCGTCTGGACTCATCCTCAGCCCTTCTCTCAGCATGCGTACGCCAAAGATGGCGAACAGAGCGGTGGACACATAGTATGTGTAAATTCTGGGGATGATGGTGGTGGCATAGCCAAACAGCACTGTGGGGGGGGGGGGGTTATAACAAATGACTTTATTATTACTCAGGAAGAAATGGAGGCATAACTCTGTGCCAAACCAAATGAGTCAACTCTACTAACCAGAAAGACAAGTCATGAGTCCCAGGGCCAGCATAGCACCTGCCAGCACGGTGAGGCGGTTGTAACGCATGGCCATGATGGCTGCGATGAAAAACGTCTTGTCTCCCAGCTCAGACACGATGATGACAGAGATGGAGGCCACGAAGGCGTGAATGAAGCCCAGGTTTCCTTTGCTGGAGTCATCTTGAGAGATGACCGGGCCTAATGGATGAGGACTGGAGGCTTTCTGCAGAGACAAGAAACACAACACAAGTCACACACGGTTTTCTACATGCTGTGACTTTCATTCATCTGTTTACAGCCTAATGTAATTCAGTCCTCTATCCCCATTTGTAGTTCTCTCATATTTGTATAAAACATTTTTATTTCTACGGTCACTTTCTGTTTTTTATATAGTTTTTGTACAGATGTTTAGCACAGGTTAACTCCTTAACACAGTCATATATTTATTTTCTATGCAAATGTTTAACTCCTCTGTACATACTTAAATTTAGATTTGTGTTATAGGTTAATTCTAATGTCTGTTCAATGTATGTTTGCATGCTGCTACTGGATGCTTGAATTTCCTTCGGGATCAATAAAGTATCCATCCGTCTGTCTGTCTGTCACAAGGTAAACTTGCACGTTTGTTGCTTCTAGCTTCATTTTCGGGTCGCAACATTGTTGGAAATGTAAACAAAACTGGTGGTGACATTAAGACAACGTGACCCGCTCATGTTAACACGTCTTATCTTAACTTTCCTTTAAATATCAGCTTCGGCAGCCGTATCTGCAGCCTCTAACACCAACTTTAACCACTTCAGCTCCACCCGGAACAGATATGTGATATGTGTCTCAGCTAGCATGTGCGGGCTAGCTCGGAGGAGCTAGGAAGCAGCGGCGGCAGCACCGGCGTCAAAATAAAAACAGCTTCCTCTCGACGGTAACACAAAGTTTAATTATTACTAATGGAGTTAAAGCTTGTACCTCTTGTGGAGGTTGCTCTTGGACAGCTGGTTTGTGCTCCTCTGGAACAGCAGCAACTCCGACCGACAACAAAAACACGGCGGCGGCGAGCGGCAACAAGACCCGATGAACCCGTCCATCTCCCCCGCCGACCGTGAGAGGCATTATTGCTTTGGAAGTACCGAACCGAGTTTGACAGTTTGTCTACCGCGAATCACTTAATATCATCGGCAACAACAGCAGCTAACTTCATATTAGCAGCCGACACTAGTGAGGGACTCCTCGGCGAGATACACGTCACGATCACACCGACCCACGGCGGAAGTTAGCATCTATAACGGCTACCAAAGGATCAAAGGAGAGAGATGATTGGACCGTACGTGTAGTTGTGGGGGGTGACGTACGCTCAGGAAAGCTCAGTGATTGGACAATCTTCTTGTCAGTAACAACAAGACAAAAACTACCACGTTATCATGATAGGTTACACTGCAAGTCATTAACTACACTAATTAAAGGTGCAGTGTGTAAGATTTGGGGCCTTTATTTTCAGAATAAGGCAAACATGACAATATAATATTAATAACAATGTTTTCATGCATATATAATCACCTGAAAATAAGAATCTTATTATTTTTGTTTCTTAAAAATGATCTTTTTATAGCTACAGTAGGAGCGGGTCCTCTTTCATGGAGGCCG
Organism: Argyrosomus regius; assembly: GCA_946959425.1. Taxonomy (NCBI): domain Eukaryota; kingdom Metazoa; phylum Chordata; class Actinopteri; family Sciaenidae; genus Argyrosomus; species Argyrosomus regius. Next base: position 6,219,747 of record OX336888.1, read on the forward strand.
CCATGTTGAAACTCCATGTTTCTACAGTAGCCCAGAACAGACAAACTAAATAGTGACTCTAAACAGGGTCCTTTAAAGTGTTGTTTGTCCAGTACACTAGGAAGGTGAGGGTGATGTGAGGAGATTGCAATGTAGCGATTAGACCACTAGGTGCAACTAGATTCTACACACTGGACCTTTAAAGACATAAAATGCAAATGAAGTAACTCCTGCTAAATTTTTAAAAGTGTGAATAATCTGTGGACATTACTTTACAATAAAAAATTCAACACAAAAATACATATGCTCTACATTTTTTACAGTTTTTCAGGTTGGAAATCAATTATATTACTAATTTAATGAAATCCTAGTGTAGTGGATAAAATAATTAAAATAAGTGTACAGAAAGGATTAAACTACGGAAGCCCTAAGCGGTCATACATTTATTACATTTTAACAAGATAACAAGTTGACTTCATTTGTTTTCTGGAGATCTCAAGTTATTTTTTTCACTATCTTGAAATAACAAATGTTGTTATCCTGAGATAACGGGATCATTTTCTCAAGATCTCAAGATAATGAAACTTTGTTACCCAAGCTAACAACATAATTAATTCAAGATCTTGAGAAAACAATAGGATAATTTAGTAATCAATACAGGAAACATTATACAGTGGAGCAATGTCAGAGGAGCAGGATAATGTTGCAGTTGCAATGACTTAATATACTACTCTATCCTTTTGTTTTTTCTTGAGATCTTGTATTAATTACGGCATCATCTCAAGATCTTGAGAAAATGACTCCGGTTGTATACATTTCATTTCCTCTGTTTTTTTCGTGATCATCTTAGTCAAAGCTTTGAATTGTCTGATTCATCTTAATGTTTTGAAATGGCCTCTTTGCTATTAAATAAACATTAAAAATATCCCTATGTTAACAACATAACTTATGAGTCATGACAAGATGAGTTTATATGTTGTGATAGAAAATTGTGACTTTATTACATTAATGTACTTTATAATAACAAAAACAAGGTCTTGCAATGATAATGTGAGTAGCAATGAGATTCCTCATTTCTTCACATCATTCTTTAAGAAACAGTTCACCTCTCACCTGGACAGACTTTCTGCAGCACTGCCACGCCTCACATTCACACTTGGGAGCTGTCAGCTATATTCAGCCTCGTCCTATTGGCTACTGAGCAGCTTCACTCGGTCAAGAGCACCTTGAGAAAGTTGAGTTTTCTCTCACACTTTTCCAGGACTTTACAGTTCCACATAAGGAATGCAAACACAAACTATTCACAGCACGAATGGTATAAATGCTTTCCTATGCTTTGGATATGACTCATACTTGCTAATATAAAGGTCATGACAAAGCTGTGCTGCCAGTGCCTGGTTGAAGAGCACATAAAGCACAACAAGCCACCAGGTGAGAGACAGGCCTCCAAAAACCAAGCTCAGTGAGATGTAGATCAACAGCTCAGCAAAGTAATGCGGGCATGACACCAGCTCAAACCAGCCTCCCTTTGGCACTCTGTGAGCCAGCGTCTCCACTGATCCTGAAAGACAACAAACAGAAAATACATCAGTCTCTATGTAGACCAGTGGTTTATGATACTATTCACATAGTTATTAAGCATCTGTGTGAAGTTAAAGCTGCACTAATCATTGTTTATTTAGATCACGAACGCAGAGAGGTTTCTGGCCTCACAGCTCGCTCTCAACAGCTTTGTTGTAGAGTCCAGCAGCAGCAGGCAGCTGTTTTTAGCTAATAAACCTCACTGTATAGCACCTACCCAGCACTAAGTAAACAGCAGACAAAGTTAGCAACTAGCTGGTGAATGAAAGTGCAGCACCTAGCTGCTCAAGAGTTGTTGGAGACCAAAACAACCTTCAAACAAATGCCTATGATGTGTTGTCTGTTTAATGTGTAACAAGTTCCCCATAGCAACTTTATAAGATGATAATACGTCAGTGTTTTCAGCTTGTTCTGCTAACCAAAAATGTCACTGTATGTCACTCTCTATTATGTATGCCTCTAGTTTGAGACTTTTCAAATCAGTCTTTGGTTATAAAGTAATTATGGATTTCCTATCATAAGCGCATTGACCTGCAACGTGTTTTGTATAGCTCATCATCCTGAGGATGGAAAGCAGTGGTAGTCTTACCTGTACCTACAGAATCTAATAGTTATGGTACTTTGGGAAATTTGGGAAAAATCAGCAGTGATTAAGTATACAGCATTTGCCAGAAAATGCTGGAATGCTTCTTCCAGCTTTGGAGCGAGTTGCTGCCCCCAGCGAAGGAGTTCAAGTATCTCAGAGCCTTGTTCATGAGTGAAGGAAAAGACGGTGTGTGAATTCACACAGGATCAGAGGTACAGTGAGGAGCTTGGACATGCAGAGGGAGCTCGAGTAGAGCCGCTGCTCCTTCCCTTTGAAAGGCATAAAACTGGGAGGAGAGCCCAGGGCAGACCCAGAACCCGCTGCAGACACTACATAGCCCATCTGGCCTTGGAACGCGTCAGGATCACCCAGGAGGAGCTTGAATACGTTGCTGGGGAGAGGGACGTCTGGAACGTCCTGCTCAACCTGCTGCCACCACGACCCGACACCGGATAAGAGGAAGGAAGTGGATGGATGGAAGGCTTTGTAGTATAAGGCTCAAAACCCACAGAAACACTTACCTGACTTCCCAGTGCGGAGCCTGGCCAGCAGAACCATGGACTGATGCTGCATGAGTGAGGCACCAATGAAAAGAGCAATTCCTGCCACGTGAAACAAGTCCAGCTGAGAAAGGAGAGCTCCAGTCCCTGCAAAGAACAACACAAACATCACTAACCACATAGCAGCACCAGCGAACAGTAGATGTAGAGAGGTCTGACTTCAGTTTAACCTTTTCCCAGACGATCCGAGCAGAGCACCGTCAACCCCAGCACGACATAAAACCCCAGACCGAAGACGTACTGCACCAAATGCATGGCTCCATCAGAGAAAACACTGACGAACAGGCACTCGAGCAGCCTCCTGAGGGAGTGGACCCAGAGGAGCAGCTGCACCAGCAGAGTGGACAGCTGTGGGACTGCAGACAGCGTGAACACCGGCGAATCAAAACAAGAAAACACACACTCTAACCCAGACCTGGGCAATCCGTTCCACAAAGGGCCAGTGTGGCTGCAGGTTTCCTTTCCAACCAAGCAGCAGCACACCAGACTTGAGTCATTTAATCAACTGATCTCAGTCTTCAGAGAGCTGATTGGTCAAACTGTGTGCTCTTGGTTGGTTTGAACAAAAACCTGCAGCCACACCGGCCCTTTCTGGAACTAATTGCCCAGGCCTGCTCTAACCGGACTGTCAAGCCTTACCTTCACGGTCAGTGCTCGGCACACCTGTCACAATGTCTAATACTCCCGTCAGCCATGATGGGTAGGAGTGATGCCTGAATGTGAGGTTCAGGTACAAGGCAAGAAGAAGACCATTCCAGCCAACAGAGATGGCATAGAAGTGCCAAAACCACCTGAAAAAAGCGTGTTTAATAGATAGACAGATAGTGCAGTGGCAAGGTGATGGTAATAGTACTGATGATATGATGGTAGTGTTATTGTTAATAACAGTATATAATAAAAATAACAGTATATAACAACAACAATAATATATCTATAGAGATACACATAGAAATGTGTCATATATTTAGCCAGTGCAAGGTGTGCATAAATACATAACTGCAATATATAATATGTACACATGTATAAATATGTATATACAATTTGCAAAAAGATATGAATGTTGTATAAATATGATATATAATATCAATATGGTTTATATTAACACATATGACATATGATATGAAGAATATAACTAAGTTTTTAAGATGCTAACAATGAAATTAAACCCTAAAACTTCAGGTAAATATATCACAGATTAATAAATCACACACAGAAGTGTCCTAAGTTGTTTCCTGGACAGCAGTTACCGTTTAGGGACGTCAAACAGACGCAGCCAGTCGTGTCGTTTGAGGTTTTGTTTGGTTTTTCCGTACCGGATGAGATCCTGAAATATCACGTAGAGACGACATGTTTCATATTTCCTCGGCAGGTGTGTGGATATTTTATGAGCACAGAAAGCTACGAGGAAACATAAAGCCAGAAAAGACCAGAAAACATCAGCAGAGCTCCAACTCATCTTCCAGCTCTGCAGGCTGTGTGGACATTGTTTTGTGCAACACGGAAAAGAGACCGTCGGGAAAACGGTCGCAACAGTTCCGGATGAAATGTGAAGGCAGGAAGCGCCGAGTAATTATTTTATCATATTAATTAATTAAGTAGTTTGTCAGGTGATTGTGTGACATATGTCACACTCTGTGTCAACAAGAGGAGAAAAGCGTTCAAACTTTGCATTCAGACTTGACTTATACACATTGTTGGAAATGATACAGCAGGTGGCAGCACATGAATCTCACCACATGGAGCCAACATGGGACCATCCAGTCAGACACTCAGACCCTGATGATTAATTTTTATTGTCGATAAAATGTATTGATTAATCAAATGTCAAACAATTTTGAAGTTGACATAATCAAACTGTTTTATACAAAACCACAAATGCATTTAAAGGTCCAGTGTGTAAGATTTAGGGAGCTCTATTTACAGAACATGGCAGAAATATAATATAATATGCATAACTATGTTTTCATTAGTGTATAGTCACCTGAAAATATGAATTGTTATGGGTTTTTTTTACCTTAGAGTGACCCTTTTATATCAGCAGATACCTCTCTTCTACTTTCACGGAGTCCACCGTGTTGAACCACCATGTTTCTGCAGTAGCCCAGAATGGACAAACCAAACACTGGCTCAAGAGAGAGGAGCATTTTTCATAAATTTCACATCCACCGTAGTTCCTCCTTCACACTAGGAAGGATGAATGAAGGAGGGTGAAGCGACAAGGTTGAAATTTGCAACTACACTGCTAGATGACATTGAATCCTACACACTGGACCTTTAATCTAATATTATAGAAGACCAAGAAAGCAATAAATAGGGAAGGTCACCTAAACCACAAATAAGAGAAAGAACACAGCCTGAGACGACCTCAGAAGAAGATTGTTTGAATTATTAGCTACCTAAGCAGGCTAAATTCTCTCTGGTCTTGGTCTTGACATACGTGGTTTGCACTGGACACTGTAAGGAGGAAAAGTAACTAATAACTAGAGCTGTCAGACAAATGTAGTGGAGTGAAAAGTATTACATTTGTCCATGAGGTGTCGAGGTGCGGCACGGCGGTGCAGTGGTTAGCACTGTTGCCTCACAGGTTCCTGGTTTGAATCCCGGCTAGGTCTTTTCTGTGAGGAGTTAATAACAAGTTAATTGGTGACTCTCTCGCCCATACTGTAAGTGTGAATGTGATCATGAATGGTTGTTTGTTTCTGTGTGTCAGCCCTGTGATGAACTGGAGACTTGTCCAGGTTGTACACCTCTGTTTGGCCTATGCCAGCTGGGATTAGCTCCAGCTCCCCACGACCCTGATGAGGATGAGCATTTATGGAAAATGGATGGATGGATGTTCTTGAGTAGAAGAAGAAGAAGAATATTTGAGTAAATGTTAAAAGTATTTTATAAGAGTTTCATCATCAAATTATGGGCCTATTAAGTATGGCAATTAAAAGTCTGTATTATACAGTGATAGAGTTATTGTTATACTTAGACCAATGCATTGTACCTGATAAGGTCATAATATGTTTTGTATGTAAAATCTCTATTAGTACTACAGATAATTGTGAAGTAAAAACAACAATATTTCTCTCAGTAGTGCAGTAGAAATATAAAGGAAGGCGTGTGTGTGTGTGTGTGTGTGTGTGTGTGTTTTGGTGTTTTATGTGTTCAAAGAAAACATCTGGATCCAAAATCTGAATCAGTTCATCACTCTTTGATCTTCAGGACAGTGTTACCAAACATGATGTCTGACCTCGCGGCCTTGGCACTTCACTCATGCTCAGTTTTTTGCTGAGCTTTCGTCTCACAGGTTCACAAGTCGCCCGTGTGTTCCTCCTCTCTACAATGCAGTAATGTGTCAAAGGAAAAGAAGTGTGTTTGTGTGAAAGGCCTTTGAGGCATTAGAGTCCAGGATGCCTCTTAGAGGAGCACAGTATCCTGCCTAAGGAAGTGTGGACTGTTTCCTGCTTCCCTCCCTCCTCTGTCCTCAGTGTCCTCCTCCTTTTTTACTGTGCCAAGAGCTGGACCCTCATTGGGCCCCCTGAAGATTGCAGTCAAAGCTGGTGCTCCGTGGGCACCATAAAATAAGATTTGTGTTGCAGGAAAGTTAAATCAGTACAGGTTCATACACAGACTGAGGAAAAATAATCAGAGAAAAGGTTTTGTCATAGCGCAAATGAGACACAGACTGTTGACTCTTTTTTCATTGTTCTTACTCACTGGAGCGTACAATATATCCAGAGGCTTGTACATAATGTGGCAAACATTCCCTGTTTCAGTTTTCCTATAACAAATCTCAGAGACACAAATGCAGGAAAGCAGAAATGTCATTAAAAGGTGTGACATTCTGAATTCAGATATTTTTCTGTTGGTCTACAGAGCATTAAATTGCTTCTTTCCTCTTACATTTTACAACTCTTGTCCCTGCAGGGCACACCCAGAGATCCTCTGACAAAAGTTTATCTATTTAACTGTACATTTTTCTCAATGCTTTCAGGAGTCCAATTAAACGCAAACATATAACATAACATATTTACACACTGGAGTTAGATGAGTAGAAGATCAGTACCACCAAGATGGAGCTAGCAGCCTGTTAGCTTATTTTAGGATATTGCTGTCTAATTAAAACCAAGCAGTTTTAATTCATTTAATTTAATCTGTCGCTGGGAAATGAAGCCAATGTGGAAGTGCCTACAACTGTAATTCCTCGAGTGGCCACTTGAGGGTGGCTCTCGAAGCGAGTCAATCTCCATAAGTCCCCAAGTTAAAATGTGCAACTTCACAGCAGAAATAAACATGTTTACAGCCTGGTACAAAAAACTGTTTCGGTGTCTATAGCTAATTTCCCCGTTCATGACAACTGTATGCTTGTCCTGTTTATGTCCCCCTCAGTTGGTAAACTATCAATAACAAGACTGCTATTTTAGATTGAAATCAGCATTGATGCAGGTTAATGAACATCTGACTGTTTGTTTGTTTAGGTCTCCATACTCTTCATGTGGTCTCCATTTGTATTTTTAACAATACTTCTATAACGGAAAACACATTAAAACAAATATTTGTAAATATGGAAAACAAAAGCGGCCCTAAACAACCTCTTTGAGGAACTCCACACCTCCATGCTCTTACCTCAGAATGACTACCATTTAAATGAAGCTATTGATTGTACTAAATAATAATTTAGTGGTTAGGCAGCCTCCTGAGCTATAACAATGTCCTCTTGAAATGTAGTTTGTGTATGACTACAATTGTGGCAGTTTATATGTTTGTTTTTTGTTGTCAGCTCTGACTCGTGTTCTTTGTCCCTGTGCATGGGTGACCAAACCAGTTTACCACTTGAGCATATATAGAGTTAATTAATTAATCTTAACTTTAATTTACACATCAGTCATGTAAAAGTTAACTTGCTTTTCCTCTTGTTTCAAGTGAGTTGTGTAAACTTCTTCTCTCCACAGATTGCATCTGTGCTGTACTCTTTTTTTGGGTCAGTTACGACAATGCAGAGCGAACACACAAACACCCCCCAGTCTCCCTCTCTCTCCCTGTCTCCCTCTCTCTCCCTCTCTCTCTGTGTGTCGCTGAGTGCACCCATTCTTTTCTGTATTGAATTGTGGGACACTGACCTTTGAAATCCCTCTTGTGATCTCAGAGCATAAACACAAACAGTGCCAAGACAATTCACAGCTTTTTGCTTTTGAAGACTTTTGAATAGGAGTTGTTTCCAAATGTGATTTTATCCATGTGATTTAAAAGTGTGTTGCAGATATCGAGTAAATATCACCCACCTTAAGACCCAATATATAAATATCTTAAATAAAGTATTATGCTCCACAGAACTTCAAAAATTTCTTTAAAAATGATCTTTTATGTTTGCCTTTGAGTGGGCCAGAGTTCAAAGCAATCATCTCGTGTTGAATGTGGAAAACAAAAGCCAACAGAAAAATGGAAAATGTTTTCTGTTTCCAGCTTTTCCAGAGTTGTACATTTGGTGCCGAGTGTCCTCCAGGAAGTGTTGGTTAGGAGGAGGGTAGGCGGTTTTAGTAGGCAGGGAGTCCCTGTAGAAGTGACCAGGCCAGGAAACATGTGGATGTAGCACGTAACATAATACCCCATCATGTCCCTCAACCCTCCCGAATCTGTGCCAACATCAAAACACAAAGCTCACCCTCCTCCTCGTCAGGTGAAATGCCGCGTTGATCATGTTGAATTCCAGTGAAAAACATAATCTTCATCAGACACGAGCTGATCTGTTTTCTCTTTCTGCACACAAATTCTGAAGTTTAAAAAATAAAAATTATATTAAAATGAATTGGGCCACCATTTACTTTTGTTGGAAATAATTGATCGTTTTTCCAGCCTGCTGCTTTACAGTTTTCGTTCACTTCTCTCATCAGCGTTTATTTCCCTCACGTGTATATTCATCAGGTGGACATAACTCCATATTTAAATTCAATTTTATTAATATAGAAGTTATCTAGACCACACTCTTTATTTCCAGAGACCCAGAAATTCATATCTGCTGGAGATGTGAATAAGAAACTGTTTGCTAACAAGGTTACTTAGTTATGTTTAAATAAAAATAGCATTAAAACTAATTAAATGAACCACCAGCCTTGAGGTTCACTTGGTTTATTTAAGTTGCTAAATTGTTTCTTTTTCTCAGACACAAAAAATAAATCAAATGCATTTTAAACATTAAATTATGAAACAGAAATTTGTTCTTTTGGGGGAAAACTGGTTTCTAAATTTCATTTCATTACTATCAAACCATTTATTTCATTAGTATTAATAATTACCAGAGATGGAAAGTAAATTTACTGCATCGTCATTTGTATGTTTTCTTCATTGGTTCTATTTTTCCTCTTCTTTCTAAAACACCCTGAAAACTATTTTAATTTCTGCTAATTAATATACTATAAACATTTGCTTCATTAGTATTAATAATTACCAGTGATGGAAAGTAAATTTACTCAAGTAGGCTGTTTTTTTTTACATTTCAGAGGGAAATATTGCACTTATTGCTTCCCTACATTTATTTATTTAGTTACTTGTTACTTAATAATTGAAAATATAATTAATTAATAAAATATATGTTAATTAATTAATTATTATTAATGTTATAAAGTAGACCTAGTTAAAATCAGTTCTACCAGCTGCAACGTGAAGAGTATTTTTATGTTTACTTAAATAAATAATTTGAAGACCTCTTCCAGCACTGCTAAGGCTTCTCTTTAATGGGTCTAATAATGATGACTTACTCTATAGAAACAAGATTACTGTGCTTCAACTTAGCATTCAAACTAAACTAAAGTTTCCCTCAAAAACTCTGATCAAAGTTCAGTGTCTGTCTTTCCAACAACCAGCAACAGGTCTCAGAGCAGCAGCCTCTTTCATGTGGTAGTCTTTAGTTCCAGTAGAGAGAGAGACTCCTCCCCAGCAGCAGGCTGCTCAGCTGAAGCGCCTCTCTCCATCCTCAGCTTCAGCTCCATGGGGACAGACGCACTTTACACTCTGCTGATCACCGTCCACTGCTGCTGGTTCTCATGACTTTCACAGAGTTTTCTCGGGAGTGGAATATAAAACATCAGAAGTTGATGGATTAGTACTAAGCCTGTAGGACTGTTATTACTGTGCTGAAGTTTGTTTTTTTATTGGATGTTCATGAGGACTTTGTCCATGACTTCTGTCGGATGATGGCTCCGGCAGTCTCCGTCATTCCTCTACTTGGGATCATCAGTTGTGTTGCTGGTAAGAAAATTAATTAAATACTCATCTTCAACTTTAACTATTGACTTAAGTTAAATAACTAACTTATAGAGTTTTGTAATAGAGATTTGTAGCCAATTATTTCTTGCTACGAGATTATTTTTATGTGTCTATCAGTTTAATATATGAGAACAGTCAGAATACTGTCTAATATACTTTTGTTGTTTATGAAAAGTTGCTTAAATCTGTGCGCTGGAGTTTGAAAGAGTTTGGGTTGTTTGTCAAATTCTGTTCGCATTCAGCTAAAAGAGGATATGTTGAGAAAAAAAAGGGAAATGTTCACCTATTTGACAAAAAAGATTTAGTTTGGAACAGTCATTTTCACAGTTTATATCGAGAATAAGGACAGCCGTGTTAATTTAGGGGTTAAACTTGGATCATTTCTACTTGGTCAGCCCAGTGTGTTTTTCCATACAATACAATAAGTGCTTTAGGGCCTCACAGGGAGGTGGTGGGCAGCGTGTATCCTCAGAAACAGGAACCCCGCCTAGGGCACACTGTGCTGGACTATTGAGCCTGACCCGGCCCATCTTCCCCTGCTTCCTGTTTTGACACAGCTCCGCCATTTTCTGCAGCAGTGGAAAAATGGCTCAGGGTGGCCGGAGAGCCAGTTACAGAACCGCTTTATCCTCATTGTAGTTTCAGTTTCCACCTTGAGATTTTGATTTAATTTCCATTAAAACATTTTAAAGGACCACCCTGTGTGTGTTTTAGAAACAATAGTAACGTGACCTCTGACCCCTCTATGTAGCCATTATCTGTTTGAGCCGTACAGACTGATGTCATAGCTGTTGATTGTGTTTGTTGTTTGTCTTCACTGTGATTGTGTTGTTGATTCCTGCAGCCATTGAGTTGCGGTTTATGCCTGACCCACCAACACTGAACATCTATGGCGTCCACAGGATGAACAAATCTGACAACCTGGAATTAATATGCAAGTATGTATAAATATCACCTTACTGAATTCAATCCATCCACTGCCTTCAAACACAGTATTTATAACCCTCTCGATCCGGCAGAGGTCGGCAGTACTTGAGGTGGAAGACCCCTCCAACAAGCACTCGCTTCTCCATCAGTGACTGCAGTGGATCAGGACTGTTCTGCAAAACACTGCACATCTCCAACGCTACTGTCAACGAGACTGGACAGTACCAGTGCTCCTACAGAGACCTGAAAGTCGAAGATGGCAAGACTTCAGCATCGGCTTATGTGTTTGTCCACGGTACAACTCGATTCAACCTACTTTTGCTGTGTTTTTAAAATGTTATAGGCACTGGACGGTTATTGATCTGGGCATTACAACACTGTGGTGCAAAAACCCAGCTGTCAGGCCAGAGACCTCCCTGATGTTGATGATTTTGTTAAAAGGGTGGATCGTTATGAGTCATATTAATGAAAATAGAACCACTGTATAAACAGTTTAACCACAAAATACTGTAAAAAGTTCAACTTTTGTACAGCAAATAGTGAAAAACCTACAGTACAGAGAGGTTAGAAATGTCTTCACAGTAGAAATGATCTTTCAAAGTGAATTATATTTAAAATACAGCATACCACAGCTACACAAAAGATACACTTCTACACAGTTTGACATTAATGCAATGTGTTTATTCAAATATCCAGTTATGTAATAAAAAAATTGAGTTGACCCAATCATAAATTCAAGTGAAGGCAGTTCCCCTCTGACCACCTCTACCTAAGTGTTGTGTTGATTTCACCTTATTTAAACACGTCTGTTGTTGTGTGCATTTGATTTGATTTCAGATTACAAGGTGCCGTTTGTGCCGTCCGAGAAAGAATACGAGGTGGTGTTCATCCGTGAAGGAGAGCGGGTGGTGATACCGTGCCGAGGGTCGGTGGAGAATCTCAACGTAACACTCCACACTGTAAGGGAGAGTTGTTTCTGTTTTCTTCATGTCATTTCATGAGGTCTGAAGTGTTGTACAAGCTGGAGCAAATCGTATCGAGTGAAAGATAAAGAATTTGGAAGCTGGAAGAAATAAGTGATATTTAATTTCCTCCAATTTAAGAGAGTCAGACTGAAAAAATCAAAGCAATTCTGATCACAAGATCCTACATTTCCCAAAATGCTACCAACAGCATCATTTCATTTGACCCTTGATAGCCAAAATAACCTTGATGAGATCCTCAGCATTGTTTTACCGACTTTAGAAAACTCATGCAGACATTATAAAACAGTGGATTGACCTTTTAAATAAGTGGAACTATAACATATTTCAGTTTAATGTTGTTTCAAGTTACGGAAAAATACATTCTCAAGAATGATATCAGTTCCTCTATTATCAGCAGCTCCTGTTGTTGATAGCTCCATATCAGTTTATTGAGCTCTTTTACCAAATGTGGTGTTTTAAAAAGTAACTCTATCTTATTTACATGGCCAGATAAGCATGTTTGTGTGTGAGATGTGCTGGTTTTGATGTTTTATTTTTTTTTTAATTATATGTTCAAAATTAGTAAATTTATGTGTCTGTCAGAAGTATCCAAATAAGGAGCTTCATCCCGACGGGAAGGATTCTTTTTGGGATGCCAGGACGGGTTTCACTGTGCCCAGTCATCTGATCAGCTACGCCGGAGTCGTGTCCTGCCAGACATATCTTGGAAATGAGACGTTTAAGTCGCCTCTCTACATCGTCGCCGTTGTTGGTAAGAGGAAAAAAATGATTCACAACACTACAAATGATCAGTTATCAGTAAGACTATGACTAAATGCAGACAGAGGGACTCGGTGAAGTACTGAGTGAATGAGGGAGAGTAGATACAAAGTGAGAGTCTGTAGTCTCAGGAGAACAATAGGTCGTCGACTGACTCCCATGTCTTCCCTCCCTTTTCCGCAGGATATAAGATCCATGAGCTCACGCTGACCCCCACACAACTGAGGCTGTCTGTGGGGGAGAAGTTGGTGCTCAGCTGCACGGCCATTACCGAGCTCAACGTGGGCATGGAGTTCAACTGGACGCACTCTGGTCAGGCTCTGGTCAGTGCCTGAGGTTTTTCTGCTCTGATGGTTAAAGATGCTTGTATACTTTAAATGAATTCATGGGTCAGCCTGTTTTACACACCACTGAAGACAGACAGACATCAGGAGTGGAGTATCTCATTTCCTGCTGTCCTCGCGTACAATCCTTACTTCCTGCTTTCAGGAATCCTTTAGCTTATCTCTTCACCAGGTCAGAGTGCAAAGGTGATCACATGTGTTTGCCTTGATGTCTATTGAAGACAAATTGTCTCTCTTGTGTCAGACCTCGGTGAACGGTTCGAGGCCGACCCACGCGATACCCCACAAGAAGAAGCTGTGGAACACCCTGGAGCTGTCCAACACACTCACAGTAGAGAACGTGACGGTCGATCACACCGGAGAATACACCTGCACTGCATCCAGCGGGCTGATGGAGAAAAGTGCCACAGCGTATCTTACAGTGCATGGTAGGTGTACTGAAAACAGTATGTCATTATAGACATCTGTGCCGGCCCTAGACAGAGTTGTTGGCTAGCCATTCGAACAAATTCATCTCATTCATGATACAACATAAAACTTTTTACATTCATTAGAGGTCCAGTGTGTAAGATTTAGGCAGCTCTATTTACAGAATATGGCAGTTGTGTTTTTGGTGTCTGCCATGTTTCTACAGTAGCCCAGAATGGACAAACTCTATAAACACTCTATATAAGGACAGCAACCGTACTTTCATCACACTAGAAATTAGAGGAACGGCACTAAAACCTGCACACGGGTCCTTTAAAGAGTAAGTTGTAAGAATAATTAGTGATTTTCTTTGTGTTTCCAGAAAAGCCTTTCATTGATATGAAAGAGCCGTGGACGAGGGTTTGGGAAGTAAATGTAGATGAAACACTGACACTGATCCCTGTCAGGTACACGGCATACCCAGAGCCCAGCTTTAAATGGTATGTATGTCCACAGCAGAAGAATAAGTTGTAGCAGTTTGTCTAGCATACTAGAGTATGATATGTGAAATTAACTTCCCTTTGCAACCTGCTGCATTCTGTTTGAATCATATACTTTATGTTATATTACTTTCCTCTGTCCGCCCAGGTTAAAAAATGGCAAATCACTGAAGGGTGATTACAGAATAAAACAGAAAAGCGATTGCCTCATCATCCATAAAGTCACAGAAGCGGATGCAGGAAATTACACAATGGTCCTGACCAATAAGATTACTAAAGAAGAACATAATCGCACTGTCCAGCTGCTGGTCAATGGCATGTATCCTCTGCTCTTTCCCTTTTTTATTTCTTCTTGAGTTGCCTGATTTTGTTGCGTTGCCGTGTGAACTCTTGATGTCTTCCTCCACAGTGCCTCCTCGTATTATTGACAAGGCGATGGCAGCGTACGCTGACGTGTACCTGTATGGCAGCAGCCCCACCCTGAGGTGCACCGCCAGTGGATTTCCCACCCCTACACAAATCGAGTGGCAGTGGATGTCCAAAGAGGACTGTCCAGAGGCCTTCACGTAGGTTTCTGCAGTATGCGTGTGTGTAAAGAGAGAGCAAACTTCCTTTTTGTGCATGCACGCAGTGTTCACATGTTTCTCAGTCACTCATTGTCAACAGGTTGTTGATTCAGGAGAGAAATAGCTGCTTTCGTGATGTTGACAAAAACAAGAGAAGAGACAATGAGACCGCACTCTGACCCGATGCAGATCAGCGGATGTGATTCATGTTCTTCACAATGTCCATTTTTAGGACTTCAGTTATTCAGACTTTGTAGTAGAATGTGTTTTTTTTTTCTGTTTTACTACAAGCAGTGCCGCTCTCTGGATCAGCTGTTTGAGATAGCAGCTCTGAGTCGTGCATGACTCGGCCGGTCACAGCCTCCTCCGAGTGTTGATAGAGAAGGAGGGGGCGTATGTGAGGGGCTACTTTGACCATCAGCAGGCTCCTTATCTTCTGCCTACACATCAGAGCTCTTCCTCAGTCCTGCACTATGTTTCCTGTTGTTCCTGTCCTGCTCTCTGTCACAAAAAAAAAGAGCTTCCTCCTGCTGAAGCTGCGCCTCTTCTTGTATACTTTCTCTCGCTTGTTATCACATACACATTTTTACAATCGAGAAAATACTCGAACATTTCCTGCGTTTCTTAATATTTGGGTTGACAAATTGCATAACGCAGCAAAAACAAGTAAAGAAAAAAGTTTCAGTGCGTCTGACGGGAAAGTTTGTTTTTGTCCAACAGGTCAGGGCTGAAAAAGTCTGAAGCACAGCTCGAGAAGTGTACAAGTTGGAGAGATATCAGCAATAACACTGGTCACCACCCTGTAGAACGACTTATGATTGACACAGAAGGTCAAAGGGTAAATAATTCCTCTTGATTACATCCCAAACAATCCAACTGCAGTCAACTACCATAAAAATCCTACAAGTTAAACAGTGGATGTTGCATTTTTCTCTAGAAAATCGCGAGTTCTTTGAAGATTCAGAAAGCTGAGTCCCCTGCACTCTACAGATGTATGGCTGCCAACAAAGTAGGAAAGGATTCACGCATCATCTTCTTCCACGTCACACGTAAGTCTTCATTTCTGTCTCATGTGGACTCTCTTCTGTAACATTTCAGCACTTCTCACTCTTGCTCGTCTGTACGCTGTTAGGTGGCCTCGAGGTGAGTGTGTCTCCGTCCAATGAGCCCTTGGAGGAGGACTATGTGGTTCTGCGGTGTAAGGCAGACAGGCTGCTCTACGGCAACCTTGCCTGGTTCCGTGTGACCAACATCTCCGAGTCAGAGCAGGTTGTGTCGTTGCAACCCTGTCGCTCCCTGACGCTGCAGCGGAGGCCCCTGTCGCATGGAATGCGACCCAGCATACAGGGCAGCAACGTGACCCTGGAGCTGCGGCTGCCCAACGCGACCCGTCAGGACGAGGGCCTGTATGCCTGTCAGGTGGAAAACATCAACACTCAAGACAGAACCTGCCTGCTGCGACGTCTTTCTCTCAAAAGTGAGAAAAATTTACAATTTTGGTTCCAAATGTGACAGTTTTTTAAATTGTTTTCAGTGCAGGGCAAGGACTTTGCCAACGCCAACATTAGGATGAATATACAATAAAACAATAAGAAAATATGAAGAATATATTACTCTGGAAGTATTAAGAGTGGGGCATTTGACTGAAGAAACATGATTGTTTCCTTGTGCCTCAAAACTTAAACTGAATTTCAGATGTTTTAAAGAAACATAAGCTCACATTAATAGTCTTTTTAATTGTTTTTGAAATTAATATTGTTTGTTTCTGACTGCAGGTCTTGAGGCTGCGAGAATACTTAACAATTTAACTGATCAAAAAGTTAACGTGAGTGCGACAACCGCTCTCCACTGCGACGCTGCAGGGATGCCAACCCCAACGGTGGTGTGGACCAAAAACAATCACACTGTGGTCGAGGGCTCAGGTGAGACGTGCGCGGCTTTTCGACTGAACACTGACTCGCTTCATAAGTTGTCACAGTTGTTGTAAGAAAACACAATATGGATTGCTTACAGGTGTGATTCTGAGCAATCACAACCAGATTCTGACAATTCAGCGCGTGAAGAAGGACGACAGCGGTCTGTACATCTGCACTGCATGTAACAGCCGAGGCTGTGACACCTCACAGGCCTTTTTGACTACTGAAGGTCAGTCCCTGCCGACACTGATGACAACTGAAATATTTCAATGTACAGTGATGCAGTATTTCCTGTTTACTGATAGCATAGATGTGATATTAGACAATGGACACAAACACGTAAAAGCCCCCCACCCCTTCTACATAGGAACAAGACCTCTCTCTGTAGTTGTTTCATCTCTCTTTGAAGTAGTTTTGTGTCTCTTTGCAGTCAATTTGTGTCTTTTTGTGGTCATTTTGCGTCTCTTTGGATTAGTTCTATCTCTCTTTACAGTTATTTTGCATCTCTTTTTGGCCATCATGTGTCCCTTTGTAGTTGTTCTATCCCTCTTTGGAGTTGTTTTGTGGCTCTAGCCATTTTCTAGATTAAGTTCACTTTGTCTGTTTAACAGATTATCTGTAGAGTATGTGACAAACATAACCAAGATGTTTTTTATGTATAAACTTAATCAAACCTTAACCACAGTGATCAGAAAAGGATTTACCGATGAAATATTACAAATACTGAAGGCAGACTATCCAAATATAGTGTTACCATAATCGTTAACAATCACTTCAAACGGACCACTGCTCACCTTGGGTCTACAGGCCTGTTCAGTACTCATGCATGAGAGTTTCGTGTTAACCTTTTGGCTATACCCACAATAGAGCCTGTATTTATAACTGGCCTGAAGGTTTCCCCAATTCACATCACACGTATGACATTTTTGATATCAAAGATGCAGAGGTAATAATAACTCTACTTCCTCATGACAGGAAGTCGCCCCAGTTAGCGCACATCCTCCTGGGAGTTTCTAAATCCAAAACAATGAGGAGACTACAGGACAAAGGGAGAGGCCAGCCCTGCCCCAACTCCAGCCTCTGCTCTACTGTTCACTCGTTTCTGTCCTGATCACAGAGACACAGCAACAAACAAACAAATGCGCTAACTAGAACCAAGGCCTACGTGACCTGGTCCTCGCCAGCAGAATGTAGACCCAGTTACAGTAGTTCCCAACTGAGGCACTGACCCCCGATAACGAGGGAGGGTTGAGGACAGACCCGCAAACCAGAAAATCTCTGAGGGAGAGCAAGCCGTTTATAACTAAGGGACTTTCTGAAAGTTACTGGGGTGGAGATGGCGGTTGTATGTTATTATATATTATAGTTTGATGAGATCAGATGTCCAACTGTCATCAAATCAATTACATCATGCCTGAGTCACTTAGTCGGGTGTGTTTCTTTTATATATCTTAAAAATAGTTATGTTATTAGAAAGTTATGTTCTACCCCAAAATTTACAACTACCCTGCCTTTTTTTCTCTTACTTCATATGGTATTAATTTTCACACAGTCCCTCAGCTGAAGTGAAGTGGAGAGACAGGTCATTACAGCTTGTAGTTACACACAACTATGGCTCTGATAGGCGTTTTCCAAGTTATCTTTGGCAGTAGTTGCTCGTGCTGACTCCTGACCATTTGTTATGACTAGATAAAATATCAGTTTGCTTACAGTCCAGGTTCCAACAGTCTCCTTCCTCCAACCCAAACACAGACGCACATACACATTTGTACACGCCAAAGACAATGACAAACCTGTGTGAACTTTATGCAGCGCTGGCAAGGCTCGCCACTGAAATTATAATCGACATTCCACTGTGACTGTTCCACATTTTCCTCTGACGAATGGGCCCCAAATTTGTCAAATTAATTCTACGATCTGTTTTTTTTCTGTGTGTGTGTGTGTGTGTGTGTGTGAATATTCCTGCAACTCATTCTGTTGTGTTTGTTTTAGGTGCAGAGGAAAAGACTAATGTGGAACTGATTGTTCCTATTGGGTCAGTGGTCATCGCCATGTTTTTCTGGTTACTGATCGTCTTTGTCATCCGTGGAAGAAAGAGAGTAAGTAACTTCCACATCCTCTCTTTGCCACACTTTTCCTTCCTTGGATTTTCCCTTCCAGTTACAAAGAAGCCGACAATTAAAAAAAAAAAAAAAAGGTTTAAAGCTTGAACACACACACATGACACATGCACAAGCACACACACACTGTGGGGTTGTATGACTGATTAGAAGTGACTGGTCTGGCTCTTGGTGGCCGCTGTCCTTTGTATCCAGGAACAACAAGGCCACTCTCTGCTCCCAAAAGTCACGTAGAGCCGGAGCATAGATTGGGCCCCTATTACTGGAGGGGCACCCGGGTCACTGGAAAACTTCCGTACAGTTTAATTGTTGTTAAAGACAAATAATTGCTCATTAATTCACTCATATTCTCTCTCTCTCACATTGTTTCAGCCAAATGGTGGGGAGCTGAAGACGGGCTACCTGTCCATGATCCTGGACTCAGAGGACATGCCCATGGACGAGCAGTGTGAAAGGCTAACGTATGACGCTAACAAATGGGAGTTCCCTCGGGACAGGCTAAAACTAGGTGAGACACGGCCCTGATTCAATCCAGAGAACACATAGGCAGCAAGGTGACACAGTGTGTGAGGGACGAAAAGTATCTGTGTAGCTGAAGTACCCTTGAAAAAGACAATGAAGAATCTCTACTCAGGGTCCCAAAAACTGTTTCCCCAGACTATTACATTGCATCATGTTACTATGCAGATTTAGGTCACAGTTATTTGCCCTGCTAGCAGCATGGCTCTAACGACGGAAATGTCAGCCTGACACATCCCAACTAAGATGGTTAACATTAGCTCTTAGCACTTACTTTTGCAACATTGTTTCAAAGTTTCAAGTTTAAAATCACAATTTGTTTTTACTGATAATGTTTTTAATGCATTAAAGAGAAATGTCAAGGGAATAAAAAAGAAACTCATCAGTAGACAGACGTGTGTGCAGTGATTCACAACCAGGGGATTGTGTTCCTCAGGGGGAACATCTGCAGTTATGTTCAGGTCCCAGGGGATGTGTAAAAGATTCTGGAGTAGCTCAGCTGTAAAACTTTAAATAATGTACTGCATGTATTGGAAAAGATTCATTAACAGGAGTTAGTTGTAACACCTTATTACCTGTGTAAAAGTTATAGCCAGTAGATAAACTGAAGTGGAAAAGTGATGAATAAGTGGTTTGCGTGTCCAATTTCTGCCACTCCAAGCAGTATGACTGACTAAAAAAAGAGACCGCGCTACAATTTCAGGATCTGTGTCTTGTAAGAAAACAAGTCTACAGAGATGTTTGGAGCTGTGAAGCTTTATGTTGGCACATCAGTGCTTTGAGCTTTGAGTGACGATGCTAACATACATTTAACATGTTCAAGTTTAGTCTGTAAACACAAAGTCCAGTTGATTAGTTTGCAAATAGTTTGGCAGGTATTTGGTAATAAAGAATCAGGATCACCAAAGAGTAACACTAGAGGAAGGGGATTGTGAACGTCAGCAGGATTTATCCTCTGGCAGTCATGAATATCTGTATATAATTTGACAAATACTGATGGTGATATTTGCAAGTGTGTCTTTGTGACAACTGTTTTGCGTTAAAGGTGACCCACTGGGACGAGGAGCGTTCGGTCAGGTGGTTGAAGCAGCCGCCTTTGGCATCGAGAAAGCCACCACATGCACCACTGTTGCAGTCAAGATGCTCAAGGGTTGGTATTTTGTCCTCCTTTTCTCTACGTCCGCACACACATGCGCACAAACGGTACACGAACACACACTTAAATCTGTGTTCTCTGTGTTACAGAGGGAGCCACGTCCAGTGAGTACCGCGCCTTGATGTCAGAGCTGAAAATCCTCATTCATATTGGGCATCATCTCAATGTCGTCAACCTGCT
Source organism: Argyrosomus regius (assembly GCA_946959425.1). Lineage (NCBI taxonomy): Eukaryota > Metazoa > Chordata > Actinopteri > Sciaenidae > Argyrosomus > Argyrosomus regius. The sequence goes on from OX336888.1 coordinate 6,240,085, forward strand.
GGGAGCCTGTACGAAGCCGGGAGGTGAGTCATCGTACAGAGCACTTAGCTGTACTGTGCGTGAAGATGAGACTGTTTACTTTGCCCCCTTTTGTGTTTCTTATGTAAGAGAGCTAGTGGTGGAGCTTAACAAGCGTCCCCTGACCTAATTACACTTTCAAACACTAACTTATCTGTGTTTATTTGAGGGCTGGTATTTATTTTCCTTTCTCTCTAATATGCCTCAGACTTCTCATTAAATCGGCCTCTAGATGTCCTCTGTGGTCCTGTAATGTAAAGTTATGAGTACTTTGATCCTTCTTACTTTGATCATCAACCTTTTCGCTCCTGCAGGGCCACTGATGGTGATTGTGGAGTACTGTAAACATGGAAACCTCTCCAGCTACCTGAAGAGCAAGCGTGGAGAGTACAGCCCCTACAAGGTAAATGATGTGTAACCCTCACGCAGCCAATAAACTGCAACCAACCCTCAGATGTGGTTACACTGTGCACAGGCCGCTGCACATCATTTTCATTACACCATTACACAGCAATGCACTCCAGTTCTGTTATCTAACATGGACACTATTGTATACAAACAAAACCTGCAAGCTGAATTACATATCATGGTTCTCCTCATTTTCCTCATTGATGTCCGTGTTTTGGTCAACAGAGGAAGCGGGTGGATAGCCAGAGGTGGACATCTGCAGAGGACGATGTGACAGAAGGGGACCTGGGTCTGGGGACGATCGCCCAGCTGGATATCTGCACAGGAACGGCTGTCTGCTCCAGAGCTGGAGACAAGGCTTCAGGCAGTAATATGGACACTGAGGAAGGTGATGAACACAACTCGGAATGACACAGTTTTCACTTTTGCATCAGTTTGTGGACACTAATGTTGTTCAGGGCAAACGTTTATGATTGTAAAATCCTTCATGTGACCACAGAGAGCTCAGATGAAGACCATCTGACCATGGAGGACCTGATAAGCTACAGCTTCCAGGTGGCTAAAGGCATGGAGTTTCTGTCCTCCCGCAAGGTGAAACTATAATTATTCAGAAATCTGTGTGTATGCATGTAAACATATAAAATTGGAGATGATAACCGCTCTCTGTGTGTGTTTGCTCTGTAGTGTATCCACAGAGATCTAGCAGCCAGAAACATCCTGCTTTCGGAGAATAACGTGGTGAAGATCTGCGACTTTGGCCTCGCTAGAGATGTCTACAAAGACCCCGACTATGTCCGCAAGGGAGATGTGAGTCCCTCAACGTAGATGATCGCTCAGGTAATTGAAAGATCTGCGTAGCAATGCAACTTAACATCTTCATCTTGCTACAGGCACGTCTCCCTCTAAAGTGGATGGCTCCTGAGACCATCTTCGACCGGGTGTACACCACACAAAGCGATGTTTGGTCCTTTGGAGTCCTTCTCTGGGAGATCTTTTCTCTGGGTAAGCCTTGTAATCACCACTGCACGTAACACTAGACACATAACAACCCCTGTATACCTGCAATATCACCTCTTTCATATCTCCTACAGGGGCTTCTCCCTATCCGGGTGTTTGCATCGACGAGTCTTTCTGCAGGAGGCTTAAAGAGGGCACCAGGATGAGACCTCCAGAATACGCCACCACCGAGATGTGAGGGGAAAGTTACACAATGTAGTTAAGGGTATCACAGAAATGTAACTTGCCTCAGTGTCTTACTATGATCTCATTTCCGTGTGTTTATAGATACCAGACCATGTTGGACTGCTGGCTGGATCGTCCCACAGACAGGCCGACATTCACAGAGCTGGTTGAACATCTTGGCAACCTGCTACAGGCCAGCGCTCAACAGGTCTGTTTGAGTCAAAACAAAAGTCTACTGCATCCATAAATAACTCCAGACTTGACGTAGTTCTTTCAACTTTCAACAGTCATGGAGAAATCAATTCACACAGGAGGTAGATACACAATATTTCTCAGTCCCTGCCCTCATTATGCTATTATTATGGCTGTCACTGTATACACGAATAACACGCAGCTGATTGCAAAGCGTTCACACCCATTCGTTGAGCTTTGCCAAGTAATTCCGGGAAATTTAGGAAGTCATTACCTGAAGCAGAAGTACAAAAACCAGGCTGACGTAAATTAGCTACATCCGAAAAAGCCAATTATAGAACAAGGACAAGTAACAACCGGAACCGGAGATGCAATGTTAAAGTGAGGAAGACGTTAAGATTATTAATATTTTTGTACCTAGTAGTAAGAAAGATTTTGAATACAGGTTGTTTACTCGTATTCTGCACTGTAATATTGCTACATTTACTTATGTCAGTTGATCCTGTGTGTATCTGAGATGATATTATTCAGTACTCTTGGTCTCCAGGATGGGAAGGACTACATCCCTTTGACAGCAGGCAATGAGGCAGAAGGCTCTCCAGTGACCCCTGACCCCAGGAATCCCTACAGCAGACCCCAAAGTGGAGAAATCCTGGAAGCTCAGCTCCACTATGACAACCCACCGTCCCTTGGGTCAGCGTGATGATCTTACTTTCCACTGTGACTTTTAAAAACTTGCAGTGATTCTCGTTTAATCACTTCTCTCTCTCTGTGCAGTCCGTCCCAGCAGAGTGAGCGGTGCAGTCGGCCCCTCAGTGTGAAGACGTTTGAGGACATCCCTGTGGCACACAGCAGCGTCATGGTGAGCGTCGCTCTGCACAAACACACATATTCATATATTTACAGAAATATTAGGAACACACTGGATATAATGTGGTAATACAACAAAGTAAAGCTTCAGAAACACAATGTAAAAAAATTAATAAATTATATATACATATATTTTTACTCAGAAATTAGGCTCATAGATTAACTACTTATTATTATTGTTATTTATTTATTTATTTTTTAAGGACATTTGCCATGTAGCCTCATTGAAATAAGACGTGAAGATAATTCGTTCGAAAATGAATCACCAAATATTTTAAGAATCAATCTGAGCAGTGTTTATCAAACTTTTTATACCTTGTACCACCTCAGAAAATATGACCATCATGACAGATGTTAATGTACAGCTGCAACAGACAGTTCATGCAGGATGCAGGTTTATTCATAATGTTGACTGTTGTTGAATCCTGAACAGAAATGGTTCTAGAGCCTAAGCTACTTCAGCGGTAAAGAGGTTCTCCTGATCAACACTTTTTTCAACAATATTTCCCATTTGAAGCCACGTTTTTTGACGCCAGAGTTTTTGAATGATTCATTTTACCTCTATCTTACAGTCACATTTTAGCCCGTAACTAATCATGGATGTGTGTTTGCGCTACGTGCTACCTGCATGAACCTGACGTGACAGCCTGATTTTGAAAGAAAATACTATAGGGAATGCAAAACTTACATTCCTGCAATCTCATAGTTTAAGTATTTTCATTAATAACAAACTATTTTGACAGTATTAAATGTTTTAAATTCATTTATTTAATTCAAAAAATATATTTCAAGGGAGCTAGGGAGCTTGCATACCACCAGTTTTTGCACTAGTGTTGAAACATTTAGTTGACTGAATAGTAAACTGAATGTATTTGGGTTTTGGACTGTTGGTCTGACAAACAAAATCTCGGACTTTAGTAAAAACTGTAAGGAATATTTTCACTATTTTCTCAATTATCAATATCAATATGAGAAATGATCAGCAGATTAACTGAAGGAAACTAAAGAGTCTCAGCTTTTCTCTCTCTGGCATCGACCACCAGTGTTCACTTAAATCTTTGGCACTTCTACAGGAGGGTCACACAGACAGTGGTATGGGCTTCTCACATGAGGAGGTAAAGGGTTTGAATCAACAGCTCTCAACGCCCACCTTCAGGTATCAGCATATAACCTATATTACATCATATTTCTCATATAATCGCCACACATTTCTTGCTTTGCTTTAGCTGCAAATCTAAATGTATGTCTTTCTTTATGTCTGCTTTCTCACAGCAGCCAGCTGCTGCGCTGTAAGAGTAAAGAGTCTCTGGCCTCTGAGTCATCCAATCAGACGAGCGGATACCAGTCAGGGTACCACTCTGACGACACAGACACCCCAATCTATGCTAACGAGGAGGTGATCATGAAGCACAAAATGCTGAAGAAGCCTCCTCTTCCTAAGACGCATGACAAATTCAACGTGGAGATCCGCTACAGCACGCCACCCGTCTGACCCCACGTATCCACCCAACAACTTAACCCTGAGTCTTTTTCACTGTACAGTATTTGTTTACCTTCCACGGGTTTCACACTTTAGGAACAATGACTTGTAATAGAGCAGCTCGGGTCTACTACTGCGGCCTTGAGATATTTTTACAAGAGATAACTTAATAAGTCAGCTGGGAAAAAAATGAAGGTTGTATGATAAGTTTGTAAGCGCAGCTCTCTTTGGACAGCCGGAGGAATGCTATCATGTTTACTCAGCGAGTAAAAGGTCTGGGGAGCCGAGACACGAGGACTCACCTACTTCCTGAGGCACAATCCACCCACTTCCTCTATTGCAGGAAATGGCATCTGGAATTTTTAGATAATTGAATCAGCAAATGTTTTTTTTTTTTCTTTTTCTTTTTTAAATCTGGTTGGCACAATAAATGCCTGGTAAGGAGGCAGTTCTCAGATCAATCAGTTTCACATTTGTACAGTTCCTTTATGCGTATAACTTACAGTATTTTATTGAAAGTGTATCACTAAACCTGCCATAAATGTAACTAGTTTTATAAAATAAAATACTCACTGATTAAGACGGTTTTTGTGTGTCGACTTTTTTACTTTTAACATTGTTTGTTTGATACAAAACATCTCCCGTATGTTCCCCTCCTCCTAATCCAAACTTGATAATCCATGAGTGTGTTTGTCTCTTTGTATCGTACACCTCTCATTTCCTTTCTCTGTGTCTTACACAAAGAAAACAATACTTTCTCAGCCTTGGTCATTTTGTGTGTGTGTATGTGTGTGTGTGTGTGTGTGTGTGTGTGTGTGTCCCCTATAGGAACAATGTCCGTCCAACCTTGGGTATTTTCTTAGCTCTATTCAGCTTGCAATGCCCACAATAGCCCTGTCAAGGCCAGCGTGTACCAGTATGACAACAAAGTAAATGGCACTTTTTTTAAAAAAAAAAAAGAAAAGCTGGTTTGAGAGCCTAGGAGGGAAAAAAAAAAAAAATCCCCCACACTTCCATGACTTGTAATCATGCATGATACTCACACTACCACTTGAGAGATGCTGTGTGCAACCTTAGTGAATGTGTTGTTACACGAAACAGTATTTTCTAAGTGAACGCTGATGACTTTTGTTTGAAGATTATGTCACTACACTGTGTACTGGGATGCCCGGCCTAAAACTTAAAGGTGCTGCTCAGTCTGGTTAAGCAGGTGATGCGGTGCATGGGAACACAACGTGTTGTGTCTGCAATCAAGGACAACAAACCTCAGCTAATTATAGCATACTAGAGGAAATGACTCGGAGCCTCTGAGGAGTTGTTTCCACACTTCCACACGTAATACTGGGGTGTTTAAATTTAGAAAATCCTCCTGATTGACGCTGGAGGAGGCCAGGAGGACGAAATCAAGACAGGGACAGAGGATATTTATGTTTTTAATGCATTGTTTTTGCAGCTTCAGCAAGAAAATGGATGGAAATGCTATGCAAAGCTTTCACCAGATTCATGTTACTTAATATGAAGACCACCCTCCTCAAGCACAAGATGTCAGTATTGTTTCTCTTTAATGATAACTGGGCAATAGTGCCCTCTATTGTGCTAAAGGTGTAATTACACATCAGCCCTCCCACACCCCTGTTTTCCCCTCAATTCAGACAGTTGATTAATGGCTGTCATAAGAAGGTGCCAGGTAAAGATTTCTGCTGATATGTTGAAACAACAGACAAAAGGCAAAGGCAAAGTCACAACATGTCTTTTACTGCAGGAATTCAGTCTAATTTCCTCAGGAATGGACAGACAGGCTGAAGGCAGAGAGCACTCCACTGGCAGGAAATACCTTGGCATTCACAAACCGTCTCGGACAGACTGCCAGCTCACCAAATGGAGCCAGACAAGACATATAAACAGGCATACAACCACAGACAGGCGGACCCTTCCCACATAAGTACCTGATAACCGGCACATGATTGTTAACAGCTGCTGTAGTGTTGGTAGGGAGGTTAAAAAAAATAAATTACAGAGTGCATGCATGCTCCATTTTTGAAGTGTCATTGATTTCAGGTGCACAAACCTCTAACCATAGAACTGGAGAATATAGGACCTTGGGTCCAGTCAAGTGCAACCACAGAAGACATAGCAGCCAGCTAATATTACTTACTAGTCCAACAGCAAGAAGCCCAGCTCGGCGTCTGTCCTTTTCTCTCCTAGCTTCCTCCGTCAATCTCCTCTTCGCCTCATTACATCCATAGAGGCTGCTGAGCCAGGTTACATTTCTGGCCAGCTCAGCTCCAGTTCTGGCACGACACCATCTCCACTCCCCGTCAGCATTCCTTTCCCCAGAGGTCCAAAACACCTGTGGTAAAAACACTAAAACTACCCAGGTACACTGAAGAAACTGAGCTAACATTAGCTAACAGCAGCTACAGTCGGCAGCAGTTTACTTTACTGTCCATCAGGAAACTCTGTAAATCACATAGTGTTGATGCGCAGCAGCCGTAGTACATCAGAAGGAAAACCAGAAAACATTTTCTCCATAAAATATGATCCAGTTTAACCAAAACCAGTGAAATAGTTGGTGGTGTGTGACTTTGTGCCGTAAGGCAGAAAATCCAGAGCACAAAGTTACTGTAGCAAAAAGTTATTTTATGGTAGAAACGTTACACAGTGTTGCTTTAATTTTCATTCATTTCAAACTGGATGTTATTTAACACATAAATTAGATAAATATCCACAAATTGAGTCGGTGCAACGACTAAACACATAATATGAGTGCAGGAAGAAGCAAGCAAGTACAGATGTTTAAATTGTTAGCTAAAAGTAAAAAGGGAAAAGTAATAGACTGATATAGTTTAGGTAACGTATAAAAAGTTTAAATAGTTAATTAATGGATAAATAGTTGAAGTAGTTTGCTTAAAGTAGCGTATGAATGAATTAGCTAAATGTCATCGGGTTTAAAATTTAACATGAGGGTGGAAAACATGAACTTGTCTGTTCGGATTATACACAGCAATAAATCTACAATACTACAATATGCTTTAAGCCCAACACAAGGTTCTTATGATGTACAGCTCCACCTCAAATAACTCCACATGATCTCAGACGACATAGAAAGATCATTCAAGTTCGGCTTCACTTCAAGCTGTAACTCTCACCACTAAGTGGTAGCAACGCTCCAACATCAGTTCAACTCTGCTCAGTCAGAGAAGTCACTTCATGGCACACCCTGAATCAAACACTCCGTGATCCTGATGGTATGTAACATTTGTGTACGTGGCATTTGGTATGTGAAGAGAAAAGAGATAAGATAACGTGCAGAGTCATGTACAGACAAAATCTGCATTGCTCTTTCTACTCATCTGTTTAATCGCATCATAAAAGATTAGCTGAAACCCAAGACACCTTCATGAACACACACACAGACACACAAGTGATAGATTGTCTTGTTCGTCAGATTTAAATTGGTATGTCACTCAGAGATATTTCCTATGAACAGGTTCTGTCAGTAGATTGGCAGTTCACAAGGAGCTATCTAACTAAAAACAAGAAATTACTGTCAATCATAGGATTGGTTGATTACACACATAAACAAAGAAACATACTGATTAAACAGATATTATTATTTCACAGACAGGCCTTATTTTATATTCTTCTCACATGCTCTGAGCTTTTAAAGGCTGATTATACAGGCCTGTCACTCACTTGCTGGCAGTTCAGATTAAATTCTGTGATACACAACAACAGCTCAGTGGCAGATCAACTCTCGTGGCATTTGGTGTTCAGAGACAGGGAGGGAAGAGATCGCCTCAGAGCGTCAAGAGCAATGAGATAGAAGCTGGCATGATTTTATGCCATACAACATGACAAGTAAGGTATTGATTGAAACACAAAGAACACAAAATATAATGGTACGGTTGGAGAATAATAAATTAGAGGATTTTTTGTACCCACCTGACGCCTGGAGCTTATTGTGCATTTCATTTTGTGACATCGTGGGTAGTGTCTGGAAGAGGAGCTGAGGTCTGGCAGGAAAATGTGTCATAGAGTTCTGGTGGAGCCTCTGGGCACCGACTGTGAGCAACGTTACCACCAGCCAGTCAGTCTGACCTGCTAGTCGCCTTCTGGACACACTGCTGGGTCTCGGGGAGGTTCATCCTCCGTACACTTGTGCGATTTGTGTGCGATTGTTTGCAACCCAACGGTAAAGTTGTTTTGATGCAGTTGTTCATACATGCTCTGATTCAGAGGGATCTTCATCTGTTATATCTACGGTTTGTGACTTTGACAGTGTCACTGGTTGAGTAATTATCATTTGATATACTGGAGAAGATGTCAGGAACCTACACGTCCAATTCAAATCCGATAAATGGAGGGAAATGGTGGAGCTTTGAGCGTGCAGTTATTGAAATGCTGCAGGCTCTGGTCTCACACTTATTTAAACACAATTAAACTGTCTGAAGTGACAGTGTGTTACTTTTTGAAGCCTGAAACTCATTCGTTGATGCTTGTGGCTTTAATTCTTTTGTTCTGCGCTTTTCATTTGGCTTAAGCTAACTACATCAGCTTCTTCGCAGGCTTGCTTACTTTTCTTGTGCACGTCAGGACAAGGTTTTCAGGTATTTTAATGGACTCAAGCCTTAAGACTACAAGAACCACTGATTCATTGTCATTTCCTGTTTAAATGTTAAACACTAAAGTGAATGATGTGTGTTTTGGCTTTAAGCTGATTGCTTTTGAGTGTGTCCACAGGATGTGACAGTATGTCGGTCTGGAGATAACACTTGACCCCTGCGCCTTATCAAATCTGAGATTCACCCACAGGGAGAATTGCACACCTCAACTCCAGCGTCATCTCCATCTGAGGCACTCTCATGAAGATCACATGCAAATGTTATAAAAGAGCTTGTCTCCAAAATACACAGAGATGTCTATGTAGTTATTATATCATCAGTAAATAAACAAATCAATAATGATCCCCTTGAGAGATCAATAAAGTATCTTTAAAAAATAAATCAGTGATCCATCTTGGTATCTGTACCATCCATCAATTGGTATCTTGTGAATATCAGGTGAGTGACAGACACTGTCAACATCTGCAGTCAATCTCAGCGTTAGAGGAACCATAAATACCTCTGAACATCTCTGCTCAAAGCGGAAAAAGAATCAATAAACAACATGGTAATAGTTTCTAAAAAAAAAATACGATGACAGATATACAATGCAGGTGTGTAATAAGGTGCACCTGATAGCAATTTTCCTAAACAATGTTAAATCTAACTCACAGCTGACAGAGAGCCAAACACGGCAATCATTAGAAATGCAAACGACTTGAAATGTTGCTATACGGCTTTGAAACCAGCATGTTGTAAACAGAGATTTTATTGACGTGAACACTTGTGTAAGCTCACAACAATGCATGTTGTGATTAATATCAGGAAGGGTTTATTGCTTCGTTGTATCTACTTATTAAAAGTGACTTATTACTTGCAGGAAACACACAACCAAACAACAAGAGGTGGAATATATCAAGCTGTTACGATGAAGGAGATAAAATGATTCTTACGGGTATAGACTGAGACTGAAACAGGTATTGTATGGGGCATCAAATTCTAAATATTAATAAGCTGGAATTTTTATTGTATCAGATTAACAGCATGGGCTGAAACATAACTAATAAGTAATAATAATAAATTACATTACAGAGCCTTTTAGAGATAAATATGAAAGAGATACTGATCATAAATTTCATAGATTAAAGCAACACTCAAATTTGTATTTTTGCAATTTAGCCTCTCCAGTTTCCGAGTGTAAAAACTAGCAAGTCAACAACTTTGCTAACAGTCAAGCATCAAGCAAGGTCAACAACACAGGACATAGCAGCCAGCTAATATTACTTACTAGTCCAACAACAAGAAGCCCAGCTCAGCGTCTGTCTTTCAGCCTTTTATTTCACCAAGCTCGGACCAACATCTAAAAGTCAGTCCCAGATTTACTCTTGTCCATCGGCTTCTTGCTCGGTCACCCTTTCCTTTTCTCTTCTAGCTTCCTTGTGTCCGTCATCGTCCTGTTTGGTCTTTTCTCCTCTGTCATTATGTCCATAGAGGCTGCTGAGGCCGGTTACTTTGTCCAGCTCAGGTTCTGGCACGACACCGACTCGACTCCCCATCAGCATTCGCTCATGCCCAGAGCCTGAAAACCTCCTCTTCCCTGTGGTCCTAAACACCTGTGGTACAGACACTAACTGGTGCTCTGAGCTCACAGTCCAGGCAGCCTGGCTAACAAACTGAGCAAACAGCTAACAGAGAGAGTTCATGTGCAGCAGCCAGAGGACATCAGAGGGAAAACCAGAAAAGTTTCACCAAAATAAGTGAAATGATCGTGTGTGGTGTGTGACACGTGCCATGAACGTCAGTGTAACAATAAATGGTTTTAAACCTATTATTTCATGCAAGAAAAGTTACGCAATGTTGCTTTAAAGTGGTTTAAAGTGTGTGTTTCTTTTTCAGGAATGGAAAACAATGATGTAATGAAATATTTTTGCCGTTTCAAATGACTTGACATTATGACATTTCAGAGATTGTCATCTCAATGATTTATGTGTGTGGATAAACCAAGAGCAAACCATGTCTGGAGATCATTTTAATACAAGTTTATCTAATGACTCGGAGCCTCAGATTTCCCATGGTACCTTTTATCCACATCACTTTGTTTGCGGAGGTTGGACAAGTTAATGTGGTGTAGGAGGACATGAATAAAGTGGCACAGCGCCAGCCAAACACTGTTAATGTAATTCAGCTATCTGCAGCTGGTATCGGGGCATGAACCGAACGATTCCTACGCAACTTCGGTGTAAATTCACAACAACTGATTGCACAATTATCCATTATGTATTGAGCGAAACAGGATGTGCTGCCTCACTGTTATTGTGTCTCATAGTCCTACAAGGGACTGAAATCTGCAGAGCCAGATAAGCGTACCGGCCTGACTGTCCATTCACAAATTTCTCATGAGGTCACTCAGCTGTTGGATATTAAAAGCCAGCGGGGTGGCTGAGGTAGGGGGGGGTATGAAAGTATTAACCCTCAGGATGTTTTTCTCTCTGTCATGATAACACTGCAGCTTCCTTCCCTCCAAAAAAGTTCAGTCCAACTACAGTAACTACACCGCATATCAAGGAAAAGAGAAGTATCTGTGTCACCGGTCCTCTGCTTTTGTGTGTGAGTGTACGTGCACGTGTCTATGAATAATTCATTCACAAGTGTTGTTGTGCCGGTCAAGCACAGCTGTACAGGAAGGAGACCCTCTCAGGTTATCACTGCTCTCACCGGACACTCACGTCATTCCCCAGCTACACCGCAGATGTGTGTTTTCTCTGCCCCTGAGAGGGAAAACATGGCAGGAAAACTACAGCGGTGGCAGGGACAAAACACAGAGGGAAAAGTCTGGCGTGTTGTTGCACAATTCCTCAAAATAGGATGGAACTGAAATCATCAAGAGAAAGTCAGAAAACCAAAACTGATTCATAAATGTAACACGGTGCACGTCTTTCCCATTAAATGTATAGTTATAAAACTCCGAAAAGCGAAATACGAAAATAAATGCTGTCTTTGTGTGCCAATACTTTTAACGCTAAACATGCATTCAGTGCTGCAAATTGGGACACGCCATTGGGCATATTTATAATCAGTAATCAGCAGTGAAAAATGGCATCACATCATTTAAATAGACCACAGACCCGAAAGTCAAATTTCAGGCATGTTAACTTGAGAGCATCAAGAGATGATTTTACCATGAAAAACTCTGCAATCGAATGCTTAAATTGGCTCTCACAGGTGCTACTGTCACATATGTAGCAATGCATATTTTAATCAGTTCCACTGGAGGAAGTGAATCAAGAGGAAAGAGGAAGAGAAATCTAAATATCAGCGTGTTATTTGCCACCTTTTGTAATGCACTTCTCTCCTATGATTTACCTGAAACCAGCTTGATTTTGATCTATTAAAAAATAGATACCATCTTCTTCTTCTTCTTCTTCTTCTTCACTGGAAGTCAACTAAAGCTCCCTCCAACATGGTGGCTCACTGATATCACGTCCTTTCTAAAGCTAGAGATTAAATATTCAGTGAGAGCTAATCCGGATAAGTTGTTTGTTGGGGTCATTTGTCTCTTGTCTTCCTTTGTTTTGAATTTATGTGTGTATGAACACACCTTCAAAAAAGGAAAGTGTGATTACTTACAAAACTTATGATTATACTATTACTAGGTTTCTATGTTTAAACTCTGATTCTCGTTGTTTCCTGTATTTCTTCATTTTATCTCTTTGTGGGCAGCTGTGGCTCAGGACACTGGACACTGGAGGTAGAGTGGGCCGTCCACTAACCAGATGATCGGTGGTTTGCATGTCAAAGTGTCCTTGAGCAAGATACTGAACCCCCAAATTGCTCCTGATGCTGCGTATCAGTGTGTAAATGTGTATGAATGTTAGCTGATGCACTGTTGGCACCTTGCATGGCAGCATCTTGCATGTATGTGTGAACGGGTGAATGTGATATGTAGTGTAAAAGCGCCTTGAGTGGTCGGAAGAGTAGAAGGGATTCATATAAGTACAGTCTGTTTACAATTTAATAAAAAAAACTGAACAAAAATTAATATAAAATGTGTTTAACAGCCCATTACTGGAGTTATATTTACTTAAATGAATCTAAAACAGTCAGTTTAGCACTCCAGGCTCAAAGTTAGATTTTTAAGTAAACACATAGTGAGAGCTGTTTTGAGATAAAAGGCCTAATGTCAAGAGAGAGGAAGAGCTCTCAAAAATATTGATTTTGCAAATTTGCTTTCACCGCCCTTGGCCTTTTAAACACACAATGACATACGTGTTTTCACGTGTTGTGAACTCACTGTCTTTATCGTTCTCACATACACTCTGCCTCGTCTAATTAGGACAAATGTGTAAGTGTACAATCATCATTCAGGTCGCAGGAAGTAGCGGCTGTTGGTGCAAGCCTGCCTTCTGTTTCTGTTACCTGCGTGTTACCATTTTCAAAAACCCCGACGCTAAACAGGACACAACAACAGCAGCGTATGAGCAAGCAAGCTTCGTACTGAGGTTAAGTTACCCTGGCCCTGACCTGGTCACTAACAGTGCATACGTGACACTGTTGCTGCATTCTGTGCTTCGTGAAGGCCAAAGTTGATTGTGGTTGGTTTAGAGAAATAACCCATATCCTCTTTTAATGGATGCTACCAGACATTTCTACAGTGCTGACATGACACTGTGGAAATACAGTAGGTCTGATAGTGCAAGACTATCTGGCCTTAGCCATCTAGGCTAAAAATAATAAACATAATTATATATTATATTATATAATTATATAACAAACAAAATTAAAGCAAGACTTCAGATTTTGGCTGCTTTTTCACATCCATTTGAAGTAGCTTTGACATAATGTTTGTTAGATAGCAGCTGAGCTCTATTCCAGAGCAGAGAATGCTTTTTGTAGTGTGTCATACCTGAACACAGTAAGCTATATTGTCATTATATCAAACACATGATAAGGTAATGATAGGTGAACTGTTGCACAAGCTTGCAATGCAGCAGGTGTCAGGTGAGGGCTGAAGATTGAATGCATATCTGGATTCTGCCGCTGCCATGACTCCAACAGATTTTCATTCACAACCCGCTCCTCTCATTTAAGTTGCCCAACTCTCTGCGCTTTAAATGTCACAATAAAAGCTGACAAGACGGGTGAAGGACTTGCTTGCCAGAGAAACATCTAGACATGAAATTATTGCTTCAACAGATTTACTGCAGTGTCTTCGCAACTGTGAACAGCAGGAGCCACATGCAGTTGTCAATAGCTCATTATTTCATTCTCCTCCAGACTAGTCATATTTATGAGGGTTTAAAGGACCAGTGTGGAGGATTTAGTGGCATCTTCGGTGTAGTTGCAGATTGCAACCCCCTCCACTTACTTTCCTGTAAGGAGAAAGTAGGAGGTCATTTGAAAGTAACAAAAACATCATATTTTCAGGTCAACATCTATATATAACATCTCTGACATATTCTTTAAATAGAGCCCTCTAAATCTGATACATGTGACCTTTAAGTGGAGCCCTGGTTAGCACAAGTTTTCCACTTTCAATATAGTGTGTATAACAGTATAACTGAGTGGCACATCAAGCTAGTTCCATTTTTTTGGAGGTGCATGTGAGCTAAGCTGTAGCCTAAATAAAGTATAGACTACCATTATTACTACATGCAGCCCCTAAAGCTGCACTGTAAAAATCTGGACTGCTTACACTTGAAGGAATTGGACTGGTTTTAAATTTAGACTGTTAAATTTAAAGTTTTTTCAAGCCAGAAAAAATAGGCTGTGTCGCCAGGTATTTAAATGCAGAAATACATAATGACTAACAACGTAATTATAGTTCTCATGGTAGACATGTTACATCATGAAAAACAACAGGTGCAATTAACATTAAATTGTTATGCCCTGGTACTTTGAGCTCACAGTTCAGACAGCCCAGAACTCAGAACAAACTGAGCTCACATTAGCTAACAGCAGCTACAGTTGGCAGCAGTTTATTTTACAGTCCATTAGGACACTCTGTAAATCACAGAGAGTTGAGGCGGAGCAGCCGGAGGACTTCGGAGGGAAAACCAAGAAAATAAAATATGAAACCATAAAATATGATCCAGTATGTTTTGCCGTAAATCACTACATACTTTTTGTGGGTGACTGTACCCGGAGCACAAAGTTACACAGTGCAAGAAGAGTACAGGGTGTGGAGTGGGAATGAAATAAACATTAACTTTCTCACAGAGCGTGGCTAAGATTGTTGTAATTCAACTTAAACGCTCAAGGATGACGGCTTCCTGACCAGCAGAGAGACAGTTAATCTGGTACACCCCTATCTGAATAATCACGGACGTAAGACTGTGTGTGAGAGAGAGAATGTGTGCATGTGTGCATATGGATGTTTATTTAGCTGTAAACAGCTCAGATTGAAAGGGAAGGAAGGCTGATATCCTTACTCTCAAAATAATGAATGAAGAAACAGGATGTTTGGTGCGTACTGTACAAGGTGAAGAGATAAAAGCATTGTGTACGCTATACTGAGTGGGAGGGCTGCAAAATTTCCATCCTCTCAAGTTGTCCGGGCTTCATTTCAGTCTTGAAACTTTTCGTTTAGGTGAAAATGGGATGAAACGATTCCACGAAAGATTTCATGAAAGCAAACAAACAAAAAAATCAGGCTGATTTGTTATTATAAATGATATGGAGAGACAAAAGAAGACTGGCCAGCCAAGAGAATAACATTTCTTCTTTCTTTATTTAGACTGAAAACAACAGTGAAGTGTTCTTGATTCAGATCCTTTGACAAGAAATCCCTGATTTGGTCCAAATCTCCCTTTGAGAAAACGTATGTGTATAAGAGGGAATGACAGAATTAGTTATTTTTTGTTGTTTCAAAATCAAATTTTATTAGACTGAAACATAACTAAGGGAGGTAAACAGAGTCTGATTTAAAACTTCAAGCAGGGAGCTACTTTTTCTAGTCAATGACCTCCAAATATCATGTGGAGTTTCAGACAGCTTCAACCATACCTAAAATAACAAAGAGTAGCCACAGGGCAGTCTGCCTTCGGGGACGTTAAACCTCATAATACCAGCAATCCACTTAGGATAACACCACAGACGAACAAAAAAACATTCACTTATGGCCCCTAAATCATGTGCAGGTGACTCTGTGAGTTTCCAGGAAACATAACATGACCGTGGATCCTGGAAATACGACATAAACCAGCAGATAAAAAACTCTCAAACGACTGTGCTCCCTCATATCTTTCTGCTGATCGTTTCCTGAACAGGATATTGACTTTGATATAAGGCTGACCCTAAATCCCATTTTAATTATTGCAACACTGACCCTCAAAAACACAGTGTAGTTATGAAAACACGTGTTATCTCAAATTAAGCAGAATGCTTTCTCCTCTTCACCTACAGTCAACACAGCTCTATATTTCTTACCAGACATGTGTGCACTTGCTTGTTATGGAGAAAATGTTTCTGTATTTCAGCAGAACTCACAATGAGCCAGTCATAACAGTCCCTAAAAAATGTTGCTGATGTTGGTACCTAAAATGGCAAACATTGTTTGCACTGTGTCTATTGTTCGTAGTGAAGTACACAGAGGTTAGACATAGAACCTGTGATAACAAAAACTGTCAGTGCCTGTCATCATCCTCTTATCGAACAATCAACGGTAACAAAAGAAACCACCTCAGGCCTTTTTAAAAAAAAAAAAAAAAACTCCTGCAAATGACTGCATCTGCTTCAGCTAAAAGCACTTCAGTAAAGAAAGACACTCTCAACACCTCCGAATCCACAAAAGAAGACGTATGCATATACATGCATTGTCACATACCAGACAGGGAATTGCAGGTGTCAGACTAAATAGCTTGTCTGTCTCCATATCACCTGTGTGGCGGGACCATGATGTTTCTTCAGCTGCCATGGAGTGGCATACAGCCCATGTGTCATTCAACTATTTGTGTAGAATATTACAGAGAACCAAAAGAATGCTGCACATTCCTGCAGCACACAGGTATAATCATTAATGAAGCTATTTCACAGGTTTACAGGGTTGTTATATTCAGAAAACTTGTTTTAGCAACACATAGGCTGTGCCCATGCAGAATTGCTCTCTATTTACTATACAATGCACTATATTTACAGTGCAGTCATGTTGCAAGATCTCATCGTGACATCCCCATCAGTCACCACTGTACTTTGTCAAATATGTTACAGTATTACAGTAATTTACCTGATGTGTTATTCAAAGCGTTTTTGCTGTAGATAGTAGATAGTAGACAAGCTACGATGTACGCTTCGACCATGTTCTGGATGTAGGATAAGCTTGAGCCATTTGCAACACTGCAGGCAAGTACCAGTGCCTTGAATCAAACAGCCACCAATAGCCAGTTCAGGGTGTGGTGGAGCAGTGTAGTGTAGGAGACTTTGGGTAGGTTGAAGACCAGCCAGGCATGCTGCATACTAGATGAGCTGCAGGGGTCCGATGGCACATGCAGGCATGGTTGCCAGGAGCTAGTTGCAGTAGTCTAAATGGAAGATGATGACAGCCTGAACCTATAATGTCTTCTTGTGTGAAGAACAGACATATCCTCCTGACTTTATGGAGCATGATTCTACAGGACCATGTTGTCACAGAAATGTTAGAGGTAAATGACAGCTTCTTCATCCAGTGTTACTCCCAGGTTTTTGCAGTCTGAGATGGACACACCACTGAGTTCATGGAGGGAAGGTCCTTTCCCTGGAAGAAAGAGTCGCCTAGTCATGGTTGAGCTTCGGGTGCTGCGTAGACAACCGCTGAGAGATGTCAGTGAATCATGCAGAGATTCATGCTGCCACCTGGGTTTGGGCCCGGGGAAAAGACAGGATTAACTGGGTACAGCCTCAAGGGGCTGCCAGCGAGGCTGTAGATGCTCGTCTTGCGTTGCTGTAATCGTAGCTTCTTTTGATGAAAAGAGTGCAACCCTTGAAGAAGGTGTTTGCTAGAGCCTTGTTGAGAACATTTATACAGTAAAGAGGAAAATAAATTTATATTTTTTTTTTGAGGGAGTGAGGTGAGAAATGGGAGCTGCTCATGTATAATCTGACTGAAGGTCTTCACACCCTAATTTCCTGTCTCTAGTCATGCATGCTCTCCCAGATTTCCTCTCTCATTTACACCATATGTGAGGGGACTAAGGGGCTATGAGAAACAGCTTGCTTCAAGTTCCACAATCCAATGCACATATGAGCTATTGCAGCATATGGCAGCACATTGTATACACTCAAAAAAAAACACATTTGAAACAAAATGTAGAAATATGTCCATTATTTAATCAGGAATTCGTATTGAGATCAAGTTGTCTTAAAAGAAAGATCTTAGAACAAAAAAACTTCTGGAGTACATTCCAGGACACTCACCCTGGAGGGAGATTACATGAATATGAAGTCACATGTACAAAGAAAAACTTGAATGTCATAAAGCTTTGGTGATAAAAATCTCACAAGGGAAGAAAAAGTCAAGCCTCAAGGCTTTTGGCAGTTCATTGCATTTTGAATGTAAACAGTATAAACCCAGTCCAACAGGGGTTAATATGCAAATAAGGGACTTTCAAGGTTAAATAATCATTGGATCGTGTATCGTAATCAGAAGATTAAAATGAGAGAGGATATTTGTGGTATAGGATGTGACAGTTGAGCTTCATGTATCAACATCATGAAATGTATCTTCCCTCCTGTAATAAGCAAGGCTTTCCAACTTTCCGATACGCAGAGCGATTAAGTGCATAAAATGTATCACTGGTGATAAAGCACAATGTTCTGTGAGCAACTAGGTTTAATTGCAGCATGAGGATACACAATGTCTTTTATAGTCGAGATCAGACAAAACAGTGGCGTGAACAATATTTTGAAAAGGAATGAATGGCATGTTTGGCAGCGTTAACTCTGGGTAAACGTCATGATCTGTGCGCCGGATCCAAAGAAATTGGAGATTAAAATGAACTCGATACCTTGCTTTTGTCAGCCGAGGTAGTTAAATAATTTATGATTGGACAAGTGATATCCTCTTGCCTAGTGGAATGTTCCGGCACACAGAAAGGCTACGCAAAATGTTTCACATGTGGAACCGGCCCCCGAGTTAAAATACATAAAATAAAACACTAGAACCAGAGGTCGTTACAAAACTAGTAAAGATTCATTATGTGTGGCGTTTCACATCAAAATAATGTTACAGCTACACAAAAGGTCTTCCAGGTTGGTTGCCATGGGCGAGAACATGTCCTCCGTTATTTCCTGCTTACAGCTTCTGTCTTTTTTATTTCATCTTAATTGTTTCTGACACAGGTAGAAGGACTCTGCTTGCTAGAGAAGAGGAAAGAAAGGCCCAAACTATCATGATCAGAGAGGACGGACGCAAGCGTGACTCAGACAAGAATGTTTTAGAGTAAAATGTTTTTTTTATGAAGTTCGGTGGAAAGTGATGATAACAGACAATGACAGATGGCTGAGTTGAGATCTGAGAACAGTGAAGACTCGGGATGGCGTGAACACGGCTGGCTGGGAACATTTCTGGGTGTAGCAAGCAAACAAGTGAAGGAGAGCAGATAGGGCAGACAGGGAAGTGGAGATCCTGAAGACACAAAAAAAGAGACAATAAGTTGAAGCACATAACTTGCGGAAAAAACTTGCAAGGGCAAACTTGAGGTGAAACGAAGATCTGGCGATGAGTGGATGGAAACGAGCAGCTATACTGCTGTATAGATAAACTGATATCTGGAAGATGTGGCGGTTGTGCAGATAGGGGCAGGTGGGCATGCTGTAATCAGGAGATAGCCAGGAGTACCATGGAAATGTGGCCATAACCATGCCACATGCCACAACCATGACTGAGAACCTTCAAAGACCTCTTCATGCCACAGAGTGTGATACGTCAAGACAAGAGATCCGAGTTAAATGGAAGAAAAACAAGTGTAAATGACTGCTTGAAGGGGCACCAAAGTACGTAGGTAGTAGATTTACTTCGTGGCCTACTAAAAGTAACAATTCATTACTCTGATTCACAATTAAATGAATTACCACATCCAAAATGACTATATCAGGTCTTAGTAAAGGCTGAATTAACTAAATGCGTTAAACTAAAGATCAAAAGGTGTGGGGATGGAATGTGTGTGCTTCTTTGATCTGACTTGGTATGCACCTTGTGGCATGAGCATGAACTTATATTACATGATAGACAAAAGAACACGTGACGCGAGAGCTTTAAAGTTTCTACCCACTCTGCGTGTGTTTGTGTTTACGGCCAAACTGAAGTGTATGTGTGTTATCTGTAGGCCAACAGTGCCAACATTGGGAGTTAGTTAATTTGCATACAAGAAGACTTTGTCAGTGTGTGGGTCAGAGTTATTTTTCAGTAAAAAAAAACACATTAGTACCCTATGTGTACGCTGATACATCAAGAATTTGTTTCTAATGTCAAGACACCCAACCTACAGTAGTGGTGCAGTGGAGAGCTAAGATTACACAACAATCTGTTCAGAAAAGGTCACAACAACAAACTTCAGTAAGACACACCAAAAGCCTTTGTGTACGTTGACACATCAAGAATTTGTTTGGAATGGCAAGGAACCCAGCATCCATTCCCAAACGTATTCCTGGGCTGCAGCTTTCAGGGCTTTTCTTACTGAACACAATACACCCCGCTAACCCTGACACATCTTCAGAATGGCCCCAGATTGAGCCCATAGTGTGTTTCGGTTTGAAACACAAGGAATGGACAGTGGAAATCTGTACTTGTCAAATGAATCCAGAAGGTGAGGAATCTGCATGTGTGGTTCCCACTATAAAGCACGAGTGAGGTTTGATTGTATGCGGGTGCTTTGCTGGTGACATTGTTGACAATTTCTTTTTTCCCCCCCTCTTCACAGCTACCGCAGCATTGTGCAGCAACAACGCCATCCCATCTAGTTTACACTTAGTGGGACCATCACTTGGTTTTTGTCAGACCTGGACTCACATGCAGAGCAATAATAGTTCAGGCAGACTTTATTTAAATACTCCAACCTCAGACAGAGTGACAAACAAACAGGCTATGAAAATTAGTCAATGAATTCTAGAAAAGAGAAAAACAAAACAGAAGATAAGACTAATAACAACCAAAAACCACTCCAAAAATGGAGGGAAGAAATCACTAATCAAAGAGAAAATAACAGAAAAATCTCTCCGCTAGGAGGAAAACAAAGGCTATGAACTATGAACTCAAAGCGCTCCAAAAGGGAAGAAAAACTAAACTCTGGTCTAGAAAGACTAATACACACGCACTCCTAAAACCGGGGGCTCAGCTGGACTCTGAGACTAAAACAACAAAAACAACCAAAAATCACTCCAATGGAGGCTAACAAAGGGCTATGAAAGAAAACAGAACTACAATGCTAAACTATGAACTGTACAAACAAAATATCACTCTCAAAGAGGCAAAGAATACAGGTTTACGTCATAAAAAAGGCAAGGCAAGGACAAAACGTGGACTATGACGACTGGCTGGGGTGCACGGCATGAACGAGACACTCTGGCACAAGACAAAGGGAGATGCAGACTATAAAACACATGAGGTTAATGGGGAACAGGTGGACACAATCAGGAATCAGGGAAGACACTCCGACCGGTGACACATGAAGGGCAAGAGGAGAGTTAACTTTCAAAATAAAAGAGGAAGTAGTAATTTTTCAAAATAAAACAAGACAAAAACCCAGGACAAGACAAAACCTCACCGCGGTGTGACAGCTTTCAACAGGACAGTGACCCAAAACACACCTGGAGGCTATGTAAGAGCTATTTAACCAAGAGGGGGAGTGATGGAGTGCTGTGTCAGATTACCTGGCCTCCATAAATACCTGACCTAAACCCAATGGAGATGGATTGGTCTGCAGAGTGAAGGCAAAGCAGCCAAGTGCTCAGCACCTCTGGGAACTCTTTCAAGAGTGTTGAAAACGGTCCTACGTGACTATACCTCATGAAGAGTGTGCAAATCTGTCATCAATGCATATGGTGGATACTTTTAAGAATCTAAACTATGAAACTTTCCTTTTTTTGTCTTTTGTGTCTTTTGTCTTTTGTGATTGATACAGTTTCTGTTTGTCTCTCTCTATAATTGACCGGCTATGTTAATGGTCTATGGATCTGAATGAATCCTACACAATAGGATTAAATAAATCAAATTGAATGTACAAATGGGATGACAAAGGCTAAGTGTAGGAGTCATCTCATTTTGTGACACACCTTGGGCGTGAGAACTGTCAAGCATCCCTACATTGTATTACGCAGTTGAATGACAGCTGTTACGAGTTATCCTTTAATCCATTTCTCAAATGATTGGCTCACATCCAGGAATATGGGCCAATTAAAAATGTCAGCGAGGTTTCCATGGCGCCCTATTGTCTGCTGAAACAAACAACGTGGCATGGAGCCCGAGGTGAACTCTGATGGGTCAGATTAATGATTACCTTAACAGAATGAGGATAACAGAATGAGAGACACGTTAGTCACACTAACGTGTCTCTCCAAAGTCCTTGTAAACACAGTACAGGGGTCACGCCACTTTCATTCCTCATAACATAACATAACATAACATAACATAACATAACATAACATAACATAACATAACATAACATAACATAACATAACATGCTTGCTTCCTCCTCTCAGCTTTATATTTACCCTCCATAACCTAACCAATTAAACCAAGAAAACACTATAAAATATTACAAGTCAAACAAAGTCTGAAAAAGTTGTTTGTCCATCCAGTTTGCTCAGTGTTTTTACGTGCACAACAGAGTCATGGCAGCCATCTGCTGGAGTCCTGAGCACTGCCTGTCTGGGACTTAATCTAGCCTGTTACTGACCTGATACCCAGCTCTGGGAGCAGAAGGTTCACTCTTAACACATGAGGAAGTGCAGTGTACCTTAGATAAAATGTTGCCCCTCAATACGCCCCCTCCAAGCATACACATCCTCCACCTTCTGCACACACACACACACACACACACACACACACACACATTACTCATCCTCACCTAACCATCTCTGCCTGCTCCCTCTGCGGTCTGTGTATCTCGCCATTTCTGGCTGGCAGGCAACAGCAGCACCCCTCCTCGGCTCCTCTGTCAGGGTGCACACAGAGGTGCATGTTTCCTGAGCAGCTTGAGCAAATATGGGAAGTGGCGGTGACCCGAAAAGTAACCCATATGTGGCACCCGTGTTGCCTTTTCTTTTTCACCCCAGCACATTGCCAAACTGTTAAAAGTGAACAAGAAAAATAGCTGAAGGACTTTATGTTGCTTTGTTTTTTAAGTAACGTACAGCGGTCAGTGTAGGACACAGCCTGTGACAATGCTGGTATTCATCTCAGCAAAGACGTGGGAGGCTAGTGGGTATGGGAAAGTGTTCCAGTATACATCAAGAAAACCCTTTTTTTTTTTTTAACTGAAGACTTGATGTTATCTTCTTTACATAGTGGAGATGGAGCCCGAGCATCACATGGTAAGGCATGAAACATCACATGATGAGCCCCTGGAGGTATACTGATGTTTTCTCTCTAAATAAATGGGTGATTGGAAAACTTCACAGAAGCTGAAGGGATTTTTGTCCCCTAGGATTTGTCTCGACTTTTCATTTTCTGAAAATCTAGAAATTACAAACACTTGTAAACCAGAGAAAGTTATGTTCACGACCGTGGAAACAGCCTCTAATCGTTGCACTGGCCACAGTGCACCAGCCTCTCTTGTTTCCTTTCTTACCTTACACTTAAAAAACATACAGGAGGTGTTTCATAAACTGCCAGATTTACCACAAACAGTGTCGGAAGGAGAGTGACATGCTTATCAAATTTACAACCACGCCAAGGAACCGCAGCAAGTTGAGCAATTGAACAACAAAAAAAAAGAGCTTACACTGACACGTCCTCATTTCTTTTCTTTTTTTTAATAGTTTCTGATTCAACTAAATAAATAAGTAGATGAGGCTTCCCTTGAAGCCAGGTCGCGTCTCGAATTTGCATCTTTCTAAAAAGGAAAGAGACAAAAAGAGAGGATTGTTGAACAATGGCTTTACTGTGTAACTGCCAGTATTAATAATCCTTTTGTACGCTTGCTTCAACAGGAATATGTTCATGCTGAGGATGACATCAATTTTCAGCACAGTGCACACCTATTAGCCCCCAAGGAAACCTGGAACCAAGAAGCTAAAAAAAAAAAGCAGTAGCATGTATTATTAACGTAATGACAGGCCTTATATCTTTGAAAAAGGTTAATCAGGGTTTAAAGTATCTTATTTTACTGAATTCACATGCAGCTGTTTCGTGAGGATTGAAAGGAGCTACTGTAACTGAGCGTGTTTTTATTGCAGTTGGCCAGCCCTAAAGGCAAGATGATAAATTATATATATTAATATTGTACGTATAATTGCATTGAACTCTGTGAATAGTGAGAATTATAGTAATTATAGTTAATCATAGTTATGTTGTACTACTTGCCAAATTGCTATGATACTACAAAGATTCACTCAGCCTTTCCCTCTTTCTTTTTTTTTTTTCGGTTAAAACTTCCCCAAGTCTGACTAACAAACATTTGGTTACAGTCACTCTCCTTCAATGGTGGGATTTCCTGCTTGTCTCTTATCAGTTAGATCCTGAAACAATGGACTCTGCCCACGCAAGCTTGCGCGCCGGGCTTGTCTCCTCTGAGTGCTGTCCTCCTTGTGGCTTTCCCCTCTTGACCAGATGTCCCTTTCTGGGCTAGAGCCAAATGATCCAAGGGTAGGAAAAAAAAAAAATCAGGTAGTAGCATTGACCGTTACTGTACTTAAAAATGTGATCATGTGAACCTCCATTTCACAAGCAAGTAGAGGTGATCTGAATCACCCGTCTCAGGGGACAACGTGCTACGAGAGTTGTTCATGCACACACATGGTTGGTACTGTACTTGGGAAAATTATAATTGCTGTCATGTCATATGTCTACAGCTATAAAAATGTTGTCACACATTACTGTGTGGAATTTAAGAAAGCTGTGAGATGAGGGCTGCGAGCGAGGACGCAATAAAGGGACCAAAAAAAGTTGAATTGGGAATTCAATATACACAATTTTATTTACATTGACACATGTATTAGCAACACCTCAAATGTACACGGTAACACTAAAGCCTCAGATTTAATAAATATGTAGTAAAATGCAGGGAAACCTTTTTAGATGGGATGCAATTAAATGAAAAATAAACTCTATTATTCTGAAACATCCTGGTTGTCCAGTAAGATATTTTTTTTATTGATATTTCCATGAATATTTGAGATCAGATATGACCAGTAGGAGCAGTTAAGCCTTTCTCGCTGAGGCCGTTACCAAATGAACTGGCATAACTGGTTGAAATAATGTATTAGTCAAAATCAAAACATTTGCCAAAGTGAATCTCTTCTGTTTAAGTTACCATGGTGACAGACACACAAGCAGCTTTTCCAGAATCTACAGTTGGAAAATCTGTCCACACGTAAGAAAATACAGCATAATAAAATTCTGCATCAATGTACCACATCTTCATTAAGATAAACATCTTCAAAAGCATCAACATTACTTTACAATATACGCACATTTATATTTACAAAAAAGACAGAGCAGTAAGACGGTGGGGTTTTAGTAGCCTAAACGACTTGATGAATCTTTAGTAGTGGCACCTCTTGACAGTAATTCTTTTAATTCTGCAATCATACAGACATGCACACGAAGACCAGAAGACATGCTCGCACACACACACGCACACACACACACACACACACACACACACACACACACACACACACGTTCATACACACAAACAGGACACTTTCCTGGTGCTTTTCACAACAACATCCACCAGTGGGAAGAGGGGAATCATAATGGTCTGGACTGATACAGACTACTGGCTGAGAGGTGCTGAAAGTCCCACTTCTGATGGAGGAAACAGCTGGATACAAAGAAGAGAAGGACTGCTAGGAAACCAGCAACTGGTTGGAGAACAATGAGATGACCACACCGAGAATGAGCTCTGTACCGAGTATCGACTAGTCACTCGGCCTTGAAGACCCTCCGTTTTCCTCTCGCTTGTCACCTCAGGGAATGCCGCAGTCCACCGAATGGCATTTCACATGAGCATCGCCTTGACTCTATCCATGATATATGCTGTATATTAGCATGGGCAGAAAAAAAAACAAAAAAACACACCAACTGCCTGTCAGCCAAAACAGAAAGCTTCCCATTTCCTGGTCCTTCACGGAGGGGGAGAAGGTGAAAAGCAGAGAAAACACATCTCAGAAATGGCAGTACCTGTCTCATGCTTGTAAACAAAGATCATACACTGGATGTGGCAGGAGAGCAACGATATAAACCTGAACAGTTATTTACACTTTTACATGAGAACTCTGCAGCAGTCCAGTTGTCAAAAAGTGAAACTATGCACCTGCATTACATGCGATGAAGAGTTACAGGCTTCTCAGAGTGTCTACTTTTGTCTAATGGTTAACTCTGACGCTTCCCATTTCATCATATAGCAATGACTAATATCATCACCTACAGATATGTACACATATACAGTCAACAAGCACATAAATGAAAAGCTAGCGTACCATGTCTATACCACATCTCTGAAGACAACTGTGTGTGTGTGTGTGTGTGTGTAAAGTAATCAAGGGCTGATCCAAGTTCTGTGTTAACAGAGCCAGTAAAGACAGATGCTCTCTAGGTAGTGACATCCGACATTAAAGGAGCAGAAAAGTATCTCCTAATCGACTTGAAGCACTTATGGACTCTAAGCATGACCGACCATGCTGTCTAAATAGCTTATATACCAGTGTCTTTAAATTTAAATTTTAAATTGGCCCCCGAAAAAGTATCTCCTTCATAAAACACAGATGTGAACAGTTGGATATAATACTGACAATAAAAAGAGTAAAAAAAAAAAAAAAAAAAACAGAAAAAGAAACATTAAGCTGCATAACGTGGTGTGTGTACTGATGTGAAGTTCAAGTGCCTCGAGTGCTTTTTTTTTTCCTCCAACAATTGCAACAGCCAACCAAAAATAAAAACGCGACATAAATATCCATAACAGAAAAAAAACAACAACGAATAACAAAACACAAAATGTAAAAAGAAAAAAAAATCCAATAGATAGAAAGAAACAGTTTATATATGCAGAGTACTAAAAAAAAAAAAACAATCTTTATGAAATGTGTAGTAGAAAAAACAGTGTAATAATGTACTTAATGACAGTTTTAGAGTAACAGTTGATGTCCCTCCACCCTCCCCGGGGCCAGAACAGTTATTTGCTATGAGCAGAGAAGCATTAGTCCAACTGTCCTCACTGTAATCAGCAGGCAATAATAGTGATAACAGTAACCAGCCATTCGTCTTTTGTTGTTCTTTCTTGCAATAGCTGGCAATTACCAAGTCAACACATGTTGCTGGTACCGGAGGGGTGGGCGGGTTGTAGTGGTTGGATGGTTTGTGGCGGAACATTTCAGGCACTTTGGGAGGCAGCCAGACGTGTTGGGTGGGTCCTTACACCCGTTGGGCTCTGAGGGTTGTACCTTCCAGGAAGACCTCGTGCTGGACCAGTAAGGGCTGAGTTGGAGGGCTGTTATTGCCGGATGAGTTGAGATGGTGAAAAGATGTGCTCTGAGAACTGGGCTCCTCCCTGGCTCTGGGTGTCACAGGAAGCCTGGAGCTGAAGTTCAGATAAATCTGTTGATAAGGAAGAAGTGAGAAACAGATAAGACAGGGAACAAAGTTTGTGATGGTTGATATTCTCAGATTCTCTCAGTTCTGCAATTTCAAACACCTCAGTGAAGTTTCAATATTTGTCTCGTGCACAATTTGTAACTCTGGTGTTTTATTTATGTGTCATTACGTCATGCAGATACATTAAAAGGAATAGTTTGACATTTTGGAAAAGATACTACTCGTATACTTTAGTGAAGAAACGGCTAGCCTGTCCAAAGAAAAACGAGACTTGTTGGCGGCTCCGCGAGGCTGTTTTAGCTTAATGCAGCGTGCAAAACACATAGTACAGCAAACTTTCATGGCAATATTTGGTCCAGACATATTTGAGTCTGGACCACAGTGCCGTGCCGACTGACTAGCAAAGAAAAATAATTTAGCGTCGAGCTTCTCTAAAGTTCCCTTTAACATGTTCTGTCTTGTTAGTTTAATCTGAAAATTGTGGTTTTAAAAAAAGTCCAGCAGATAATCTCCTCACAACTCTCACAACTAATCATCTCTTTAGTTCAGTTCAGTTAGTTTTTGTATAGATTAACAAACATGATATAACATGCTGAGCATTAGAGGAGCTGGAAGGCTGAATTTATTTTAGCTTTAAGCTTCCCCGTTTAAAGTCTTAATGTTAAGATAAGCTAACAGTAGTCCTGCTTCCATCCAAACGTATTAACCGAATTTTGGGTAATTCGTTCAAAGAAAACACGAATCAATGCTTGTTTGCATGCGATACTATTACATGAATATTAGAAGTCTGTTCACAAGATTTACCAAAACCAAGAAAACCAAGAGAAGAGGTCGCGACAGGGCGCGCAATTTAAAAGAGCGCCTGTGGAAGTTCAACTGGTGAAAAACAAACATTAATGTGAGGATGGTTATATCAGATTTATGTGGAGCCATCATGGATGCATTACAGAGGCGTGGGAGCGCAGTATATTTCTCAAAATGTCGACCTATGCCTTTGAAACTGTCAAAGGACAGTCGTGAAAAACAATGGTGGCCTGCATATATAGCATGAGTAAATCAGACACATGGAGATTTCAAACACATCTGCTCATGCTGTGACAGGCCCCAGACCTTTGCCTAAATTATGTCTGAACACTCGGGAGGTGACCTTTATAAACAGTTTTCCCACAAGAAGTGACGTGGCATTTACATTTAGATACCGAGCGTGTTATTAGCTGCGACATAAAAAAAATCTAAAAGGCAAAGAACCTCTTAAGATCTCAGAGTGAAATCAGCCTGGTGTCCAATACTCTTGGTCTACCACTTTATATTAGCATATTATACATTTCTGTTTTTGGAGGCTCAAATATTGTGTCAAAGGTATCACATAAACCATGTCACATCAGCTTTTTACTGCTTTAGGACCCTGGAGTCGCTTCTATTTCACTACCTCATGATCCAGCTGTGCAGCCTGTAAAGCCTTCTCAGTTCTTTATTTTTAAGGAAAGGAATTTTGAACCTTTGTAGTGAAAGTGAAGAATATTAAAGTGGTGCAACCTACATGTTTAGTGGCATCTGACAGCTGCTGTTCAATCTTTTCCACGACCTTCCTGAAGGGGGGTCTGTTGAAGGGGTCAGGATCCCAGCAGGACCTCATAATCTGATACCTGCACAGCAGCATACGGACACACAAACACCTTTATTAGTCTTCAGTTATTACATCCTCTTTCTTTTTTTGTCTGTGTGTGTATACTGTTTTCTGTTCTCAGTTCCACCATGTCAGTGTTTGTTATACTTGTGAAAAGCCAAATGCAACAGGAAGAGAGCGGGCTGCTATTCAGGACCCCCCATATTGCATTCTTTATAGTCTCACCATCTCCATCTATTCAATCACACCATCTCTCCTGTGATACTTTTACACACACTCACATTTCAATACAACACCTTTAACACGCACTTATATTTCATTTCAGCGATAACTCACATTTCACTGGGTGCAAACTCTGGGGCATCCATCCTGTATCCCTCTTTTATCAGTTTGTAGAACTTGGCATCCACAGGCATACCAGGATACGGACTGTTTCCTACATTCAACGGGGAGATTCAGATTTAAAAAAGATCTCCAAAAACACACAGATAGCCACACGATCGTGTGATAGAAATGTACCTAGTGAGAAGATTTCCCAAAGCAAGATGCCATAGGACCACACATCGCTCTCAAACGTGTAGACGCACTCAAAAATACTTTCTGGAGACATCCATTTCACCGGCAGACGAGCCTGAAAGAAGAGCATTGAGTGATGGAAAGATTAACTCAAGTCAAAGTTTAAATCTTGACCTTTTAAACCTTGGTATGATTTATTTAATTTGAGCTATCTATTTAGTAAAAAGAAATTATTTGATTACGCTAATCCAGCTGACATCATTCGGTCTAACTTTATTGACAAAACTAGTGGAGTTATTGTTGTTGTTATTAAAGACTTTACTCGTCAGTTAGCTCAGTTACCAAAGCAACATTATAAATGCTACTTGGCAGCTTATTTCTACATGAGGACGAGCTAGTTTGTGTGGTGATACCTGATGCATAAATCTTCACAGATAACTTGTGGAATAAGTGCTAAAGATAGTTAAATAGTTCCCAGAAGTCAAAGCAAACTAGACTTGCTGAATATGCATGATGTAAAACATCATCAAGACTAACCTGTCTGCCTTTGCCCTCTAGATATTACTATATATTCCCTAGATGACCTCCTTAGAGGAGTCACTAAGGTAAAAGTCTGCATGTGCAGCAGCTCTGACAAGTAAAGACATGATGGACTTGGGGCAGGGCTGCACCAATAAACTTATTTCATGTTTTACAAAATGACAGTTCCAGTGTTTATTTTCAAATCTTTGGTGCAGACTTACGTTGCCTTTGACTACATAGTTGGAGTCTGTGGTGATGTCTCGGGCCAGGCCAAAATCACAGATCTTTGCCACTCTTCCCTGCGTCAGAAGGATATTTCTTGCAGCCAAGTCTCTGTGGATACACTGAAAAACAAATGCACCACTACCTTTTAATATCTAATGATACATGTTATATAAATGACCAATTAATAATATAACATTAGTCATGAATGAAGTCCGTCTCCTAAAGCAGTTTGGTACTGAGTTTCCACACTTGAATCTGTAACACACAACCACTGACACTGACACATGAGCTTACTGGCCACAGTATCTTGGCTCCACGACTAATAAATTTTTCAACAGCATGCTCCAACATGCATTTTAGATCCGTTTACTAGCTGTGGAAACATGACCTGTGCTCTACATTTGCCATTTTGCAGAAATTCACGTTTCACATCATTTCACATCTGACATCTGATGCTCACATTTTTGGAGGCCAAGAACTCCATGCCTTTGGCCACTTGGTATGAGAAGCTGAGAAGGTCTTCGGTGTCCAGAGACAGACCGTCCTCGTCAAACAGCTCGCTCTCGGCATCTGTCTCAATGTAGGAGCCACCTGAGGAGACAAACGGGAAGGAAGTTTATTTTTCTGAAATGTTACAAATCTTCCTTCAGCTGCTTTTCTGTGTATTTTAAGAAATTTAATGAATGGCTGGCTCGCTTGCCTTTGCGTATCGAGCGCCTCTTCTCAGAGGATGAGCCGAACGGCACGTTGCCAGCAGCAGAAGGCCTCATGGTCATGTAGCCATTCAAGCTGTCACTGTGAAGAGGAAAGGAGCAGTCTGGTCTCAGCTGAGCACAGCCACACATAGGCACACTGCTGTCCAAATCTCCTCCTCCTACGCACGTTCTGGATAGTAAATACTAGTACTGCCTTTTCTCTTCCACACACATTAAACTGCTCTTTATACATACAGAAAAGAACCGGACCCAGCTGCGTCTCTTTGTAGCATGACGTTGCGGTAGTAGCAGTCTTCCTCGCGCTTAAAGCAGATGAAGGATTCCCTCTTTCTGCGGAGAAAGTTAAGGAGGTCTCCAAAGCAGCAGTACTCTGTGATGACCAGTGTGGGACCTGCAGACAAAGAAACACGC
Organism: Argyrosomus regius; assembly: GCA_946959425.1. NCBI lineage: Eukaryota > Metazoa > Chordata > Actinopteri > Sciaenidae > Argyrosomus > Argyrosomus regius. The sequence continues at coordinate 6,271,580 of OX336888.1, forward strand.
CTCATGATAATGATCTTTCCAAATACATGACTCATAGCTCTTTCAAAAAAAAAAGGGGAAATAAAACACTAGAGTGACAGCACGAATCACAACAAAATGATTCACTCCGCAGTATTAAATGATAATGCAGGGCAAACATGGCTGCCGTACCTCCAACTGTGCAGGCTCCCAGCAGGTTGACAATATTCATGTGGTTTCCCAAGTAACTGAGGACTTTCAGCTCTGACATCAGCGCCTCTTTCTCCGTGGAGTGAGCGCTCGCTGTGGGAAAAAAAAAAATTGGAACATTATCAGCATGTGCATAAGGATTAGGAGCATACTGTAGGATGAACTATGATTATATATCATGATCTGGTTTGTGCAGGATAGAAAGGCTAATTAAAGTAAAACACTGCCTGCTAAATATGTTGATGTGGCAGCAGTGTGTAAACCACCAGATAAAAAGTCATATTAGCTGCCTGAACACCTGCAGGCTAATTATTTATTTATTACTACCTCTTTTTTTTTTTTAAGATATTTTTTTGGCCTTTTTGAGCTTTATTTGATAGAGACAGCTGAAGAGTGACAGGAATGTGGGGAGAGAGAGATGGGGAATGACATGCGGGAAGCAGATTACTATGTACATTTGTCAGACAGACAAAATAGTGTTTGTTTGCATGCGTGATGACAGTGCTTACTTTTGAGCATTTTCACAGCCACTGTTATGGCCGAGTCTGCTTTGGAGAGTCCGTAGGCAGTGGCTTCCACCACTTTCCCAAATGCACCAGATCCCAATGTCTTCCCTAAAGTCAAAAAGACAGACACAAAACTGTTATTCCCCATCCTGCTTCCCTCCCACAAACTGGACCAATGCCAGCGTTCCTAGGACAACTCCAGTTTTAGCCCCCAGGCTGTGTACGCAGGCACCAGGACACGCAGGATCCTGTTTAAGGAGGTTTGTTAAAAACAACACCCAGAATATGTCAACAATATCATGTTTGCAGTGAGGGAGTGGGGTTTCATCCTTAATGAGCTGTGGAACTGGTTGGTCGGTAATGATCACAGACATGGCTAAAACCTTAATGCTGTGTCCATATACGCAGAAAACAGGGTGTCTGTCAGTCAGCATGGAGTAGCCTGAGGGTGGCAGCGGTGATGTCATGCCGACTGCACTGTCAGGCTTTATTACTCATACAAACCCCTGTTTATCTCCACGTCAGTCTGCTCCTCTGGTGACATTTCAGTGTGTCAGAAATTACAGAATAATAATTATTATAATCAAATTATGGAATTATAGAGGCCTAGATGCAGCAGCACACGCTACAGGTAGCGTTAATAAATGAGTCCAGGTCACTCACCAAAGCGCAAGTTGTTTCGAGGGAACTCCCACTGGTGATCGTACGGTAGCTGGGTGGGGTCAATATACACATAGTTGTTTCCATGGATGCCCTCGATAACTTTCCACTGAATCTGGTATTCAGGTTTCTGGTATGCATTCGAACAAAAAGGTCGTGGGACATAAATTACAAATTAAGTCAACATGTCACGAATTTCTGAAAGAGGGTGTGCCATGCAGTGCTGTCTTACCTGCATGTACTTGTAGACCAACATGATAAGGACGAGACAGAGGATGCCTGCCGCTGATACAGAGCCAATTAGCAGAGGGGTGAACAGATCATGAGGAACAGTCCTCTCTGCAGGGAGATAAATATGACCGTATCATGTTAGATACACGATAACTTTAAACGGTTTGCCGTGTTTACACTCTAAACAACATTGCAAATATGCATTAAGGTAAGCCAGAGAGGGCTAAGTCACAGTGAAGCTCAATTTGGCCAAATCACAGCAAACTAATCCAATTATGTCTACACACTGAAGAGCTTTTTGCTTTGTTTGCAAATTCTGCACTTTATTTGGTTTTGTCGTTGCATTTCTGTTGCTTTTACAGCTGTGGCGGTGAGTGATTATATGTAATCAGGGTTGTGTTCCTGTGTGTCTGTCTGTTTGTGATGCCTTATTGTTTTGCTCCTCTGTACAGTGGGGTGTAATAAGCTCTTTAGAGATAAGAAGCTTTCTCTCCACTTCAAATCTGAGAATGCAGAGTCTGCAGGAACTAATCCCCTGTAAACCTGTCAGTGGTTTCTAAAGCTCGATGTATTCTCTGCTGCAGCTCACTGACACCTCCAAGCCTCCCACAGCCCCAGAATGCCCAGCACCGCCAGGACTCCTACTGCGCTCCACACTCTCAGCGCCTCCGCCTGGTCTGCTGTTACTCTGTGAAGCACAAAAATCCTGGCCACACGCTCCCATAGGCCTGTCCTGCCTGGCCACAAACACTCTCCTCCTTCATAATGCTCGCCCACATACCCGCTGTAGCCACAGTTAGCCCCCTGCGTCCCGCATAAACCTGGGTCTCCGGGCTCAGGCGGGGACAACTTTGCTGTGCTTTCAGTTCCTGCACACCTCACACCACTTTGAGGACATTGTACAGCAGATGGGGAAGCCGTTAAAGCAGGGCGGATTTGGAGTCATAAAGTAAACAATGGACTAAAGCTAATTCCTATCTGTAAGCGACAACATCTTATCGTAGCCAATCATGTTGAGGTATCTCTCCTTGCTAATGTTTACCTAACAGATTAGAGACGACCAAACTAGTTGTAAGACCACATGTATGGGTTAATCCTTGGCACAATCGTGTTTGTAGTAAATATTTGGTGGTGAGGATTAAATCTAATGTGGGGTTTACAAAGGAGCAGAGCTACTAAGGTAACTTTGTTTTTAAGTCCACAGAGCTGGGAGTCCCAGATTTAGTTTTTACATCATTTAGATGACTCTACTAAGTTTTAATAAAGCTAACACAGGTGGGCAAAGATATGCAATCTGAAAAGAGGAGATTTTAATGGGTGTGTGTGTCTTCTCTTGCATATTAACTCTGTTGTGCTTAACTTTAATCTGAAGGCGAGGACATGGAGAGGATTACAGCAATTCAGCAACAAAACACGAGACTGACAGGCGCCACCCTTCAATATCATGTGGCCCCAGTTTAACGTGATGCGTGTACTCACTTACGGACTGCATCCTACTTTATTTATGGGGGCGTTCACATTTAGATGACTCACCGCTGATAGAAAAGAGCGTGTACGCCTGCTCTCCCTCCACCGTAGCCACACATTCCAGAGTACTGAACCTTCCCCTGCTGATGTTCACCCGACTCTCCACCTCCGTCTTCCCAAACATGGGGCTGAAGAGCGTAACGGTGATGACATTGTGTTCCTCCTGGGTAGCATTCATCTGTTGGGAGCACCTGAAGGCAGAAGATTATACATTGTAAACAAAAGACTGACGGGGTCATTGAGCTATTCATCGATTGTCTCTTGTCAGGACACCCAGGCATTTCTCACCTAAGTCTCTCAAAGACACACATTCCTTTCCTGATTCCTGAAAACACTTTACACAATATGAAAAACCACAGACGCAAGTCCTCAGATTTCAGTAAATTGCCAGCAGTTAGTTTCCCCAGACGTCATAATAATAGTGGAGAATCCCTTCTGTGCTCATAAAATGAAGGGGTGAAATGAGTAACAATAGCCCACCCCTCCCTATTTCACACCACAAAAAGCAGTTGTTGTCTCGTGATTGGTGCTCTCCGGTCATGAGCTCACTCAGGTCACATTACTTTCTGTTTTCCGTACATCCATTCACATGTCTGCATCTAATGAGTATTAAGTGGATTTAATTATAATTAAAGTTTGGATAATCACTTATGATTCATTGCCCGTGCTGCTTGGGATTGGTGTTACTATAGCAACCAGGTGCTCCTCCTTCAACACACTTTATGTTTGACACAACTCCGGTTGCATCCAAGCAGACGTCCTGGGCCCCTACCAATCACAAATCAATTTACTCCAATCCCCAGTCACATGGAGGGGGGGTGGGGGTCGTCTTATCACTATCGGCCAATCGCAAGTCAGCCCCTTCAAATCCCACAATCCCTCATTACGCCGTCATCATCATTCCTCTATCCAGTATGTCTTTAGTGTGACCTTTAGGACCCTCGAGATGCTCTTCGTGCGAGTTTGAATGTGAAAGTGCAAATAAAGCGCAGATGTATAATGATGGACGGATGCTTTGCAATAAATGGGTGGTGCTTTGTACAAACATAGAGGAGTATGTCAGATAAAGAACCGAGCGCAGTTCCTGAAATTAAATCAGTTTCTACAAACTGCGTGAGAGCTGCTAAATGACCTAATTACATAAATGACGTATTACTGAACAGACACCTTGTACCTACATTTAAACAAAAGCCATCATGTTTGTTAGCAAACATGAGTATAATAGCTGCTGTTGATTTTGGTTGGGCAGTTTTTGTTTTGTTTAGTCAGTTTGTGATGATGACGATGACCAGACCAGTCTGTCTAATATCAGTTTTCAATCCCTGTAATTACTTTAGGCTGCAGTTCAGTGCAAGTCCATTCACTTGTTACACAGTGTTTCTATGTGATATAGCGTGAATGTAATATTTAATATTCATTCCTAAATAAGCAACAATCAAAGTTTAAAAAGAATCATTTAGTTGTTACGGTTAGGGTGAGGGTGTGGCATGATTTGATTGACCACAGCCTGGGGATGTTTGGTATGACATCATATTTTCCATCTTAACCCCGCCCACTGCAAACCAATAAAAAAAAAAAAAACACCCACGCTGTTCTAAAACTGCACCCACTCACTGATTGTAAGAGGCTAATTGCGGTCTCACCTGGCATAGGGCTGCTCACAGTAGTACCAGGTGATCCGCGGGGCAGGGAACCCCTCCGCCACACAGCGTACCTGTCCATCCACTGGCCCCTCATGGGATACAATCTCAGGTTTACCTAACAAACACACGTTAATGTCAGAATATGTCAGCTCGGTGAGGTGAAGTAAAGAGCAAGACCTCATTTCACACAAAGCAAAAGGTCAATGAAACCTATTCCCACGTGTCAGCTACTGAAGAATAATGCATTGCAGATGAATGGAAGTCAACATGTGACTTAAGGGAACAAAAAACCTTTTAAAAAAAAATCTATGAGACAACTTACTGATCACAAAGATGGTGAATGTGTGGTTTACTGACGCGTCACCATTGGAGGCTTGAAAGGTGTAAACTCCACCCTCTGACATTTTCAGCCGCACCAGCCTCAGCTCGCTGCTGTACCTAAACACAAAGAAATTAAATGTTTAGCATGAGTGCATTCATCATTCATCAGTAATGCTGCCTGAGAGAAACAGAGAGAGATATTTGCATTTAGATTATCTTTTGTTTTACTTCTACTCTGCGTGCACATGCAAAGTGTTTCCAAATCATGTTCGAGGCTACTTTAGAAGTTTCTCACACTTGATATGGATTTATTGACTTTTTAACATTGTGAAAAGGGGTTAATGTTTGTGTTCCCTCATGTACCATTTGCTTTAGGGCCTCATATCCAATAGAGCCTTAAAGGTCATGTCCTATACTTCTCATACAGAAAGAAATGCTTAAAACAAACACCATGAAACATAAAATAAATTATGTTGAACATGCAGCCTCAGATAACATTATATAATATATTTATATCTGCAGCACAGAGGTATTTTATTGCAGATATTTCATGTTTTCTTTTCCATTTATATCCTGACTGTTCCAGTTTCACTAAAAACCCCTGGGGCGTTTTTTAAATTTCAGCTGTATTTCTCAGGGCATCGTGACAAGCTCAGTTGTTACATCATCACCCCCACTTACCAGAAGCTAATCCAAAGGTGTTAAATTCCACCGAGCGAGGATAATGAATATTTTCACCTATGTGGCGAAACTAGGGCAACTAAAAAAAAAAAACGTGTGTGTTGTCTCACCTGTATTCATGGCTGTGTGTGGTGATGACATGGTCGGTTGTGTTGCGCAGCTCTTGGCCCATGAAACTCCAGGAGATGGTGTGCAGCTTTGGATAAGCCTCCATGTCAATGTTCAGAGGCAAACTCTCGCCTGAACGGACCTGTATGGTTCTGTTGCCCGCAGGCGTTAAGTTGATAAATCCTTTTTCTGAAAAATAAGGAAATGAGATATTGTTACAGCATTTGCAGAAGCAAAATGAAGCCATAGAGAATGTGATGTGAGTGATATTAGCCTTGAGATTTACAGGCATGTATTCATCTCTGTCAGCACCAACATTTAATTGCATGTTACTGTTCTCAGTCTGCCTGTGCTGATCTTCCCTTGTTGTTCTGCTGTCACCTGTTGCTACCTTGCTATTACCAGTCTGTCCTCATGTTTCTGCATGCACATTGTTCATTGTGGTTAAGTTTTCCATTTAATTTAGGTATTTAATAAAGTGCGCAAGCTTTTTATGTCTGCATGCTTCTGCTTTGCATGTTTCAGTTCGTGTCTAAACTATGTTGTCTTATTTAGTCCCTCATTTTAAAGAGTTTTATATGTGGATTAGCATTCTGAGACTCTGGTTGTCCTGAATAAACAAAGTATATTCTGTTTTTAGGGTGACTTTGTAACATCTACAGATGAAAACCTCTTGGCTAACTCTAGTGCATTTACAGAAGTGTTTTATTAATGTGCTGTTAAAATAAAGAAATAATAAAAAAATATAAAGACTTCACAGTCTCAAAGTCGTTCCACAACTCATACTCAATATCACGCCACGTGTATATTTAAAGCAAACTTTTGGCACTTTGAATATAAAATACACTTATTTACATTCTGGAAAGTACTATGAGAAGAGTGATATCTCTCTCGTGTGGCTATATGAAGCTGTGGCTAGCAGTTGGTTAGCTTAGTATAAAGACTCAAAACAGTGAGAAACAGATAGCTGGGTTATTTTATTAAACAAATGAGATATGACATGTTAATTAGTGAGCAGTTGAGGCACAGGTGGGAGCTAAACCAAACTAACCGTTTCCCTGTTTCCTATTGTTAAGCAAACCGACTGTTGGAAATAGATTCATGTTTACCTTGATATCAAACGTTTCATCTAACTCGCGGCATGAAATTTACTTATCTTCCTAACCTCTTCCTTTGAAATTCAGTTTTTATGAAAATTGGGAGACTTTAAGCTGCTGAGGAGAGAAATTAAATATCAGGAGATTCAACACAAGAATGACTGACAGGTCACACTTTCTGCTTCCTCATTGGTCCGTTCAATTTCCACATATTTCAACTTCACACGTAAAGCTACGTAGCAAATCTCTCCGAGTACTCACCATAAACGTCGAGCCACACTGATTGTGTAGTGACACCTTTTTCGTTCTCGGCTTCACATGTGTATCTCCCGCTGTCTTCCGGTCTGACCGCTGCGATGTGCAACATGGCGCTGCGCACATGGGTGAAGTGCTCCGTCAGGATACGTGAAGCACCGTCAACCTTTGCTGGTTGCTGTGGATACCAGACGGCACCCTGTCAACGCCCAGAGATCTCTAGAGATTAACCCCGTCTGCGTGTCTATCCTTGTCAAGCACACAAATACTGACACAGACGCTCAACTGCCTGCATGCAAGGACACAACACGCACACGGTCGCTCACACACAACAGTCCATGCAGCTAAGATCCTTCAAGCTTAGGCAGCGTGAACTTTGACCCCTTTCACTCGCGCTCATAAGAACAGACAACCACTGATACCAAGGATGCAGGAGAAGCAATTTGGGGAAAATTTAAGTTTAAAATGATAAAATCAAATATTCAATTTGTGATTTTTCTCTTGATTGATTCAGTTGTGACAGCTTAATTGGGGCCAATTTTCAAACAATAGTTACTGCAGCTGACGTTAGGGTGGCAGCTGGTAGTTTTTTTTGTGATGGGTAGAAATCCAAAGGACAGCTGATATTCAGTGGTTGACTCTTCTTAACTTATAAGTCTATCTGTCTGTTAAAACTGATCAAAACCCTTTTAAATCTTACAAGACTACAATCAATCTACAATCAGTGTGTAGTATAAGAAACTTCCACCGACAGCACAGAAAAGAAAAGGGAGAAGGGTCTCACCGAGCCAGGTGGGGTGACCCACTGTAGTTTGATTTCTCCGTTGACGTTGGAGGTGTTGCAGGGGAGGTAGAGACTCTGATTCTGGGTAAGAATCACTCTTTTGGGCGCCTGCATCTCAATCACAGGAGGAGCATTGGGAACTGAAAGGAAATAATTCAAGAATTTTCAACCTGCGTGTGTGTGTGCCAGAGGGCGTTTGAAGCAACAACTCGCATGCATTTACACCACCTTACCTGGTTTGACTGTCAGAAAATAGTGATGCGATTTCACATGCTGTTCCCCAAGTATTCCTGCGCACACATAGCAACCTTCGTAGGCCTTTTGTGTGTTGTGGATGATGATGCCTTGCTCCAGGTTTGGAGAAAACTGGAGACCAGAGGCCAGAGCTTTACTGGAACATGTTTCCAGGCGTAGGCTGTCCAGACTTGGATCAGTTGCCAGGCAGGGGATGGAAGCAGTATTTCCCTCGCGAGTGAGAATGTTGAACACCATTGATTTTCTGAAAGGATTTTCAGGATCTGCCAAGAAAAATGTAATCACTCATCAAAGGTGGTGTCGGAGCTGTAAACGGAGGTACATGCCAAGTTGCTGAAGCTTTAGTTTGAGGCAGGTGGTGGTGTAACACTTTTTTGTTAGTTTGACTCCATCTAAAGAAACCCGATGACGTCTTGAAACCTTACTTTTCATGCTATTTATGACTGGCATCTTGGCCATTCAATACATTAATTACCTCTGTAAAGAGTAGCCTAGCCTTTGTTTGTAGTGGCAGGGTCCGCCATTCCTGTGCTGGATTCAAATTACTTTAACATGCACATTGGATATTAAGAGGTGGTAAAAACCTGATGGAAAGTTGGCCTGTTTCATGGGTTCATTTGAGAAATGTCTCTTTGTTACTCCAAACTGACTTGATGTTTTTATCTGCCGGCATTCATCATCTATCCAGTGCTGCAGAAGCTTCCAGTTTTTGACCTCCAGTAGCACTGTTCTCATCAATACTCCAACTTTTACACCGTAGCCGTGCATAAAACGGGTTTGCAATAATTTTGGGGCGTTATTCTAAAAACAGGTGAGTAGAAACTTGTTTACTGAAATCAGCCTCACTGTTTACAGTCCACTCAGAGCTGCATGTCACTGCTAATGCAAATGGAAGATTTCCTACTGCTGCTGCCACTGCTTCACATTAAAAGCGCTCAGCTGGCTACGTAGCATGTGGATCACAACAATGCAAGTTTGGTCAGCTGCACTGTAAATTCTCTTATCATGTATTTCTGATAGTTTGCATATTAAACTGGACTTGCTGTTACCATAGTAACTATTATCTAATCATCCAGAGCTGAAATGTTTTAGCCATGTCTGATTTTTTTTTTTCTTTCCAAATTTGGAGAATTAACAGGTGCAACGACTGCCCTGCCAAACCGGCTGCAGCTTTATTTGATTAGATTTAAAGTTTCTGTGCACAGGTTTGTCAGCTGACTTAATGTTATGCTACATTGTGAGCCTTTCATCTTAAAAGCAGCCAGTGTTGCCTCAAAGGTAAATAGATGTGTGGATTGAGGATTATGATCAGCACATGATTTAAGCCTGCAGAGATGGCAGTGGGCCAAGAGGATGTGGAGTCACATAGAGAAGGAAATACAGTAAAACTCATGCACTCAATAAATAGCTGTATCTCTGTACCTGTCCAGGTCAAAATTACAAACACCTTCTTCTGCAAAAAACACCCACACACACTGCTCCTTGTCACCACAGAGAGAAATGCCAAAACATTTCCTCTGCTTCACTCTGCAAACTTGCTCTAGATTTCAGTTCTCTTTCTTCTCTTTCTCTCACAAACAAACACCACATGATCTCAAACATGTCATCACCTAAAAGCACTCTTTTACATCCATGTACCTTTCACATAGACGTAAATGGAGGCTTGCTCCATGGAGCTCTCCTCCAGGCAGATGTAGCGGCCCATGTGAACAGGCTGGGCCCTGGGGATGTGCAGTATCGACATCCCATCGGTCTTTTTCTCTCCCCGCACCTTCGGCCGCTCTTCTCGCTGCCACTGCATCGCCTTCAGACCCTGGCAACGCAGCTCAAAGGGTGCGTTGAGTGAGACGACAATGTGGGAGCCGGAGGGGGTGATGGTGGGCTTGGTGTTGCCTACGATGGGATAGAGAGATAGAGAAATCACCTGCATATCAAACACAATAAAATCCTGATAAAACCATGTTTAAAAGTTCACCACACTTGGGAGGAAAGCATGCATGATCACGGCAACATTGCTGATGTTTACATTCACAACAGTGAAAAGTGAAATGCAGTTCAAAGCCTTGACAGATTTTAAAATCCCAGGATTTTGGAGAGTTAAGTTGCGCTATGGGAAGAAAACATTTTCTCAGCGCTGTGAAATAAACATGTGTCAACACCTACAACCCAACATGATTCCTGGTGATTAGAATAGCTTAAAGTTACAATCACTGATCCTAAAGTAAGCAACAGGATTGAACAAGAATCTTAAAACACAAGATTTGTCCCGGTGCTCATTTCCAGATTGATTGAAAGGTCTTTGTATAAACAGATTAACCATTGGTTCCCAACATTTAAGGCTTGTGACACCTTAAAACAATGCAAAGTGTACTTGTGAACCCTGAGCATGAGTTAAAGCCCCAGTGTGAGTTTGTATGAACGAGATTTAGAGACAAAACAGTTGATATGTAAATATGCAGTATGTCAAAAGTAAAAGCAGATGATAGAGCTTCAATAATTTTGTAACCCATCAGATTTATCTTTGGACCTCTTGGAGGGTTCCTAGTTTGGAACCACTGAGTTAAAAGTTTGTAAGTCAATCATCTGAGAAGCACAATCATCCTTATTTACAGCTCCAACTTTAATAGGTGTGATTATATTTGTACTTATTGTTTAAGAAATGACAGACTGAGCCTTTAAGTTCTGACTATCATCATAATGCAGGTAAAGAGGCTTTGTGTGACAGCAGGGCTTGAAACCTCACCCTCTTGACATCTGAGCAGAAATCTGTAATCGCCGGGGAAATCAAGTAATATTATGCAGAAGTAAACATGCATTCTCCCACATATTCCAGTCCATGGTATTAAATAATACAAATGTGTGTCCAGAGGATTGATTTCTGAAGGGGGCGATAACCAAAAGATTTAATCTGCTGCACCAACTGAAAACAGGTGGGGAAAGTGAATGAGTAATATGTTTTGTTCCCCTCGAAAACACCACAAAGGTGGGAGCAATCCACTTAAAAGATTCCTTCATTGCTCCAGTCTGCACTCTTATGATTGGACACAGATAATATACTGTAAAGGGAGAAAACGTGGGAAGGGTGTGGTGGCAAGAAAGACTCATCTGAAATGCGTAAATTAGCTGAATCACAGAACAGCAAACAGCTATGTATCATACATAGATGTGTCTGTTTAGAGACTGTTAATGTCAATGCTAATGACCTCTGTGTTTGCACAGGCTCTGCGTCTATGCGTAAATATTTGGCTAACACCTGTGAAATTTAACGTAAAGATTTGGTTAGGACCATGGCAGGGGTGGAGATCGAATTCACAAGTTCTCAATTATTTAATTTTATTACATATTTATTTATTAAATCATCATAAAGCACCAGAAAACATGCTAAAAGTCAATAATGTGTGAAGCCTGCTAAACTGGCTTAACTTCATGGTGTGCCTTATTGCATCACATGACAGCCCAGTCTGTGCACAACGCATGGAGATGTGGCAGTCATTCAAAATTGCCCTGATGATATTATCACGGCGTAAACATCACAGGTTTCCCATGAGCGCATTAGAAACTATCAGACTGTCGATCAGATTTACAAAGAAAATAGATAAGTGTCTATAGTAAAATAATAAGTTCAGCTGATGTCGCCCTGCAGCTGCAGGCGCACCGAGGAGAGCAAAGTTGAACGGCAGCACTTTTTTTTTGGCAAAGGTGGTGTGTATGTGTGTGTGTGTGTGGGGGGGGGGGGGGGGGGGGTGCATGTGTGTGTTTGTGAGTGTGCCAGTACAGCTTTCCATAAATTTGCGAGCTATCTCTAGGGAAATTCCAAACTCTGTTTCCTGACAAAGAATTTTAAAAAAAAGCTGCCTTTGAGTGATAGACTCTCATATAAACAGACCCCCTGCAATAATAATAAAAAAAAAGAACACACAGAGAAGACAAAAAGGCAGTAAAAATACAATTAGTCGAGGTGTTTATGGGCATTGACCTCTGCAGCTAAAATTCTGAAGATGATGCCAAGCCGTAATAGTTGCAATGTGTTTTCTAGATCCACCATCTAAAGGGCGAAGCACACAAACCAACAAACGAGCCAGGCTGCGGTGCAAATATTCCGTGTTACAGCCACACATGTGACACTATTTATCCAACAAGTGAGAAATTACATAGGAATGCAAACTAGTTTGTGATAGACTGGCTGCTCGTTTGCATGCTTCCTAGGAATCAGGAGTTGTCATTGTATTTCCATAAAGACGGTTATGCGCGGCTCAAAGCGGTGCCAAACCGCATGAACCTGTCGCCTTCACCTGGCATAACACGACCAAAAAGTCCCCTCTCATCGCACTCGTGTCTATCAATCAGCATCTCACCGTTTGATCACTTTTGTGTGTGTGTTAGTGTCGCCCCTTTTCCCCTGAATAAAACATCTATTATTAAAGTAGCGCGCTCGCATCCAGATCATCAAGCCAAAGTATCCACTTTCCTCATCAGCTTTCAGTGACTTCAGGTTGTTTTATCGGCAGCCTTCTTAGCTCTCTCGTTGCACCACTTCCCAGAACAAAGAAAGAAGTATGGTGAAATGCATCACGAAAGGCGACGCGGAGCAAGTGTAGCCAATTCACCATAATGTGGATTATCTTATAAACACCCGCAGTCACTAAAAGGTATTCGACCCCCCCCCCGTGTTTTTGGTTGTACCAAAGTGCAACAGCAACAAGTTGCGTGCGTAAACTGGCACATCAAGCGCAAAAAAAAAAAAAAAAAAAAAAAGGCTTACCTGGATGGAAGGTGAACTGTAAAAAGACAGACAGCAGTATCCAGTGGTATTCCATAGTTATTATTCCATGGGTCTAGCTGTGAAGGTGAGCCTGTGCCTTTCTGGTTAAGGTAGCTCTACTCTACTCTCGCCGAAGCGCGTCGGAGTTGTGGGAAGTTGACTGCGGGCTCCTGTTAGACGCACTTACAAGTCTTTAAAGGCACAGATGCTCAGTACGGCCTCGCAACAGCAGCAGCAGTCGTCGTCTGTCTGTAAACATGCTGTTCGCCTGGAGCGCGCCAGAGGGGACGGACGGTATGGGTCGACCAGGTATCTCTGACTGACTGTGACGTCAAACAACATGTTTGTAGGAGCCAGTGGTGGAGCCAATTAATTCACACATTACACACTGAAGATGCACAGGGAGGGAGGGAGGTGTTTGGAGACTGAGAGAAAAATGAGCATAGAGACAGATCAAGACAAAGAGAGTCCACTTTTTACGCGTCTTTATGGTCTGTCCTGGTGAATTATGCGGCCATCTGCAAAATAATCTGTTCATCTCGCCTACATGAGCCTGTTGTTCTGGTACAAAATAAATAAATAAATAAATAAAGCTCAACACTTATCTACACCAGCTTTCAGCTGAAAGGAATGTGTTTGCTACAATCAAATTTTCTTCATTCGTTTTGTTTGTTTTCAGCCCTGAAGTGTGAGGAGAAGACCACATAACGTGCCTTTGTCTTTTGCCTCCTCCTGATAATGCGCGTGACTTTTGTGAACACTCACAGGCTTCCAGAGCTGGCCTGTTTTGTTTTTTTTGTTGGCTGTCAAACACGCATACCATGGTGACTACTCTCTAATGGTGCATAATGTTGATGGCAATTAGCATTTAAATATTTTATTGAAAACAGCTGTTGTTTAAGGGCTTTATCACGTTTGCCTCTAAGTTATTACTTTAATTGTCCATAAAAGATCACACCACATACTGAGACCCAGTTTGAGTGACTTTTTAGGAGAAATCGAAATTGCATTTTTAATGTTCTTGTACTAAATATATAAATATATAACTTTAAGACATGTTACGTCTTCACAGTTGTGCATTTTAAATTATTTGACTTGTTGTTGCACACAATTTGGCACACTTATAGGGAATATTCAGCTATATATAGCTGGACCAAACGACTATTATTCCCTCTCATGGGAGTCCTGTAATTAAAGGTCAGAAAGATCTTAAAGAGCTACTCCAGCAATTCAGTTTGCAGAGCCTGGAAGTTGGGAGGACTTGACCAAGACTGAATTAAGAAAAGGAAGAGCAAAAGAGAATTTTTAGTCCATACTATGATCCAAAAACACTGGATCCTGCTTCCCGTAATGCACCTCATTAGCATCTTTCATGGATGTGCCATGCAAAACACAAACAGCGTGCTTACTCTCTGATTACTAGATCATACACTCTTCCAAATGAGCCGTAACCACTCTTACCTACTGTCCCCTTATCTTTCAAACTCCAGAGCCAACTAAGATATCACGCAACAGTTTATTTCCCAGTTGTTTTGTTTCGCCCTGTCTCTGTAACAAGTAAGCCAACTTTTATGTTTAAAATTGGAGGCGTGCCCCTTTAAAAGTCATTAAAAAGATGTTTTTTTGGTCTAATTTAAAAGCAGCTCGGTAAACCACAGATATTCTAGTTATTCTCCACAAGTTGTAATTTGGACTACTAATTTCTGCCTTTATTAATTTATGTGTTTATTTATGTGTTTATGTATAATTCTGTGTTGGTACAAACAGGCAGAGAAAAAAAAAAAGAGAAAGATGGTCGCCAGATGCAAATGACTTACGGTTATGGGTGTGATCTAAACTTAAGCCAGCCCATAAACCAAACACCCTGTGTGATTGATGCGATGCTTGGCCTGCTTGTTCAACAAGTGACAACAAACATCTCCTGTGGTATTTCTAACCTGAGGTCATTAAACGTTCTCCCAACCCACTTAAACAAACATGATATACGATACGCATCTAAGAGTAAAAGGTAATCAATCCAAACCCCAAAAACGTGGCTAAAACAACATGCGGTGGATTCTCGTAACTTCATGTGTACTACTGTTTAGTAAGCGCTCATGAGATACCAAACATAGGTCATGAGTCATATGCAAATCTGTCCTCATACTCTCACGGTTCCGGACACATCACAACAGTACGTTGTGTCTTGCCAACATTGCAGGTACGAGCCACAACAATCTCGAGCCTGAATAGATTCTTTCTGTCATTTAATATCTTCCGGAATGATTTCTCATAACGTGAGCACCACAGAGGCTCTAATGGCTTACACACACTGAAACCAAATCTCTAATTTAACTTCCTCGAAGCATTAACTCCTGTAAAAGACCCATCAATTATCACACATTGATTTTTCCATTCACATAAATGACTTTTGGGATAACAGAAAATGATTTTTGTCTGATCAACATGTGGAAATAAAGCTTGTTGTCGAATCCACCAATGAGAGCATTTTTGTCACAGTTTTTTTTAAATGACTTGTTAGTATCACTTGTTTAATTCAGGGTTATGGGTATATAAGAGAGCATCGTTATTAAATCTAATAAATCACAAGCTGCTTTTAGTGGAATAGCCTGGACATTAATACAGAAGAAGCAGCTTCCTTTTAGACCAAACAACTGAAATTAATAGCTGATGTCGAAGTAATCTACAGCTAAAAGAAAATCCAAAACTTTTAAATACATTTGTAATAATATTTATTATACATTTATCATAAAAACGCAGTCCGTATCACCTTGTCCACGTTTCTCTAAACGTAGTAGCTGTGCAAAAGCAAAAATACACAGTCCACTGTCTGATAAATGTGCAAATCAGTAGATGTTTTGTAAGAGTTTCAACATAGATAATGAACATAAAACAAATTTTGTTTATTTTGTGTACAGTAAGAGCGCTGTGTCTACCCACAAAAACATGATGAGTCATGTTAGGCTGTTTAATCTCCCCTGTAAACGTCAAAAACAAAGACTTTACTGTGTCTCTCTGTCCAAAACATTTCCCCTGATGTGTTTGTGGAAAGCGCAGGGAAAGGCACAGTGATACCGGGAGAGGGAAGTAGGAACATGATACTTGTCTTCATGCTAAATAATGTTTGTCCAGTCCATACCCGCCCATTTATGAGCAACGGACTCCAGAGTGCCCAGCTTTCAGTTTTGATAAAGTCGTCAGGCTAACCTTGTTTTTTCCTGAGAGTTATTTCAAGATGCATTTGATGAACAGATGAAGGGATAGAGGATAGAGGCTTGTTAAAACTTGTTTTAGGCTGTCAGTACCAACTTTTCCTTGTTCATAGGATGTAGGATAAATGACACTAAATGCCACTTATAATCATGCCATAATTAAGAAACAAAGAAATAAAACTGAGGAATAAAACACTCCAGTATACATACAGTATGATGTCACTTCTTACTTCATATTATATATATGAAGTCTGTCAAAGTGATTAAATGAAATAGGTGGAGTCACAGAGGCACCCTGTGATATCAGGGGGGAGACAAATAATGAGCACAATCAGTGTAATGTCCAGTGTGTGTAAGAAACTGCATGCAGCTCTTATATAAGAAGTCCCTGTTGTCGTATTTTGTTTCTTTATTTCTACATCTTCTCGTGCTTCTCCCAGTCTCTTTTGCAGCACCTCATCGTAAGTGCACTGAAATCCATAAACCTATTTCACAATCGGGGTCGATTTAATACATTTTGTTCTCCAGCAGCCAGCACTGAAAGAAGTTGTCTGTGATTATGTACTCTGTTGTCTGTAATCACTGTTCAAGTAAGGGCTTGCGACCAGGTGACAAGACAAACAGTAAATGCTGTGCATCTATGGTACAATTTACATTCCTTTATTTTGCTGTTGGTTGTGGTTACGTATGCAGTTTCGACAGGAAATGTAAGGAACAAAATGATATAAGACACATCACCTCTATTTCGCGATACTCTGTGAACAAAGAATAATGATCACACAGGGAGGTGACAGAGAGTTGGCTGCTTAGCATTGCTAGAAATGCTGAAAACAAATTTTATTTCCTTCTAAGAGAAAGCAGATGTATGTAGCACTATGTACTATGTCTGCCATGTTTTTGAAAAGCTTAATCCTTCTCCTGCAATGCTCTCAAAGGACAAAGCAGAAAAAACAAAAAAAATCCAGACTGAGACCGCTGGCTAACTAAACACTTCCACGTACATCACATGCCTGCAGTTAACAATTAAAGTCTTGTAGCAGTGCCCCCTTGATACATGCCTACCCTCAGACTTCTGGCAGTTTTTTATGGTCTCATTTCCCACAAATTCTGCTAATTGCTCTATAAACGGATGTGTGTTTGTATGCTTTGTGAAGGGTAAAATTAGCTCATCATCTGTTATACATCAAAATTAAACAGCACCTAGATATGGTTTAGTTCTGCTTATCAGAATGTGACAAGAGGAATGAAAAATGGAGGCATTCACTGCTGGAAAACATTGTTATTCTAAGGAAAAGGAGGACTTAATTACAGTTCTAACTAAGCATGTCAAAGGCCTGGAGATTATAAAATGGTGACTTTAGTCTGATAAAGACCAGCAAAAAGACTAAAGAAGAATGTAATGAGCCTGCACTGATATGCCAACTTGTCTTTATGTCAGCTGACTAAGAGTCACCATAAACATATTCACTTTGATTAAGTATTCCAGCATCCATACAACATAATGTAATGTTTTGGGGACACAGGTGAGGGTGTGCCTGTTAAGAAATAAGCATTAGCAGTCTCAAAAGTTATTCCCAAAATGTATTCACTGATGTTACTCCAGTTGTATGAATTATTAACATTATCTGCCTGTGGTGGTGACATTTGGTGAGAGTTTACAGCTGTTGACTGGTAGTCATGTCTGCTAGCTAAAAAATGTAGTGTTCGGTCTCATTTTCTGACCCTGATGTGGAAATGTGTAAAAAGTTCTGTAATGCTGACAAAAGAAAAACCAGAGTTGCTTGCACAGACTCCTTTAGGGATGGCGGTGAAATAGAAAAAGGGGCATATCTATAGTGGACAGGATAAGGCAGGGTTAGGGTTATGTTTAGAGTTTAATTCTTCCCAAAGGTCACTACAGAGTGACACATGGGCCAACAACAGGACATTTGGGCGGACCAGGAGGTCAATTTGAGGACACTTGGGCAGCTGAACTGGCCGTAGTTTGAGTTTAATGCAAAAATAAAGCATGGAAGTGTGGTGTTAGGATTTTCAGAACAAAAGCGCAGAAACAGAGAGAGAGAGAGATTAAAAAAACAAAGCAATTGGAGTTAAATAAATTTGGGGCACACAATGTTGATGAAAAAAACAAAGAAACTCACATGGAGACTGTGAGGGGAGGATGGTGGGAGTACAAACAAAAGACAATATTGGTTATAATAAACAATACGAATGACTTTTTCTCAAGACTTGATGGAATCTTGGCTGCAGTTGAAAGAATCAGGAAGGATCTGAGCCAGAAATCACTCTTAGAAATGTGTTTAGAAGCATTTCAGAATCTCAATGAGCACAACAATATAATATAATAATCGTAAAACCAATGAAGCTTGGGAACAACTGAGACTGTAAGGACAATACATTTATTAATGTAACCTTGTGTAACTTTTGCTGAACAGCCACTGTGGTCACAAATGAAAACAGGGTAATGGTAAATGCTAACATGACAGAGTGGCACAAGTAGAGAAGAATCATAAAGGCAGTTACACAGCAATACTTATCTAAAGTTAGTTAACAACAGTGCCCAAATAGTGTTATATTGCTTCTGACTTCTGCTTTTCATTTGTGAGCGGAAAGATTGCGTCATTACTTTTTTAAAAGTTACACATGTAGTCTAGTCTAGCTGACACAGTTGTAGGGAGACTTACAGACAAGCCCATCCTAACACTAGACATGAAAAATGGCATGTCAGATGGTGTAATATACATTTAAATGTATGGAATAAAGGTGGGAGAGACATCAGCTGTCATTGTATGCTGGTGATGTTATTCTATTCATATTGCGCTTTTATTTTTTATTACAATCAATGTGAAAATGTGGTGCAGTTAATATATGCAGACTAATATTATATATACTGTTATTTATAGTGAGAGATGAGGGTAACTTATTGTGTCCAAGTACACAGAATACCAATATATTCCGAATATCTGCATTTATCATTGAGCCTTCTTTAATACAGCATGTAATCAGGAGGAAGAGGAATCTTGCTGGAAACTTACTTTATGACAGTCACTGGAAAGTTTTATTTCAGTCCTTTTTTTTAGCAATGCTAACGGTATAGCTCTAGGCATGTTGGGTCAATCCACCACCTTGGTCCAGACTTAAATACCTCAACAACTACTGTATCGCTTGCCATGAAATTTGGTACAGATATCCACGGTGCTCAGAGCATGAATCCCTGTAACCTCCCTTTAGCTTTTCTCTAGCTGGTCAAAGTTTTTGCTTATCCAGGATCCATCTAAGGGATGGATTTGCATAAAAAGTTTTACATTAGCTCTTGGTCACATGACGAATTGTCATGACTTTGGTGATTCCTTATTTTTTTCCTGCAGTGCCACCATGAGGTTGACAATTTTGGTTTTGAGTGAAATATCTTTAGCAACTACAGGATGGATTGCCATAACATTTTATCTCCTCAGTTACAGTGTAAATTGTGTAAACAAACTTCTCAGGATCACACACACCTGTTCAAAAATAATCGGCCTCCCAACTCCCAGTCTGTCAGACCTCACTAACAGTGCCATCATCCATAAATCACTGAACATAGTCCATGACCACCACCACCCATTACACTCATACGTCACCCTCCTCCCCTCCGGTCGAAGGTTCAGACAACTGTCCATCAGAACATCCCGGTTCAGCAAAAGCTTTGTCCCCTCTGCCATCACAGCCTTGAACAGCAGGCGCTAAAAGTCTGGTTGTCGGTGTGTGTATGTATGTATTCGTATTTTTGTGCATATTGTATGTTTCAGTGTTTTATTGTTGGTGTTGGAGCAGTACTGTGAAAAAGAATTTCCCCTTGGGGACAATAAAGTATGATTCTGATTCTGATTCTGAAATTGATTCCTTGTCTTTTAATGTGGCACCAACATCGGTCAAAACTTACATTTCTCTTGTTTTTATTACTTTGGTTCATGACCAATTCCTACGAAACTCATGATAATCCCATCATTCCAAATAGTGAAGACGTAAAGTAAATATTATGCCTGCTGAAGCCTGTTAGTATGTTGACATTAGATTTTCTTAGATACACTGCTGTGCCTAAGCACTACTGGTATTGTTTGTCTCATATTTAAATAGGAAAATGAACTGTAACTTCTTAAATTTAGTGTGTTTATGTAATTAGTATGTTTTCAAAAATAATAAACATGCTAAAACTAACCACAGCAACTCCTGTGTTACTGTTGCCTCCTGATAGAAGTTTACTTTTATCTGAATTGAACTCAATAACAGTACTTTAGCATTTCATCACATGAAGGCAGTATCAAGTTAGATAGTTTGATAGTCAAGACAGTCTCTGCGCTCTGTTGCAAACATTTCTGAGGCCACTGGCAGGAGTCAAACCACTATACAAGCTAAGTGACACAGGGTGTTTTATAGTATCACACTGTATTCTTTGTCATAAGATGTTGTTATTGCAATGTCAGTACTATAGTGCTTAACTTTAAAACCTGTGTTCACAAAGGCAACAAACATATCGAAACATTTTCCCATCGTGGATATTTGTACACAGAATATATCTATAAAACAAATGCAATAGTTATGAATCATTATTTTTTATGAGTGAGCTCCTCATCGGACCCTTCATGGTTCCCAGGACCGCAGAGTCAGAATGACTGCTGCTTTAAAAAAAAAAAAAAAAAAAAAAAAAAAAAGCCCGGACTGAAAAATGAGCATTTATCACTTGAAGTACTCTATGGTGTGAATTGTCAACTTTGCACTTCCTTCAATTTTATACACATCACATGAACTTGTGGCAATCTCTTCCAAATATAATGCTTTGTTTGTTATGAGCCATAAACCTATCAACACGACAGTAACGGGCCGCAATGAACCTCTGAGAGTCACAAGAGGAGAGGAAGTAGAAGGTTCTGACACAGCTATACTTTAATATTGTCTGTACTTCACTTGTACAGCCGGGAGGCCCAGCTGTCAGTTATGTATCACACTGTAGACTTAAAAAACCCAGTTTCCCAGAGGGAAGGTTCTTTGTTGCTTGAGTTCAGACACATTTACGATGCAGATATGACAGAAAATCGCAGCTTTGGGAGAAGAGACATTTTAATGTTTGCTAGATTATTTACTCCACCGATGCTGGTTTGATATTTTACTCAGGAAAGTTTACTTAAACATGAATCACAATTAGATAACTCTGTAATTCCTTCGTGGCCCTTTATTTTTGTTTTATTTTTGTTTTGGGGGGACACACTTGTGAAAGGAAAAACCCTGTGAGAACAAGCTTGAGCTGCAGTCCTGCCACAGACACCATCTTCTTACACCAATATTGACATATAGCCAATAAATGCATAGTGTTACCATCTATTTGATATGCGCTGGATCTTCTTGGTTCAACTACATGTCGATCAAATCACCTTCAGAAATAGAAGATAAACCTGTTATGCGGCGTACAGACATTTCCTATAACATATCCATCATTCACAGTTAGTAAATGTTTCACTAAAGGCCGTAGTGTCCATGACATTTTTCCATCTGTTACAGCTTATTGTTAGAGCTGTAGTAAGAGGGCTCTCATAGTACTAAATCAATCTTAACAGATTTAAAGCATGTGTTGACCAGGGTCTCTTGAACTGCCATGTGTCTTAATGTGACAGGGTAACGTGACGCTCTTGCTGGAATATATGAAGTGACGACTTTAAACAAAACAAAACAGGAATGAGGCAAACAGAGTGTGTCATGGAGTGTGTTTACAGATCCAATGCACACCCAAACTGCGTGACTGGAAAACAAACAAACATTTTTACCCTTGATTAACTGCAGTTGTTTACGCTCCCACACATGTGAATACATCAAACCTATAATCCCACTTGTTTCTTTTTAATACAAGAACATGGCGGCCATTTTTAATTTTTTTTTTTTTTTTTATGTTTTAAAGTTCACACTCGTCTCTTCAAAGACTGAAAAAGTCCAGAAAATGAATTCTGCTCCCCATCCCAAGAAATCCGATCTACCGTAATTATCCACAGTGGTTTACCGGTTAGTCTGTGACTAACAATTGCAAGTCGAAGTGTAATGAAGTTCGTATTTGATGCTTGACTTATCCAGTTTTTCCTTTTCCTAACATTAAATCTGCAGTTTCTTAATGTACTGTAGTCAAATGCATTTTTTTACTTATAGAAAATGCCGTCTACAATATCCTGGTTGTTTTTTGTTGTTTTGCTCAGAACTGTTGAGTATTAATTCAGTAATGATTGCACAGTCATAATTTAGAGTCCACAACAAGATAATAAGGGGTAAGTGACAAAATACTTACTTGGTTAACATATGCAACATAAGAAGTTTAAATGAGAATCACACTGTTCGTTAGTTTTGTTTTTAATTTACTGAGTACTTGTAATTTAATTGTAATTTAGATACTTGTAAACACAAATCATCATATTATTTGTGTTTACACGTCCTGAACTTCTTCTTTTTAGTTTAAATAAACCTTTGACCTCAACACTTTCAGTCCGTAATGTAACTAGCCTAAAGTGTAAAGAAGATCTGTAAATATTTTGTCTGTAGCCAGAATGTAAACACGATGGGTTTGACTTGTGAAATGTTTTTCTTTTCTTTCTCTGAACATCATATTTTTAGAAACCTGATCAGGCTAAATGAAATGTTACAAAAGGTTATCCATTAGCTCGCTGACAAGCTTCAACTGCTGGCAAATGAAAATCATAACACAGAGGTCTGAACAATTTCATGGACTCTTCCACTGTAGCTGAACCATTATGACCGCTTTGGGCGACTGCAGCTCTTTGCTTGTTACTCTTTAAGTAACCACAGTTTTCTTCTTATATAAGCTCTCGCTGCTCGTATAAAACAATTATCATCTGCAAAGACAGACAAAGAAAAAGAATATTTCAACAGCTGTGACAGAGGAATCAACAGCCTGTTAATCAGCAGTCTCGCATTGCCAGACCTTCAGATCACCAAATGTTGTTTTAGCACTGTGTCACTGGTGTATAAAAGTCTGGATGAATCCACTATTATTTATCATTTATCACCCAGGGATGCAGCAAAGGTGCTCTTGCAAAATAGCGTCAGAAGTTGGCGGAACTAGTCGTCCAATGACAGGCTTAAACCCACAGCCCCACATTCTTTGCAGTCTAGGTAATTGCTAATTTTAAAGGTTCTGCACCACATGTGGCGTTGAATTGTGGTCTGTATTCTGAAGCATGTTATTATGCTGTTTTAACTATGGTAGCCCCCAGTGCTCAGTGCATTTATTGAGAGACACTGACAGTATATAATTAGTGGACAGGGCTTCAGTTGGTTTAATGTCTTAAAGGCAGGCGCTAAAGTGGACTGTAAGTTGAGCCTACAGGGTCATCATCATTAACCCTTGAGCCAAACTGACAGCGAACTATGTTTGACACAAACACTCATGGGAGCTGTATTTGGACGTAAATAAATAAATAAATAAATACATATAGATTTTTCACTTCAATTTCAAATTCTTAGAAATATATAATATAACATTTCACAGATTTCACAATAAAATACAGTTCTGCATGTAAAATGTGGAAATCAACCAGATTAAAGTTAATCAACGTTTGGAAATACAAGACCAGGAGTTGAGAGCTGCTCAAGTGTCACTCGCTACTCATTTCTGGTTAGAGAAAATGTTGTAGACAAAGACAGACTGCCAGACTACTAAAACCATCTCAGCCACAGCACACATGGCAAATAAATGCAGTTAGTGTGACTGAAAATTTGAGCATGAGGACACAGACAGCATATCGTGGCCGATCTTTAAAATGGTTTAAGAGACAGATGCACTTTGGTGACTTTAAAGAGTTTATTTCTATTTCAGTCTGGCATATGAACAGAGTATATCTTCTCCACTTAAGCCTGGGGCCCCTACAGCGTACCAACACAACCCGCCGTCACTGGTCACATGAATGGAAGGGTGTCATCCCCAGACCAAGGCAACAAGTCAAAAACACATGACTACTACATTGGCTTTGTTTGCTCACATGCATCGCCACAGACAGGCAGACACACAAAGCAAATACACACACACACTTGCAGAAGACACTGTAAGATACAAAAACATCCAAACAAGTTAAAAAACAAAATGGACACACAATTGCTTTGAGTAAACATTGTTGTATTCAGGTCAAACCCCTAGGAACTAACAGAAGGCACAGTGTTTCCGAGCAAGAGCTAAAAAGTGAAAAAACATGAGGCGGGGGGTTCATAAAAAATGAAATAAAAGGAAAACAATCATCACTCTGTGCAGAATTTCCAAGATGCTTGTGTACGTTTTTTTTTTTTTTTTTAGAGGACAGGAAGGGTTCGAGGGGTTGATGCAGATGCCATGAGAAGTTTGGAAGCAGTGGTCAGCAACAGTCTGCTTGTGTCAATACATTTGGCCTCGGGGCAGATAAGCCAAAGATTGAACGGAGGTTATTTCTCTCTGCACAGCTTCAGATGGAGCCAATGTGTTCAAACAAAACAAGAAGAAGAAGAAAAAAAAAGAGCGTGGTCATTCAGAATTGAGGAAATACTGTAATGTGAGGCAAACTGGGTCCATTAATGTTTAAATATACTATGTGACTCTAGTGGTGTAGGCAACAGTGGAACTGAATAGGCCGGTGTCTGGTATCCTGAACAATCACCACTATAGTTCAAAGCCAAGTGGTTCTTGTCAAACCTTTTCATCATTTCACATTAGCTTCCCTTTCATGGATAATTACCATTTTGTAAAAATTCCACAGCAATGTACACGGTGATTAACGTGCCGAGCTATATATGCTTTAGCTAAACTGATTTGAATGGTTTTTTAAGCTGTTTATGGTGCAATTATATGGTTAAAATGCTTAAAAACAATCTAGAATATTGATGCTGACATTTTGAGTTATTAGTTATTCAACTTAAAGCAGTGAAATAAGATAAACTAATTCTCTGTCATTTATAAAATGGAAAAAAAAAAACATTTTAGACACAACAGGCAGCATCACTGGTTGCTGACCTAATCAAAGACTTTCTTTATGATCATTAATCATGTGAGGAAACATTCACATCTATGGCCTAAGAAGAAAAGACACAAAGTAAAAGTCTGCATCAGAAAAAAAATCAGTTTTATTATCTTTTTTAGATCTTTCTTGAACTTTCAGATGACCTGATTACTGAGGAAAGAACCGTATAAAATATCTCTGACTATGCAAAAATAAACGACTGATGCAGGAACACGATGTGAAACAAAACAAAAGTTGGCTTGGTAACATAAAAGAATAAATATAAAAGGATGTCTTAAAAGTGCTATTTGGAGTCCTGTACTGCCTCAGCCTTGAGGGGTCTCATATGATTCCTGAAAGCAAACTCTCTTCACAGTCATGAGTTAGCATGTTTTCCTCGCTCGAAGCAAGTCCCCCAAAACAAGGCCTATGTCATTACAGCTATAAATTAGAGATCAGTGGGTTCTTGGTCTTCTTACAGCATGTATATGTCATATATGTGTGTGTGTGTCTGTGTGTGTGTGCATGAAGTTAGGCTAAAAGTACTGTTTATGTAATCTGACTGCTGTTTATTTTCCCATCCATTCTGTCAAATCAATGGCAGTATCTCTTACAGAGATGATGTTTTAATCTGGACATGATGCCCTCCTTGTTAAACAAAAAAGCCTGGGAAGCGCACGCAGACCCCTCAGAGAAAAAGCCTGAAACAGGACACCAGACCTTGTGGACGCACGACGGCCAAGAGACAAATCCATTTTACAGCAGATCCGTCTAAACCCTGGACTGCTCCTGGACATGCTCTCCCAGAGGAGCTGAGGATGGAGACCACACGGAGGGCAACGAGGCGTCGAGTTTCACGAAGGAGACTGATGTTACATATCAAACAAACCAAAGAGATTGCTAATCTAATTGTCTCACACTCACTCGTGCAGCCGAATATATCAAAATCAGATTCCCTCTCACTCTTACAAAGTAAAACACGACACAATCAAATTTGCCTGTATCTCTTTGATGACTTATGATCTGGCGAGGTCTCACTGAGAGAAGACTGAGTCTTTCCATATTGTTAAAAGAGATCTTTATTTGTCATTCTAAATCAAATCTAGTGTCAGCTTGGTTCTCAAAGCATTTCGTACATGCACCACATGTTACTGGCTTGTGCCTTGTTTACAACGTATGTGCTATTCAGCCAGCCTTTAGTGGCTCAAAGAAATGAATTGTTCTTGTGGCGAGGCAGGGTCAACCAGAATCCAGTGGTTTGAAACACATGTGCTACCTTGCCAAAGAGTTGTTTTTTTGTACTCCAGGACCTCTTTTGACCAAAACGCTGCAGGGCACCAACTGTCCTGAGCAGCCTGAGAAATGAGGAAAACAATGTGAAATGGGTCAGCAGCACACCAAATTATTTTATAAATAAAAAAAAGTGTTGATACCGTCAATAAAGTGTCTTTGTGTGTCCTCCTCGCCTCTCAGCAAGATTGTTGTCTTTTCACATTAGCACATTTGTTAGGATAGGTTGTTAATTTGCTTTGTCCGAATTGCAAAAATGTGTGTGTGTGTGTGTGTGTGTGTGTGAATGTAGCAGGGTCTGCCAGTCAGTCTGGCAGTCTATTCAATTTTGTGCAAACATTCATGTTCCCCAGAGGCTGAATCCCAGTGTAGTGCCACCAGTTATCCCATATTTGCATATAAACTATACACAGGAAAGGTGTTTGCTTTATTAGCCATCATTATCTCTTATTGTACAAGCCGTCCTGCCTTATAATTAAAGAGCCACTTAAATCACTTTTATTTGACTAAAGTGATTGATGTTCTGTTCTGAGTCATTGTGGTTTAATTTGTCACGGTTCATGACAGTTTTGGTAATGCCTTAAGGCGGTTTTTGAGCGCACACAGAAAAAGGTGTGGACAGGCTTGGTCATTTAATATTCAAAGAAGTCAGTGGAGTGTGTAAACTATGTAGATGCAATGAAGCATCAAGTCGGTAATGATCCGTATTGAGATTCATGACTAAGATTTAATCACCTCTTATGACGTTGTCAGTTATTAATAAACTATTTTTAATATATCACTGTTCAAGTTTCCCTTCCTCATTGCATTGTGATTACATACTCTGCAGGCTAATTGGCCTTGGAACTTGACGGTTGTGGTAAAATGGCTACTATACTTGTTCGACTGCATGGATTGCCATAAGGTTTGTTCACGATGATGAACACTAATGACTTTGATCGTCCCTTGACTTTTCCTCCAGCGCCACAGTGAGGTTAGCATCTGTAGGTTTGAGTGAAATGTCTCAATAAGTGTTTGCTAGCGGCATTACATTTGCTACAAGCCATCACCAGTTCAAAATTTCAGTTTGTCCAGCTGCATGTTACATGCTAACACTTGAAAATGTCGATGTGTCTCATTTCACGTGCTTTCATTCTTACACGTAATATTTTGAGTACATATGTGCGCTCACGCTGTCAGTTGTGGTAAAATGCAGTTCATACTGTGACTGTGGAAACTCTTCACCCTCAGTGGTCACCGTTACCACATAGAAGTGCAACACGATAAACATTAAACCTGCAACCTGTTGTTGCAAGCATGTTAGCTGGTGGAAAATAACTAATAAGTACATTTACTTTTTAACATTTTATGTTATTTATCGTTGTACTTCAGGGCATTTGCACTACACTACGTTACATCTGACAGCTCTAGTTACGTTTCAGATTTAGACTTCACACATAAAAACATTATTTTATATTTTTAAAAAAACAAAAATGATGAGCCCTGACAAGAAAGCAGTGTGTAGCTGGGGCCCCTTGTCATGTGTCATATCTCTTTTTAAAAGCTTCATTTAAATGTAACTGTTGAGGCCCAAAACTGACATCAGCCGCCAGCTGCATGTTGTGTTTTGTGTTAGTTAGCATGTTAGTTAGCTAACATGATTATGAGCACTGTAAACATTACACCTACTTAGCACCACCATGTTAGCATTATCGTTAAACGCATGTTAGCATGCTGATGTTAGTTCAAAGCACAGCCTCACAGTGCTGCGAGCATGGCCGTAGACTCTCAGTCATTTCCTGTAAACGCTTATAAATCTTTTTTAATGGATTTTGTTCTAGAGTCTGAAAGAATTACATTTGCTTTTCTTTCAGTGCTTGCCGGTAATAAATTCTCATCAGATAGCCTACATTTCTCTGGAATTAATTTCCATAAATGCAGCAGTTCAGCCAAACGTGCAGTTATTTTATTGTCGTGTGTTTACCACAGAATTTTGCATGCATGTTGTACGTTAAGTAAGGATCTGTTCAGTGAATGGCACATTTATTATCGTTATGAGGGGAGCTTTCCTCCACCCTGCACACCACAAAGGACTTCATTTTCCTCAGGAACAAAGCCCCTTTGGAAGAGGTCTGTGCACAGTTGTGTCTTTGAAAAAATAAAAATAATACTGGAAAAAATGGATGTGACATATCTAGAATGTGCACTTTTTTGTGAAAAATTATGTGTTCTACGCCTGCAAGCGGCTGCTGACAGACTACAGTTAATATCTGACTTTGGCAGACGCTCAGTCATTCTTTACTTCACCACAGATGTAAAAGTTAATTTCATTTATTTTCTTTGACCCAGGTGCACGTATTTATCATAAAGATATTTAAAAGACTCACTCAAGCAGTTAATTATATACATTCATGCCACAACAAGTAACTGTTGCTTCTTTGCACACTGATATGTTTACCAATAGCCTCGAGCACATCACTGTTGATCACTACTTGTCCTTCCAGTCCTTTGCAGGCTCCCCCAGGGTTGCAATTTGCTGTCTGGAGCTGATATTGACCCTCCTCTGCACCGACTCCAGCGTACCTTAAGGCTTCAACACTTTAAGCAAACAGAATTAAAAAAAGAAAAAAAGAAAGGAAAACCAGTCAAACAAGACTGAATTAGAAAGACAAATGAAGTGAGAGTGGTTGTTAAAGTTATATAACTGTGCAGATGTGGGCAAAGTTATAAAATTGGATTATGGAGTGTGGGAGAACATTATATTTGCTTAACATGATGTAGGTAAATATTACTTCACTACTACGGTTAAAGTTGCAGTTAAACAGCAGGTCAATAAATATCACCCAATAGATTAAAGCCTTGGGAGGGCTCTCGTGAGAAGTTTACGATGAATTGCAGATGTATACAGCTGTGGTGATGGAACATAAAGCTGTCTCTACTCAAGCCACACACTTGTTAGGACAGACACCTTCAGAGGTCCACCTCTGCAGGCTCACACCATCAGGTGCACCTGTACATCACGTTCACTCTCCTCCTTTACTGCCTACGCAGAGCATTCTCTAGAATCTACCTCCCTCTAGTGGAGCAAGATGGCAATGACAAGTCACCCCTGACTGCTGGAGTCAGCTCACGCAGTGGAGCCTTTTTTTGGGGGGGGGGGTTTTCAGATGGTTAAACATGATCTCCAACCACAAACCACCACTAAAAGCAGCGACACTGGGAAAACTGGGCAGCATCTTTTATGACTTGATTGTTTGCTGTTGGTTGGTTGAGAATATTGCCCTCCAGTGATTGCCTTTCAGATTGCATTTGTAATAGTGGAACAACTCACTCACTACTTTATACTGTATATAGTTCAAGAATACTGATATTTAATAAATATAATCTCTGAGTCTCTTGTTTATGCATATAATATGTTTGTCTGTAGTTTTAATGGAAAATAACTGAATACATTTACATATTTTAAAGTAGGTTTACTTGTACTTTACTTAAATATTTCCATTTTATGTTCCTTTATACTTCTACTTCAGTACATTTTCACTACACTACACTGCATCTGCAGCTGTAGTTACTTTCCGGATATAGACATACACATAAAAATATTATTTTGCATTAAAAAAACTGATGATTTTCAAACAGTTTAGCTTGTGAGCCCTTACAAAACCCCTTAAGGTGGTCTGTCTCATTTTCGACTGGTCCTTAAAACGTTCAAAAGTAACTGTTGAGGCCCAAAGATGTAAGCGTATCTAATATTTTACAATAAAAGCTCAAATATTGAAAAAAAAAGTCCAAGAAATTAATACTTAATAACTTAAATTATTAAACTTTTTACATTTTTTTTCCTCAATGATTTTTGTTGTGACCCATTGGATTTATATTGTATATAAAGTGGCTAAAACTGGCTCGACATGACCAGCTACAACAATAAAAATGTGATATACTGTATAATAACATTTAGTTTTATAACTTGGTTCAGGAACAATGACCATAACTTGAACTCATCCCATTTCCTCACCTAAAGTATTTCAGCACACCTTACCTGTTTCACTTCTTCTTTGACTTTCACATCCCTCCCTCCCAAAACTCTTTTTCTTTTTTCCCTTCCCCTTTTTCTCTCTCTATTGTTTCATCAAATACAGAAACCACTCTGATCCTGTGGAGCGACCACCACCAGCCGACACTAGTCCATCTCTGAACTCCTCCATCCACCTACGACCCCGATTTCTCATCCCTCAATCCCTCGACCCGTCTTCCTTCTTCCCTCCTGCTGTACATAATCACGCAATAAAAATGTCTAAATCTATATCCATCCATGCATCTAATATCTTTGTGGACAAAATTGCACAATACAATTCTTTATTTGGACATTTTCTGTGTGGTTGTGTAATACTTAAAGAGACTTGTCTTTTTTTTTTTTACATTATAAATCATTTATTGAAATATAAATCATCTGAATGTACATGATGTAAAATAATGAAACATAGTATTAAATCATCATATTGGGTGTGATTACCTATAATTACAGATAACTGTACCGTACAACACATCACTCACCTGCGGCACAAACAAACATTCACATCCACACGTCAACATCTAAAGCCAAAGCAAGACGTTTCTTTATTGTTTTTGTATTATTTTTTCTTCTTCTAGCTCAGCCTGGCTAACTCTTCTGCGATATCCAAACCAAAATGGAGAAAAAAGGAAAGTGCAGCAGCTGATTGCAGATTATATCACAGTTAACAGAGAGAGGCGGTGGCAGTGGCACAGCTGGATTACAAAGAGTTTACACATAACTGATGTATAACATCAGATCGACATGAATCTCTAGTCCATCTAGTGTCTTCGTATAACTAGAACCTGCTAATAGACTTCAGGACAGTAGATAAAATATGAGACTGGAGGACAAAACCTGCTTACAAAAACACTGAACTTCTTTGGACAGACTGTTGTGTTTGCTGAGTTTCTCTTTGATCCCTTTTATTTTGTATTTCTCATTTAATGTAGCAGTTCAATTTACTGTTATCCATCTTATCCATTTAATGTGAACACGACAAAATGTGAATATTTCTCGTGTAAATTTTGGACCCACAAATATTGTCAAAGACTATATGTTTTTGTGTTATTCCTATCGAGGAAAATGAGTTACATTTCCTTCGTTGTGATGGATTCTTTGAAAGCGTTGGCCTCATTGGGGGCTGCAGAAGCTTATTATGTGCTTACATAAAATACTGTTATCCAAATAACTCTCTCTTATAAAACAACTCTGGAGCTATTTACAATACAATCACTTCGTTTTTCATCTGACAGATATGACTGAAGTCTTTAAGGGGCTGACCTTTGAGAACATTATGTTGTATTTGGGCAAGGTGAGACACTGCAAAGATGCATGCAACTCAATAACCATTCAAACAGCTATGGTCAATATCTACTCGGTATTCACAAATAATACATGTTTACATAATGATGAAGTAAAAAAATAAATTTGAAATACTGCACGTATTTAACCACTGAAAACATAATATGGTCATACACACACACAAAAAAAAATGCACATAGTCCAGATTTTGTGCTTTTAAATCTGAGTATTGCTACTGATTGTGCCAGCATCAGGTGCTTCTCTTGCAGCAGGTGAGTGTGAAGTGAGTCTACCTGCCAATGCCGTTGCTAGTATTGGACTCGTTTATTTTAGTGCATCTGTAGTGGTTAAATATATATATCATATGAATGATATCCTGTGGTGTTCGTTTAGAGTTGCTGACTGACATGTTGAGTTCGTCCCTTCTTGCTTATATTGCTGTTAAAAGAATGCCCGATAGAATAAAGCTCTGCAAATTTTAAAGACAATCTTGTTTATCTGTTTTATCTCGATAGGTCCGACACGCAGGCTCGGTGGTTCTTTGAGTCCTTGACGTCACATTTTCATTAATGCTCACTCCCTCCTCCAGCCCGACGTGGGGCAGTGTCCAGGGAGAAGTGAAGGGCGTACCATACTGTCACCACAGACTCATCCAGACAGCGAAGTGGTTTTGTTCTGTCCTCTCATGAAGGGGCGGTCAGGGAGTAGGGATGGAGTGGCTAGAGGGTAGACAGCAGAGTCTTTGGTTGATTTACAAGTCTTTCTCTAGTTTCCCGTGTCCTTGCACCCCTTTTTTTTTTCTTTGCTGCTTCTGCTCTACAGGCTCGGTAGTTGTCACAGAAAGCTGTCTTCCACCAGGTCACTACAGTCCAGACACATCTCGTCCAGCAGCGTGATGTCCTCCAGAGTCTCACCTTCCCGCTTAGCAAAAGTGGAGCTGCTGGAGCCCGTCTCAATGGCGCTCTCCTCCGATGTCTGAGAGCTGCGGGGGACATGAACAACACAGGTTAGCGCCATCTGCAGTGCGATATAGACAATATAGAGTCGTAAATGTTCAGTTCCACTCACCCGTGTCTGTTCCTCTTTCCATATTCATCATCAGATATGGGGTCCAGGTCAGGAAGGGGGATGATGTAACCGCTGTCAGAGCTCAGCCGCTGCTCGTCGAAGCCACTTTCCCTGTCCTTCAGCTTGCCCTGGTTCTTGTAGGTGATGCCGATGTAGGCGTCGTCGTTTTCCATGCACACTCGAGTCACAGCTGGGTGGTCGCTCTTCAGGAACTCATGGTTCACCCTCTCGTAATGCTGCACAAGATAGACGGATACAACGTCTGTTAGATAGCGGGAACACAGGAGATGCGACGCGTGTTTGCCACACAGAAATCACGATGATACAACACAGTGTACAAAGTGTGAGCACAGAATTAATACAGCTCTGCAAAGCTGCAGAAGAACTGTGGCACGAGTGTGATCACTAGTTGTGTTGCCAACTGGATGGCGAGACCCAAACTGAAAATCACACGAGCCCAAGGTGCTAAAACAAGAGTCAGTTCCTCCTCTGCCCCCAGCCATTTAAAACTCTGTGAAGGAGGCCGAGGTAACGCTGTTTTGATGTGCCATGTGTGGCGTGGAGTTTAATGGGGTAATTAAGGTTGGGTGGTGGAGGCGAGAACTGGGGCTGCGTCATTACCCAGACTGAGGCCAGCCGCTCTGACATCCAGCTGCTGCATTTGCACTCTAATCACTTGTTTCTGTTTTACAGAAACACAGACAGGCCACAGAAAACACTCCGAATGCTCTCTCAGAGGAAGCAGAAGGGGTTTTAAATGAACAGCCTACTACTTTAAGAGTGTATTAAAATTATTTTCAACCTTTACTTTGCTTGAGGAAGAAAAAAAGTACAGGTTGCTGCATGTGAGGGGACATTTTGATGATCTAAAAATACAACGAGAAGAAAGAGAGGAACAGAATGTACAGGTCCAACCACGGGGTCAGGAATGAGAGGTGGTAAATTAGAAAACAGGTGTTGAGAACCCAAAGAGGTCTAGGGATGTGAGAGGTCACCAGGAGACTTACTCTCTTGTAGCTGGAGGGCAGCAAAGAAGCAACGGTGTCACTCAGACCCAGGAAAGAAGGCCTCTTCTCCGGTTCGCTGTTCCAGCACTTCATCATCATCTCATACCTAAAAAAGACAAAACAACAGCAGGCGTTGTTACCATGGAGATCTGTACTACCTGTGCTGAACATTCATGTCAGCCGCTGCATATCACAGCTCAAAAACAAACTGTTCTGAGCCTCATCTGACAAGGATGTTAACGTCATGCACAGTAACATCTCACGTACACGTCATGTGGCGCGTGCTCCGGTTTGGACATCCTGTATCCGCTCTTGATCTTGTTGTAGAAGCTCGAATCCACGACCATCCCGGGATACGGGGTGCCACCTTCAGATCAAAACAGATTCTTATGAGCTTATCAACCAAAAGCAGCCTCACATGATTCTTTGCTCTAACAGATGTTTGCAGGGGCTCACCTAAGGAGAATATCTCCCAGAGCAGGATGCCGTAGGACCAAACATCACTAAGAGTGGTGTACAGGTTGTCAAAAATACTCTCCGGCGCCATCCACTTCACTGGCAGGAAAGTCTGTGTGACGACAAAGAGGAAATGTTCAATCACACGTGCAAAAAGGATTATGGAGAAGAAGAATAAAGCTTAATGTTTTAGGCTTAAAGTGATAGTCGTGGATGAACGAAGACTTACACTTCCTTTGGAGACGTAGTTGTTGTCATGCATGATGTCTCGGGCCAGTCCGAAGTCACAGATCTTCACTATCTTGCCCTGAGAGAGGAGGACGTTCCTGGCAGCGAGATCCCGATGCACACACTGCAAAAACAGAGCGTAGGCAAAGATGATTAGCATCATACACAATTATTTTCAACTCCAAGTTCCGTCCGTTCCCAAACCAACACATTTCCCTGACTTAATCTATTTCTGTATGTTTCATTTCAGCAGAGTTCATTTATAATGCAGTTTCGTATTGCTTTATAAAGCATGGTCTTTGTGTAAACATGCCAGTTAGAGGAATGGCTGTGACCACTGGATATTTAGGGATAATAACTATGAAGCTGAATGAATAGCCTCTGGCTGCAGTGTGTCCCTGCCTGGTAATTCTAGCCCTGCCTGTGCTGCTACTATATTCAGCCCCTGGCCTGTCTCCTGAGTGGGCTCAGCAGCCTTCACGGGACTGCTTATCACACAACTGCTGATTTCCTCAGTCCCCTTTGGCCGACACAGCTGTCATCATATAGGACACACAGTGCAAAATCCACAGCCAGTGGGAAGCAGGGGAATGTGAGGGCTGCAGGATCTATATGGTATGCAAACCTCAGCCATACAAATACGTCTGTGGAAAAAAGATAAAGATATTCATTCATTCGTTGTCCCTTTATGGACTACACTTACATTCTTGGAAGCCAGGAACTCCATGCCTTTGGCCACCTGGTAGGTAAAACTGAGCAGGTCGGTGGTGGTGAGGCCCTCGCTCATGTCGTCTGACAGCAGGTCGTCCATCTCGCCCTCTGGTTTAGAAAACACACACAGAAAACATCATGAGGCGGTTCACGAGTATATGTTCATCATGTATTGTAAATATAGTACTGGCTGCTCCAACCTGGCTTTTACTAATGGTAGGGAGAAACTGGGCATTATTATGCTTGTGCTACAATTATCCTCTCCATGTAATTACAGGGCTGTACCAGACCTAAATTCTGACAAGGGTGGACCCCTCAACCAGCACTGACTCAAACACAGCGCTGTAGCCAAGCAAGCAAAAAAGAAGCACAGAGGGAAGAAACTGTATGTGCGTACCGTTTGATCCTTTCTGAGAGGGTGGGTGGTCATAGTTAGACCCCTGGATGTCTGAGTACTTAGAGGTGTTGCTCATCTCCAGCATGGGCACATACTGAGTGTTGTCAGCCTGCTTCATATCCATGTAGTCTCCTTTGCTCTCGAAGGACAAGATCACATAACTGCACGAAGACAAGAGAGGCACAAAGAAAGAATGCTGTCAGTGATGAGGTGAGGACAGGTTGTGGGGATATTGAGCCATATAAAAACACTTATGGTGATAAAATATTATGTGTTTTTTTTTTTATTCAGTCCACTATTGTGTGTCCTTAAATCCTCTCACTCCGTCTGGCTGGGGTTAGAGGAAGATGTGGTTGAGGCTAACATGGTAGCCAAGATTAAATCATGGTATGGTCAAATTCGAGGTGTGGTCACAGTGAGTCATCCATCAACGCAAATGAGCCTCAGAGGGAGAGGGAGAGAGAGAGAGAGGGAGAGAGGGCTGCTGTTTCACCACGAACGGCTGGGCGGACAGAATTAACAGGTACCTCCAATACAATGAAATTAGGTTGAAAGCTGAGACCACTTCAGACTGCGATCTGATTAGGCGAAGACGCCAGACAACCATGGAGAAAATGGCGATAGAGTTACCGATTAGGCAGTAGGGGAGAATGTGAGTGAAACAATTGTGCAAATTGTTGTGACAATGGCTGCAATATTTGGGAGTGGCAAACAGGAGAGAGTGAACTGATGTAAAAATGTGTATTTAAACGTGTGTGTTTTTGTCCTTTCCTTAACATTTCCCCAAATGCAATCACAAGGATAACACAGGATAAAAATAAATGCACATGAAGGTCAGAAAACATGTATTTGGTACCTCCTGCTGCTCTCATCTGCAGGGTTGATTCCAAAGATGTCCAGCTCTTTCTTATTATTTTTCTCTGGATTCAGGCTGAGGAAGTTCTCCCTGTTCTTGTGCAGGTAGTTGACCAGGTCCCCGTAGAAGCAGTACTCCGTAATAATGTAGATAGGGCCTGAGAAACAACACAGCAGATAAAGTCATGCATCGGCGTCAGTCTGCAGGCTAATCTTATCAGAGGCTCGTAAAGGCTAAAAGCACAGTCAAGAGGGCAAGCAAGCCTCCATTTTCCCATAAAAAGCCTGTTAAAATACCACACCCACCAAGAGTGGAGGCAGGGCTGTCAATCTTTTTTGACCGTTAGAGCTGTAAATGTGTACAACTGCCAAATCTGAGTGAGTCTGTGTATGTGCGTGCATGTTTTGGCAGCATGAACGTGGGAGTTACTGTGTGCGTGTCTTTGTAAAGTGGTGACTAAATTGCAAGGGAGAGGTAACAATGGTTATGCTAAACTGTTATTATACAGTGTGTGCCTGTGAATGTGTGCGTCTTTATATCTCCAGTTTGTGATGTGGAATATTCACCTGACTTGGTGCACGCTCCCAGGAGGTTAACTATGTTGAGATGAGGTCCAAGATGAGTCATGATCTTCAGTTCAGACATCAGGGCTTGTTTCTCACTGGAGCGTGCTGTGGCTGAAAGATGGTACAGCAACCATGACTATCACACCTCTCATACAGGCCAACCAACCATGCATTCAGCCGTCCACACCCCCTGATTTTCATGATCAGTCATATATAATCAGCTCCATCTTGTTTGTTTTTAAACTGTTTATTTGATCTTTAGTAACTTGCTTTGCATCAATTTTTCCACTACTACCGTTCTACCGTTGCCCTCACAAGGACAAAGTTCAGCACAGGTTGAATAAAATTAGTCATCATGTGAGGTGTTGCTACACTTACATCTTTCAGTTTTTTTCCAGTAACATGTTAGTATGAAATGGTTAAGCAGGCCAAATATTTTGTGCCACTGACTGCACAAATTGGTCTCTAAGGGTCTTTAAGTATCGTCTTTGCGTTTATAACCAGGCCAAATCAGAAGACCAAACTACAATAACTATCTACCTGTTGCTTTTAAAATCCTGGCATGCACCTGCTTCTTTCACCTCAAATAGTATCTTTGTCTCACATCTCTCCCTCCACGCCCCCCATCATTAGTCCCTATAACTAATGAGCTTCACTGGTGTAAAGAAACTTATGAGATGACTGGGAGAAACACAGATTTAATGTCTTTCTTTCTTATCTGTTTCACTCACGTTTGAGCATCTTCACTGCAACCTTCATGACAGGTTGGGAGCGGCTGAGTCCATAGGCGGTGCCCTCTACCACTTTCCCAAAGGCTCCAGAGCCCAGGATACGACCTGAGAAAAAGGAACAACATAGGATCAATCATCAACAAAGAACCTGCACAAACACAGGCATGCACTCTGGATGTCTCTGCTTTCTCATCCGTGACTCTTTCAGTGTCTGACTGTCTCCTTGATCACTGAGTCAAATCAAACCCCAGCCAGCAAACCCCTACTGCCCAAGCCAGATTATCTTATAACAGCCTCACTTCAAAGAGTCAGAGTGAGACAACTTGACTGGGACATCCCTGCAGGGAGGCTGCGGAGCCGGTGGCACAAATCTACAGCTTTAGCACATTTGAAAATGACAGTCGACTCACCGAGCACAAGCCTGTCGCGGGGGAACTCCCATCTGGAGTCGTAGGGAAGCTGCATCGGATCCACGTAGATGTACTCATGGCCGTCTGGGCTCACAGACTCTATGACCCTCCAGCGGATCTCATACCGTGGTTTCTGGAAGACAAAACACAGAAGAGCTAATTAATTATTTTTGTCAAGTCGAGCCTGGGGATTGTTCATTTCATTAATTAGCTTTTGGGACAGTTTGACCACACTCGGTGGATAATTGAAATTCAAAATACATCGCTGCGTTAGGTCCTGAGATAATGACGGTAAACCACAAATATTTATTTTAAGTCTGCAGTCTTAATCTAAAAACATGAATCAGGAAATGTTTTCCAAATACATAAACATGAATATGTGAGAATGAATGTAGAATGATGGCAGCAATACCTGTTTCCAGATAACAACCAAGACAATGAGTGAGATGATGACAATGACCAGGAGCACCAACACAGCAGCAGCTACAGTCAGCTCTGGGTGAGGGCCTGTTCAGGAGGAGAACCAGGGGTCACACATGTTAGATGGAGAGCACATCGATCACATGTGTCAACATGTGTCTGTTGTAATGACAAATGAAATGCATTCTTTATGTCTTCTGTCAGGGCCCACGAGAAGAGAGAATCTGCAGGGTGTCCAGATTACTAAGACCAAAAGGTATGCTGGGAAGATAACAGGGAAGTGGGTGATGGGGGAGGGGTCCAGGCGCTGGTTTAAGGGGTGAGGATGGGGGTGTAGAGCTCCTCTGGAAGGAGCAAATGGCCTAGTGATCTCTTGCTGTCCTGTCAGAATAAGAGCCCCTTCCTGATGGCTAAAGCACAGCCTCCTATCAGCTGTCTCGCCACAAACTCATCATCTGACAGCTGCTGCAACACAGACAGCGCTATCTCAGCCCTGAACACAGTCACTTACAAAGCCTGTCACACTCTGAGTGTCAGAAATGGAAGCAACTTCAGAGGATACAAGGTGGAAACAACAACATCAAATGTCCATTTAAAAGCTGGGAGGAAAGTTACTGTAGAGGAAACAAACATGGATGAAATGTGTGTGTGTGTGTGTGTTCTTACCATTAGACACCAGCTTGACCTCCCTGCTGACAGCGGCCATTTCGTTCCTGGCCAGGCAGCGCACTGCCAGTGTGTTTTCCAGATGACCAAACATGACTTGGCTCTCCAGGTTATTTTCCTCATCAAAGTGTGAGTCCATTGAGATCTCCGTGGAGTTGGCGGGGAGGGGCACCCAGGAGGACGAGTCATTGGCACAACTTATTGGGAATAAAGGAAGAGGATACATGTGTAGTGGCTGCATGTATAGACTGAAGCATTCCTGTTAGCATATACATGTTGTACCAAAGAAGACTGAACTTACTGTTTGATGTTCTTGCAGATGAACCACTCCACCACAGGAGTGGGCTGCCCTCTAGTAATGCAAACCACAGACTGGCCTGTTGCCGAGCCATGGTGGATGTCCATCAGGTCCACAATGACTGCAGGCACTGTAACATAAGCATAGCAAAGTGTGTGTAAATATGTGAGAAAAAGAAACAGACTGTAACTGAGGCTAAAAGGTTCCCAGAGCACGGCTCGGGGCATTCCTCTCGCTGACCTTTGACTTCCAGCATCAATCCAACATCGCGTCTTTGGTCTCCATTCTCCACTCGCATGGTGTAGTTCCCGCTGTCCTCCTCCTTGGCTCGGATCAGCGTAAGAACACTCATGTAGCTACGCAGAGCAACAAAACAAGAAACTGCAATAACTGCACAGTCATAGACATTCAAAATCGCACTAAAGCCTAATGACAGGCCCGGCTAATGTTAACTTTGAGCTTGTTATTAGCCCAGCTGTCATTAGTTGACCTGTTATGGGAGCCTCACCTGGTCTCGCTGAGTTGCCGGAGGCTGGTGGAGATCTCCGCTGTCACATCGCTGAGTGGGATGCCGTCTTTGAGCCAAGTAACATGAGCGCTGGGGAAGGAGCTGATTTCGGCCTGGAACTCCCGCACCTCATCCAGTTCTGCTGATTCATATTCTCCGAACTTGGGCCAGATGGTCAAAAACTCACTTCCTGTTGGAGAAGAGGAGAGGTCGACAGAGAGTCAGCAATCATTCATCACTTCAGGAAAGAGAAGAATTTATGAAATAAACATATATTAAGCTTACGTACCAAACACTTGAATAGCTAGTTGCTTTGTCTGGCTCTCATTACTGATAATATCAGTGATGGAGCAAGAGTAGATGCCGCTGTCCTTGGTTGAGGCTTGTGGGATCGTCAGGGTGTAAAGGATCTCCTGGTCCCTCTTGTTCTCATGCACTGTTTTGATAGCACGATTAGCCTGTCAGACAAAGGAAAACAAAACAAATCAGGTACAGATACTAATCATATTTTGTGCTGCATTGATGATGACCAGATGACTTGTGCCCTCACCACTTTGCCAGGGTATTTCCAGTGGTCTTCCAGAATCTCAGATCCGCGAGCCAGACAGGTGACTGTGATGGTGTCTCCCACCAGCAGAGCAGTCCGCTTGGCTGTCAGCTCAACGTGCAGCGCAGCACCACCTGAGATACAACAATCGACAAGGTCAAAAAGTCTGTGGGATCCATCAAAGAAATCATGGAGCTGACTGATCACCATCTGCACGTTCACAAACACACACCTGTCCAGCCGTGGACTATGTATTCCCCGCTGTAGTGTTCCTCTCCATTTATAAGAGCCTTACAGACGTAGGTTCCAGCGGTGAATATTCCCAAAGCGCCCCTCTTGCTGTCATAGACACTAGGCACAGGCTGCTGGGTGTCAACGTTAACCAGGGTCACGTTAGCACTGGGATCAGACACTCGACACTGGATCTCCATCTCCTCGTGGTCGGACAGGACATGGTTGCCAAAAGGCACCGGCGATGGCACAAAGGGAATATCTGGATCTGAGTTGGAAGAAAAGAAGTTTCTCAGGCCCGATAATGAAGTCAAATAATAAAAACACAAAAGCACAAAGCTGCTGTGTACATCATACCTGGCACATAGATGTAGATGCTGCTGTCCTCTGTATCATCAGTGGTATTTCTACTGTAGAAGCATATGTAGTAGCCAGTGTGCATTGCAGTGGCACTGTCCACAGTGATGGTGGTGACAAACAGGCCGCTGTTGTCCTCCTGTGTTTTCTCCGGCATATCAAACGGCGTCTCCCAGGCTAGTTTTGCCTCTCCCCGACAGGTCAAGGTGAAAGGAGTGTGGAGGGGCACCACCATCTCCTCTACCTTTGGCAGCAGCACAGGGGCTGAGGATGGTGGGAACATCATTGCGGTGGGGGCTGAAAGAAAGAGATGTACAGCGTTCAGTCATCTATCTATCTATCTATCTATCTATCTATCTATCTATCTATCTATCTATCTATCTATCTATCTATCTATCTATCTTACCTTTCACTTTGAGGTTGAAGGAGAACTGAGCGGTGCGAGAGCCGCTGGTGGCTGTGATGGTATAATCCCCGTTGTCTTTCACCAGAGCCTGCCGTAATGTCAGAATGCTTTGATACCTGCGAGAAGACAGAATATTTTTATTATTATTTAAAGGAACAGTTGACAGTTTGGTCTATGTTTGTCTGTTTTAGAATACAGTGACATGAAGAGTAAATATGAAGCTGGAGCCAGAAGATGGTCAGCTTAGCTCAGCATAAAGACTGGAAACAGGGGGGAACACACAAATACCTACAGGCACCTCTAAAGCGTATTGATGTTGTGTATGATATATAGTTGTAGCCAGGCTAGAAGTTTGCTTTTGCTTTAAGTCTTTATGCTAAGTTAACCATCTCCTGGCTCCAGCTTCACATTTAGTGTACAGACATGAGATTGATATCGATCTCCTCATCTAACTCTGGGCAATAAAGCAAATAAGCGTATGAAATGTCAAACTATTCCATTTGAATTCAGTCTTTATTCTCACCGATTCCCTTCAAGGTGGCTAGTTTTTGTGAGGATGAAGTAGCTCTCTGGTATGGCTTTGCCGTCTTTCAGCCACATCACTTTGGGGGGCGGGTAGGCATTAATGAGGATGGTAAACTCTGTCTCCTCTAAAAGGCCGACGGACTCCGTAGCTAGAATCCCACTGTGGTCCAGCGCCACGAAGGAACTCTCGTCTGAAGGGAGGAACAGAGAAGAAGAAAAGAATATGCAGGTCACTATGGATGAAAATAGTTAAAGAAATGGATCCGACGAGTAAAAACAGAGGGACATTAGAGCGAGGCGCGGATTGACATTGAGGGCTGAGGTGAAGTGAAGGCCTGACACACATCTGCTGAAGCCATCCCATAAAACACAGTAGCTGATGTTGAAAGCAGAGGTGAAGTTTTACAGTCGGATGGTAGAAAATTACTTCAACACACCGCTCGAAGCACCTTGTGCACATATGTGAAACCATGACAATTTTAGCTGAATGATGATGAGAATAATAAATTTGGATTAAGTGGGTATAAATCAGTGGTGTGAGCATGTATTCACATTGTTGCAATTCTGCCAAGAACTCATTAAAAAGGTTTCCAGAAGACCTACCGAAGACGGTGACCGACACACTGCTGACTCTGACTTCTCTGCTGAATTCGTGTGTGACGGAGCACTCGTAGGTGCCGCTGTCCTGAGAGGTGGCATGTGGGATACTCAGGGTGTAGATGACCCAGTCTGGGAAAGTCTGTTTCAGCTGAACTGCACCCACAGCCTATAGGAAGAGAAGAATAATATGGGGTTGAGATCCTACTCACCGGAATAAAAAGAAAAATATTTGTAATAAGATATTTGAATGTTTTAACTCAGTGTTTTTCCAATTTACAGGTACAATGTATGAGCCGCTGTGTCGGACTGCTGAAGGCTAATGTTTAAAACACTTGCTAGGCCACAGGAGATAAATCAGGATCACAGAGCCTTTTTAAAAGCCTGTAATTGCAACTGAGACCAAAACCAGGAGTCAAAACTGCAGAGTTCCTACCCTCACCATCTCTGGAAAAGGACTTAGAGGAATCCCATGCAGAAAAAGAGACAACGTGCTGTATAGATTAAAAATCGGAAAATAAATATAAACAGACATAAATTGCACATGGAACTCTTTCAGAGCCTTGCAAGGAACGCTTCAAAAGCATTAAATGTTTAGTTGGCTGTCATGTGCAGACAGCATCTGTCCTACACGTCTCAAAGTCACAGGGGTCAAAGAATTTACTATCCTTTTTTCTTTTCTTCTTTTGAACTGCCTGCTCGCCTCGAGCCATTTGTCCTTAACTTCAACTTTCCCATCAGTGTCTTTTACATGGGGTTAACTGCACCAAGAGCTGTTTGGCTGACATTCTCATAATGAAGACACAACATTCAGTCTGCTGCTTTCCTAACACATACTTTGTAACCACTAAGGGCCGTCCTCAGAGTTATATTCCACTTCCACCGCTGCTAGGTTTAGGTCCAAAACCATTATTTGCTAATTTAAGGCTCAGTGCTGCTGGGTAGGAAACAACATGGAAATGTGACATGGGGATGAAGGAAATAGGGAAAGAAGGCCGAAAAGCTGAAGCTGATTAAGTTTGAAGCCATAGACGAGGACTAATTTGAAATTTCACAGAAAGGGAAAGGGTTGCATCTTGCCTGTTTTTTAGGATGGAGCCACTGCTGCAGGAAGCCCAGACCAGTTGGAGCGAAACAGGTGATGTTAAAAGGCTGCCCGGCTCTCACCGTCTCCTCGCTGGCTCTTACTTCCACTTCAAAATCCTCAATCTCTGCGAGGTCTAGAGGGACCACCAGAGAGCAGATATCAGCACCGTCATCACACAGGTCCCAAGATAGTGACAACTTGATTACCATGAGCTCATTTATCACAGAGTGGTGGCTCAGTAGGTCGTCATTACTGACTCACACACACACACACACACACAGAGTGAAAACAGCCATGTTAAGTCATCTCCCCCCCCTGTGATAATGACATAATATCATGGCTCTCATGCAGTGAGATCACCCTGCAGCCCTCTCATGGTAAACAGACATGTGG
This sequence comes from Argyrosomus regius, assembly GCA_946959425.1. Taxonomy (NCBI): domain Eukaryota; kingdom Metazoa; phylum Chordata; class Actinopteri; family Sciaenidae; genus Argyrosomus; species Argyrosomus regius. Next base: position 6,315,879 of record OX336888.1, read on the forward strand.
AGTGTTTCCAGCTGTGCACGTTTTGCATCCTTACCTTATCACTTTAGTGTTTTTTTAAACTTTCAGTCATTCTAAGTTCATTATTTATCACGAGGTGAAGATATAACACCAAACCCATGAAATGTCCCATCTTCTCAACACTGCATATTCGTCTTAACTCACCCTCTGTCTCCACAGTGTAAACGACACTTGTGAACGTCTGGCCGTTCAGAGTGGTTTCACACTGGTACTGCCCAGGCAAGAGGTTTCCAAAGAAGCCCATCTTGTTGTCGTAGAGGGCAGGCATCTCCTCTCCTCTGGGAACACTCCTCAGGATGACGTGAGAGTTGGGGTTTGACACACGGCAGGAGATGGGGAGTCCGCTTGGGTCCATGGGGACTATCAGGTTATCAGGTGTCTCAGGGACAAATGGAGCCTGGGCATCTAGGAGCGCAAAGAAAGGAATTAGATCAGACTCTGTGGTGGGATTTGGCATTAATGTGATCAAATGTACTTATATTTCACACTTCATTTTATAATTATTATGTATATATTTACTCTACATTCCTTTACAGTCAAAAGTAACTCATTCAAATTCCATTTTCCATAACTGCTTGGCTTTATCAGCTGGCTTTAGTACATTGGATACATCCTGAACAAGCTGCCAGTTCATCACAGGGCTCACATTCACACCTACGGGTCACCAGTTAACCTGTTAACCTGCATGTCTTTGGACTGTGGGTGGAAGCTGGAGTACCCGGAGAGAACCCACGCCGACAGACACGGGGAGAACATGCAAACTCCTCACAGCTGGGGTTTAAACCAACAACCTTCTAGCTGTGAGGCGACAGTGCTAACCACTGCCGCCCCATAACTCAAATGAAAAGTTCAATTCATGAGCACTAAAACACACCTTTGCTCAATTTAAGCAGGGCTCTTGCTGCTGCAGGTCTACTTGGTCTGGTATGACCAGTGACTAATGTTAGAGAACTTTGGATGAAGCTGTGTATATGTACATGTATGACTCAGTTAGTTCTCTAATTTTATGCTGTAATAAGTGCCAAATTTGCATAGCCTCTTTAAATGTCCATGCACAACATGTCCATGAGTGTTGACACCACGTGACAAACCGTATTCACCTGGGACAAACACATATATTCCCGCCTCATTGTCATCGTCATCCTGGTCGCCCAGCAGTTCACCGTCCTGGCTGTCATAGACGCACATGTAATAGCCGGTGTTCTCCACAGTGGCGTTGGAGATAAAAAGCGTCGCCGTGTAGTATCCTGTGTAAACGAAGGTGTTTTTCGGCAGGGGGTCAGCCCAAATCACGTTTCTTTTACCGGTACAGCTTATGTTGAACATGGAGTTAGGCTTGAGGATGAACTCTTCTTCGTTGGACACGATGGTTGGTGGCGACAGTCCGGAGGTAACTGAAAGATATGTTTGGAAACATCAGAGGAAATGTCGAAAATTTAGGAAAAAACATTAATATTATGCACAAAAATATATATTTACCCGAAACAAGCGCCACCAAGATAACTCCGAAGACGACATACGTCTTCAGCTCATCCATGACTATGGATGTTCTGACCTGTGAAGACAGAAAGTTGAGTTATTTAGTCAACAAGTAAAAGCAAACACATGATTAGATATGATACCACTGTCTCTGCAGTTGCAACCAATCTGATAACAATTTGATCAATAAATCAATTCTTTACTGACTTCTAAATATCAGTCAAACCCAGCAGGATATGTGCAGTTACACAGACTGACATGTTTTTCCTACAACAAGCCCACAAAGACTTCTACAGGGATCTGGAGAACTTTGCGGTTCCCACATCACTCCTGAAATTTATGACAGGATTACATGAATTATATTTCGTAGTTTGAGTGTTAAATTGGTAAGACTGTTAATCCCAGTGCGCTAGAAGAATCCGCAGGATGGGGGGACCGGGTGGAGAAGACAAGACAGGGCTCCATGTGAACATGACGACTGTCAGTAGAGGGCGACACAGTCCAGCTTTTGTGCGCACTAATAACCCTCCCTGGCTTTGGTCGTCTCCAGTTTGCCCACTCGGTTTTTTTCTGAAGTTTTTCTCTTAGTTTGATTTGAGGAAAATGTCGTTGCTTTCACTATAAACTTGTATTTCCTTTTAAAAATGACTTTTTTCTTGTTTATTCCAAACAAACAAAATGTCCAAAGGACGCTTAATTAAGACATGCGCAAGCTTGACTCCTCACAACTCATCAGGGATCCTGTCAAGTTTAGTTTTGTCACGGAGCTCTGCAGCGGACATTCCCCTGGTCTGTCTGTCTAAGTGTCTGTCTCATGCTGGATCAGGGTTTTCATCAGGGGGCCACACAGTTTGAGAGACGCTCAGCCAAAGAAAACATTTTAATTTCCACAAATCATAACTCTCCTTTCATCCAAATCATATCTCCTTCAGAACCTCTTTAACTTAAAATAGTCTTTAATTTCACATCCTAACGTTTTTTTAATCGTTTTCTCCGTGGATATCTTCTGTATCTTCCATGGACAGTGTCCCTAAACAATGAAACTTTTTGGCCCTTGCAAACCTTCCTGTGGCTGTGCGCTCTGGCTCACCCGAAACGGGCTAAATTATCCATGGGTAGCCCGGGATTGTTTAGATCTATAATTAGTGGGCCCAGTCCACACAAAAGTACATATTCGAGTGGGATTCGACTGACAACATGTCTAATCCGTTTTGACGTGTTTGTGCACACGCCTTGATCCCAACAATTTCAATAAGGGATTTTTTTTTTTTTTTGGCCTCGGCTTGGCGGGGATCCTCCGGCCACTGCGCGTAAATCTGAAGTGTGAGCCCGGAGTGCTCTCATCATGTCCTGCTCTTCTTTTTGCCCCCCCCAAGCGACCCAACAAATGTGCACATAGCAAATGCATCTTTGAGCAACAGCTGATAAAGCTTGTATCTTCTTGCTGCCTCCCACGGATGGAGATGTGGCTCAGTTCAGTTCTGAGTAAAAAAAAATGTGACTTCCATGGAAATTGGTTTGGGAAGAGGATTTAAAAACAATTGTGCATGAGTGCACTTTTTAAAAAAAGTCCTCAATCTTTTGGTCTAAATATTGGAGCAGTATTCCTGTGCAAAATCCCTTGGTGACACAGCAAGGTAGGAGGTTAATGAAGAATGCGTCGTGGCTCCAGCACTCTTCTCTCCCCCCTCTTTTTGAATCCATTCAGCTGCCGCAGCTCTGAAGCCTCACACACGGACTCATTCCCGGTGCCGATTTTTTTTTTCTTTTTCTTTTCCCCATTTTTTTAATTCCTCACATTCCACGACCAGACGAGAAAACAAAGTGATGTACAATTTCCAAAATGTGTTTCCGATTTAATGCCAGACAGCATCCCACAATGGTGCCTTCAGTCTTCGGAGGTGACACCTCCAGCTGTGAGGCCGAAACCGAGCACTTTTTATCCAGCAGAGTCAGCAGCGACATCTCCCTGCTCGGCGTCCAGCGGTGAGACCATATGGTGCACAGGGAACAGAAACTTAATCTAAAAAAAGTCGAATGCATTGTCTAATGCAGAAGTTGAGTGCAACTTTTGCAGGGCAGCATCTCTTAATAGAGAATAAAACTTTTCTAGAAACTTTTCTAGATGGTCTAATAATTGGATAAACTAATTAAGTGTGCAATTAAACTCCTATTGAACCTTCAGAATTTGTTTCAGATCCCCACGATTTATTCGATTTAAAAACTTTTTTAAAACACAAAGAAAAAATGTGTTTCAATCATCTTTTGGTTTCCGACAACCTTTCAATTACCTTTTAGTAATCCCCTCTTTATATTCCTTTCGTGTACGTATATCCACAGTGAATTGGTCGCTCCAAAAGGCGCAGTAAGGGTCCTTTGCAGCGGCTGTAATCCTCAGAGATCCTGCGCTGTGAGAGCATATGTGCGACCCTCTGTCCGCATCCGCGACCGTCCTCACAACTGCGCTCCAGCTAAGCGACCTGTAACTGATTCAATGTTACAGTCCACCCTCCGCCCCCTCCGAAAAAATCATCTGGCTCAAAGTAAATAACTCTCAGGAAATGACACCAACCCCCCACCCCTCCTCTCTCTCTCTCTCTCTCTCTCTCTCCTCTCCTCCCTTCAAGCGCTGGACCTCTTTTCAAAGTAAGAGTGTCTTTTTTAGGGGGTTGCAGACGAATATTCCCGCTGCAATGAGAGGAGGAATGACATTTTCATGGGGTTAAAAGAGCCTTTGGAGGACAGAAGTAGGTCCCATGTGTTTTTGAGTAACTTCTGTTGCATCTGTTGCTTTTTCTGTCTTTAAGTTCGCATTTGTTGTCACACAAGTTTTTTTAAATTGTTGGCATTTCATCTTACCAAGTGTTAAAACAATGCAATACAAATGTGCACTTATTACTGCTCTTTGCATGATGCATGGCAGCTCAGTGAATGGACACAGTTTTTGTGCAAGAAAGTCAGAAACTTTGCGCAATGGAGCGCGTAACTCATAGAGGGCGCTCCAACACCATCATATCACAGACCACCATCTTTCCCCCCTCACACTCTCTCACACACACACACTCTCTCTCTCACACACACACACTTATCCCGTACATGTTTTGAAAAGATACAAAGAAACTCCACCATCAGACCATCAGAGTAGTTTTTCTTTTCTATTCCACAGAAATCTGACTAATGGGGCGCCTGTTAACTGGCACACATGCGTCAGCTGTTTACCGAGTCCTGAAGCTCTGCCATTTATTTTTTGTTGGTAGCCTCGGGCTCTCCTGACGGGCAACATAAGAATAATGGGCCCCTATGAATCACCTATCTCTGGGCACACAGAAGAAGAAGAGGGGGCATCAGACCGGTGTCTCTGCATGGAGCAGAGCCCCGGGGGCTCGATGATCAACCCCCTTTTCCCCTCCCCTCCTCTCCCTCCCTTCACCCCCTTCCAGCTTGCAGCCGCTTGGCGCAATTACTTCCACATGTTGCCGAAAAGAACAGTGTCCTTGTTCTCCAAACAAAGGATCTCAACTTAGTAAGGCCAAACTTACCTCAAACCGGTTTGAGGTTCTCACTTCTGTGGGGTTTTCTTCTGACACGTCATCTCATTTATATAGAAACCTACAGGTAAATTCCAGAGGCCAACAGTTGCTTAAATATATATATTTTATTCTATTTTATTTATTTTTTAATAAATCCAATATGATTAAAGACAAAACACGAAAACTAAGAACTACCTCCCGGGCTACTCTTGAACATAAGTCACAAACAAGTCTCCAGTCAGGTCTGTCTTCTCCAGAATTTGACTGAAAAGTTTGCTGAGTCATGACAGCTGACAACATGAGGAGGCACTTTAAAAAAATTTTTAAAAAAATATTCCCCACTTTGCCATCACATGTTGGTGCTGTATGCTGGTTGGTCACTATGTAAACTGGATGGATCACATTCAGCATGTCTGTACGTCATTCATCATTCATCTTCTCTGAGGTCACTCGCCCTGTACTGCCTCCAACTGTCCACCAGGGGGCTTTGAAAAAAACAATCTGTATTAAATATGAGTGACTAATGTAATAACCTACGTTAAAAGTCGACTAATCAGATATGAATTATGATAAACTTTAAATAAAATCCAACAAATTGAGCGTGTATTGCGCATAATGTCGACACGTTTCGTCCTGTGTCTAAACTAGGCCTTACATCCGAGAATAACAACAACCTGACGTGAGACCGCGTCTAAAAAGGTCAGTTTACGTTTCTCCTTAAACTTTCTAGATAATATAAATGTTTGGTGTTCAGCCTGTTTTAAGCTAATGTTCTTTAATGCTGTCCAAAGGTTGTTAATATGTCATGTCAACGATTTTTTCCAACGTCGACTTTATGATTAAGAGTACCTGGAATATAACAGACCTAAGTACACGTGTTGGACATACAACAGCTCGTCCTGCAGTCACATACATGTGATGGAGATGGAGATGACTCCACTGTTTGTCTGTCGGTCTGTCTGTGGCCTTCGGGCGGAGGTCCCTGAAGGAGCTGTCCAGCGTGCTGAAGTGTGTCTTTAACAGGGTCGACAGCGTTTGTCCCTCAGCCAAAGTCCTGACTCTATCCGCCCATTCATCTGTCAGTCTGTCTGTCTATACATCTATCATCCATCCATCTATCCTTTCGTTTTTATTTCTCAAGAACGTGGACCTCCCTGAAGTGGACTGGAGAGACACCCAAAGGCCACGTGGAGAGGTCATGCGCATCAGGATGGTGAGTTTATATAACTAAATCTTACTTATCCAATGATTAAATTAATTAATAACAAGATGAGCTATGCTCTGGTGCATATACATTTTATTTTCACTCAGTATTCAGTGGCCCAGCCTAAAAATAAATCACTTTTACCACATTTCAGCTGTGTGCTAAACAGACCTAAAATAACCGCTCAAGTTATTCTAATACCAAAAGATCACATTTCTTGGCTGATCATATAAAGCAAAATGAAAACAATGAGCCGAACACAAATAAATGAACTCTCTACAGTCTCCCCCTCTCTCTGTGTGTGTGTGTGGGGGGAGTACCTGACCTTGTTTATGCAAAGATGGATTTACCCACTTGACTTTTACTTTTACAAGGTCATCATCATGATTAACTAATCACCCCATCTCCCAGACAGATTGGGTCTTGAACGCCATGACGGGATGTTTGCAAATTAGCCCTCCAATTATTCACCAAATGTCAGCTCCAATAGCTTAAATTTTATAACTTTCCCACTTTAGTTTGGTCCCCAGTGGCAAAATCGGTAGCTTGGTAACAATAAACCACCATCCTCGTTTAAGATTCACATTTAACTGTGCAAAAGTTTGTAAAATGTGAGGCACAAACAAGCCTCGCAGAGAGCTGATTCCGCAGCAGTGATGATTGAAGATCTCTTTCCAGGTCTCTTCACACTCTGTGATGAGTTTTAGATGGGTAATACAGAGCACATTTATGCGGGATAAAATATTGCACGGCTGACTCATTAGTAAAGTGGATATCTCTCTAAAGACAAATCCGTTCCTCTCTTTTCCACACCGGCACTTCAGCTTCTTCTCGTCTCTATCTCTCCGCATGAGACAGCAGCTGCAACCGGCTGAAAAGCGCTCTTATTAATTGTCTTTTGTCATGCGTAATTGCCACACTTTCAATGGTGGCCGAGGCCTGACGTCTTTTGGAGTGCTCTCGTTTGTCTGTGCATTAGTAGGTATAGGCTCCTTTCATCTTAAATTTACATTCCGCACACTCTGCCTCACGTTATTTTATATTTTGTTTGATAAAGCAGTGTGATCAGAAGTTGTGACAGTTTGGAGAGAGAGATCCATTTGACCTGGACAAATACATCAACTCTCAAAATGAGCTTCGTCCCCCCTCTATAGCGGCCTTATACAGTCTGAGGTCACGTCCTGTGGGGCTGAAAAGGGGGGAGTCTTTCTCCAAACTGTGGGTTATTCCATTGTTAAACGCTTTAAATGCTGCATTGGTCTTTCACACCTGCAAGGGAACTCTAATTCGATTAATAGGAACTTCAATATATATTCATTAGGTGGCTTTCCCCCCAATAATATATGATCATCAGTGAGATGTGAAAGGGGACCATTTATTCCCGCTCTGAATGGGTCTGCGTGGGACCAAAACTTCACCTGCTTCCCCTCTCAATTAGGAATGTATCCCAAACTCTGACAGAAACGAGTTAAATTAGGCGTCAGCTAATTTCCAGTGGCCCCTCCTACGTAATCCCCCCTCAGTCTTTCCATTTGAGCGTGCCCCCTTTAATTCACCATAAGTTGAAAGGTTCAAATAGTGCCTAATGAAACAGTGACTAAATCGTTCTCTGTCGCTCGGAGGAACCCTGTAGCTGTCTCTCAAAGATCTCTGAGCACACAGCCGTCGGGGGTCTCCGGCTAAATGCGAGTCCCAAGGCAGGACAATCTAACCTGTCAAAGCCTTTGCCCACTTCTATATATCCTTGTTCTGGGGTTTCAAGCAATAGCAGCATAATCAACCAACGTGGGACCGAAAACGCAATTAAACTCGCTTTGGACAACCAAAATCTTTTGAAAAGCGAACATTAATGGACTATTGGCTGCTCCCCAGGGGCGTTATCGGGTACCCTTTTGTGGTCAGATCTAAGGAGAAATTACAGCTACACTTTCATATAGCTCACTCCATCCATTTTGAATTAAATGGCTTATATCATGTAAATGGAGCTCCGCTATATAATGTTTTTAAATACAAAAAAAAGCGCACAGAGAACATTTGGTCTATCTATTGAGCATAACACCAATAACGCGGTAATGACAGCTTAATAATAATAGCTGTCAATATATAGGATATGTTTTAAGAGCTGCAGTTGAAGGTAACTTGATGGGCACTAAACTGTGCAGAGTGACCAGAAAAATATGAACACCTGCAATGAAATCCAACACAAAGGTCCCTCTGTGAAATTTAAAATTTTGCTGAGACTGTTTGTGTTTTTGTTATTCTTTTAAATGTGGAGTCAGTGTTTGTGTTTTACTGGATTTCAGTATATTAAAAGGTGTTTAAAATATTCTGTCCACTCATATGTGCATCTATGTAATGTATCTGAATGAGAAAGTTCTATTTTGCATTAAAATTAAACAGGAGATAATTCTTTTTTTTTTTTATGTCACTACAACTATGATCAATACTTCCTGGTAATCAATATCTCAATTGAATCATTTAATTCTTTAATCCTATCATTATAATCAATGTAGTATATTTTAAGCATTTTGAAATTCAACATTAAATAAAATTTAATTCTGTTGCTCATTTTAAATGCAGCTTTTTCAACTTGCAATGATGCAAAAATATATTTTCAAATTCTTATCAATAATAATAATAAAAAAGAATCTTTGTTCCTAATTTTTCTATCATCTTCTACCACAGTAGGCCAACACACTGACAACTTCTTAGGTCAACTCGTCATGTTTATTACAATAAATACAGATATACATAGTTTACAAATAGTTGCGTACAGCTTCCACACAGGTTAGGCTTATAAGCTATTTCTAAAGGCTTTCATTGACACACAGCCTCGCTGACAGTGATGGGATATCGGTAATTGAAGACATTGACTTGGGGATAGTTAACAAGACCTGGGTGTGTGAGGTGAGGTGAAAATACGTCACTCTGTTACGGCACACGGGAGGTCAAAGTTGCACAATATTTCAGGGCAGCGTTAAAACGTGTATTCACATACTTCACTTTAAAAGTAGGATAAACATTTTCAACACTTCTTCTCAGATTTTCATGCAGGAGATTTTTTTATATTTTTTGGCCCAGAGGTTGCTGTGATGCCTTAACCCATAACTGGAGCAGGACAGAGGAAGTGCCAGCAGTTGGAATTAAGGGAGTCGCGTCCCTCTCAGATGGGTGACACCTCTTTCTCCTCCTCAGCAGAGGCCGGAGATAGAGACTCCTCGTCCTCTGACCTTGAATAGTCTGTGTGACCGGTTGTGCACTTGCAACCGCTGTGCGCGCTCCTTTGGGTGGCTTTGCCCTCCTTCTTGTGCTTCACTCTGCGGTTCTGAAACCAGATTTTCACCTGTTTCTCTGACAGGTTCAAATACGTGGCGATTTCGATCCTTCTGAGTCTCGACAGATACATGTTCGTGGAAAACTCCCTTTCAAGTTCCAGGAGTTGCGTGCTTGTGAAAGCCGTGCGCATCCTCTTGCCGTTCTGTATGTGGCTGTTCTCGGAGGCGCCTGTTGGAGGAAAAAAAAAAAACATTCGTAAGTCAGACTTTCAGCTTTTTTGGTACAGCAAGTCTAAACTGAATCAAAGTTGCATTTGGCACAAAACATCGCGCGTAAATCTTTGTGCGTAAAAGCCGAGTTACCATTCATTTAATAACCTGCAAGTGCATCATGAAGTGTAGGAAGAATATCAAACAAGTGCCGAACATAGTTGCGAGTTGAGACTGTAGCAAACAGGTGGCTTACCAATAGAAAGACAGTGGTATCTCCTGGGATCTGTGACGCTGAAGGTGGGCGTGCAGACAGGTGTATGTCCCGGGTGCGCGAGAGCCGGAGACTGCTGATGCGCTATTCTCTGACAGTACTGCGCCTCCGCTCCTGGAAACTGACTCTTCAGCATGGGAATGCCGCTGCGGGAAGAGTGGATGTGAGACGTGACGCACAGCGGGCAAACACAGAAAGTCCCGTTTTTCCTGGATGGACACACCGGAGCGGTGACCGTCATTACGCTCGGAGAGTGCATGCTGATGGGAATAAGGAAGTCTTGTCCTGGATGCTCAACCGGTCCAGGTCGCACCGTATCCTTGATTATCAAAGAATCAACGTAAAAAGACCTCGACATGGCTGTGCTGCTGATAAGTGGTCGCTCCGTGTAACAAGATGATAGCTGTTTCTCATCTGAACCCCTCGGGATCTCCAAAGGTGCTTATGTTTGATGGTTCAACAAAAGGGACCCCGAAGAGGGTTGGCCCTGCAGCGTCACCCACGTGCGCACCCGTCTCCAAGGGTTTATACTGTCAGCGACCCAAACCACGTGATGTCTCAGTGGGCCTCCAATCACAACTTGCAGATTTACTCTTTCTATCCTCGAATTTAGAAAAGTCTTGAACACCTAATAATGTAATCAGACATTTATATAATTTCCGTGAAATACAAGTGCCACACAAGACTTTCTTAATCAGACTCCAACTATTAAATAACTTGTTACATCATTTTTAAAGATGTAACAAATTGAAATAAACTTTAAAAATACATTTTCACAAACATGCTGCTGAAATTTGCATTTCTGGTTTCTAATATGGATTTATAGGATTTTTTTTAGGAACAGGTCAGATTGAAATATGAAAATTGTTTTTTTTTATAAACTCTGATCACCAAGTGACACTTATAAAATATACATCAGATGACCAGGAAGCAGCTGAGAGCAGGTGCAGTGCACCAGACATAAGAGATTATAACTTATTCTTATTTTCTCAATTCAACCAATTAAAATTCAATCTTTGAAATAAATCTATATGATGGACTTCATCCAGATCGACTTTATTTTCTTTATTGTTTTATCTTTATTTATTTTCCCCCAAATGCTATTTAAAGACTTTTGCACGCGTCCATTCCAGCACTAACTTGCGCTGCAGCCTAATCATACTTCGAATCCGGTTGGTCCAGGTTTCACTTCCAGCAATTAAAGAATTATGAACTGATGTCGAGTCTGGGCTGCGGTTATTTGATGGCGATTAGGACTCAATTAGAAAGTGTTTATAATGGCCGGTCTGTGCGGGGGTAAACAGGCAGCTATTTCAGAAATGCGTTAATCCCTCATCTTGTGACAATAATTAGCGAGTTTGATCCCCAGGCGGGTCACCGACCGGTAGGTTTAGCTTCTGCTTTCATCTGCCAAGTAACGCCTCGGACCTTCAGACAGAGGCGAACCGTCAGTGGGTCCATATCCAACCCAGGAACATGTGTTCCACAAACACAAGGTGGTCACGTTTTGTTTATTTTGCACCTCTTTTTCTTTAAAAGTGAGTACATTTACAGGCAGCTGAGGCGGTTGGTGAACTGTGCGCATTTTTTGAAAGAATTAGAAAGTCTTTAAAATCCAACCACAATAATGATGAAAGCAAACACGTCTGTCACGCAGACAGTAATTGCTATAACAAAGTGAATCCAGCGTTTGACAAGGAAGACGCGCAGAGTTGTTATGGTACAGATAACAGTCTGAAACAAGAGAGAGAGGGAGAGGGAGGAAGATGGAGAGAGAGATAGATAGATAGAGAGAGAGAGAGAGAGAGAGAGAGAGCAAACCAAGCGGAATGATGCGTGGCGCGCGCCCTCATCACACCATGCGAGCTCTAATATTATTTTTCCATAATTCTGCACGATAAAATTTCATTGTCTATTAAGTAATCCCACAAATGAGATCCTTTATGAGGCTATAATGAGGCCTAATTGCCAGGACTAGTGGAGCCACGTGGAAGGATTTAGGAAGCATTAAGCCGTCGGGTACTGAGCACAGGCTGTTACCTAGCCATTACTTTCATAATTCAAGGAGAAAATTAGTCCATTTAAGGGAAAAATCCTTTGATTCCCTTTATTCTGCTCGGGGTGGCATGGCTGCAGTTTTTTTGTCTGCTTCAGTTAAGAAGCCAGTGCAACAAATGGGGCCTGGTGCAATATCACTGTTTAAACGTTAGATTAAAAAAAAAAAGAAGAAGAAGAATTTGAGAAATGTGTAAAGCTCCCAGGGCCCCACCTCTCACTTCTTTCTCCTCAGTGTTGTGCGCCTTTTTACTTTATAGTGCAGCGGTTACCCTCCACCATTCACCCCCTCTTCAAATCATGCTGATGGGCAATTAATCACTGGCCTATTCAAGAACATGAAGATTAAATTTAAACAGAGGATTTAAAAAACAAAACTCTCTTCAGAGGTTTGGTTAGTCTGAGTTGATGCTCCTCAGTGGTAAACAACATTTCTAGTATGAGTATGAGAGTCCCTGCAAGTGCATCAAAGAAGAGGGGGGAAAAAGGTGTGTGTGTGTGTGTGTGTGTGTGTGTGTGTGTGTATCCAGCTCCTCCCAGTAGTAAAAAACACACAAACTTGTTAAAGTGCAGTGCTAAAGTTCCCCCCTCTCATTCACATCGCATCCCATGCCATATTATACCGTGAAGAAGTCCATTAATGTTTTGTTGAACAAGCGTCATTAACTTGTATCAACGCCTTTTTACAAACCTTGCATTGTTGTGCAGGGCCAGTCTGCGGCCCATCTTGGCCAATACAGTGGATGATTTGCCCCTTTATTAGTTACCAGGCAACAGATCCTGAATACCAAAACTCAAAGGAAACACTCTGGTCCTCCATATAGATCTCAATGGCGATGGGGGAAAATGAACAATGATCCTGTGGACAACATAATGCCACGCAATGACTTTTCATTAACAATTATCTGGTTGATGTGAATAGCAGCTGCAGTGGCTACTCTCCATCTCATGGTTTGCAGAGAAAAGGGGAGCGGGGAGAGAAAGAGGCTTGCCAGTGAATAGCATCCTGCAGGAGTTTAGAGGGGTTCATGGTCTCCATGAATGTGGAATCTAATTTATATCTCGGTGAATAATTAGGTTTCTATGCAAAAATGAATTGGAAATAATTACATTTTAAAACGCCGTGACAACTTAGCCCGATAAACAAAGAGAAGCAGTCCCTTTTAATGTCTCGCACCAGGAGTTTATGAGCTTTTTCAATTCACTGGTCGAGATCAATAACGAACGTTTTAAAGTTCAGTGCAAAAATGTATCAGGAAACAACTTCTCTTTCAGTACGGGGCTGTTGTGTCGCAGCTCTATCCTACAAACTGTTCCTGTGATTGGGAACAGACAACACTGTTAGGGAGCACAGACCTCAGTCCTATAGAAAAGTAAAGTGACAGGCTCAGTGTAAGAAGAGGCTGCTGAACAAAGCCAGCGAGGGTCCTGTTGATGGCCTATAGAGATGTCCTGCACCAGGCTCCCTCTAATTAGAGAGACGCTTCTCAGTCTCACAGAGCTGCTCAGACCAGACACTCCAGACTGAAGTGTGCCCCTGTGCCAACGAGTGCGTCTGGATGTCCACACTCAACGCAGCATTTGTATGTGTCTGCGCTTTATGGCGCGCACAATTAACGAGCCTCGAAAATGAGATAAACACCGACTGATAGTGACGCCGATCACGGTTAAGCTCCCAGAGAAATGTCTTTATTAAAGCTTATTGTTCGAGGCCTGATTTGTCCCTCGGCCTTCCTCTGTTGTTTCCAAAAGACTAAGCAAATGCCATTACAGAGACAGCACAGAGCAGCCCTTATTTCAATCTTTTCTTGCTTGAGTTGTCAAATAGTCCTGAGATTCCATCTTTTTTGTAATAGGATGCTATTTCATTGTTGCACGAGTTATCAGATGCACGGGCTCATTATTGTGCGCCAAGATCAAGATGCTGTTTTATCTTTCTTAATGATTGGCCTTTTACCGGAGCTGTTTGCGTTCAGAGCGGTGATTTTTAGGCTTTGTGTGAAAATGTGCTCATCTACACAGAAAAATTTACACCACTGGCAAAATGTCTTCAGTCAAATTTGAATCACAGATTAAAAACAGCTGTACTTAGAGATGGAAACCAATCACCTCCTCCCTGAACACCCTAAACCAAACCTGAAAGGTTCTCACCCCTCCTCTGCTCACAACAGAGACCCTGACTTCCCGTGAAACCTAAATCAGGAAATGTTTCAAAGAGTGAATGACAGGAGTCCCTCCACCCGGGTTACCCCGACCAGTCTCTCCCTCAGTCTAAAGGAGGTGATATTGTAGCCCTTTTTTCTCCCTTTTGAAAGGGGAAATCCCTGGGATTGAGCTTGTGTGCTGGAGCGGAAGCAGACTGGAATGTGTGTCCGGGCCGCGTCTTTTGTCGCCGGCCCGGGGCCGTGAATAGACATGGGCCGCAATCTCTCTGTCCTCTGTTTATCAGACTGTGAAGAAGCAAACAAACCAAAATGTTTCATCCGCATGTTACCGGCACCTTCTACGTGTCAATCACCTTGGATTGGATGTTTGAACTTTTTCTGTTGGGATAACTTCCACTGAATTACGTCTTTAATCCAATCAGCAAGTAGGAAACAAATCCAGGAACTAAGTAGCATCCTCTGTGCTGTACTGCTGTTCTCCAGTGAGGACAGATCAACACTTTCATGGGTCCAAACTGCTTCTGGAGGGACTTTATTTTTAAATAAATAATATTCCTGATGCATTCAGAGTTAATATTGATTTGGAAAAGTGTCACGTTGAGTAGAGTTTGCCATTATGTTGATTTTCATTGTTGCCTGTTAGTGTCTCTCAGGCAGCTTGTCGCTCTTAACTTCATCCTCAGTTTGAAGTCAAACAGGAAAGCTTACACATTACTTAAATGAGATGATGCCCACATTTCTCCACCCATTATCGTGGATGTAGTGTTCCTCTAATGTGATTTATTGGAAGATATTCAGAAGTTTAAAGGGAGGTAGAGAGTGAGCTGTCAGGATCCAGCCGCACTCCGAGACTCTGCCTTATTCAGCTCATTTGGACAATGAAGAAGGCGTTGATCTGATTTTTTTTGCTCTGTTTTTGTTTTCATCATTGTTACAGCTGTTGGCATTTCAGTGTGCATTTATATTCGTTCCACTGTTCTCCTAAAACACAAGCCAATGTAATTGAAATCCTCCTTGTATTTCTCATGAATGTGTTCCTTCCCGCGAGGGCATGTGGTTCTTTTTATGAGAGGATTATCAGATTTATATATGTTAATTGGCAGCCACAGACAGTCATTTACCGTCAGTGTTTTTGTGTAATTCTCAGAGCTGAAACAAAGCTTTTGAAACCCGCAGGAAGAAATATTCAGGAATGTTGACGATCCAGTTTAAGTAAAGATTAAATGGGATACAAGCATTTCAAAGTAAACGCAACTGTTTTCTACAGCAGGCATCTATAAAGGACATCACAAGGTTTAATAACGGAGAAACTCATAAAGTGCTGTAAGCCCAGCAGAGCTTATTATACAACAGGCAGCTAATTGTGCGGTGGGTAGTTTGGGGCATCACATGAACTGGCTGGAGTTTGGTGGGCAGCTGCATCCAACCTCCAGCTCAGTGAGTCAGCAGGCGTAGCAGCAGCACAGAGACGCCCTCCACAGGAACACAACCCCGAGGTCTGGTTTGTTTTGTGTGTGTGTGTGTTTGTGTGATGTTCAAAGATTTTTACACAGTTCATGTGATTCAGTTTAAATTTGAAAATGTGGAAATCCCAGTTTGAGACATTTTTTAATTTTCTCCACAATTCCAGACAGCGTGATAAATAAAACTGTTTAATAAGCTACAGTAGCACTGCCAAATTAATTAGGATGTGGAATATTAGTCATATTAGTTGTCTTAAATCTAAACAAATGCTCCCCCTGTTTAAGTTTCAGGGACGGAAAGTGAAAGTGAATTTCATTTCTTTAAAAAAAAGAAAGAACGAAAGAAAAATCAAATCCATTAAATAAAATAAAATAAATAAATACATAAATAAATAAATAAAACAAAAAAGTGATGATGGCTCACACAGTCTGAAAACAGATTGCTGAAGTGTAGATTGAAGTTGTTTTTAGATAATTTTTATTTTTTATTTGTTTGTTTGTTGTGTTCTATATTTATTCATACTTACTGTCTTATACTAGGAGTCGCTACAGTCCCAAATAAATGGCACTGTTAGTTGAGACTTGACTGATTTGGTAGTTATTTTTTCTAGAATCATAGAAAAATAATCAGTCAATAAATCAATCAAATTTGATTTTATTTAATCTAAATCTTGAATTAAACCAATTCAGCATTTTTGTCAATGTGATATAATCATGCACAAAATATAATACAAGACTTTTTTTTTTTTCACTGAGTCAGTTTGACATGTCACAGTAAGAAAAGCACAGGTGTAAATATTAAAATCAATCACTGTCACGCTGCCATGACTTACCACAGAGCCATCGTTAATGTTATTAGTAACACCTGTGAATTTTATGACGGGTCAAAATGTCTGCTGTAAAAAAGATTTATATTTATTTTTAACAAAGGAATTTTAGAAAATCTTTAAAATAAAAATAAATCATACAAACTACAGCAGGGAGCCTTGTAGATATTTCACTGGTGGTGGAATGTAATGAAGTATATTTACTCCAGAACTATACTTTAATTTTGAGGTACCTTCATTTTATGCTACAGTACTTTGACTTCTACTTCACTACATTTAAGAGGAAAATACTGTAATTTTACTCCAATTTACTCTAATTTGTCAGCTATAGTTGGTTGTTATAAAAAATGATGCATTGCTATTGATAAAACTGCCTAACTATAACATTCAAAGTAGTTAAAAACTCCACTTTGGAAACATTAAAAACACATGGATGTATCTGTAAGGATATTTTAATAACAGCCCATGTATGATAAATATAACACTATAAAAAGGGACCACTAAGTACCCACTTATTACTTATACTACACCACTACTTAAGTAAAAATTCTCAGTACTTCTCCCACCACTGGGTTTAACCTGTGTGGTGTCTTTACTCGTGTAGCTGGACTGTATTTTTACCACAAAACACTAAAAAATGATTACATATTACTAAAGATGAATATTGAGCACACAGTAACTGCTCATAATCTCAGCCTGACATTATAGTATTTTATAATAAAAACACAAAGAAGCAAAAAGTTGCCACACATCAGTAAAAATGATTTAAAGTTCTGTAATTAAAAACCATAAGACTAAGCCCTTCATCACCGTTCATGACCTCAATGATTTACTGTATATAGTGCAGTTATAAACAGCTGTATGACTGACATGAAATATATGTTTTAGGTCATGAAACAAACTTTTCAAAAAGTAAAGGTGTTCGGTTTGATGATTTGGATGCTGTGAGAAATACATTTGTGATTTAGAGGTGAGTATTTTGTATGTTTGCACCCATATGTAGATTTTTGTAAAATAATTCTCTGCACCAGCCTTTTCATTACCAGCCATTCATCGCAGGATACTGTTGTTTTTGTCTCTGAGAGTTGGTTAATTCATAGAAATTTAACAAGTGTTTTTCTTCACACTGTTTGCATTTCCAAGTGCAGCGGGCTTCCTTTTCAACGTATCTAGACGGTGGAGGTCAGGGCCAGGAGCTCCTGTCTGCATCGTCCCAGCTCTGTGCCAGCCAGATAAATGGAGAGTGTGTTTGTAAGCTGGCTGAGCTTTGTGTTTGCACAGAGTCACAACTTTGTATGGGGTCGAGGGGGAGTTCGGGGCAGCTACTAAGATTTGTATGCAGACTACATCGTTGAGCCACCCCCCTGGTCCACTCTATGTCCTCTCACCTGCCTGTTGCAGTAAATCATAGAGCTATCAAGTGAAGCGTGTTGATGGGCCTGCACGTGCAAGAGCTTTGCTGCACCTGTCGTGTCTGTGTGTGCGCGCGTGCATGTGTGTGCGTTTGTTTTGAAGAGCGTAAAGAAAGGTCTCATTGAATATTTTATGTTTCTACCCATGTTTACTTCATCTTCTCGCTGTGTGATTCTTCTTGCAGGCCTGGTGCTCGGTGATGAGAGTTTTGGAGATCCGCCTAATGGTTCGGTAAATGTTTGTGTGTGTGTGTGAGAGAGAGTGTGTGTGTGCGTGCACGGCTCTCTGTGATAGCAGTATAGGGATGGAAATCGAAGTAGCTGGGTGTCAAACAGGAGGTCTGCAGATGCCTGTCCGGCTGAGAGCTGCAAGGTCCCTCCCTTTGACAGAGTATCCATTCAGAGTCAATGAGCTGGGTCAAAGCCTGCACGTCAGGCTGCAGCTCGGCCTAGCACTGGGGCGGTCCAAGAGGTCAGGCTTATTCACATGGCGCTGTCATGCAAATGAACCCACCCACGCTTAAACAACTCTTGGAATTTTTATGTCTGCTCCCTGGCCTTTTTTTCCTCCATTTCCCCCTCTTTTTCCCTGCTTTCCTCACTCCCTCACTCCCTCTCCTCCTCTCCAAATCTCTCTCTCTTGTATTCACAAAGTCATTGACAAGACATTCAAAGCTTTTTAAATTGGCCAGCTTCATTGTGCCTGCACTAAAGTGAGGAGGGTGAGGGGGGGACGGAGAGACGGAGAGTGTAAAGAGGAGTGGGCCTAAATATACTCCGGTCTGAAAGTAGTTAGATCATGTTCTTTTCATGGTCCGATTAGAATCAAATCGATCCCCCCGCCCCTCCTGACACTCCAAGGTTTGAAGAGGAGCGGCCAAACAAAGATTTCTTGGCGGAGACAGGGGGAATGAATGACTAAACCTGAATGCTAAACACACTCTTAAAAGTCTCATTCTGAAGCATGACAATGCCCAAGAGAGTAAATTTGTTTTAAGTGTGAGTGAGGGATGTTTGTGTGGATGGAGAAAAGATATCTCTGCAGTGGAAGGTACTGTAGGAGCATCTTTGGATGAGACCTGATCTACATATAAATCAGAAAAACACACACAGACGTCAGCGGAGGATCTTCTTCAAAAAGCCTCATGACAATAAAGGAGAGGATTTTAGAGGTACTCTATCACAAAGAAGTAAATCTTGGTGAAGGAGCATTTTTGTTTAATCCATAATAAGTTTTCTTCAGGAGCAAGGTTACATATACAAAGTACGGTTGGGGGTGAGGAGGCTGGAGGTTCGGCCTGCTGAGTTTGATGATGGAGGCTGGACACGGTGACTCTCCTCCAGGGAGGTGACTGCTGAGGGTGAGGGGAGGGATGGGTGGAGGGATTTGAACTTGGTGACACTCTTTCTGCACCTGCAGCTGTGGTAATCAGCGTATTCCTCCACCAAACGGCCGTAACTCTCCGTTTTAGTGGCTTCTACTCTTTTCAAAGCAAACACCTAATTAACTATTTGAACTGTAATTTGCTAAAGAAACTAATATGGAATATTTCTTCATTGTTTTGTTTACTATAACAGTATGTAAATCTAATTTTTTTTTTTAGATTTTAGAACAACAAAAAAAGTCTCACTTAATCCCTCTGAACAATTTAAAATCACCAAGTTTTTTTTTTTTTATGGAACTCATGAAAAATGTACCAGGCTTTGGATTATGTTCTCCCTTACAAAGTCTGGACTTCTATAAATCCAAAATAATGTGCTAAAAAAGTCAATTCTACCTTCATGAAGGTCAAAATGTTTTTTGTTTTTTGGTCACAGTTAGAGGTATCAAGTGGCTGCAATGCCGTTGATATTGTATTACATTATACTGTCAGCCCATTTATATCAAATTCTAAATAACAGAAACACCTCTCTGTGAAATGCAATGCAGTTCAACAGCACGGCAAAGTTAAGTTAAATTAATGAGTTAAATTAAAAACAATTTCAACAAAATTATTATTCCTGTAATTAAATGTTTACTGTTCATTCTTGGGCTCCATTTATTCCTTGAAAATATCCATTGAAGATATATATTCCACAGCAATCTTAGAACCCATTAGGTCTGATGATGATTTAGCCTCTGGGCTCAATGGCCAGTGTTTCAGGGCTTCTTGTGCAGCCAGCAGATATCCAGATAACAGATAACTGATATTTGGGCCAAGACTTGCTCTGCAGTGCGATGAGCAGTTTGCGACGTGAGAATGAGAAAGACGACGCAGGTTGGCTAATTTCTATCAATAGATATCTGCACATGAATGCAGATACATTTGTAAAAAGCTAAATCATCACATCAGACTATAGCCGATGGATTACGAGATTTTATTTCCGACAATGCACTCACGAACTGTTACCTGCATGCAACCAAAGCCTGCTCAAACGATACCAAAATATTGTCCTTTGCCTACAAATTCTAAATTCACATTTAAGCATGCATGTGATTAATGCATGTGTCAATAAAACTGTTTTATGTTTTAAACATTTACTGAAAAACTTTAAATAAAAATAAAAATGTCATTAAACCACAATAAGGACATCAGGCATGGTCAAAGAGTAGAGCTCTACAGGCTCCACAGTGTCATCTACATTAACCAACAAGCACAGACAACATGTTGTACATTTTAACCAATCAGAAGCCAGAACTCACTGCAGCCATTACTGGTCCTAATTAAGCATTATGCAGTGAAACTATAGAGCTGTTTATACTTAACAAATTAAATATGACAACTTATGAATTATTACATTTTTCTACTGTATAAAATGTTCTAACATTATATCCTGGCATGTTTTTTTTTTTAAATAAATGATTAAATCTTTGCAGTGATATTTTCTTTATCTTAATTATTAATGCCTTCTGCTGCATTATTTTCTGTTTGCATGTCTCCAGCTCACCTTTATTGATCTGTCCGTTTAAACAAGCAGCCGCCTGCCTGGTGGATCAGTAAATACAAACTCATGCCATGCAGCCAAACATTGTTCAAACACACCGAT
The DNA here is from genome assembly GCA_946959425.1 of Argyrosomus regius. NCBI lineage: Eukaryota > Metazoa > Chordata > Actinopteri > Sciaenidae > Argyrosomus > Argyrosomus regius. The sequence continues at coordinate 6,336,818 of OX336888.1, forward strand.
TTTTTTTTAATTCTAGTGGAAATCCTAAACTTTCTAAAGGCACAAAACAATATGCTTAATTTGAGGGAAATGTGTATAAAAAGGTGCACAAGACATGTATAATATTTTCACGAGATGGATTGGTCATGCAAACAGTTATCCAAAGTCTTCAAGGACTCAAAGTGTGATGCCGTAATTTTCTTAAGGGGAAATAAAGGAGGGAAACTGGATGTTCAGGGGTTTTAATAACCGAAAATCTCTCCTTCTCCCATCCTGGCGGTTTACATGTGAAACATCGACACCGCTGCTCCTCTCTGTGCACATTCTTTCACCCCTGTCTGCTCTTTCCACGGTGTTACAGGAACAGTCTGCTCTTGTAGCGCGTAGCATGAAGTTGTTTGTGTTCTGAATCCTAAGAGAAGCCAAACAACACTCTAGAGGTGGAGGGACGGAGGGGTGGGACCACCCTGCAGCTGCCCCCTTCTCTCTCTCTCTCGCTCTCTCACTCCCACCTCATCCCTTCATTCCCTCTCCTATTCATCCTGCAGCTGCAGTCTTGTGCCCCTCTCTCTCACTCTGTCATACAAAGTTTCTCCTACTCTCTCTCTCTCTCTCTCTTTCGCTCTCTCTCTCTCTGTCTCTCTTTCTCTATTTGTCCCCGAGACACAAAGATGGATGGAGAAGCTCCTGGAATAGGGCGCACAATAGGTTGTGCCACAAGGTGAGCAGCCTCAGCTGCATACGGCCCAGTGCTGCCTTTTTTTTAGCTCCTGCGAGGCTCCTCACCCGGCTTGAGTATGCGTGTGTGTTAAGGGAGGGGGGGGGTTTGAGCGGCACAGTATGGCAACAGATGCTTTTGTTCGGCCAAAAGTCTGAAAGGGGCCTTGGGTGGGGGGCTTAGCCAGTGTCAGAGCACAGAGTCATTTTTCTCTCCTTTTTCTCTCACTCTGCCTCTCTTTCTCTGTGTCTCCCTCTCCCCAGCTGTGCCTGCCGTGGCGGCTGAGCAAGAGGAAATGTGAGGGCAACGGCATGATGGAATACGTAAGTGGGGCGCGCGGTTTTGGCCTGTTTTGTGGGCGACTTCATTAAAGGGTCGTTTATCTGGCCTGTGATCCCATTGTCCAGGGCCTTCTTTATCAGCCCCGGTGTGTCAGGGGGGTGTAATTGGCCGATTGGCCACGGTCTGCGCATGCTGAGGTGATTTATAAAGCTGTGAATGGAGCTGACTCCTCTCCGGGCAGTGCTCCCTCTCCCATATAGGAGACACTGCACTGCAGAATAACACTGACTAAATGCAGAAGAAATGTGAAAAGGATGAAACGTCCCCAAAGCTCTTTGTGCGAGTGTGAAATCAGAGGCTTGAATAAAAGGGCTCTGGAATCACTCTTTCTCTTGTCATCTATTTTCTCTCACCTTTATACTCTATCTGACTTTTTTGTTTCACCTCTTTAGACTCTCTGATGATCACCCGCCTTTCATAGTTTTTTTTTTTATTTTCATTTCCTCCATATTTCATCATACGAAGCATGAAGGTTCTTTTTAACCTTTCAGCCAATCACATATGATGTCATTCCCAGAAGTGAAAAATGTATTTGTAGCTTCGTTTTTGTCTTGATTTTTACCCAAACTCCTCAAATATAACACTTTTATTCTTAGCCTGAGAAAAAAAGACTTGCACGTTTTTTTAACAGACCACAAACTGATCAATTTTAGGTAGTTGCATGCATAAAACAAACTTAAATTTGAATATATACAAGACATATACAGTTTGGAGTAGTTGGCTGTGCTTGAATGAAAGCTGCGGTGCAGATTTTGTGATCGCAGGTGGGAGTGAGTGCTGGCTTTATGTGGTCCCATGGTGTGTTGAGGTTGGCTCTTAATGACCTCCTAATTAAAGCAGGCCCTCCTCTCAATGGGCTGATCATGTAGTGGAGGTCAGAGGTCATTTACAGGGCTGCTGGTGGCCACAGTTCCTGCTCCATGCTAATTGCCCTCCAATATACACAAATGAACACGTCATAATTCTGGCAGGTGAACGTTAACAGTGTGTGTGTTTCCTCGTAGCGTGAGCAGAAAATACTTTTTTTCATATTGTCACCTTCATTTTTTTGTCTTTTATTTTTGTGTTGTTGTTTCAGTTCAGTCAGAATGAAATAATTAAGAATTCATCAGCTGGTCTCTCTTCTCTCAGTGCACACAGAGACTGGCAGCCTCTCTCAGGGACTTTTGCATTGTCCTGCCGCAGACGTCGAGCCTGAGTTCATTAAGCCAGACTGAGTGTTTGTCTAAAGGCTAGACGAGAGACCTTAAATCCCCAACAAGTGTTTGTGGACATGCAGATAAGGTCTGCAAACACACACACAGTTTTCAGGAGGACTCAGACACAGACACGTTCACGTTAGGAGAGAATCACAGACATGGAATAACCTCTTAAAATGGAATAGATTGCTATGTGGATCAAAACATGGAAATGTTATTATAAAAGAAAAATTTAACCCCTTCCTCAAAGGAGAAATTTTAATTTCAGACATCTTTAATGGTAATCATGTATGTTGCAAACATTTGTCTCTGGTTTCAAACTTCCACAGTTCTCTGAAAGAGTCCCGTAGGAGCCTCCGTACACAGGCGAGGGAAGGCCAGGCGAGGAGGAGGGTCCTGGCTCGGGTTTAATGTAGCTGATTGTGCTCCCATGAAAAAAGGAACAGTTTCTTCTGTGTTAATTTTCAATTTTGTTGCTGTCTGTGTGCCCAGCCTTTGTGTCCAATTCTTCTTCCCTCCCTAAACGGCACCACCACCCCTCTCTTTTTCTTTTCTTTTCACTTCTCCTCTCGTCAGGCCGTCTAGATTATGTTGCTAAGGAGATTTTTCTCTTTCTTTTTTTTGCTTTTTTCACTGTTTCCCATTGATTTGGTGTTAATGCGTTTTGAATGCCCCTTGGTGTGTGCCGAGCGCTGGGGGAGGAGGGGAGCACAGGGTCTTGCAGAGTGGAGGAATTTCAATCTGAAGCGGTTAGGTGGGGGTCCGTGTGGGTTAAGGCCCAAAGAGAGGCACTCAAGTGAGAACTGAAGTGGTTTGCAGAGCCGAGGAACCTCTCGGGCAGCCACTCCCCCTCTTCTTCCCACTCTCTTTTTCAGGGTCACTCCTTCATTGGCAGCCCACAGGTGCACTGTCAATCTTTCCTTTTCAAACCCAAAATCTAACCCATGAGTAAAACAAACATATTTTTCCCCTCAGTGAGAAAATGTGTCCAGCAGCCTGCATCGCAAATGAGGTGCAGAACAGTTTGCATTAATTCATGGTTTGATACAAGTTGTGGTTTGGGGGTCACAGTTCAGTAGGTTTGTGGTGCAGCGAGAAAACCAAAGATTAAATCTCTTTTCATTAAAAAAGACATTCATTGCTATTATGCATTGGCCATGTTCCTGCCCAGAATGGGTTGGGTGAAGTAGCATCTTGCTTCGATACCAGAGACTGTGGTTCAGTTGACGTTGGGTTCTTTTCACCATTACCACAACATTTTCACCAAAATCAGTGAAAAAAAGTTATAAAGTTGTTCTTCTGTGCAGTGAGGCTAACTGCATGAATTACTCATAGACTGTAGCAAACAGGGATCACTCTGCTCCGGCAGCATCATAAGCAAGAAAGCATTTCATTGGATGCAAAATTAGTACACGCCTCCGAGCGCAGGATGAGTCATCAACAGCTTTTTATCATTAATAAGGAAATGACAAACTCTAAAATAGCATTAAGAATACCCAAAAATCATTTTTTTTGTCATTGTTGGGCCAGATACCGGTGTATAGGTGACATATAGTGCTAGACATATGTGATAAAAACACTTAAAAATCAGTTTAGACTTCATGGAGACTTTAATAAAACAAAATCTGTTCAGGTGTCAGATCAGAAACATTCAAATATTTAAATTTTTAATGATTATATGCTGACAAACAATGTCTTCCTGGCAATAGGGATGCCAAATTGCTCCTATGGGTAATGATAGGGCATGTATTTTTCTATTAAGTTTGTAGAACTTGTTGTGTGGCACTTATTCTCGAGGCTTCAATCACTGACTATTGTCTCAAGACTACAGCGAGAGCAACTCCTGATCGGAATCTGCAGCGTGAGCTCGGCTAACCATGTGAAGAAGGAGTTCATACAGGTGATGCTGTTGTAAATGAGTTTGCATTTCCAGGCCAACCAGAATCAGAAAAAGCTTTATTGCCAAGTACAATTTTACATACCTAACTTTGGTTGAACAATGTCAATACACAGGCTGAAACAATCAACAACTGGCACTGCTGAAGCTTTCTAGGCATGAAATACAAAGTAATCTACCAAGAATGTGCGCTTTCATGCATGTGATTGGCCCATGCAGTGCCTTGTTTGATGGCATTGGGTCGCAGCAAAAGTTTTGCCTGGTTCAACTTTTTTGCTGGACGACCACGTGTTTTTTTGCCTGATTGCATGATGCACGATTTTAATAATGACGGTGATGTATTTTTATTACTACATCATTAGCCCAGGTGAAGACAGGTGAAATGATTTTACCTTTAACCCGTTTCTACCACAGGATTAAGTGTAGTAACTCTTGTTTACAGCATCATACCTTCAAATATTTCATTTCTTTTGCTCTTCCTCTGGTGTTTGACTCTATTAAACTGTATAATTTGCTTACTCATCTCTTCCTCTCTGTAACTTTCTCTCACTTTCACCCACAGAAGCACAAACACATCTGTCCCTCCCCTGCAGCTGTGTGAGAAGTATCCCCTCATAATGACCTCTCAGACCATTTCATCTACATCTGCGCTTAACATAATTAGACAATCAGAGATTTGCCTCCAGCCGACTTCTAGCAGCTGTGCATATTATTTGTTGTGCCTTTTTAGTGGGGCTCAGTGCAACATTACAGAAGCAAACACTGAGTTACCAGCGGAAACTACAACACTTAACCCAAATTATATGCCATTTATCCTCATGGACTTTCTCAGTTGACTACCATTGTGGAAGGCTGCTGTGTCTATTGTTTATTTCAAAAAGGAAGTGACACAAATCCACATGATAACTGACTATTTCAGCTGTCTAGTTTGTTGCGACAGAGTTCATGTACATCTTGAAAATTTAAATGATAAACCACCAGTTTCACACAGGTCTAATGCCTCATGAAGATGGTGTGTTAGTAAACACTGTGCAGCATTTTAGCTAAAAGAATTTCATACCGGAGACAAAACATCTAAAAGGAATGTGAATGTTGAACTTCTGTTTGCCAGGTGAACACAAACACAACTCCAAATGAAAGCTAATGTTGCTCTGCTGGAATGTGTAAATAAGAGGGTTTCTCATTTGTAGTACAAACAATCCAGGATGGACGCACTGCAGAGGGGTGGAAAACATGTTGCCTCAATGTCATGCTTGCTTAATTATGGAAATGCAGTATTCAGTCCAGTATTTTAAAACGAAACCAGCTGGAAACCAGTCAGAATACACTTAATTTGTATGCAACGCTTTTAGCACACATCTGTCTTAGCCGTTCAGCCTTGACTAGCTAACAGGACACGTGGAATTCCAGTGCAAAGCACCTAGTAGCAATGCTAATGCTAATGCTATTGAGGCTATATTAGCTCTATAGGCAGTGAGAACTGAGTGTCCCAAAACATCAACCAGTAGAATGAATGACAAGTACAGAAATCAGATCTGGATCGGTTGTGTCCAAAGCATGATCAGCCACCACACCATCAACAAATGAGTTCATCAAGCTTAGTTTCCTGAGAGATAGCAGGTCGTCTAGTAATTGGAGGGTTGTTGGTTCGATTCCTGTCTCCCTACAACTCCCGTTGAAGTGTCCTTGAGAAAGATACTGATCCCCAAATCATACTACAGCAGGATAATGACCCCAAACACACCTCAAAGCTTTGCAAGAACTACTTGAAGACAAAGAAGACCAGGGAGTCCTGACTAATGATCTGTGCGCTCTTCTTCCCAAGAAGCTCTTTGGAACATTGTCAAATCCTGCTGGGACAACATGGGTCATCAGGTTTTACACAAACTTGTGGAGATGTGCCAGAGATGGAGACTCAACTCTGCGACATGAACTTGCGCAGCATGTAAGTTGCATCCACAGGGACACGAGACTTGACTTGAGACTTGTCCTCAAAAGATTTGAGACTGACAAACTGAATGTAATTAATTCTCTTATCATCATGTGTAATTATACACATCTGGTGCAGGCAACCACAGAAACTAACTAAGCTATCAAAATAAAGGATGCTGGATCAACCACATCAAATGCACCCGGATAGGTGAGTCACCTAGTCAGTTGGCAAACATGTTGATCTCATCATCAGCTGTTTAATGTTAACTTTCTACTAGCTTTGAAGCTAAGGGAGGTTAATTCGATTACACTGACGTTCACTGAATATTTTGAAAAGGTGAGTAAGTGTTTGTTTGCTTGCTACACTACAATTCTGGCTTTGCTATGACTATAAAAAATTATCAGGTAACGTAATCGTCCACGTCTTGCTGGCTAAGACCGTGTTAACTTAGAATTAGTAGGAGACTCCATTTGGAGACTGTAGTGAAATTATACAGTACAGTTGTACTCTGTTAATGAAAAACAGGTTAGTTCATCTACAATACTTGGTCTGTACCAGTGGTTCTCAAACTGTGGAGCTTAGAGCAGGATGACCAGGGTAAAAATATGAAGTGACACTAAGTTGAATGAATACGGAATGCTAGAACTTGCAAAAAATGACTTGTGAGCATCAAAGATTCAACTTTTCACTCAAATTGTTAAGCTAACAGTATTATAATGATACAATAGTATTACAATCGAAACAAATGCAAAAAAAAGAAGTATTTTGACTAGTCTTACACTTTTGAACACCACTGTGCTTCTTATTTTAAGGACATTTATAATATGTATTATCTCACCACTTTGCAGTTCTTTGCATCATACAAAATCCAGAGCTGGGGTTTCCTTCCTGGAATTATGAAACTGCTTTTGTGATTTGTGCAGTTTGAGGCATAAAAACTGCTCTTCATGTTGACTCTTGCCATATCAATTTGAGAATATATCAGTGTTTGCAGCTTTGCTCTTCACCCAAAATGGCCAAACAAACCAAGTTTTAAGTAAGTTTGTAAGTGAAGTGGAACAAACACTTGTAAGTGTGGCATATCAGCAAGCAATGTTTGAAAAAAGTAAAGTAGTTGGTTAGATACATACTCTTTACTGTATGTGCCTAATGTTACAAGCTGGTTGGGTCTGTGTCAATTAAACCTATTCTACACTAGGGCCAGGGTTGACCTCTGACCTGCGACCCTAATTTAACTAAACCTCACCAGTGTACTACAAGGAGACAAACACTCCCAGCTGCCGAGGCTCTCAATAGCCTTTAACTAAAGGGGAGGAGAGTCTATTCTGTAGCAGCAGTCCAAGTAGACTCAAGATTCTTGTAGTACACTTGTAGGAAGTCACTTGAGACTGTTGTGTCAGCAGATAATAATTTAAATGTGCATGAACAATGTGCACTCTCTCAGTGTTTTTCAAGTGAAAATGATGATCTTGATTTAGCCATCGTTTGAGAGTAACTGATGTAAAGAAGAGTAAAATTCATTTCAATAGTTTCAAAGTTAAAATGTGAAATTTATTCAGGATCCAAAAGAAAAACAACAATCTTTATGCTGACATTCTTTGATGCTTGCGCTTCCTTCTGTGTTTATTTTCGGTCTTTGCTGGGAACCTCTCTGTGTAAACCCGTTTATTTATGCCTGGCCGGTTGTGTCAGCATAAATCACATAATGTGTGTACAAAGAAAAGAAAGAGACAAATCACCTGACACATTTCTGATTCACTCTTTTATTTAAATAACGACGCTGGTTTTGGTGGGATAACGGACGGAATTACAGATTACCATGCAGCTCCATTGTCAATTATGGTCTGCCCTGTTTGTTTAGTTGGTCTCCTCTTTGATTGGATAATGATATGCTGAGCTGTAACGAGAGATATAGATGAACAAAGAAACATTTCACTCTGCATGTACACCAGCAATTATCTCGCCATGCTCCGTGCCCGCCAATGAACTGTAACCTTTTGTCTGAGCCAATATAGGTTTAGCGAAATTTCAGAGAAGATCTCACAAGTATGGATCAAATGTGATGTTATGAGTTTCAACATGTTCGCTGTGATGTAATCTCACCATAGGCTTGAGTAGTTGTGGGCACATCCAAGTATTTTCCCACAGAAGAGCTTTGTTGGATCAGAACATTGTCAGTAAAAGCTTAAGAAAGCTTTTTTTATTGTATTCATGTAATCCCTACAAAATCATAAAACCAGTAATAATATTTCACATCTTTTGTCTGCCTGTCCTTCACCTCCTAGACAATTATGGAAGCATCTTTCAATTGTTACATAACACACATACTTTTTTTGAGTTCATTTGGATACTTTATTATTTATCCCCATTGTATTGAGTTGGTGCAATGGTGCAATTTTGGTTTCCAAAATTGCCAATTATGGTCCAGGCCAAATAACAAAAAAAAGCAAGCAAATACATCATGAAAACTGTGCTGTACTCACTTGATGGAATATTCATATGGGAATTTTGTGATCACTTCTAATCCATGAAGATCCGAAGTATAAAATCTTGTCCACTCAACAAATGATCTAACTAAGAGATAATAATGTGGCATTTCATCACAAATCAGAAGTTCAATTCAATCTTTATCTGACGATTCACCTGTAAAAGAAGGTGAAACAAAATAGCAGTGTGATGTTAGAACTTATGTTCTCTTCTTTCCTTTCCAAACTTTGCAGAGGTTGGTGGTCCATTGAACTGAAGCCCGCTTCGTCTCTTTAAATGGATTTTAAATGACAGTTATGGTCCAGGCCAAATCACAAAATACAGCAAGCAAATGCATAATAAATGCAATTTTGGGATCACTTATAATCGATGATGACCTGCATAATAAAATATTTTCCTGGTATTCAACAAGTTGTAATAATAAAGTGACATTTCATCACGAGTATTTATTTTAAATAACTCATAAATCAGCTGGTGTGTCTGGATTAGTTTAACATCACTGACTGTATAAATCAGTGCAGGTGTCATGGGTAGATGAGTGGGTGTTGACTGAAGTGAAGGTTATCGTTAAGTCCTGTGGGAAACATGACAAACATTTCAGTAACGTGGACGCCACTTGTTCAGGGGTAATTCCTCACAGACACAAAATTCACGAGGCCAAAAATGTTTACAGTCATACATTCACAACATATGCATGTACTGGCTGCTGAGGCCACCTGTTTTTCTTCTTTTCCTCTACTTAACACACACGAGAAAGTGCACACATATCAGACACACGAGCACACACATATATCCAGCGCAACAGTAGCTACAGCAGCTGCAGTGGGGTGCCATCACTGGTCATGTCTTCATACGTTTGATCCTTTTGGCCGGGAGCTTTACTGCTGGAGGAGAAAAAACAGCAAAACTGAGCTAATGTGTGTCTTTGTCCTCCATGGGAGGGGAGAGCCTTTCTTCTCCCCAAGTACAAATCGCAAGACTTTGGCTGCATTCTCCCAGGACAGAGGGAGGCAATGGCAGAGAGAAAGATCCCAATCAGACATTGATCTGAACCAAACTAATCCCCCATTGGTGCCAATGTGACCTTAAAAAATCGGCTTAGAGCAGCTCGGTTAAACTGGACACGGTTTTCTATTTAAGTGGCCCCAGCACAGCCCACCCTAATTTTGCCACCCACAGACATTAGTAGAAGAGAATTAAGACACATACATTCATAACACTTTTCATTACAGCGAGGGTGGGGCTGTGGGTGGTGTATCTGCCGCCCTCACACAGCGAAAACAGCTCTACAAGCGGGATAAGCCTGCGGGCCCGACGAGAGGAGATGGGATGATATCTCCCATTTTATCCGTGAACCTCTGCTACCATTTTTCATTGTTGAAGTTTTTTTTTTAATTATTTATTTTCCCAAGTATGGAAATTGAAGATTGAGCTCATGTGCCTCAGGCTGCAGACAATAGATTTGGAAGTTTCTCTAAAATATATATATAGAAATATACTTATTTTTTATCAGGGATGTCTCACACTGGGTATTAGTCGTAGCTTTGACAAAGACACATGGAAGCAAGACATTTAAAGTTAATTTAGAGTCAGAGGTCAAACCCAACCTGTGCGTCAGAGAGAGAGGACTCTAATGGGCAAATTATGTAATGATGGCACTATTTTTGAATGACCTTTTAAGCACTTTTTAGCAACCCACGTGGCATGACTCTATGGATCCTCCACCATTTTGGTCCTGATTTAATTATCTCAACAATTTTTAGGCAGATTGTCATGAAACTGTGTTCTGACAATCGTGGTTTCCGGGGGGGGGGGGGTCCTACAGAATTTGGTGACTCCATGAGGTTTATATTTTGCATCAACAAGTATTGGAAAGATTGGCGTGAAATTTTGCTCAGACATTCTTGTTCCCCTGAGGATTATTTGTAATAACTGGTGATCCCTTGAAAGCCGTAGCTACTGTGTGTTTAGTGCCTCACAGCAAGAAGCAAGAAGATCCTGGGTTTGAATCCCTCAGCTGGAGCTGGGACCTTTCAACCTTTCTGTGTGGAGTTTGCATGTTCTCCCTTTCTGCGTGGGTTTTCTGGCACCCACAGTCCAAAGACATGGAGGTTTACAAGTTAACTAGAGACTAGAAATGGGTCCCTAAGTGTGAATGTGAGTGTGAAATGTTGTCTTTCTTGTGTGTCAGCCCTGTGATGAACTGGCGACCTTTCCGTGACTCGTCCAATGTCAGCTGGGATCGACTCCAGCCCCTCTGATAAGGATAAGCGGTTATGAGAAACGAATAAATGAATGCATAACACGCAGGACATTTACTGTTCTAATGAGTCAATGGTCAGAGGTCGAACACAACTCTGGTGTTAACTCCTTCAATGGACATTCAAATTACCCCAAAAAGTCAGTCTGGTTGTAGCAGTAAAACATGTCGACCTTGAAAAACAACATACCCTGTGAAAAACATAAATTCTCCAACAAAAAGGAAGCAATCTATAAACACAAAACATTTTCCATGTTCTGTGTACCAGCAAATGTCACATAAGCTTTCCTTGGCTGCAGCTAACATCTTCACTTCTGCTTCTGATTAGAGAGCATCGAGCCCCAACAGCTATAATCTCAGCTCCTCTGTGTCTGTGCCCGCCTGTCTGTCTGTGACTGAGTGTAGGAGGTTAGTACATGAATGGATAAGAGGGATACTGGAGGGGACTTTGTTTAGGGGGTACTGTTATATGCGCCGCTGAAACTAACGAACATTAAAGACGTGAAAGAAACATTAAAGATGCTGATCTGTGTTGTGGTCTGCTGCCTTACAGGCCTATCTGAAGACAGAAGACTATTTTGAGCATGGGTAAAAAGTATCTCAGCTTTGTTAGAGAGCCTTAGCCCATTGTAAAGATGTTAAAAAACAACCGCAGTAAAACCATATCCTGTGATTTATATGAGCACCAATACATCCACGATGCTCCACCGCCACTTCCAGGGATCAACGGCTAAACCAACAGCCAGTAAGAGGCATTTGGGGTTGCTGGCAGCGGGCCAGGGCCCATAGAGAGGGTCCTATTATAAAGCCAGATCCTCCTATTATACAGGCAACACCACAAAGACTCCACTGACAGACATCACACACAAGAATCACACAGATACACCGAGCACAATTAAATATGATCTACACTTAGAGCTTATAGATTGTGTCAATGTGCCGTTCATTTTATGACATTACTCTTGTGTGACACATTTCTCTGTAATTACAGCCACAGTCCAAACACTCGCATGTTTATAAATAACAATGGGAACACATTTCAAAGTGGAATATCCTCTTTGAATATGACGGATTGTCATCATATCGCATGTGGAACAGATGTGAGATTTTGTTTGTTTTGCTCGAGTCTTAGGCGGTTCACATGGCCAATTATGTAAACTCTGACTCTGCCCAGTGAGGTGTCTGTTTACTGTTTAGTCTGCACCATCCGACAACACAGACCTGGCTCGCGTCCTGTCTACTACTGTGCCTCTCTGCAGGGAGTCAAAGTGTGTGTGTGTATGTGCATGTGTGTGTGTTCCAGTACCTTCATAAATCACTCAGTGGAGTTCTTCTTAACGTCTGGCTGACACATCAAAAGACTCTAGCAAGTCTATCCAATCAAGACATGAGCAGTAATCTTACCCACCTCTAGTAGGAACACACACACACACACACACACACACACACTGACTTTATACACTTGTGCTCAGAGACATCGCTCACACATTTATCTTGTCTGAGAAAGAGGCAAGGCGGCACACAGAGGGGGATTTGATTGCTAATCTGTTCGCTGGGATGCAGTCAGAGGATTTGGTCTTCAGTTAAGGTCATTTTTAGGTGAAACCCATCGTGCATTTGCCTGACCCAACCCTGAGCCCAGTTACCTACACTTTACCAAACTCGGGAGATGAGTTTAAAACTTCAAAACAGCAGTACATAGCTCATCATGTGCTCGCAAATATACGACAAAACAAAACATTATGTCACTGATCTGTGATACTTTTGAACAAAGGTCCAACATAAATAACAAAGCAGCAGTTTTATCCAAATTAAAGCCACATCTGATCCGGCTCTGGACCAGAAACACGACAACAGTGACAGTCTAACCAACATTTAAAGTGGAACAATCCTTTCTTTTGGTCAAACCGTTGATTTTTTTTCCCCCCATGTTAGTTTCAGATCAAAGTCCAGAGTAGAGCATTGTTCTTGATGGGTTGAAGCACAAGCAGCTTTGCTGGAGACGCGCACTCTCAGGGTAAATGAGGCAGCTTACAAAAACCACACCACTCTTAACTCCTCAAGAGAGACAGATGCACTCGAGACTATTCTTAAGACGCTCTCAGTGCGTCTCTTCAAAGGGGACAAAAGTATAAGAGTGCCAATTACGGTAAGTAATCATTCTTAGAGTCAACAAAGTAGTGTAGAGATGCAAACTACAATAAGATAATAGTTAGATACTCCACCCAGCACTGTGCAGCACACAGAAGAGATGAATACAGACTTGGGTGGTATTAAATGTGTGTTGTTGAAGGATTTAATAAAGTTTGCATGCTCCTTTTTTGGCTACATTGAAGTCAATGCACTTGTGGGAATATTTTAAATGTTTATTATTTTTATCTGATGCTATAAAAACTGATTCATTGACCATCTCAGTGATCCCCGTTCATCCACAGGAAGCTCATCTCTGCTCTGTGCTTCCTTTGAGACCAACTCTACTTGAAAGGACAAACACTGCCCTCTATCTCCGTCACGTGGAAGCACCCAAATATGCTTCTCCTTCACTTTGTAGTATCTATAAACAATATGATGTACCCCAACTGTCACCCATGGCCTGAAATGACTGGCAATGCTTGTATTTGGCCTTAGATGATGTTTGTGATTTTGTTTGTTATGATGGCGTTTTTTGCATGGCATTTCCTTTAGTTGTTTATAGCTGAGAGACTTAAGCTGCAGTGCTTTTGTTGACTCCGTGAGGAGCGTGGTCGGTGAATCGATAAATTGTTTCTCAGAGGGAACCAATAGAATTTCATTTACCAGTCCAATGACAATGTGATGTCTTTTTTAACCTTGGGGGGAGGAGGTGGAGGTTGTACCTCTCTCTCTCTTCATTCAGCGAGTCCCACTAAGAAAACAGCCATTGTGACGCTGTCATCCTGATCTGCATGTCAGCGCTGTATTGCGTTCTCACACACTCCGTTTTATTAGCGAGGTTTTTGTAGGCAAAACAAACATTTTTCAGTAAGTACTTATGGAAACAAAACATTCGACATGTCCGCTAGGCAAACGGGAGGAAGGGTATTAGATTCAGGATATCACTGAGGATGTCACTATGTTGCCTTAAGTTAAAAAAACAAAAAAAAGAAGGCCTGCAGAGTAAAGCAAGTTAAAGCTTTTTCCTCATTAATGCTGCTTTGGTAGCAACTTGGCAAACTTCCTAGAAGCACTGTTAAGCATGAAAGGAAGTATGAATTATACATAACTATTAAATCCTACTCTGAAGTGAAATTACACTCATATCACCTTATATATTACCTTATTTACATTTTTTATATATATATTTGAGAAGATATATGAACATTAAAATAGCTTTTTAATTTAAGATCCATTCCTAATGGACTTTCAATACAGGCAGTGGATGACAAAGTCCAGAGTCCTCACTCTATTTTCAAAAGTTTATGTGAAACTGGAGCTTCGGCTGTCCAAATCAAGTAGCCATCTAACAAAGTTGCAGCCTTTTTAGTATCAACACTCACTCATGTTACTATCTGTCCACCCCAGCTCAGCAGGGAGAGACTGTCTGGGGAAGCACACACTTCTTAAAAAATATAAACGATGGAAGATGTCCACTTGATTTGCTTCTTTTTGAATATATTTTTTGTGTAAAATAAGACCTGTGGCTCACAGCCATTGTGTATGATTCTCCATCCAGAGAAAGATCCACAGCAGGATTGACTAAAGGTCACCATGTAGACACACCCTTTGTTGCTGAGCCCAAAACCCTGGAAGATACAACTGTGTCTGTTTTTCGGGGGGTGTTTATGAATGAGTTTAATAGTAGCAAATTAAATGAAATTATCAAAATTCAACATTTAATTTCTTTCTAGTATGGCGGGGCGTCATTATACGTCGTCACGAGAGGTTTGAGTGATCTGGGAGTTGCTTGTGAATGTCACACGTTAATTAAAATGTGAAAAGATCATGGAGTACATGAAACTATCTGTAGTCTCTATTGCTCCAGCTGTTCAGAGTCCATTGCCAAGTTTGTGTGTAGTGAGTGTGTGGTACAACCTATTTAAAATAAGTGATGTGTCACAATTTTGACATGAAATTCTAACATGAGCTTGAGATATTTTACTTTCAAAACTTGAGTTATTATTACGGTAATCATAAATCCTCAAAGACACACATGTAGGAACAAACGCACACTCACTCCTAATAAGACTTCTTCTCACCTGGCGCCCTGACAGCCATTTTCCCATACCAGTGACAGTCCACTTTCATATAACCATTGTATTCATTTCAGACGTGACAGCTCATCCTGCCTAATCCCCCCTCCGCTGCCGTCTGGTTTCCATGGAGACAGCGTTGGGCTGTGTGCCTGTGGTGGCTCCTGGGGAGCTGACCTATTACAGTGGATGGGGACCAGCTACAAATGACGGCGACCTCTGCAGCACTCAGTATAATCTCTGTCATTCCTTCGATCAGCCTGACCTGTCGTTCGGCCTGCGGCGAGATTAAAACCATCACTCTCGCGAAAAAACTCATCTCGAGTGTGTAATGACTTCTTCACGCCTTTTTTTTTTTTTTTTTTTCCCCCACGCACAGAAGTGGGAGAGTTTCGGATAACATGCTCTGTCGAGATTATCAAATTATAAAAGTCCACTTCGAGTTGCATAATTGCAGAGCTCCTTCTATCTGCTGGGGCTCAAACTATTTGTCCTGCAGGGGAAGATTTGGGGATTAACATGTAACATTTCTTACTGTAAACACAGTCTCTGCTGTATGCTGGCTCCATGTGGGAGGTCAGCTTAGTAACCTAACTCCACCTCTACCCTGTGTGAAGGAGGCGGGCCAAGATAAGGAACTTTAATGGACACATGCTGGGGAATTTGACTTGATGTGTTGGGGGTCTAACATTATCCACGGCAATGTATTTTCTGTCTCTGTGGACCTTGTAACTTCCTGTTTCCTCATCCTTTCTCCATTATATATCTGTTTCTTGTGTCTTTATCTTGCTATTTGCCTTTCTTCAGCCTTTTCTTGCCACCTTAATCCACTCTCATCTACTAACTTCTCAGCTCAATGAAGTGTTACTGATGCTCAGCTCACAAGTTGTTCTCTGTCTCCTCATTTTTGTAAACTAACCCGTCCTTTAGCCTCTGTGGGTTAGGGGTTAAAGGTCAGGAGGACTGGTCTGTTGGTATGACCTCCTGTAAACACCATCATTTAAAGACCTCTATGAATCATTCAGTATCCTGGCCGTCTGGAGCTGGATGCACATCACTCTGCATCATGACTAAACAAATGTAATGTGTATTCATGAACATGAGTCTGTATTCTGAGTGTGTGCAAACAAATGTCACAGTCCACTGCTCAAAATAGCAGCACTTCAAACTTTTGAAACAGCTTTGAGCACCTCGTTGGTTAAGCCGCGGTGTTTTTCTGTTTTGTGTGATGTCTGTGTTGCTGTTCTCGTCCACAGGATCCATGTTCTGCATTCCAAACATGCAGTGTTTTATGGCTGTTGGTGTCGGCGGTGGGGAAAAGCCAAAATCCAGGCTCTGTCTGCTGAAGTCATTAGGCTTGTGACGGACAGCCTCTGAAATGTTTTACGGTTAAAGGCCTGGTGCCCAGGATCTCCCGCCCTCTCCCATGTGGACCCCCACAGCCAAGCCTCAGTTTCTACACACACAGACACACACACACACACACACACACACACACACACTTTTTTCATGCTCAAAATGTACACCAAAGAGGTACTTAGTAGACTGCACACCCATTCTTTAAATTGCATAAGCTGACATGAAATCTCAACTCGAAGCATAACACATCAGGCATTTTGGTACACATGGCACACGTATGCCTCATCTGAATTCAATAATACATTTTACAGTTGTCAGCGCCCCCAAACCCAAAAGCTACAACCTATTCTGTATCCCCTCCCAGCCACCCCACACCCCTGTTTTTACAGCATCTCTGCTTTGAGCTGTTGGCCAGAACACAGACTTCTCCAGACCCCGAGACCTCAGTGTTTTTTACCATGATCCGGTGTATAGGGGATGACCACAGAGGTCACCTCTCTGACAACAGAAAATGAATGGTGTGCTCATCTGCTGACTGACCAGCGTGAAAATCCGTCATCGCGGCCCTGATGTCAACCACTTTCACAGAGGTGTTTGCTAACCTCTAATCCTTTGGCCACGGGGGGAACTGTGACAGCTCCATGTAAACACCTAACACACACACACACACACACACTCTCACACAGACACATGCATACCTACAAATAGGCTGTGGCTTATGTAAAACCTCCCAATTAAACATGACTCACTTACAACGTTGTCAACCAGACTAGACACAACATACTGTAGTTTAGCTTCAGTATCGCTGCATCTGTAAACACTGAAATCTTGTAGTTAATTGACCAAAGCATCACAGAGCATCCGACAATAAGCTGTACCTAACTGGAAGTGTTTTTCATTAAAGCAATAGATTTTCTTCTTGTTAAAATGTCAAAGCATTTAGTCAGACGTGATTTAGGAGTTTGAGGTTAGGGCTGATTTATAATAAATACAATGAGAACAAATGAAGACTTAGTGTGAAACCACACGAGAGGAGAGTTTTAGATGCTACATGGTGTAAGAAAATACTTTCAAACAGACCCTCTCGTTGGAACTGTTTATTCCTCTTACCCTCCGAAAAAGTCCTGATCCTAGGCATTTTTAGGAGAGGTGTCATGGCGGGGGCTCTGGCGTTGATGATGCTAAACAGACTCCAGATGTTGAAGGAGAGCAGAGGACAAGAGTGCAAGAGGCCTGACAGAGAGAGGACAAGGAGGAAAGAGCAAGCGAGAGACGCTGCTGGCCCCTCAGACCCCACAGGGGACTATGACTAACTGCCGGGTCACATCCGTCTCCTTCTTTCAACATAAAGTCATTTCTCTCTTTCCTCCTCTCCCTTTGCAACACTACGATATGTGTCAAAGCCTTTCCTGGCAGCATTCCTCACATCCAACCTCCTCTTTCTTATCAATAACATATCTGCTAAATTTACTATTTCCGTTGCCAATTCTGTTCTAATCTGGTCCTTTATTCTGTTTCATCCCTTTCCTGCACCCTTCTCTTTGCTTGTGGCCACTCTTGAGCATACTTCATACTTCCTCACAGTGATGTCTCTGTCTGTGGAATACAGAGGAATATATTTACTGGAAACATGAATGCAAATGAATGCAGGACTTGGGTTTATTCTTGCTCAAAGAGCTGGCTTGTTTTCCTGACAGCCCTGTGTAGCAGGATGAGGAGAACTCTGCAGTTTCCATCAACCGTTTTCTAAAACACTATACATCACAAATGCTTCTGTATTTCTTCTGTATTTATACCTAGGCTCTTAACCGAAGAGAAGAATTCAGTTTGCAAGGACAGAAATCAAATAAGGTGATTTATTTGTATGAGCGTTCTGCATTTGTGCATTTACGTGAAAGTGAGATAAATATGGTGGGGATAAGATAGAGCACTACTATTTCAGGAATATGTGGAATTGTTCCATTAAAAGGATTTATCCTGGTTATCAGGGGCATGAAAATGTAGGGGCATAGAGAGAGAGAGACTGCAGTAAATCTGTGCTACACTGCCATCTACAGAAACACACAGCTATTTCCTGCAGCATCACTCAGGGAAGGAACAGTGTCTCTCTCTCCCTTTGTGAATTTGTGACTGTAATTTTTAGGCCTTTCTACACGGTAAAACAGTTCAAGCTAATACATTTTAAAATTAGGTTGAATAATTGGTTCAAAGTGTTTTTGAGTTGTGAAAATGTAAAACCAATTTAATTAAGTTCACTGAACTTGAAGAAACAAGTTCAATAAACTTGAGATTTTAAATTGAATCAATAACTATTATGTCACTCTTGTTCATTCTTAGAGTATAAAGTCACTACTGTTGGAGACACTTTTACACCAAAGACAGTCCAATAATGTCTCATCAAGCTCTTCTCCACTAACTTGATTAAAGTCAGTACCAACCGTCATCATGGTTAGCACGTTAGACACACAACAAGCTTCCTTTAGATGTGTTTTCTTTAGGTCTCTGGAGAGGTTTAACTCTCAAATAATGCGTGGTGGAAAGTCTTTAGACTTAATTTAATGAGTTGAGTAAACTCTCACCTGTACATTCATTCAGCTCATGATTTCAAGTCAAAATAATTCAACAAACTAGAAATTTTAAGTTGAATTAACATAACTGTTATTTTAATTCACATTAGGTTAATAACAAAAGATTTGTTGACCCCACTAATTTCCTATGTGATGTTTTATAGTGTACTATACAGTGATGTATACCTGTACTCCATGTGTGCATGCAGTACAGTATACTATGTGTGTCTGTGATTGACACTAGCAATCATATATGGAGCTGCTCATGAAATTCAGAGTCTCATGACCTGCAGAGTGTAGCTGGAATGTGCCTGATTGAACACATCTTTCCTCCCGAATCCCACCTGATTACTGAGTTGGCTTCCGCTGACCCTGCCTCAGACGAAGTCACCAGCCCATTGTGACTAAAAGACTTCAATCAGAGCAGTGAGCCAGAGCTGAAATGACTTCCATCACATGGAGAAAATTGGACCAAACTTCAGGCTGTTTGACTTCGTCACATGTAGAAACACACAGTGGTACAGACATTCAGACAGGTATGCAAGGACGTACATACAGATTGACAGTACAAGCACGTTCACAACCAACTCACGCTCTTTTCTGCTCTCCCTCTTCATCTTTCTTATAACTACCTCAGCTACAGGAGCAGTAGAGCAGGAAAAAAAATGCTACAAAATAAAGCTCAGGTGTGCAATTAATTTCCCCCCCAGTGCTCACACCAATTTGATTATTCCCGAGGAGCAACCTCCTGCAGACTATCCTTTGAAAATCAAGGGACGACGCTTCCAACAGCAAAGAAAACCTTTTAAAATTGGACTCAGAGGCTTTATTGATTTACCTGATAACTGGCAATTGTATGCAATCAAACCTTTCTCGGCTAAAATTGCGTCCCACCCTGCATATTTTTCTCTGATTCTTCCAGCCCAAACTGCAAATTCATGATAAATCCAACTTAGAGATATATTCTGGTTTGTCTGGACATTACCATGCCTGACCACTGCTGTTGCCTTGTTAATGATCTTTGTCATATTGTTTGACTTCAAGTTTCAAAATGTGAAATGTCTGCTATAAATACATGTCGCACTGCCACACCACAACAGCAAGAGAGCCCCATTTCCCTCTGCTAAATATTGTAGTTGACAAAAATCACCAGTCAGCCGAGCGGCCATGTGTTGGTGGCCTGAGGGGAATGTTTATGGTCACGGTAAACTATCGATGGTTATGTATGCAATCATCAAAAGATACGAAGGCTCGCCAGGGAAGTTTGTGTTCCTGCAAAGCTCCAGTCCAGATGTTCGGAGAGAGGGAGGAGGTGGAAAGACAAATATTAGTCTACTGGAAAGCTCAGAGGAGTGGGCTTTGGGTTTGAAAACATCAACAATAAGAGACATAACACAAAAATTTGGTGAGAAGGAAAAGGGAACAGGATACTTGATTAAGAAACTTTTGGTCGGAGAATCTTAGTCACTTGGTTCAGATTCTTAGATCAAAATATATAAACTGTAAAAAATTATCTCAGCATGGATGTTTGGAGAGAAAATAATGTTTCTAAGCAAAACTGTTTCTCTACATATTCATGCAGAGGAACCAAAAATGACACAGTCAGTTCATGAAGTATAATTTGTGGTGGGAAAAACAAGGTCAGCAGGCAGTGAGAGAACATCTTTATTTTAATCAACCACATGGAAAATATACTGTAAATGGAGAGTTATCTTAGATCACTTCCTTGAGAATATTTATGCCAAAGCATCACAGAGGAGTTGAATGGTATATATAAATCTTTCGTCATCCTACTGTCTGTCCAGTTTCAAAATACCACAGAAAAACGAGGGTGAGGCAGTGAGAGAAGCTTCATTTCTTTAACCCAGCAAGTATCATAAACTATATCACAAGAACGTGTGAATATATGCATGTGCGCATGTGCTCATCTACATGTGAATTTGTGTGTTCATGTGTGAGGTTGAGAACTGTGGCCAACCAAGTTCAACTGCCCTTGACACCACAAATGAAGTCAGCATGTATTTTTGCCGTTGTGGCAGATATTTTTCCTGCATGTCAAGGTCACGTTGGTCAGAGTGTTTGTAAAGTTCAGAGGCCGGCCACCTCAACTCACCCTGGTCATCTCCGCCCGGCACACTAGTCCAGGGAAGTAGCCTTCATACACTACAGTAAACCAGGTTCCCTGTGCCTCTGGGGCCCTGTCGAAGGCAGGGCTCTGGGTGTTAAGTGACACTGAATTGAATTAGCAAATAAAATGGACAGGCTGTACCAAGGTAATTTACCATGTCAGGGCAAATCAAATTATCCCTGAGGTGCAGATGGCAGTGTATCCATTACTACAGCTGAACTGGTAAACGCAGACTGCTGTTATCTTTAGATTCCCAATTTCCTTTGATTTGCTTTGTGTAGGAGGGAGCATGTTAAATAGTGATGATAGAATAATCAGTGGCTGATTAAACAAGATTACTATAGAGGTATTTAAAACACTGAAGGAAGGCAAGACACAGATTTTCTGCATCATTTTGTTGTTAACACGAGGTAGTCAAGTGCCAACTTGTGTGTTGTGTTGTGTGCCACAGCACAGCTGCCACAGTGCCCTTTTCTTTCACCAAGCTCTCGCCAACAACTAAAAGTCAGTCCCAGATTTACTTTTATCTGGCGGCTTCATGCTCAGTCACTCTCTCTTGTTTTTTTTCTTAGCTTCCTCTGTCAACGTTGTCTTTGGTCTCTTCTCCTCTGTCATCATGTCCATAGACACTGCTGAGCCCAGTTAGATTGCTCGCTTGCCCAGCTCCAGTTCTGGCACGACACTCCATGTCAGCATTCACCCGTGCCACGGGCCTGAAAACCTCCTCTTCCTTTTATTTTAATGGTAGAAAAGTTACACAACATTGCTTTAAACCAATTAAATCAAGTTATCTAAACTGCGTACATAAGAGAGACACAGAGTTATAATATTTCAAATGATTTCTGTCTGATGAAATGTTAAGGATGGAACATTTTACTCTGAATTTCTGATAAAAGGAAAAAACTTAATATTTATTTACTTGTTGTCTGTGTGAGATATGTGATATTATTCTTATTAATCCCTTCAAGAAGTAGAGATTATGTTATTAGTAATCTGTGGACCATCTGTGGAGGTTCTGCCATAACGTTGTAGTGTTAAATAAATATTTTTTACGCTGAATCCAACATGTAAACTGAAACTGTCTGTTCATTATTGTCTGTCCTAAAAGAATGGTAATTGTTAATGGACTTGCATACTTATATAGCACCTTTCTAGTCTTCTGACCACTCAAGGCACATTTACATATACATACGTTAAATTCACCCATTCATACACATACATGGAAGGCCAACTGCTGATCAGAAAGGAGCTCAGTCATTCACACACTGATGGCACAGCCTTCGGGAGCAATTTGGGGTTCAGTATCTTGCCCAAGGACACTTCAATATGCCCGAGCCACAGCTGCCCCAAGAAAGAAAGCCTTTAAGCGCATTACTGCCATTAACTGGGCTGGTGAGCTGGTGGGAATATCTTTAGTTCTGCAGGCAATTGGCGATAAACCAAAGTATTGGACAAACTACACAAGTGAAAAGTTTTGGCAGTCCATCGAATAGTTGTTGAGACGTTTCACTACAGAAATTAATGTTGCCTATGAATGTCAACTTTATTTGAGATTCATCCTCTGGGAACCATGAATGCCTGTAAAAAAAAATTCACAGCATTTAATAGTTGTTGAGATATTTCAGTCTGGACGAGCAGGGTGGACAAACCGACATTACCATCCACAGAGCCATGCCACTAACATGGCTAAAAATATGTTATTACAAGTGTTTTAAATAGCAGAGGATATCAGTAAAGAAAGAGTAACAGTAAAAATGTTGGTATAGTGAATTTCATTTTTGTGCCCTCCGCAGGTTTCTTCCTAGAAAGATAAATCGGCCTCTCGCCCATCCCCTTACACAAATATTTAGGTTCCCCTGATACATCTAATAAAACTGTTTAGAATGTTTCCCCAGTGTTTCACCTCAGAGGAAGGACGTAAACTATTTCACAGCGCGAGAAAGAGAGGAAGCGAGGAGCAAAGAGAGATTGAATGTCTACGCACACCTTATGTAAATATTTGAGACATCTGCAGATTCTGGGTAACCTTTTCTGTCATGAGAAAGATTAACTGTTTCCTGAGATACGTACTCTTCCTCACCTTTCCAATAAATAGGAGTCTCGTGTGCTATCGTTATCTCTGCACTGTGTATCTGCTAGCCCTTGTCTAATTCTTTAATTTATAAACCTGAATTTCTTGGAGACTGTTGAAGGAAATTGTCATTTGCTGTCTCTGCCTTAAAACATACACATAATAATAACCATGGGAAAGTGAGAAAGTGAAGTAGAAGGATGAATGGGAGCCATTTGGCACTCACACACACATCCTTATGACTCAGACATTCATATCACAAGAGAATATATAACAGCTCTTGTAAAAATCAAATGTCTCCTGCTCTCCTCATGCACACGTGTCAGCCTCCTTCCCACCGGTGCTCAGGCTTACGTAAGTAGCATCACTGATATGAATATTTAAGGTTTGTTTTGGGGATGACGCTCCTTGTTTTTTTGATGCTTGGCTTTCTCCCGTGATGATATTTCATTTGAGCTGTTACATCATCTGGATCAAGGCCACAGCTGAGATAAAAGAGTCCTGTGAGCCATTAGCGCAGGAAGCATGCTCCGCAGTATGGTCCATGTGATATGCATTAGTAGCTAACTGGGATGGTTGCTCATTAATATCAATGTTCCCTTAGATGTGTTTCCAATAACAGAGAGATGACTAATCATTAATCCTGGGGTTATCACCAAGGTTATTCTTCATCAGTGGATTTGTTGTGCACTCATCTGACTAATAAAGTAAGCCTGAATGAGTATTAAACTGAAGTCTGATATCTTTTTTTCCGAGTTAAAACACTGTTGTACTTCTCTTGTAGATGTAAGAAGTGAGATAGATGGGAACCTCAGGGGTCGGCCGGTCGCTGTAACAGTACAACACTCTCGGCACATCACAACTTCTGAGTCTGTTTTCAGGCCACGGCTGACTGAGTGCGCTCCTCTCTGTCTCCAAAGACGACACCGCCCGAATGAGACAGACGCCGCAGGCTCGGTCTACCTCTTGGCCCATTGCACAGGTCTCGCTGTGAACACACAGTGCTTTGACGACAGCGCTCAGAGATACATCACAGTTTGAGGTAGAGCTGAATGTGCGGGTAGATGTTTCTGTTTTCTGTCATTATGTGTGTTGGATTATTTTGTGCGTGCATCAGTGGATACTAAAGTTTGTGCCAGGCTTGAGTCAGGCTTGAGAAAAAAATAAGGACTTGAGACGCCACACACAAAAATAAAAGTCTTATTTTGACCTGGCATTGACAGCACATTACTTTGTAAAGCGTACAATGAGATTGTTTTCTTCTGTAACAAGTCAACATTCAGTCACTACATTAAGTACTAATCTCAGTGAGGCTGAATTTTGAGCAAAAATAGACCTCTGTGAGACCTCTGTGTGTTGTGGGTTTGTGTTACTGGTAAGACAAAGAAATATACGCTCCAGGAAGTCCAGTGAGATTAAAGGCTTCTCAGATGCCAAAGTTATCATGCATGAAATATGCTGTTTACGCTGATTACAAAGTAATCCACCAGGAATGAGTGGAGCCTTGCCGGAAGACATTATGGTGTGTTGCAACAAAACCTAAGCCCGGTTCAACCCCCCGTGTTAGCACTCATGCTGTATCACCAGACTGTGTTTTTTAAAAGCAGAGCTACCGTCTGGATGTAGGTTAACGCTGCTGCTATTTCGTGTTTAGTTGACAGACCGGTCTTAGTCTGGAGGTCTTGGGAAAGCAGCCAACCTTCACCAAAACAGGAGAAATGTGAAAGTTATATTTTTACTTTTATTTGAGTTTTTCAAAGGCACCTTTAACAGAGTTAGCTGTGCTGAGTCACAAAAGTAATGAACAATGAAACTAATTGCTTTTTTTGTTGAGTACCATAGTTACTTTTCAATGAGCAATTAATCACCCTTTAAATAAATTATGAAATGTCTCTAAGAGGAAAATGTTTAAATAAGTACGTTGTCATGTTGATTGTCAGCATTCAGTGATCGGAATAACTTGTTCTTGATTTGCAAATCATTTCTTTAAACTTGTCACTTAACTCTGAAGGACTGAAATTAAATTCCCCTCGAGACATGCCTTTATAAAACATGAGACAGACTTGTCCTGCACTTGCCACAAGCATAACTGGAGATATTAAAACTCATTTTCCTACCAAAAGAAGCAGCCGTTTTTTGGTACTTTATGAAAATCAAATTCCACCGCCTTGAAAATGACTTGAAAAGATAGATAATCTGTCACAGCGGCAATGTAGTTGTGAATTTGGTTGTGTCAAAATGTCTCTCTTATCAATATTTTCTTTCTCTGGTTTGAGTATTTTCACATCAGTCTGCTCTTTATATCAGTCTGGTTATTGTCAGTTACCTGACACCCTCGGGAAAAAAATGAAAGTTCTGCCAGAATATAATCCCTCCAAAAATATGTTGCCTCACAAACTATTATCTCTATCATGTCTTTTTATTTAGAGGGTTTTTGTGAGCAGAACAGCAGTTAATTTCAAGCTTGGTTTACCATCATAAATTTTGTGCCTTAAAAATGACAAAAAATAGGTTAATGTCCACAAATCTAATTACTTTTGGAATACACCATAATAGTCAGAAATGTGAAGCCGTAGACTGAAGCTGTAAAAGGACATGAACTTTAAGTGATGGTAGTATTCTCCATTGAAGTCTTTAAGAATGATGGTCTCCGTTATTAATGTCTTTACGGTGTCTATAAAATATGAACTTTTATAAGGAGTTTAATCAGACGCATGCCATCAGTCGTTTGTCCATATGAAGCTGCAGCAGTAACTTCTGGTATGCCGCCCAGACTCCCGTATTTCATGTCACTAGTTAGTCTCTTTGTCATGCGCTGTACATCATATCGGTGTCCTACTATTCTGTCAGCTCTGGCCAAGTATTTGAGTAAGATGGCTGCTCATGTCTGTCTTCAGCGCCCTGAGGGGTTCCTTCCTGTTTTTACATTTTTTAACACTGAGCCTTTTTATACCTACAAGCCTCAATATCTCCATCGCCTGTCTGAGCCCAGTGTCAGAGTGACATAGAGGGTCGGATGAAGAGTGAGTCAGTGAGAGAGAGAGAGAGAGAGAGAGAGAGAGAGAGAGAGAGAGAGAGAGAGAGAGAGAAAAGACAATTTTTGTGACAAATTATGAGAATACCAGAGCTGTGCTCTCTCTCCTTTTCCCCTCCATTGATTGAAGTGATTTCCCTCCAAGTTACGCTGAAATTGATCTGCATATTGAACCCTGTTGATGCATAATATTTTATATTATTAATATGTTGCCAAGAGCAAGGATGTGCTGCAGAACATGGAGCTCCATCAATCCAGATTCTTTCTCACACACTGGATCTCCTTGTGGGAGCAATATGAGCCTCCCTGCACTAGTTGCAAGTTATACAATACTGATTCTTTTCCTCATTAAGTGAAGAAATAAGTATGAAAATTTAAACACATCTAAACTATTAAACCCTCGACATGTGTGTGACTGTATATGAACTCCCTACATGAGGCATTCTGCGTGTTGTGTAACATTTGATCATCAATTATTAAACCATGAAAGTGATTACATCTCTGGATCTTATTATGCAATGCAGCATCCCGAGATTACTGATGCTATATTCAGACATCGAGAGCTGCTGGTCACAAAACATCTCTCAGGGAAGAGAGAAACTTTAAGCTGAGGACTTTTACACTCTGCTGTCTCATTTTTACTGCTCTGCTTAACTTGAAAAAAAAGTCAAAATTATTAATCATTAAATGGATTGTGTACGCGCTGTCGATGCAATGTGGAAGGTGTGCTAAGGTATAAAGGAAATTACACAATCCAGCCTTATTACCCCAAGTTAATTGATTTTGACAGACTGTCAATTTCATTTATGAGAGCAACTTTAAGGTTAACACTTGCAATTAGGTTTGACATGTAGTAGGTGAAGGTAATCAGCGGGGTTAGACAGTGGATCTATAGCGGTGTATATGTAATTAATGTATTCGGCTGTGCCCGGGGCACGCTGCCGAACAGAACAAGCAAATTGCAAAGGCTGCTTTAAAGCTGGGATAAGTGCAGCTGCAGATGTGAGCACATTTTTTTTGTGTGTTCAGTTTTTCTCTGTCACACCCCTCCTCCCTTATCTTGCACATTCTGCATGTGTGTGCATTGCTAGTACAGGAGTATACTATATATATATACAGTAAAAGGTGAGTGCACGTGCTAATGTATTCACACATCCCTTCCTTCTTAGGTATTTTTGCATGCCTACTACTGTGCACATACAGGACATGTGTGTCGGAGTTGACAGGCTATCAGAGCCGCTGTGGCAAATGAAAGTGATGCTCAGGAGGAGAGACGCCTGGAGGAAGGCTGGGAATAAACAGCCGGAGCTGTGACGCACTTTGAAGCACACATCTGAGAGGAAAGAGAGGGTGGAAAGAGCAAGTGGAGAAGGGACAAAACTGAACAGGAGGGAGGTGCAAGCCCTTATAGAGCAGAATCTATAACTGACCAGACGGCAGGTCATCTTTCAAATGCAGAATAGCTTAACTCTGAGGTGTTAACTCGCTGCCAGGAATCCTTTCAGCATCGCAGACATATACATTCACAGGATGAAGAGAGAGCCAAAAGGCTGACCTGCAGAGCAGAGCTTCAAACTGTCTTCTGATGTCAAAAATGTTCAGAACTCTACTTATTTCCTTGTAACATGGGTGAGTGAATCGGGTGAAGGTAGCAGGAACAACTGACAAGATGACAAAATGTCAGATAAGACTGCCATGCCTATAGCAATGCCCAGAGGCAGAGGATGACACAGTGGCAACACGAGTACTGCACACACAAAAAAAGACATGACACTGAAGTCCTCATGGGACAGACATGATGTGATAAGAGAACTTGATGGTTCACAGATTTGCTGGTGCACAAATATAGGTTTTAAAGAATGTATTAACTGCAGTGTGCTGTAGGATTGGGGTCATGTTACTGTACCAGCATGATAAGAAGAGCTGAGATTACTGACATTCTTATCTAAAGCCCACCAGCACTACGCACAAGACGAGTCCACAACAAACAGGAGTGTGTTGGAACATATGCATACACTGTTACATGTGTGTGTGTCACTGGAGAGTCATTTTTTGGGGGGAATTGGAAGGTTTTAAATCCTAGTATCACTAAAGCTGATTTATTTCACCCCCACATAAAATAAAACATTTACACTGAACATCTGAAATATATATAGTGCAGTATGGTTAGCATTAGGTTTAAGCTACCTTTAAAATGTTAAAGCTACCCTGTAGAGTTTTCTTGTAAACAATAAGAAGTCATTAATTGCTAATATTCAGTGTTAGTCCTTACTATGCACTGTGTGTATCCTTGGGGTCTTAACAGTAAACAAAGTTTTAAATTCGGCAATGTTTATATCCACAGCTTGCAGTCTTCTTCACTGCCTTTGATGGTGCAGCAGTGGAATACCATGAAAACAACAGCAGGATACGAAGGAAGCTTGTGCTAATGCCGCCTTCTGCACATGTAAGGTATAAACAAAATTAAAAATGTGGACCCACTTGATGAGTCGTGACTCCATAGCACAACTAGTGGTCAAAAACTTCACAGGGTACCTTTAAAGTTTCTTACAAAACAAATCTGCTGCTGAAAATGAGTGGTAATTAAACACCTTTCTAGGACACAGGTAGGTAATTTATGGAACTTATATATATATATATAAGGTATATAAACCAGTCTAACATTGATTTCAGGGACTTTTCTCAGTTGTAATTACAACTAGTAATTACAGTAACTAACCCCAATGAATGCAACATCGGTCTATATTGGTAAAAAATGCACTACAATGGATTAAAGTAATCTCTAGTAAGCTCTAACTTTCACAGTTTATGTAACAGGTTAAAACATTTCCGGCCTCAGTGTGTGTATATGTGGGTAACACTCCTCACAGGTCTTTGGGTTGTAGTAATTAGCTTATTAATAACTTTGCTGAAAACACAGAGCACACACACACACGGACTCATACACCCACAAACATCCTCCACCCTGCATCACCCTGCATAGAATAATGAGCAAATGAGCAGGCAGAGGTACCATGACGGATCAAAATCTTGATCCTTTTAGGGGATGAGGATGCTCTGAATGCAGGTCTCCCATTATCGGACAGCCGAGTGATGCAGAGCACAACCCCATATTAAGTCTAATCGCTTCAATGTATTCACCTGCACATTCTGAATGATTAAGCCAGGAAGCATTCGTAGCCATCCTCGCTGCCATTTAATACCGTGAAAATAAGCGGAGGTGCTGAATGGTTGGGTAAACACCGGTGTGACCAAAGAGCGTCATTCAACATGAATTATAAGTCGGAGAAAGTGTGAATGTGTGTGTGTCTGCATGTGTGTTTGACTGACTTTGAGTTTGTACAAGTACGCATGTGGTCCTCCGAGAGACCATCTGTGTGTGTGTTTGAAGTGTTTATATGTTTCTGTGTGCGTATGGCGATGAGGGTCATGGCGAGTGACAGGTTGGACAGCCAGCGGGAGTGTGTCAGTGGCCAGGCGGGATGAACTCTGGGTTATGTGGCAGGGATTTCAGCTGGCACTCAGGGCACAGATGCTCCTGAAAGAGCAACTAAAAGGTGGCAGGCTGTGGCAATACCATGAAAACTGTGGCAGCTGTGTGACCGCCATCTTTAATGTGGTGATAGTCTAACTACAGTCCTACTAAAACAACAGGGCTGTACAACATGGCAAGTGACACATGAAACATTAAATTAGAGTCAGGGGGATATCTTAAGCTAACCAATTAACCATGTTATAGCCATAGACAGAATAAAATATGGATGTAGTCTCTGTGACGTAGTTGTGGAACACTTTTTAAATGGGGTGTCTCTGACGGCTGCCATCTTGGCAGTCCTGCCTCTGCCGCCTCCCGTCTAATCCAAAAATTGGCAAAGACATTGGCCTGAGGCGGGCCGAATGAAGCCTGGTTGCTCAAACAAGCCACCTGTAAAAGCGCTCACCTGTAAATCAAAGCGGTCATGCTCTTAATTATACATAACTTTAAGCTTTAATAAAATTTGAACAGGTGAGTTCTATATGAATTCACACTCAGTACAGTTGTCATGAACGGGGAAATTAGCTATAGAGACCAGAACTGTTTTTTGTACCAGGCTGTAAACATGTTTATTTCTGCTGTGAAGTTGGACATTTTAACATGGGGACTTACGGAGACTGACCTGTTCTGTAGCCAGGCTCAAGTAGCCATTTGACGAACTGCAGTTTTTGGCACTTCTGCGTTAGCTTCAAATCATATAAATCGTACAAAAACTGAAGTATAAAAACAATAAATTCCACTGTTGCAGGAGTTTCCAGTCTTTATACTAAGCTAAGTTAAGCTTAGGCTAAGGCTGTTGCTCAGAGCTTCATATTTACCATAAAGACATGAGAGTGGTATCAATCCTTTCATCTAACTCTCAGCAAGAAAATTAATAAGCTCCCCAAATGTCAAACTATTCCTTCACTCATAAATATGTATTTTCTTTTTTGTCACTCATTGCAAAAGCAATATTACCTCAGTTACTATTCACTGACAGGCACAATCTTTAAATCTTCTCCTTCAGTCCTGACGAAAAATCTTACTTTTGTGTTGCACATTGCCATTGCATCAAGTTGCATCATCTCTTACCTCCAAAAATTGGGATAGTTAAAGTACATTACCTGTGTGCCTCTGTGCGAATGATGAACAAAGCACCGCTGATGTCCAATGTTCTTGTCATCACTTTGCTCGATAAAGTGCCCGAGTGCCACGGGGAATGCTTCAACTTGCAGAAAGTTAACTTTATTCACTTTTCTATCATTCTTTCCCAGAGAGGTCACTCGAGCTCACAGCATGTCTGTGTCAGTTGAACTGATTATGATGAAACCATCGTGGTGATGAGAATCATCAAAGTCTTTGGATAACTCGATGGTAATCTGGTGTTAAGAAGTGGTGATAAGAAAAACTGCTTTATATTTTTCAGTGTGATAAAATAAAACTTGAACAGCCCTATTGGAAAATATTGACATTTAAACAGTAATAATATAGAAAATATGCTAAAAAAGCAACTACTGCAAACCAAGAGGTAAAAATAGAAATCAGAAAATTTAAAATAAAATAGGAAAAAAATAAAAATATACAAAATATACATTTTTATGAAGTATGGAAAAGTTCTGCCTGCAGAGAAGGCAGATGTACAATGTATAAATTCACGTGTTGTAGAAAATTAAAAACAAGTCAGCCAAAAGTTACTTTGATCCGTAAGTGCATGCACATAGCTCACTCTTGAGTGTGTGTACACTATATTTAGCTCAAAGTGTGTGTAAAAGCTCTATTTAAACTGGATTCAATCATCTAAACACTCAGAGATCATAACAGCAGTCATACAGGTTATTATGTGGAAGAGCCTCAGCTGCACACTGACCTCCCTCCCTCCACCATGACTCCACTCTCCACCCTTCATTGCAGGTCGGAGACCTTTATTGCACTTTGTTTCACTTCACTCTCTCTCTGTGGGCCTCTATATGTCTGTTTTAGCTTCTAGAGTTAGAATACTGAAGCTCTTTAAAAATCTAATCAGCTCTCTCAGCACACTGCCAGCTACTCCTCTGCATTGTTTTTCCCTCTCTTGAAGATACTGGAGTCAGTACACACCAACAGCTTTAAAGAAAAAATGTGGTAACACTTTACAATACAGCCCGCGATGTACAGCGTAATTATTCCCAAATTACAGTGTAATTACTTGTACTAACAGTGTACCAGTACAGTGTGTACTATATATATATACACATGTAGGTGTGAGGGAACAAGATGTGAAGTTAGGGAATAAGGGTGTAACAAGCTGGGAACTATTACATACAGTCCTTTACATCTCATTGTTGCTGTCAAAGATTTATTGATTCTTTGTTTTAAATATCTTCAGTGGATGTGACCAAAATAGCACAGACATCCTGTCACTGCTTTTTTTGGTTTTCTGTACTTGAGGACAGCGACTTAGCCGGCCATCAAGTGAATGTTCCCAAAAGAGGTCTATTTTTTTTTAGTCTAGCAATCGACCATCCTGGCAAATGGATCCGACCAGAGGCCCTTAACAAGGTTTCCTTCCACTGGTGTGATTTTATTAGGCTCTAGAGGAGAACCTCAATAAGCAGTGGTCCCTGTGTGTATTCGTTCTGTGTGAACTTAGACTTAGTGTGATCAAAATGTTATTTACTCTGCAAAATGTAAGGCTTACAGTTGGTAAGGGAGGTGAGACAGGATTATGGCAAAGAACTCAGAAATCCGAACGGACATCACTGGCAACAGGTAGTCAGAATAGGCAACAGGTCCGGTGAAGCAAGAACGGCTCAAACCCTACAGCAGCCACGCAACATAAACAATCTGGCAAACTACAATGCTAACTGCCCTCTATATATCCTGGGGAGCAAATGAGCAAATGAGCAGCAGCTGTGCAGGCAGGTGGCTGATCACAAGAGCAGTCAGGTGATTTAACAGAGGCAGGGAACTTCTGACAATGCCTACTGGGCAGTTATGGCATGACTGAGTCTGAGAAATAATAGGAAACACGCGTCACAATTCAGGGTCTGAATCTTGAGAGGAGAATGAATGTAGCCTCGCTTTGCCCGAATTCTGAAGACACAGACTGTGAATCTTTTGAAGCTGTTAGTGTCCCATAAGCCTTTGTACAAAGGACAATAGACTGTTTTCACTGCAGACATTTTTGACCTTTCATAGCAGGAGAAGCACAGGTGTTACTTATGATGGCTCTGTTGTATTCAAATGTCCTAGTCAACCCCTGCGGTTGTGGAGTAAAGCCAGTGTGGAAGTGCTAAAAACTGCAGTTCATCAAACGGCCACTTGAGGCTGGCTACAGAACGAGTCAGTCTCCATAAGTCCCCATGTTAAAATGTCCAACTTCACAGTAGAAATAAACATGTTTACAGCCTGGTATTTTGGTCTCTAGTCTGAATCTTTATATAACTCACCTGTTTAAATTATATATATAGTCTTAAAGTTATGCATAATTTGCTTTGATTGACAGGTGGCTTGTTTGAGCTTGTTTGTTTCAGAAACTGTCTTCAGGTGGCAGTATGACAAAACAAGCTATCCGTGGCTATCCTTGGGTTACAAAGATGGCCCACTTCAACAGGGTGTCAATCACCATGGAAACATTTGTTGCCCGGGAGCAGGTTCAGTTCATCACATCATCACGGTACTACTGATCGATCATCTCAATGGAAATAATGAGTCATCATTCAGACTGGACCTTGACATGACAAAGTGACACATAACAAAGAGTAAGCTGGCTTTCAGACTGTGTTGCTGGAAACAAAAATGACAAATGAGACATGAGATACAACCCTGTTTGAGTAACAGATTAATGAATTTTATGTTTTTTTAGATCCAAAGCCACTGCATTCAAAGATTTATAATACTCTGAGGCAGTAATTAATTTATCTTTCGTCTCAGCAGTTAGAAGGTAAACTGTAAAAATGTTACAAATCCACAAGGAATGAGTGCTTACATGTATTTGCTTCAAATTTTTTAGCCAGAAGGCCGTGCGTTTCTTTGTCGGAGCCCCTGTGTTGGCACCCCTGCCGTGCCACTGGACTGGCTCCATTCAAATGATGTTTCTCTGAACGTGGCATGATAACTCACTAAAACAAGGCTTCTAAAGAACAGAGAGAAAGTTTAAGACACAAACAGACTAATTAACGGTGATTGAAGTGGCACATTAATTATGCACAATTAGCCACAGTTAAAGGATGATCCATTCATTTAGCATACTCTCTATACTCCTAAACATTTTGACCATACTTAAAATGGCCTATATAATAATTCCCACTTCATTCATAGTCTAATTGTTACTTTTAATACTTATATATTCATTTCTGATTGGCTGGCAGGAGTCCAATACAATCACATAACACAAAGCAGGCAGCTTCTTTCTTTTTCTTGTGGTAAGGGGCCGTGACATAGCACTCAACATGTCCTGATATCAGAACCTGGAACTTGGGAGAAGGTACTGTGGAGAGCTAGACACCTGACTTTCCAGACCTGTGCTCAGACTACAGAGTGGAAAAATACTTGAGAAAATTCATGCTCCGGTGGAAGGACACTGGTCCCACCTCACCTTCACACTGACCTCTGTTCACCTCGGAAAGCTGTTGATACTTGAAGCTGCTGGTTTATGGAGAGTGGAAGCTGCTGACAGGCGGCTCCCCTGAGCGCCGTTAGCGCTGTCAGCAGCCGCTCGGCAGGAAATGCCCAGGCTTCGGGCCTATCAATGGGCCCTTTCAAGAGACACACACCGGCCCTGTTCATTTCACATAAACAGAACGTGAGTCACACCTCCCACAAACCAAAATGTACATTCTCAACACTGTAAACACCACATCCAGTTACCGAGTCTGATGTATCTGCACATACATTGTTTTATTGGACGCATCAAGAATTCATAGTAATAACAAAACAAGGATTCTGATTCTGTATAATTAATTTATTCAAGGTTTATGTGACTGCACCATCTGCATCCGTCCTGTGAGATGAGGATTTACTGTGTCAGATAAACAAACCATCTCCAGACACAGAGTAAAACACACTTACTTGTTAGGAATCTCATTTGAAATTCATTTCTGCTCATACCTGTATGTAGAATCATCTGGGTAATCATAATGAAGTTAGCACTGAATTAAAAAAGGCAAAGGACGCAAAGGAATAGAGGATGAATAAGAGCATTAATTGAGAACCACTGCACTGAAGGGGATAGAGGTAGATGAATAAATGGATTTAGAAAGTAAAGGAAACTGCATCTCATAATCCTGAAGATGTGTTTTTATTTTATTTATGAGGAGAAATTAACACATTTTAACAAGAGGGCTTTGAAGTAAGTATTGATGAAGGAGGGGGGGGAGTTTGTGTATGTGTGTGTCTGAGTGTGTTTATGAGACGGAGATGAGAGACGGACTGAGATAGAGGAAGAAAGAGAGGGAGGGTAACATCTCCCCCAGACAGCTGTTTTTCATCGTTCTGCTTCACGCTCGGTCCATCTTCCTCGTTAGTGGCGACTCGCTTTGCTTTCATCAGGATTTCTCACACATCTTCGAGTTTGGAAAAGCACTTTCTCCTGTGTGTGTGTGTGTGTGTGTGTGTGTGTGCGTGTGTGTGTGTCTCCACCTTTTCATAAGTCACCTTCTAGCTGTCATTCTTATTGCATTTGAGCCAGCTGACATGATTCAGAGGCAAGAAAAACACCAGAGAGCTGCCATAATGACAGATTCGGTTCAGATGAAATATTAAATCAAAAACATACAGGTACACTTTGAGTGTTGCATAATGTGGCTGACCTGTTATGTTGGCAAACTTAATGATATGAAGCAGAGCTTTTAGATCATCTGATTATCATATTGACTCATCCCCCTGTAGGCTGCGAGCCTTTCACATAACCTTGTCTAATCCGACATCAGAAGTGTCAAGCTGCTCACATGAATTCTGGCAAATCAAAAGGTGTAGACTGTGTGTTGAATTCTAAGTAAAAGTTGTCGCTTCTACTAGAACAAGGTGTTCTCCCCTTCCTTTTTTTTCTGTTTCCTGTCAGTCTGGTTCCTTTCTTCCTGTATCTCTCCCTCACCCCTCTCTCCCCCTCTCTGTGCACCCACCTCTCCTTGCCGCCCTGATAAGAAGACAAAAGATAAACAACCCCTCCAGCATCTGCCATCGATCGCTCCGGGGTAAAAGCTTAATGGCTTGGCTCAAAGTAATAACACTCCTGGAGTTCTCTCAGCTGATGGGAAAGATAGATTCTCTCCCCTTAGCTGCACCTAGAGTTTGTACGCAGAGAGAGTTTGTATGTGGAAGAGAGGGCGAAAGCAGGAGATCAGGACGGAGAAAGAAAAAAAACAGAAATATGCACCTCAAAGAAATACTTAAATGAACAAAAGGAAACTTCTGGTCTTGAGGCAGGGAGTGTATTGTTAGCAGTGCCCTTCCAGACTGAGGTGGTTTGAGTTCTGCTCCAACACTTGTCACTCATCTTGATGAGCTGTCCACATTGAAATAGTGTCTAGCTTGTGGCTGAGGCAGCCGGCGTCCCTGGAGCCAATGTTCTTATCTGCCCATGTCCAGTTTAGCCGTTGTTTTGTTGCCCACTTCTGATCCACAATCCAGCTTACTGCATGTACCGACCCCTCCAAAAAACAAAAAGAAGTCCCAAATACTATTAAAAAATAATTTTGTGCAAACAAAGAAATTGACACAACAGCCTGATAATGTGAAATAGGATTTCATGGTCACATTGATGCAATACAATACATCACTGTAATACTATAAAGATGTGTGAAGACTCATTACTGAAGACAAGAATAGCATTTAATTCAAAAAGGAACAATTTCCTAAAATAAATTACTTGTGGTGCTGTGATAGGACTGAAGAAAATGAGCTGTTCATTTATCATACAGCGCAGGTTTCAAACATTTCTCCAATGTTGGCTGCTCTTTTTAAAGGGAGAATTATAATTCAGATGCTATAGTGAGCTCCTGAAGTCATCCCCGGGCTCCACGAGCTACTGTGAGTCAATGCAATCTCTAGTTAGCATTTCTTTCATTGGTCTTTTTGAAGTCGCACCTGATAAATTGCCATGTATTGCAATATAAGTTCAAAACTTTCAAATCATGATTTTAACAGAGCAAAATGCAGTTAGCATATAAAAAACTACTCGCAAAAGAATTTAGAAAACTAGGATGAGTAACTTAGTCGCACCCATATCAGCTTTAACTGTGATCCTTTCTGTCTTATTGTTTTTACAGCATGCATACACCCGGCACGTGATGTTTAGTCCACGCAGGTCTAAATTTGTGTTCAGTACGCAAAGCTAAATGTTGTCTCGCCGCTGAACCGTTTGTATTTATTTGTCACAAACATCTAATTTATGTTAGCTGTATGCCTGTCTGTAGGACTGTGTTTAGCTCAGCCTCTAGATGAACTCACCAGCCCTGTGATAGGTGCACATTTGCATCAATTTGCTCAGGTGAATTCGCAATAAATTTCTGTCTTTCAGTTGACTTTGCATGCAATGATGCCACACCTAAAATTCCCTTAGCAGTCTGTAAATTCTCTAAAAATTACCAAAAAATACCAAACAAGCATACTCTTGAGTGAGTCTGAATTTGCTGTATTTCTAATAAGTCAATGTGTTTTTGAATGAGATTTTCTTCACACTTCGGCTCTCTTTTCGCAAAGTTGTGATGGCGAGCTCAGAAAGAAAAGGAGGGTAAACGGGAAACAGAAATAAAAACCACTTACAGCAGGTCCCATCCTCTTTTACACCTCTGTCTTTTAGATTTGTTTCCTTCAACATTGGCTCTGACACTTTCTATTGCTTAGCCCTCCAGACTCTCCCACGAGACAGTGACTGCTGCTCTCCCCCAGTCAACAGCAGCAGCTTTCTCTACTCTGGAGTATTTAAAACATTTACTGGGGTCCCAACTTACTTCAAACATGTGTCAGACTCTATCATTCTCACATCACAATTCCCAGGTGCTGGTCCAGACTTAGAACTGGACCAGGAGCATTGTGGAGGTTTGAAGTGACGCCGTCTTCTTTGGTCTACACTCAGCAGCAGCAGAAAAGCCCAGTTACACAGAGTTTTGATAATTTAGACAATTAGGCAACTAATTAGCCACTCAGGCATTACAGTGACTTATTAGATTCAATGGTGTCAGAGACTGAAACAGTGTCATCCTCAAACTAAAAATAAATTGCACTTTGGGTGACTTCAGTAAGTCATGTAGGTTTACAGAGCTGCCAGACTTTACCGACTCTCAAATTTGAACTAATCTGCTTGTTTAGATTTGTTTTTACTGAAACAAGGTTTACACAATCTCAGTCGTTCACGGGGGGTCAAACGCCACGAGTATGTGGATGAGGTGACAGTGAACAGAGACAAACCCCCTCTGCTACTGTGGGAACAGGCGTGACCTCTGACCCCTGACCTCACCGCTGAGGCTCACTACGGCTGGCTGTCTCAGTGGCGCTGCGGGCCGCCTGATCACAAACACTCACCTTGGGCAGGATGGACTGTGATGGATGGTAGCCCATGAGCCGGGAGGTCAGGCAAGTCAGCACCCATACGGAGTCAACCAGCTGACCTCACATTGGCGTGTTTATGTGCACGTACGGATGAGTCTCAATACTTCATGTTACTCCTTTAAATAAGCAGCTTTTAGACTTTTGTTGATGGACGGATGGATTGAAAGCTTCAGTCTGCAGGTGTCAGGTGGGTATTGCTTAGCAACAAGCAGAGACTGCATACAGCCTCTGCATTATTTTTAATGTTGATTTTGGAATTTAACCAGGACAAAACTTGTTAATATTCATTCATGAACAAACAGCCATGTTTGTCTCTATGTGTGCTGATTATTCAGCTGTTCCTCCCGCGGAGTCGCACTGCAGCGGCTCCGGTCTATGTGCATGGCACCACGATGATATCTCAAATCTTAATCTTCAAAGTGAGTCCTTACACTCATGAGAACGTCCCTCGGCGTCAGCCCCGACACCTTTCATCCCCCTTCTGTCACAAGCATGCATGCATATATATTGTGCATATGGGGCGGGGGCGTTACGTAAGTGTTCTGTGATAGATGAGAGCGCGAGCTGGCTAATATGTCCTATCTCTGGAATCAGCAGGAGGTTGCCTAAAGACACGTTGATACAGAGATGATGAAGAGGAGTTCAAAGGGAGAAGTTTAATCCGGGGTAATACCCGGTGATTATTACATTATTAGGCAGACTAACGCAGATCAAGTCTATGATTTTACAGCTGCAGCCAGGTAGAGGAACAGCTGCTCCTGGGCCCAGAAATGTCTCATATGATAGAGATGATGCTATGGTTCATTAATAACACTTTCATGAAGAGAAAGCAACGGGAGGTGTGTGTGTGTGTGTGTGTGTGTGGCATTCATAGAGGCTGCCCTTTTATAATCCGTCACCGACAACACCCACACCAGTGGCTGCAGTCGTCACAGGACCGCTTGATTGCAACTTTGCGAAAAAACAATGCCCCCAAAAAACTCAGAGGAGTCCACCTTTCATCATGAAGGGCGTCTAGGTAATTGCTGATATTTTCAGAGGTAAAATTAGGCAGTAGGCTGCTCTAAAAGCCCTATAAATGGAAGCAGTCCTTTTGTTCTTCCTCCAGAGAGAAAGTCACACAGTCAAACAGGGAGGCAGATGAATCGGTTTTACTGCCAGAGTGAAAAGGCTTTCACAGGGCCTTTTAACAAACTCTCATTGATGGCTTCCTGTCATGCAGCCATCGTGCAGGAGCTCGCTGAGATACTTTTTACCTACAGTGATCTTAGCTTTGCTCTCTGTGTACTGCACATTATGTTTTTACTTCAACTTACAAATGCCTTTCAGAGGACTGGCTCATGAAATCAAAGCTACCCTCGGTCCTCGTGTGCTGGCTGGCAGAGGAGTGATTCAGTGTAGGAGAAAGTCACTGGAGTTAATTATGAGAAAGGTCTGTTCTGTGTTTGGAGGAGAGACAGCAGGCCAACAAGACATTGTTAAGATAAAAGCATGGGGAAAAGAGCAGGCATAAAACTAGACAGAGAGACAAGCAGACAGAGATGTTTCTTTTCTTCAACCTGCAGTGTAGCAGAAACAATCAAAGACTCACTGTAAGAGGAGCCAGAATTGAAATATCGTGCTGAGCAAAAAAAAGAAAAATCTTTGGATGAAGCAAAGTGCACGCAGAGAGAAAAAATACAAGGAGACTGACTGACTCGAGTAAATTAGATTTTTTCTCTCATCTGACGACCAATTAAGTGTCAATACTGAGGCTTTTTTCGCCGGGCGCACAGTCATCTTAAAGTTAGCGACACAAATGGTTACTGTGGTAACAGGTTGTACAGTTTAACGTCTTGTTTTGTCGATGAATGGTCGCGGTTTGTGCTAACCGCGGTGACAGACATGTTTCCTATGGCTGCTTCACGATAAAAGCTACATTATTCTGTAGTTGAATTCTTTCAAAGTAAAGCGGTATGCCACGTTTGACTTAGCACAGATGGTGTGTAAAATTGTACATTTTCCTGTAAACTCCTCGAGCGTGAGTAAACAATCTGAATCCAGCAGGGGAATGGCGAAAAAGAGAAAAAACTTAAATTAAATTGAATTAAATGACTGAATATGAATGAGTATTGCAGAATTAATGCCATGAATAGTATCAAAAACAAAGTTTGATTTCATAAAAACTTTGCCAGAGACCTAAATTGTTGGTCAATACTGAGAATATACATATGTCTTTTATTCAAAGGCAGGACAACATGTCCTGATATTGGGGGAAAAAAGTGATGGTAGAGGCACAAATCTCCAAAACACAAATATTCATTGCTCCGGTAACAAATTGTTAACAGGACAAAACAAAAACTTTTGAATAATAAGACAAATCTGAATGATTCATGAGTGGAAAAAGACAAAGAGTGAACAATCGAGCACTGAACGATTTTATATTCAGCTTCTTCAAAAAAAAGTACGTTTATGCTAAAGAGGTCTGTGATAGAAATTCGAAAGTGTTCAGTGAACATCAGCACATATTTACAAGAACTCTCACACATTCACACACATGTATGCCAGTCCTGAAGCACCAGGAGAATAATCTGCAGTTCAAGGGTCTGACTTGGATCAGAGGTCACATATTGAGTCTGTCCTCGCAGCGACGTTCATCTCTGACACCTTTGAAGAGGAGTCGTATATCATGGTGGGGAGTCCTGCGTGTCAAACGAAGACCTTGTGTAACAAGGACCATCCTTCCTGTTTATGTCTGTGTGTGTGTGCACTGAGGGCATGAGGGGTTGGACATCAGCATCCTCAATCTCCTTCCCACATCCTGGAGTATTTCACCATGTCACGGGTGTTTTTGTCTCTCCTCATGATACTAAATAAAATGTTTCATAAGTGTTTGTGTCTGTTAGTGTGTGCTAACCCCAACCATGAGCATGAATAAAATACTTACATCACCCAGTTAACACTGTTTGTTGGTACAAAAACTATTTGTCCTTGATCGTACGATATATTTCATAATATCTGTCTTCATACGCTTGCGAGCAGCTTCCTATAAGTGTGTAAGTTTGGAGGAGCTTGCATTGTGCAGTCGTCACCAAACACTGTTTAAAACAATAAACTCTCAGCCGTCAAATTATTGATTCTTTCTCTTGTACTCTGTTGCACTTGTGGTAAATAAAAAGCTTTTTATTCCTCTGAGAACCTTAGCACACTTTCCTTTTCCTCGTCTCCTTCTCCTCCGTGCAGCACAACATGATCCCATGATAACACACAACAGTAATGATGGAGTAAAGACCTTCCTTCAGCGCCCTATTTTCAGCTGCTTGATCTATGACACTCGTTTGCAGTTGTACAGCTTTCTACCATTTTCTGATGGATGAGACACAGATTCAGATATTGCCTTCCTCTCGTCCACAGTTGACATTTCTTTACCCCTCTGCAGTGCTTTTCCTCATTTCATTTCTTTCCCTCATTCTCGTTCGTTCATCTCTTTTGTGCTCCCTTACAGTTTCTCCTTCCCTCAGAGCTTTTCCTCTATCTGTCTTTATGCTCTCTCTGTCCCTCCCTCTCAGTGACTTTGTGGATTTTTGCATCTCTGTTACGTAATGCCACTCAGGGGACGAGGGCACTTCAATCAATACTTCAAACATCCTGGCCCCTGGAGGACTCGCTCCAAATGCCACGTGACAACATGACAGGATGACATTTGAAGAAGGAGGGGGGAGAGAGAGACGGTCCCCGAAATACCTACTGCTACCAGCGGTGCTCTGACTTAAGGGGGGTGGATATGACTGGGAGGAAAAAAGAGAACGAGAACGCAGATGAGAGAAGAAGAAATTTAAGAAAAGTACGAACAATGGCTAGATAAAAACACACTCGCTTGGGGACACAAGCCCAGGGTGATTCATATGTCTAAGAGAGATAAAAGCCAGACGAATAAATAGAAATAGAATTATTCATACTGTGGGGCAGCACGAACTTGATTTTAAAAAAGATAGCAAAGTGGCACACACTTTGTTTGGCAAAACACAGCTTTAGGGACAAGTGTGCACATCCCCCTCTGCACCACAGATCCTTGTGAGTATCTGGCTGGATGAGGATTTACATATACAGAAGCACATATATGTATATA
Organism: Argyrosomus regius; assembly: GCA_946959425.1. Classification (NCBI taxonomy): domain Eukaryota; kingdom Metazoa; phylum Chordata; class Actinopteri; family Sciaenidae; genus Argyrosomus; species Argyrosomus regius. The sequence goes on from OX336888.1 coordinate 6,379,151, forward strand.
TAAGTGATAATAACTGCCTACGGCCTGAAGAACCACTGTTGTCCAGTGTTACTGTTGATGTTTAATTCTCCCTCGGGCCTGAGCGAGCATCATTCCAGCGACGAGCCCTTCATCTGGGACTCACTCTGTGCTCCCAGCCCAGAGGAAAGTGAAGACTCTGGGCTCCATAAATCTCCCACTGCTGCCTAGCTCGTGCTATTTCAGGCCTAAGTGGCCACAGAGACCTGACTGTAAATGTGCATTCTCTTCGTATAAGTCTATATTTATTTGAACCACCCCCCTGTGAAGGCACAGTGTCCTCCACTCAGGGTTAATCAAGTGAATCAAACATTGAGTGTTTGCGTTGGAGGACGAAGAGAGAGAGAGAGAGAGAGAGAGTGAAGGAAAATACATGGAGGCTATCTCATCCATGCATAGAGTTATTACAGTAATACGTTTAACTGATATTTATTACGCTAAAGCAGAGAGAAGCCTTTTGTGCTTCAGCTTAAATGTCATGATAATTATATGATAACAGATCGCTGGTGCAGTCAAGCAGAGGAAGTAGGAGGAGCTCATATGTGCACATGTCATGCGTGTGAGGCATCACAAGGTGTACGATGTGAGGAAGATATGTAATTTGTGTGAAATCAGTGCTGGAATAAAAGATGCTGCAGGTTTTTGCAGTGAGGATGACTTGACTGGTTTATTTCAGGAGAGCACAACCTGTGTGTCTCTTTCTGTTCTTTGGTGCCAGTGTGTTTCAGATTCAGACCTCCTTGTTCTGTCTGCAGGCATGACCTGAATCTCTCAGCCTCTGGACAGGGATTTTGAAAACAGTTATGTCCCCAATGTTCTAGATCATCCTGACAGAGGATGTTTACAAGACCAGAACAGTAGTGTACTGGGTCACAGCACCTGGGTGACTGCGTGCATTCTTTCTGAAGGTAACATCAGTAATTATGATAATAGTAACTGAGTTGATTGAGATTTCTGGAGTCACCTGAGTTATAAGGCACACATGGACAAAACTGACAGCTGCTCTGGGCCCAGGTTTGGCCCACTGATTGGCCATTATTTTGTGGTATTTTGGTAAAAATAAGCTTGGCATGGCACATTGGCCAAGACTAAAATAGCTCAACATCTAATGGGTGCATTGGCTGCATTGGTGAATTGTACCAATAAGGTTTGGTACACACATTCATGATGCCTAGATGATTAATCATAATACCTTTGGTGATCCACTGACTTTTCAAATCAGCCTCAACTGTATTTTGTCCTAATTAGCTAATGTGAGCATGCTAACACTAAAACTAACATGAGAACAGTGTTAAACATTGATGAAAACGCAGATGTTATTAAAATAAATGGACAACTTTCACATCTTCGCACATAACACTACATATGATATTAAATCGCACATGTTACTTGACATTTTGACATTTTTTCTTACACCATCCTCATCCTCAAAATACCCATCTCTTAACTTCCATGCTCACAGAATGATAACCTCTTCTGATATACATACCAAAGACCTTGATTCTACCTTCTTCTAAGAGTAAAATCTGATGTTGAACCTCAACTTTCATCCGTCTCTGAGTTTGATTTTCTTTAATGTGAACAGTACATCTTGTCAGCTATATAGTAGCTACCTTATCTTTAGGTCTCTTGTAGCTCTTGTTGTGCGTGCACACGGGATAGTCTTAAATAAATTCACATCTGATTACTAACTAACTTTTGGTGGGATCCGTATTGGGACCCATTGCTCATTTTTTGCTGAGTTAAACTGGCTTTGGCCAGAGAAACCATAATCAAGCACACCAGTATTTGTGCATTGTGTATCTATTTCCTCTTTTCAATTTACAAGTGAATTATCTATCCTAATTGTATTAATTGTACCTTTTGTTCTGTGTTAGTGTCACTGTCTCTCTAGTTTCTTTGTGCAAAAACTAATTCTGTAAATCATTGAAATAATGCAGTTAAATGTACAACCTGTTCAGACTCTGATTCATGAGTTACTCACACCAAGATGTTCCCATAAAAAGAACCTTTGAACATTAAATTGCGAGAGCATTTGACAAAATAACAGTAACCACAGCAGGGTTGCCATTTCTAGAACTGTTAATGGAGCAATTTTATCCTACTTCCACAAATGCCACGGTGTGGTCAATTAGTGAGTCATGGTAGGCAGAGACTTTCAGGTCCTTTAAAAGGTAAAGAGCTTGCGTGGGTGAGAATAAAAAGAGTAAAGAAAGTGAAGAAAGTCTTGATTGCTTATGCAATGTTCCGAACACGTACAGTTACACAACACAACTCTTTAAGTTATAGTATTAAGTGCAGTATATAATGTCTGTAGATCACATGCACTAAATCTAACAACTCTGATGCTGCGGTGTGGGGAAGCTTCGGTAGGGAATCCGCTGTAGCACCCGGGCATGATGGACCCCCCCTGACGGGCCCTAGGAAAGAGAGGAGGAAAGGTGAAAGAAATGGGGTGGGCGGGAAGGGCGTGCGGAATACGAGAGCAAAGGGAACCAGAGGGTTAGGAGGGTATTTATAGGACTGCCGGAAGTGGCGCGGTTGAGGTGTGGTCCGGCTCCTGAAATTACACTTTAAGCTCCAAATCTTAGAATTCTGAGGGCAGTAAACACTCAGCTAATCTTTCGTCCAGTGTATCAGTTTACAGCCAAACTCAAAAAGAAGTAAAAGAAGTCCATTAATAATCATTGAAATCATCTGATTTCATGCTGCACACGGCACGATTAGTCATCTACACAACAGCAGGGCATAGTAAAGTTTGTTAAATTGCTGAGAAGTTGGAGGTGTGCAGTCTGTCACCTGCAGCTGCTTGTCAACTGTAACAGCTCGCTGACTGTTCCTTCTCGTTACATTACACCTGGCGGCATTAGAAACTGATCCACTGTCAAAAAATGTTGAAAGTTGATTGCTGTCTTGTTGTGCAGATACATTTCAGATGAAGGAACGCGGTCAGCGCTAACCTCAGTCATGAATCCATTGCATTTTCTATGATTGCTTCACAATATAAGCGGTGCTTGTCAGAAATGTTTGGTTTAGTTCAGCAGTAATCTGAGCCAGCTCTGTTTCTGCTATGATGAGGATGTCTGCCTCCTAGTTACCAGTGTTTCCTTGTTTTTTCCGTTTCCTTGTCTGTCTGTCTGTCTGTCTTTTGTGTTCTCTCTCTGTTGTGTGTCAGCTTTTCGGTTTCCCTCCTACGTGTCTGATCACTTCGCCATCATTATCTAATCAGCCAGAGCCTGCCAGATACTAGCTCAGTAACCATCTTGGTAACACACGCTTCGGCCAAACTCAGAGAATTTTTCTGAACTTTTTTGTCAGCTTGTTGCTAATTTTTGCTCTGCCTGCACTCCTGAATATCGCCCTGTCTTCTACCTGCCACACTCAGCTCTGTCTGGTCTTTGTTTCCATTCTGGTCCTTGCCACGCCATCACCAGCCACCGGGTTCCTTCTCTCACCTGGATCTCCACCTGCCCTTGCATATTCAACTTCTGTTTTTAAAATAAACTGTAAAACTATCCTTGGTCTGAGACTGGTGTTTGCATTTTTGGTCTGATCCTAACAGTAAACAGTGAGGCTTATATCAATGAGATAAAATTAAAGACAGTAAAACTGGATTACATGCATCATTGCCTGTGAATCCAAGTAACTTAAATCCTGTGTGGTAATGGAGGACTCGGCCGCTGCAGCAGGGGGATCCAGCAACAACACAACTGGGTTATGATTTCATGAAAATCTTAAAGGGTATAACTTTTGAGGATGTGTCCTTAATATAAACATTTGATGAACATGAATTAATCCCACATAAACTAATATTACTGTAGACCCTTTCCTTTAAACTGCTGTCAACAGAAGTCAAGGCCGCTGACATGATGTATGTTTGGATACAATCACCAAGTCACATTCATGGAGGCAGCATGTGCTTGTTTCTGCAACTTTGTGACTGTGATATAGTAACATTTTGGTGGTAGTTTATTCAGCAGCTATGCAGCCCTGGAGCAATACAATCTGTGGCCAGTCATGGATGCTGTAAAATATCTCCTCAACAGGCCAGCATACAAAAGAGGTAAGTAACATCTTTGCAATGAGGTATACTTTAAAAAGAAGGCTAGCAGAGGTCTGTTATACTGTATATTAGGAAGACTGTAAGCAGAGTCATCTAGACAGCTTTTTTGTTATCGTGCATTTATTCAATTATCTAATTTGACCTTCTAATCTGGATGATTTCCTGCAATTGAAATCTCATTTTCAGTTCTGGCTAAAATTGCACTGTGATTATGTTATACAACCAGAACACAAACACAGAACCAGAATAGACATGAAGGAGAGAGGAATAAACACAGCATTAAAAAAAAACCCACATTTCCATCTGACTGTTACATGTGTGATGAATGCTCTGTCATGCACCTCTCTGGCTGTTCCACGTACGTCTCCCCTCATCTCTGTCAGATTGGCTGTGACTCAGATCGTTGGCCTCAGGCGCTGATCAATCAGCGTCAGCACTGACCTGTTTGTATGCCATCCATCATGGCTGCTTCTGAGGCCTTGGTGATGGCCACTTCAGTGCCGTATGCCCACATTCAAACACTGGGAGGCACAAACGAGTTCTTGGAATTCATTTCATTTGGATGGGGACTGTTAGGATAATGATGATAAACACTGCTAATCCCCCTGTGTGCTTTGTTCCGGGTATTAGAATTGCAGAGCTGATCCATTGATCATTTCCCAGGGGATTTGGAGAGAGTGTGTGCGACACTGAATTTATTTTGGGATCCACGGGGCATTGTCTATAACTTGTCTGTTGTGTAAGATACTTTTTTTTTTAATTGCTGCATGTCTGATTAATCCTGACTTTGTCTCCCACAAGTCTTCTTTTAAATTATTATTTGCTGGGTCTGGAGGGTTGAATCCTCAGCGTGATGGCGAGATGTAATCAGTTGATTCTTACTCACAAGCATAACAGGAAGGGGAGGTTGTTTTTCTTTTAATCTAACTCTCTCTGTCCCACTTTGACTCACAGGCTGGTCATAGTTGCAGATGGACAAGATTGTCATCTCCTAACCTAATTTGATGTTCAAACGTTGTCAGCTCATGCGTATCCCCGGTGTCCACTAAGCTACCTGCAGTATGATCGTACCTCTTTGATTTTTAGCTGTGTGGTTAATTATCACAGCCAATGCTCGAAGAGCTGAGGGAGCAGGCTAAACTGTTTGCCTGCATTCTGTCCCACTTCATTTAGCTGCTGCCTGCGGGACTGAAGCTCTTTATTATGAATGAGGCGCCTCATTGATGTTCCTCAAAGTCAGAGGCTCATTAGAGCTAAATACTGTGTGCTGGCTGAAGTTGCATCCTGATGACTCGAGCAGCAGTAATACTATCACTCTGTCCGAGCTCCATGAAGCTATCGCAAGCATCTGACTGACATGGCTGCTTTAAACAAACAAAACTGCATTTTGTAACTCAAACTGACTACATACTCCAAAGAAACCCAGCTGGTTTATTTAACATGTCTATTTGGGTTTAAGATATTAAATATGTATGGCCAGCATCAACCACACAGCAGTCCATCCATTAAGTTTTAAACTACAGCTGCTGTTAATGTTGCCATTTTCAGATCACATTTAGAAATTGTGTGAGAAAGTTCCGTCTTTACTGAGGTTTGAAGACTATACCGCTAATATTTCTATACAGTCCAAACACCACATGTGAGCTCAGCATGTATGCCAGTGCACGCATGAATATGGAAATGCGTGCTTAAAGCAACATTGTATAGAAATTGGTATTTTTGCGGTTTAGTGCCCCCAGTTTCAAAGTGCAATAAAATATTGAACTGCGAGGTTCATCCACATGTGCTCAGTCATCAGGGCATTGCTCCTTCTAGATAAAATGAAAACATTTTGTACTTGCAGAGCAATTGCTATTTTTGTGGTTTAGTGCCCCAGTTTCAGCCTTTTATTTAACAAAGCTCTCACCATCGTCCAGCGGCTTCTTGCTCAGTCACTCTCTCATTTGCTCTTCTCAACTTCTTCCGTCAACCTCCTCTTCAGTCTCTTCTCCTCTGGCATTATGTCCACTGAGGCTGCTGAGCCCGGTTACATTGCCCACTTGCCCATCTCCAGTTATGGCATGACACTATTCTTCACCACACTTTACTCCCCGTCTGCATTCCCCATTTCCCCTCACCTGAAAACCTCCTTGTGAAGGGGGCGTGGTGCATCACCTGCAGGGGAGAGGTGTGGAGGGCTCAGGAGAGCAGCGCCAGGTGAGAGTGATTGGCCTGTATCCAGTTAGCTCTCCCTTTTTAACACAGTAGCGTGCTGGACCTGGGAGAGCAGTCAGAGCAGAGAAAGACAGGAGACGGCAAGAAGTGTAACAGAGGACCAGAGGTATACGCTATCACTTTACCAGTGATAATAAAAAAGCATAAACCAAAGTCATCTGTCTGTACGTCATCTGTGCCGAAAGAACCCGCGGTGGCAACAGCCAATGCCACGCTCCTCTTCCTGGTGATCCAAAATGTGGTACAAACGCTAACAGCTAACAGCAGCTACATTTGGAATTTACTTCACTGTCCATCAGGAAATTCTGTAAATCACAAGACTTGAGTTGAGGCGGAGCAGCCAGAGGACATCAGAGGGAAAACCAGAAAACATTTTCTCCATAAAATATGATCCAGTTTCACCAAAATCAGTGAAATAGTTGGTGGTGTGTGACTTAGTGCTTTAAAGCATTACGTAATTCTCACGGGTGATCGTACCCGGAGCACAAAGTTACATAGTGTGAGGACAGACGTACGGGGCGCAGAGTGGGAATGACAGAGACACCATTCACCTGAATACACGTCAGTATGGCAAAATGAAGTTGCTTTAATTAGCTCTTACTTATTTTCTGGTGCAGAGTTAGAGGAGATCGATAACATTCCCATTTTTGTCTGTTCATTATGGCTACAGCAGCCTGTTAGCTGAGCTTAGCACAAAGACTGGAAACTAATTAACACTTTATATTTCATTTGTTTAACTCGTACAAAAGTGTAAAAGAAGCAATTTGTCATTTTATGTGAGATCGTGTGCGGGAATACTAATTTGCTCTGGGCAGTTGCCAAGCAACTAGTGGAGACTCCAGGCCATGCAAGGTCATGCTGCAGATTTTGTTACCTCTTGGACAGTCAAGTCTTTGTGCTAATCTACGTTAACCACTAAGCTTTAAACAAAAAATTCAACTTTTCCACTTGAGGTAAATACGGTAAAGGCCGTGCAGTGTATTAGCTAAATAGATATCGATGCAGTGACATTCAGGCTGTATTATTAGGCTCATAGGAACTCAAATCCATTTTTACTGCATGCATAAAGCACCAGAAAACTCAACGAAGCTTTGCTTACAGCAGTGCAGCTCAGATCAATAGAAAGACATGAGGCTGTGCACCTCTAACTAACCACATGCTGTGTTACAACTGTCTGTGATGTGTGTTATCGCCACAACCACTCTTACATAATGATTTTGCTATCACAGTTTTACTGGAACAATGCCGTCAATAACACTTCATTTTCAAATGAGTTAGACAGAGTACTACACATTACAAACTGGAGCCGCTTACATTTGAATAATTTAGCATAATATGCATAACGACTAAACACAGATGTTTTTTTTTCTTCTAATAAAAATGACAAAAGAGATTGAAGCGAATTCAGTCTGTACATAATTTCCTGCCTCACCAGTTCACTGCTCCCCTTTTATTGGTCTGAAGCCACTTCACTGCTCCTTCTTGTGTTGCTATGAGCAGCCAGCAAGCAAATTAACACTACCCTTCATTTCTGGCTGCTCATTGCATAATACTAATAAGCAGGGAGTTTGTTTTCATGTGTGTGTATGCATATATCTGTGTGTGTGTGTGAGAGAGAGGGAGGGAGAGGGAGGGTGAAAGTGTCTTTATGGTGATGAAAAGAGAGTACATGCACACAGCTCCCTCGGGGGTTGTTAACATGTTTATATGTGAGCTATGTCACTGTTCCTCTTTCTCCTTCAATTGACTTATCGATCTGCTCTTAATTATGTAACAATTTCGGTTTAAAAATAGGCCTTCGCCGCAGTCAATGCGCTTCGTTGTTAGCATCTAGTACAGTCTACCCAGCTCAGTCCATCTATACCACAGGATTAGGAGCCACCTAAATGGGATTACCACCAGTCCAAGGACCCTTTTGTTATTCATTCTTTCACATCCTCTGACATTAATAAACCACTTTAAATTTCACCACGGGGTGGCTTAAAACATACAAAATAGCGTGCAGTCTCTTCGGTCCATATGAGTGTGTGTGTGTGTGTGCCCTTTTTTGTCTCGTCTGCCAGCGGCTAAATGGTTTTATTCTGTACCAATCTTCCTCTGTCACAGCGCAGATAAAGCAGAGTACAGCCGTGCTCTGCAAACCTCAGATGTTTGATTACACCTCTACTTGTCAAAGAGAGAGAGAGACAGAGACTGGCAAGAGATTATCATCATCTGAGGAGAGGACATTAGTTCCCTGAATCACCAGGGACATCATACTCTGTTAAGCTTACAGTTGTTGGCATTTTATTTTAATCCTCCTACAAAAATACACAGAAATGAGATTGCCTTGATTTTATGTTTATTAAATTCCATCTGCCCGCGCGTTAATGTTCGGTAACTGCCAGGGTGTGTTCATGATAGGTCAGAGTCTATTTATGTCCAAGCCCCCTCCCCACCAAAAGCCCCCCTTTGTGTCTTTCCCCTCCATCCTCTCAATGATGCTAACCTCCACGTCTGCTCAACGTCACAGGACAGCCGCAGGGGAGGTCGAGGGAGGGAGGGAGGGAGGGAGGGATGAAAGGAGCTGGTGTTGGAAAGAGCACTGGAGAGGGAGGAGACAGAGAGAGAGAGAGAGAGAGGCAAAGCTCCAAGTGTGACCTAAGTGTCACTCCTGGCCTTCTCCTGCTGGTGTAAGAGTCCCATTTTACACCATTAATCTCTGGCTCTGATTTCCTCACGTCCGTCTGACCATCTCCTTCTTCTATTCCATGAACCAGTCATTTAGCTTAAAAGCCTTCAGTCTCTCGCTGCCGTCACCTCCGCCTCCCTTTATTAGCAATGTCGGCTTTCTCTTTACGCTTTGAGATGTGAAAGCTCTCTTTTGCTTTAACACAGCAGCGCTCCTCCTCAGTCTCCCCACGCATCGTGATAAGTTCAGATTCAAATACTGTTATTCTTTATCTGCCTCTGACCCTGTTTCTGCTAAGCTTTTCTCAGAAGCTTGGGCTTGAATATCTTATGTCACCCTTAGGTTATGAAAACTGTATCCACTGTGTGTGTGTGTCTTGCAGATATTGGTAACAGTGCACACACTGTATGGGACACACAAGAAGACAAAGACACATTGTTGGAAAAGCCTCACATTGTACACTGAAAGAAAAGAGGGCAAGATCTTCACATGAAAGCTGGATATAATTTAATGTAGTTTATAAATGATCCTCAGATGGGTCTAATGTGATGAGCCTGTGTGTGCTTGAGGCTTGATACAATATCATGAACACCTTCACAGTATCATAGTATCATAGCATGGCATGTAAAGCAAATGTCCTCCAGTGAATGCAACCCAGTCTACAAACTACAACCTCAAAAATGCATAAGAGGAAAGTAACTAATTACTCAAATACTTAAGTAGGCTACAACTCTAGCTCCATCCCAAACAACTACAACAATAAAATAATACGTATTAAAGCTGCTATAATCAATATTTACATTGACAATGGATCACATGGCGTCTTGTATGTTAAAGGAGTTGCTTGTAGTGACAAAACCAGAGAATAATCAACTGATATCTTCAGTTTCCTTCAGTTCTACAGAGAATCTTTTAGCATCTTTAATCAAATTGTTTTTGTTGTCTGACACTTTAACTTTACTGTTTTGGTTCATTCTCATCACTCATTGCATTTCCAGTCAATCAAAGTGGCCACACTCTTAATTCTGCATAACTTTTAGCCTTAATATAATTTGAACAGGTGAGTTCTATATAAATTCACCCTCAGTACAGTTATCATGAACGAGGAAATTAGCTATAGACACCAAAACTGTTTTTTGTACCAGGCTGTAAACATGTTTATTTCTGCTGTGAAGTTGGACATTTTAACATGGGGACTTATGGAGACCGACTCGTTCTGTAGCCAGCCTCAAGTGGACGTTTGAGGAACTGCAGTTTTTGGCATTCTGCGTTGGCTTCATTTCACAGCCATGGAGGTTGCCACTTGTCCGCTACCTGTCCAGCCCCAAGAAAAAAAAATAGAGAATAAGTGGTGAACATAATGGAGCAAATAACAGTTAAAGGGGCAACAAATATCTCTCAGGAGTTTCACAAGTCTGAGCTTGTAGGTGGATTTTGTCACCTGGCTCGGCTAGCTGTTTTTCCCTTCCAGTTTATTTAGCCAAGCTAAGCAGCTACTGACTCATAATTGCTGGATAACTATGAGAGTGGTACCATTATTCTCAGGTAACTTGCAGCAAGAAAGCAAAAAAGCATCTGATGAATGAGTATTTAACAAAAGAAAAGTATAAATCTACTAGTAACTCATACTGATAGCATTTCATAGGAGAAGTAATGGTACTATTAAATGCAGCTGTGGTGTAGTAATAAAGGTATAGATGCTGCAGTGTACACGCCGTCCTACAAACAGGTATGATTTCATTCCCTCTGCAGCATTTCTTTGACATGGCTGTTGTCCGGGTCAATGTGAAGCCATAAAGCTCAGTCCTGGGGCTGAATGAGAGCCATCAACATGCTTCACATCAAAGACTGAGTTACCCACTGGTGGCCGGCTTAAGAGCAGAGCAGCTGCTGTGACTGGAGCAGTAAGGACAATGGCCAGAGCAGCGCATCAGACTCCACTATAGCAACACGAAGAGACAAGCAGTATACAGTGAAAATCAACAGAACACAGAAATGTTGAAGCAAGAGGCTTCACAGACATACAACACAAGCAGTCAGAAAACAAAACCTGCAGCAGGTTTCAAGCACGGAGATCGTGTCAAACTGCATGAAATTATGAAACCTATTTCCATGGCAACAGACGGGCAGATAGAAATAATGACCGTCACAAATGGATGTCAGAACGCACAGACGGAACAATTACATTGATCTCATAATTGTGATTTCAATTTAATGTGATTTGGTGCAGCGTGTTCTCCGCAAGGTTTCGTGTCTAATTCTGAATAAATGAATTTTTTTTTTCTCGACAAATAAACATGTTGAGTTTCACTGTACTAATAAGTTTTTAGAGCCCCTTTGGAAGTGAGCGCCTGCAAAGATCTAAGGCTTCTTGGACGTGCAGCTAAGCGATCGCAGTAGGGTAGAGCGGGAAGGAGGAGAGATTTGTGAATATTTATAAAGCTTAATTCATACAGCGCTCAACGTTCCTTCCCCAAAATGATGTCTGCTTTCAGAAATACTAAACAGAAACAGGCTCTCAGTCGAGCATCTTCACCACTTTCATACCATTTCTGCATCATCTTGTATCATCCCTGACTGTGTGTTGTTCCCATGTTCAGTGCTCATGCATGTGGATTGAGGGTTTCATGGCAGCAGAGTGGAATGACTGTCTAATAAAAGGATGAGAGGATTACGGCTGTGATGAATGACTCCGTCTGTTCACATTCTTGTAAGTCCTGGTCATCTGGACTGTTGCATCATAAGCCCAATTTAATCACTCCGAAATAAATGATTGGAGCAAGACCAACGCGGTCTAACAGGCCTCTTTTTACTGTATGCTACGACATGACCCGACTTTTACATAACCATTACTAACATTATGAAAGATGGACAGGATGGGAATTGGAGGGGATGAAATGACATTTTTCAGGTGCAGTTTTGCTGATAGGAAGAGACGTTAAGGTGATACGGGGAAGCGCTCTCCACACAGATCCTGATGCAAATGTCATGGAAAATTAGACTGTGGAAGCTCACCACTTGCCATCTATTCTCAGTGGACTGAGTGTGTTTTCACAGCTCTTCAGAGGCAAATAGGTCCTGCTGGGAGATTGAGGACTCATCAGGGACATGGATATGAGCAGGGTTATGGGGGATTCAACAAATGGAGGGACTGATCCGTGCAGTTTATCTGCCGTTGTTAAAAACCCTGGGAAGATCAAAGGCGGTATTGAACTGCATGTTCATCCACATATGCTCAGTCATTAGCACACTGTTGCTTCTAGATACGATTTAAAACTTTTGTGTCGACTGTGTAGAACTTGGTATTTTTATTGTGATTTAGTTAGATGTGCAATACCACTGTGGTAAATATGGAAACTTTTCCAACAGCCAAACGTCAAGCAAGTGCAACAACACAAGACATAGCAGCCAGCTGATATTACTTACTAGTCCAACCAGCTCGGCGTCCGTTAGCTCTCAACGACGACTAAAAGTCAGTCCCAGATTTATTCTTGTTTGGTGGCTTCTTGCTCATTCCCTCTCTCATTTTCACTTCTTAGCTTCCTCCGTCAACGTCCTCTTTGGTCTTTTCGCTTCTGTCATCCAGATCAGTCCATAAAGGCTGCTGATCTTGGTTACATTGCCTGCTTGCCCAGCTCCGGTTCTGGCACAACACAGGCTCAGCTCAACGTCAGCATTCCCCCGGCTGACAAGCTCCTCTTCCTGGTGGTCCAAAATGCCCATGGTACAAACGCTAACACCGTAAAAAAAACAAAACAGTGAAACAGTTGGTAGTGTACGACTTAGTTCCCTCAGCTGTTACGTACTTCTCAAGCACAAAGTTACATAGCGAAGAAACAGACGTATGGGGCGCAGCGTGGGAGTTACAGAGACATATAGAAAAGTTACACAAGTTGCCTTAATTGCACATGTCCTCCATGTTATTTCTCACACTATAAGACATTTTAATCAGCCTTCTCCTGTCACAGCAGCAGCCGCAGCCAATCAGGCTAATCCGTTGTTACCAAAGGCAACTTCTGAGTGACATACGGGGTTGGCAGGGGTCGCTGTTAGCCTCTCACACTGGACCAGGATAATGAGACTGTCCCGCTGTCAAGCATCTGTGGCCCTGCTCTAGTTTTCCTTCGACACACACTTCAGTACACACACGTACAAATACACACACACACACACACACACACGTTCAGGCTTTTATAAGCAGTGACAAAATTTTATTCACTCAGTGGCAGAAATATTGAAATGAATGTGAAATGTAAACATTTTAGCTGTGAAGCCTGTATTAGATTGATGGTTAGTGTGTGTGTGAGGGCCTTTAGGTGTCTGCGTGCGAGTGTGTGTCTCAGTGTTAAGGTGTAGTTTTGGCAGCAGAGAGATTAAGTGCATTCATCTTCATTTGCTGGCTGGCGTTAGCTGTGTTACCTGCTGGAACAGCAACGCTCTGCTTCTCCCCTGAGACTCAGACCACCGATTCAACACTGAAAACTGAGCCAGACACACCACTCGCTTCATATCTCTCTCTCTCTCTCTGTGTGCCCTCTTTCATTTGTCTCTCACTCGCTCCTCATTCTGTAGTCCGCTCAGCATCTGTCCCTCTTGTCCCGCATGTACAAATGTCTCCCTTTTTTTGTTACAATCTGGCTTGGTGTCACTGTGACATTTGACAAATAGCATAACAAATAACACTATCCACCCTGTGCGCTTTGAATGATGATGTTCACACCAGTGATTACTGCTTATAGAGCAACTGTCAGATCTGCACCAGCACACAATCATGTATGTTCTGCACCTGTACAATGCGCTTTTCCCTATGTCAAGAGCGCAGCGCCTTTTGACACTAGACTAATGACTTATTGAATACGTCATTATTTCCTCATATTATTGTGTCAGAGCTGGGAAAATTAAAAATCGACTGCCCTACTTTATCACCAAGCCTGCCTTTTTGTGCAAATTAGACTGGCAGTGATAAAAGAGTGCAACACTTACAATCCTCCAAAACTCCTGCCTTTCTGATTGCAGCTGAAGTGTGTTAGACACGGGTGGGGTTTGGGTAGGTGGCAGTGGGCCAGTGGTGTCAAGGCAGACACTAATGGATGAGCTTCTAACTGACATGTGGCGTTTGTTTGTGTGTTTGAAGTGCACAGGTTTGTATATGTGGCTCTGGGAGTGATGGAAAGCCACATTTTATTACTGTAGTGAGTGAAGGAACAAGGGAAACAATGTGAGACAGGAGCGCTTGTGTATTTCGGATGCCGCCTCGAATTAGGTAGCTGGAGATTACCGGGAGAAATTGAAAGTGTTTGTCAGAGAATGTATTCATGAGGGGGGAAAAAAAGGTAACGGCACCTGGCTAAGGTGAAATGGCACCACTTTTATTCCTGAGATTGAATAAAATGAAAAGAACGTTCAATAGAAAGAGAGAGGAAAGCAGGATTCTGACGGTAAACAGGATAGATGGAGAAGTGGCATTTCAGGAAAGAGGGCTGTTTCTTTTTTGAGCCATGTATGAATGTGCGTCATTTGCCTGCAGCGCAAAGAGAATGAAGTGCTGAGTCTTTTTCATTCAGGTTGTTGAATAATTACTCAGGGACCAAGTCTAAAAGCATTATTTTTGTTTTCCTACTACTCACCCAGTTGGGGTAAAACTCAATAACAAACTATACCTAAAAATAGTCACTGTAGAAGTCTGGTAAAGAGAAAGTCTGGTATTTGTTGTCCTGGATGGAAATCATGTCACTTATGTTTTAGTCAGACCCGAAGTAAACACAAAAAGTTCCAGCCATGCTAGTGAGGCTGTAGGCAAAGAGGTGCTTTGACTAAATGTGTGGCTAAAAACATGAGTATGCTACATGTGACGCAGGTATCATGTTAAACACCTTAGTTTAGGTGAGCTAATCAGTCTAAGCACGAAGTACAGCCGAGCCTACCGTATAATCAAAAAGTGAAGTAACCGAGTCATCATTAGGATTTATCCTCTGGGCACCATTTTGTAATCCTATCCTTGATAGTGTTCCCTCTGTTTGTTTGTGGGTAGTTATTGTGTTTGCATTACATTTTATGTTTGCATGAAAAGTGCTATACAAATAAAGATTTGACTGATGATCGTCTGTACAAAAATACAACATTTCTGTTTGCTTTGGACTAAAGTGGTAGATATGCTGCTATTATGGCTAAAAAGGGAACAATGTTAAAAAAATGAGCCAAACCCTCACACTAATAAACCAAACAAACTGTAAGATGTCTAAGAAGTGGATGCTTTGCTGTGCAGTCTGCTACATAATCTACATGATAAACAAATTAAAAGAACTGGTTAAAATATGCTTCTATCACAGAGAAATGTTTTGTGTTGTTCTTTTTCAGAAAGACTCACCTTGATCATTGCTCGTCATTTTGCAGTCTGCTTTCCCAAATCTCTTTTTTAAGGGGTGAATAAATTGTTATAGTCATAATGTACAAAAAAGTGAGCTATCTCCCAGGTTGTCAGATACTGCAATTTGCCTTTAAAAGTCCAGTTTGTAAGATTTAGGTTGCTCTATTTACAGAATATGGCAGAAATTGAAGTTGCACATTAAACACTGGCTCTAGATCAGGCGTTTTTTGTGCGTTAAGCGGCCATTTCTCTCTCATGCTTGGAACGGGAGGCTCCTTTAATGTAGCATTAAACATTAATGTAACATTAATCCTTTAATTCTGAATCGCAAAATCCTTGCGGCCTCTTGTTTTTGATGTAAATTCAGACTGACTACAAACCACGTAATCATGTCAACAAATCTGCAGTAGAGTGCAGTCCAGCATCTGCAGAACTGCTACCTAAAACACAGACAAGTATCAGGACCTAATGGAGGTAGAGGAGTATAAATATATTCTAAATGTAGTAGCTACATTTATACTCTATAGTTTAATATGATTACTGAGTGTAGAAAGGTCTCAAGGTAGTGTTTCATCTAAGTACCGTTGGTGAGGGTTGGCTGAAGCTAAATTATTGCCCTTTTTAAACAGACGAAGGCTGAAAGCTGAGCACGTAGTTCTTTTGTGTTTGACAAACCTTGCATTTCTCTTGGATTGACCCCCAAAGTGTACACTCACAACACCAAAGCACATCCATCTGCATAGACTCACACCTGCACCCAAACACAGTATGTGTTGAATGATCGCGTTAGGGCAAGAAAGAGGCCATCTCCGTGGCGATGGTGGAGTCGGCTCGATAGCTTCTATTTGATGACCTTCTGTCTCCTGTTTCCCTCTTCTATATTCATGCTACGAAGAGCATTTGCATTGGTACCATGAAATATGGATGCTGTGTGGAAGGAAGAGAGACAACCGACCTTTCAGTGCCACATGAGAATGGATACAAAGAGAAACTGATGAAGGGTGCTTGAAAATTTGAGTTAAAAGGGAAAAATATTCCCCGTCTTTGTATCAGCCGGTTCTTTTACATTCTCATCGTCCATCTGAATTCAAATCACTGCTGGGGACTTAGAGGAGGAAAGTGTGTCAGAGGAAGAGCGAGAGAGAAACAAGAGAACGGAGAGAAAGTGTCCTAGAGAGACAGGGAGAGATTGGTTTCACCTGCACCACAGTGTTTAGATAAACTCCAGCAGCAGGGAGCTGAGGACTCAGCAGAAATGAAACAGGATGCAGGTTCAACTCAGCACTTCAAAGAGAACTTAAGAGTTCAAGAAACTCAAGATCTTCAAATCACTGTAGCAAAACACATCGTATTATTTAGCCAAAGAAGTATTTCATGGGCACATCCAGAGAAGAGAAGAGAAGAGAAGAGAAGAGAAGAGAAGAGAAGAGAAGAGAAGAGAAGAGAAGAGAAGAGGAAGAAGGAGAGAAGAGTGGTCATGTGGAAAGGAAGTAGGAGTGATATGACAACTGTAAAGGTCACCACAAACTGCTCCACAGTTTCTTGTTCATCAACCATCACTCATCCAGTGAAAAGACTCTACTCAGCCTGATCGTTCAGTGAGCGTGAAGAAAAAATATGACAAATACCTTTAAAGGTGATACCAAGTATCGCAAAGACAATCAACAGTTTGTCTTCCTGTAAATGACACGCTTGTTGGAAGAGCGTTGTGAGTCATGTGTGAACTGAAACTGAAATATGATTTACAGAGAAATCAGACACATCAAAACACCACTGTGTATGATCTAAAAGTGTCTCACCCTCCTGCGCCAAGCATGAAGAAGAAATGACACGAAAAACATGAAACGCCCTCTAGATCCAGTTTTTAGTCTGACTGTTTTGAGCTAGAAACATGGCGGACTCCATGGAAGAGGGTCCACTGTGGAAAGATCTTTCAACAATTCTTATTTTCAGGTGAACCTATAAACCTGCATGTGTTATGAACATGTGATAAATGTAAATCACATGCAAATAAAATGATTTGCCTTCCCTGACGGGTTTTTCCCATATTTTTAAATGCAACTTCTCTTCATGTGGATCAAAAAAAATTCAGGCTGGATATATTTCTCAATGGGAGATTGGATGATTTTAACACTCGGTGTCTACAGTCAGTAATTTTATCACGTAGCTGAGTAATTTTCATCCCCCACCTCAGCAAAAAGCTCGTGCTCCTCTGTCCAGAGCGATCTCCTTGAATTTCATGTTTTTTCTCTCCATGGGAGGAGTTGCTTGTCTTTCCACTTTTTTAAAAATCAGCTCAGTGTAAAATGTGCTTTATGTGTGAAAATGGAGGAAGTTGAAAATGTTTTTACTAATCTGATAGATGTTTGGGGGTTTTAATGGGAGTCTACAGCAATGCCTGCGGCTCTGTGAGGCTGTACAGAGGCACAGTGGTGCCAGGAGCTAAATGCTAATGTCAGCATGCTCTCAATGACAATCCCAACATGCTGATGTCTTATTTACGTAGTATGTTTAATCACCATCTTAGTTTAGTGTGTAAGCGCGCCAGCACAAAGTACAGGTGAGACTAATGGGAACAAATTGACATTTTTGACCTGGTGATGGTGCAAGATTTCTTGGCAAACATCCAGGAGTTGCTGGGATATTTCAGTCTGGTCAAAGTGGTTGACTCACAATGTCACACCACTAGCGTGGCTAATAAGAGTATATTGTATCAAACACTTACACATGCATTTAGGAAGCAGTGAGCACAGGTTTCATTTTATTTTCATGTATTTCAAAAGTTTTTATCCCTTTTGTTGTTTGTCTAATTTTCCCTCACTGTACTTGAGTCAGAGTAACTCATACACCACTCTGTGCAACACAACACAATTACTGATAATGACAAAAAAAACAAGAAAAGTAGTGTACATAATAGTTAATCATGATATGTCACAAGCAAAGTGGGCGAAATGTTAAGCGCTTTGAAAATATTCTCCACATCTCGGATAACTAATGATTCAGCTCCGCTTGCGTCAGGGAGTGACTCATGAAGAGCCGTCATTTTGTGTCTGCAGTTGTGTTTGTCTGGAGAACCTGTGGCTCGCAGTCTCCAGGTTTAAAGAGCAGCGTGAGGTAGGAAAAGCCGAGAGGAAAACCACATCTGAAAACGAGGATAACAACTGTTTTTGTACAAAGCCGGAGTCACACGCATGGCTTAACAAAAGCAGCTATTGTACTAGAGATGACAAACCCACAACAAAAAAAAGAAGGCCCCATACAAGCATCAAGTATTATAGTGTCTGTATTGTACACGGGCTTGAAATATTTGTAGTACATGGTAGCATTACCTAAGTCTGAGACATGCTGTCATTTACTCAGATTATGGGCTTCCTGTTTAAAGAGCACAGCGCAGCCCTTCTGTTTACGCAAATTGTCTGCAGGAAATAAATCATGTAGGCACATAAAATGTTTTGTGGGTTATTCAATTTTATAGAAGAGGTCCTGTCAAAACTTGTAGCTCAAGCTGTTGGTGCCCTTTTCAATATTTTTATTTCATTACCAAAAAAAAAAAAAAATGTTTTTTAGTGGAACTGATGCATTTTTGAAGAATGTCTCAACTGCTTTTCATAACCCTGCATTCGTCTGTCTCCCATGTCCACTCCACTTTATAGGAAATTCCAACTTCTCCAACTACTCCCAGAGCAGGTTTGGGCAGTTCTCTTGTTTACTTTTTTTTTTTTTGGCTCCGCCCCCCCCCCTGCTCTACCACTTCCTGATCACCTTGGCCTGCTAGAGGTGAGCAGTTTCTGAGCTCACACAGGAACAGTATTCCCCACTCTGGGTTACAGAATTCCCTCAAGACCGGCAGTCGGATAAGATTTCTCCACTTGAGGACTGGCAGCCAATCGTCCGGCTCCGTGACTGGGACAAAGTCCTCTTTACTGAGTCATTTAACTCTCCTTTGCCCTCCCCTCCACCTCCTCTCTGAATGGTTTAATGTTACACCCTGTGCGAGGCTTTACCTGTTCAGGTGAACTGCATTACTGAAAGTGAACGTCGCTCTTGAAGTCATGTAAGTACACTTTCCCCACACAGAGTTGTTTATTTTGTTAGAAGTGTGGTTGTAAGTTGTCTTAAAAGCTTTAATAGCTGTGTCACTACTTAGAAGACACTGTTCTCAGGCCTGTTACAGGTCGGTGTTACTCACATAAAATTAATTTGCATTGAATGCCAGCGTGAGCGTGTTTTCACCTTCACTTTGCATGCCCGAAGAAGATACACAGCGCCTATAATTATACTGTGTGTGTAGATTTACTGATACCTGTGTGTGTGACTGCCAATCTTACCGTCTCAGTTGGTGTTCAGTACAGTCTGTGCTGATCCAGTCAGCCATTCTGATATTAGAGACACTTCGCAGAGCTTCACATCTGCCTGCAGCTGTTCTCCCAGACTGAGGTGTCAGATCTAGCTCAGACTCACTGTGGAGATCGCAATAAACTCAGAGGGCGACCGGCATACACGAGCATACCCACACAAGAGCTTTATGCAGAGGTTGTTGAAAGGGCAGGAATTACATTGCTCTGTTGCTCCACGTCTCATATGTTCATTTGAAAATGGATAGAGATGTGCCGGATTTGAGAGATGCTAAAATATCATGTTATGTAATATTATCTGTGGTTTCTAAATTTAAATGAAATAAAGATCATAATGTTTCCATATTTTTGCTTGTCGATGTCACATGCCCACCATTACCATCATCAAGTAGGGAGATTCCTTCAGTAGATGCAGAGATATGATTAAATGACTCATGATGACATTCTTGGGTGTGTATCGTGACAAGTCCTACTTACAGTACCTGTACACTGCAAAGAAGTTTTAGTTATTTATTTTTTTCCAGTTATATACTGTAGAAATAAAGCTTGATGTTACAGTTTTTCCATTGTTTTCCAAACGTGTAGTTATGGAGCAGATGTCTGCAGAAAGTACAAAAAAAAAAAAAAATGACTTACTGGAATTTTCTGTGTGATTCAGGGGCATGTCTGAACACAGCAGACTGTGCGCCTGTAACTCCAAGATGCCTCATGTTCATTTGTGCTCAGGGTCCCTGTTTATCGAGTTCCCTGGAGCTGCGGTGTCGATCTAGTATCAGCACGCTATTGGGATTTTTTTTTTTTTTTTTTTCATGATCTAATGAGCTGGTGTGTTTATGAGCAATTTGTTGTTCATCACTCCCACTCTGTGCTGTAATTGTTTTGATGAGAGTGGGCTCTGTGATTGAGTTTCTGTTCGACATGAATCACGGAGCAGTTTGTGGTCTTGACAGCGTGTGACCACTCTGCTGCTCCAACTACAATGACCACTTAAAAGTGTTGCAGCACTTAAAATTAAACCTGCATTGTTCAACAAACTAAAGAATGATGTGTTGCATCCAGTGTGGTACATGCAAGCACTAGTTTTGTCTGATTTAGCTGACTGTGCCGTTTGCGCCCCAGGGTGTGATTGTTTGATCGGTACAGATATGATCTGATTTCTCCAGAACTGCATACGAGGAGTGGATATGTACGTAGCAACATGCTAGTTTGGAGTTTGGAAAGCCAGAGTGCTGACGCGGACACAGTTACCTTGTCATTGGGTTGTTTTTCACACTCAATCGTTAAGGAAAAGGAGCTGACTCCGCGAGGTCTTGTATCATTATTAACTCATCAAGTCATTTCAGATCACAGAAGAGTAACCTGAGAGTGAATCAACAGCTCTGTTTGCATAAAATGTGCAATGTGTGAGGGAGGAGGTAGAAGCTATCTTAAACAAACAAACTCTCCCAGCTCTCAATCGTTGAAAATGGACAGCCTATTGAGCCA
Source organism: Argyrosomus regius (assembly GCA_946959425.1). NCBI lineage: Eukaryota > Metazoa > Chordata > Actinopteri > Sciaenidae > Argyrosomus > Argyrosomus regius. Next base: position 6,400,324 of record OX336888.1, read on the forward strand.
AAGCTTGACATGGCTTCAGTTCAAACGAAACGCTTTAACCTTGGCGTTGAATTCACAGTCTAAACATTGATTTTTCTTTCACTTTTGATCAAAAGGGAAGTAGAAAATGTGGGCTGAATGCAGCGTGCTTGCTTGGAGGTGTAGTTATTATAGTAATAAAACATGATTATGCAGTTATGGTTCAGCCTTTCAGCTCTTTGTTATGTTCTCTCTAGAGCAAAGACCAACGTTTCAACAGTTCAGGGATCAGGAAAGAGCCGGAGAGAGAGAGAGAGCGAGGATGCTCCTCAGGCACGGGTGTGTCTGAAAGCGCCCGGCTGTATGAGTGGGTGTGTAGAGGCATCTGTGTGTGTGTAAATACGTGTCTCTGCATGTAGTTGAACATATTTGTGTGCGGGGAAAAGTGTTGTTACTGGGTTATCTTCATTCCAAACACGGATTAAGATGGCTAATGGGTTTCAGTCAAGGCTGTGAATATCAGATGATGTCAATCATTTTGTTTCAGACTAAACAGGAGTCCATTCTGACCCCTTCAATATATTCTGATCGTCACTTTGTAGTTCTTTTTTAAAGTTTCCCAAGAGAGCAAAGAGGACAAACTTAAAGGAGATTATGTTATCCTGTTCAGATCAGCAGATGGAGAAAATATCAAATCACCTTTGAATGACTTTTTTTTCAGATATTTCTCTCCATCCTTCTCCGCCTCTTCTTTTTTCCCCGTGCAGTGATGAAAGTGTTCTGCTCCATAGATCAGGCCAGACCTCAGACACAGCAGGTGCCTCGGTGTGTGATGAATCAGCCATGTTACCGCAAGCTCTCAGTGGGAAAGTTCATCTTTGTTAAGACTGCTCAGCCTCTTCTTATTAGCTCCTAGACACACCAAAGACACTGAGCTTTCATGGCTGTCATAACTTGCCCCGCGCTATCTTCATACTGCTTATGTAAAGAGGAAAGAAGAGGCCTGTTTGTTTTGACAACTTGGTGGTTACTCTACAGATTTCTATGTACTTATACATCTTATTTGCCCACATTAGCATATTAACAGCATCACAACTGTTTAGCACAAAAGCGTGGGAAAGTGTCCAATAAAAATAGATCTAGCACCATTTTGTAGACTCCAAACACAAGTTCTGTTCCTGTTGTTGTTGGTATTTTTTTTTAACAAGATCTAGTGTCTCATTAAACAGCCAAGACCCAACAGTGGGTCCAGAAATAAAGCTAGTGGAGCGCCAACAAGATGGCTGTTGCCAAGGTGACGTGTGTCTGACTGAGCCCATCTGCTAGTGTCCATGTGCTTGAGGAGCCTGCCTGTTTTGGGTATGACGTGTAAGCTGGCAAGCTCACAACGTCGAGCACAATGAAAACCGGTGTAGCAGTGAAACCAAAACAGAAAACTCTCACAGTGGATTAGCAGGGATGTGTGTTTGTCATGCAGTTATCTGCTTCTATCTGTCTCTACACTCGCTGCTGAGATGAGCGGTATCGATGTCCCTGCACCCAGAGATGAAATCTCAGTAGTTCGATTTCACTTCTCTGCGCCAGCGAAGGAATTGAAACAAACTGAGAAAAGGACAGTTTGTGGGAGTGCTGCACACACACACCATCACACATGTGGCGCTGTTGTTCATGAAAGGGAGGCAATCCACTGCTCTGGGAACACACACACATACTTACTTTACTTTACTTGACATGATAACGTGACTTTAGTATTTCCATTTGAAGCTACTTTTCATTGATAAATACTGTAGTTTTTAGTGTTTTATATTTATCTGTGTAGCCACTCACTTTAATACAACGCATACAATTATATTTCACACTCAGACCCAAATCTTTTTTGGCTTATTCTCTCTTACAATAAACACTCTCTATCTATTTGGGGCTGCTTGTGAAGTTTCAGATGTCTACGAGTTGTTTGCTGTTCTACCAAAGAAATATTTCCCTTTTACACTTCTCATATTGCTTCATTTAAATGACCAAAGAGGTAAAAAATGATCCAATATTTCACAAATAAAATGTCAAATGTCCAAAAAGTCAGATCAGAACTTTGTTTGTGACAATTAATAATGTCATATATAATAATAAAGCAGTTGCAGGAGATATTTTTCTGCACAACCAGTGCTTTTGCGTTGATACTTTCTAGATTTTGCTTGCAATGGACGCTGTTGTATTGGTACTTTTACTTGACTAAAGGATCCTTGTACAACATTGTGTCCCACAGGCCTCTGCTGCTAATGACCTCAGCGGATTAAACAGCCATCCTGGGGCCTGCCCTTCAAATGAGCATCCAGGACGAGAGCGCACACCCTGAAGGTGCCACAGCGATGGCCGAAGCATCGGCTCCACCTCTTTCCCCCTCTTACTATGGGCTGTTGTCTCCACCTCCCGACCTGTGTGCGTCATGTGGCCACAGTCACCAGCTGGAGGAGAACCACGAGTACGATTACATAGACGAGGTGGACGACGACCTGGTCTGTCACATCTGTCTGCAGCCACTCATCAAGCCCCTGGACACGCCTTGCGGACACACCTACTGCCAAGAGTGCCTCACCAGCTTCCTGCTGGAGAGCGACTTCTGCCCCGTGTGCCGCACGCCCCTCATGCTGCAGAGCTGCAGGAAGCCCAGCCTGCTGGTGCACAAGCTGCTGGACAAGCTGACTGTGACTTGCCCCTTTACTGACCATTGCACTGAAACTGTGCCCCGTGGTGAACTGGAAGACCACATCAAGAGCAGGTAGGACGGAAGAAGCACAGCCTAAAAGCAAGTTTGTATCTTGAAGCATTTGTGAGCCCATTACTCTGTATTTTATATCAAAGACATAATCAGTGCCATTAGTAGCACTGTACTTTAAAAACTTCAATGACCTGCAGTAAACACACACTCTAAGTTTCCCACCCTCCTCTGCCCATCGTCCTTAACCCACAGCTCCATTTTCAAAAAGGAGAGTTCTTTCTCCAGTAAAGCTTTCATCTAAACAGGCCCAGCTCCTCTGGTTATATCATTAAAAGACAGTACTTTGGTTTCTCTCAGTCTGGATATGTTTTCATTGATGCTCATTAACACTCCCCTAACCCAAAGGCCTCTGGGATAATTAGTGCAACTTGCCACACATCACAGACAAGCAGCAGAGTGTTTCCCATTCATTTGCTCTTTCTCAAGTTGTATAAAACTCTATAAATCCTCAAAATGTCCTTTTTTCTGCCCTTTCTGTCTCATTTCCCACATCCTACCATCCACCGCCTCCACATACAACCAATTTCCTCTGTTTCTTCTTCTCTTTTCACACCTCTTTTTCTACTCCATCCTTCCCTCTATCTTTTTCTCCACATTGCTCCATTGTTTCCCAGTCTTTTGCTCCGTCTGGTGTGAATGTCATAATGAGGTGTGGAGCGCTGAGGCCAACTCCCAGAAGGATTCAGCTGCTCTCCCATAGTTAGAAGGTGTTATCTGTGAAGGTGAGAGACCACGTCCAGAGGGACGACTTTACACATGAAAACGTTTTATCCAAAGACCCATTTCAACATTTCTATTCTCTTCTGTTCACTTTCCTGTGGGGCAGTGATTGGGGTTACAGTGGATTAAATGTGTCTTTCGCTGAACAGTTTTTGTTTAAGAAAGGTGGTTATTATAGTGTTTGTTGAGTTTCAACATGTGCAGAAAGGTGAGAAAACTTCAGCGAAACCCAACAAAGGTTAATAAGGTGTTTGTTTGGCCACCATGAGCCACCAACAGCCAACAACTTTGATTTGTTTTGGGATAAACTCGACAAGTCAAACAAGGTAAACCACCAAAGACAATCAGATAATCCCTCATTTGGCGATTATGGTTGGTTGGTTGGTTGGGTTGTTGGTTCCATTGGTTTTCAATTGGCCTCGGATCTGGTGACTAGAGACTGTCCTCCCAACAAGAACCGCAACATCAGTGACAAGAAATAACACGTTTATGTTCAAATGACAGAGCACTCCAGCGACCATAGTAATCATGACTCTTGTCTGTCTGGAGCAAAGGAGAATGTAGTGTGGCGTTACACAGAAATAAAGCCTGCGGTGTGAGGAGGTTGGGGTGGTTGGATGGTTTCAACCAAATGTCGGGCTTTAACACAGGAGACTAGAAATCGATTCCTATTTCCCACCAAAAGTCAAAGTCATTGAGACACAGCAGTAATACAAACTGGTCTGAAGGAGAGGTACAAACAATGAATTTTGTCATATAATTTGGAAGAATTGCTGAGTGTCTATGAAGGCCACAGCATATTAAACCATTAGAGACTCCCTTGTATCATGTGGAAGGACATTCATCATGTTCCTCCCCTCAATTACTCTTTAACTTGTCACCTGTTGGTACACACTGTTGAAGTAAATGGACTGAACATGTGAGCTCATATCCATGTTTTTTAGGTTAAAGTTTGAAGTCAATAAGGTCCATAAGAACAAAGTAAATCTCCTGTGTATCTAGACATAGATACATGTTTTAGGACCTATATTTTATGTAAATAACACCATTCTTCCCCGACCATATCTTTATTCATGTATCTTGTTGTCCATGACGGCAGAATACACTGTCTCTGGCCATACCCCAGAATCTGGCAGTGGGTCAGGAGTCGTAATGACTGAGACAGCCATGCCATCTGGTCAGAGCTGATTTCATACTCATCTAATCATTCATGACCTTTATTGGCCTTTGGTTGGAGAAATTGTCATTCTGCACACAACCAGTGCAATCAGGAGTAAAATCTTAATAATCTGATCCATGGTATGGCTTGTTAGTGTTGTTTGGGCTTGCACAGAATTCAGGCAGAAAGTGCCTCCCCACCCACTCAGGTATTTTCTTGTTTGTGTAGTTAGTTACAGTTACATGTAGCTACATGTGCATTTACTGCCAGCGATGCTTAAACCCAGGTTTTTATCTCACACATATCTTTTGTATTAACCAAGTTAATTCAGTTTCATGTGTATATTTTGCTGATTGTGTGCCTCGAGCATGACTGTGTTTGTTTTTTTCCTTCCTCTTTGTTTGGGAAAATGCAGCCTACTTATTTTCAAGTACAAAATCCACAGAGGGATTCTTAAAAGCTTGTGTGAATATTTGAGAAAGAAATGAGAATTCCTGTTTCTATAATTGTATTCTGTATATTTAGTGTGCCATTAATTTTTGTATGTGACCGTGGAAGACACATACAGAAAGAGACTGTGAGAGAGAGGAAGACATAAGGCCACCTTATAGCTAGAGCCAGCCATGGCAGCAGGTCGGTAAGCTAACTTGTTCTGCTAACCACGTTATCCCTAGAACCATGATACTTTGCACAAATTATGGGCGCAACCTCCAGTTATTTCTTTCTCTTCTGCAAGAGTGGGCTGTATGCTGCTGGTGTCTTCCCTCTTCTTTTTTAGGTAGAAATCACACCTTCAGCGTGAAAATGTGATCATACCTCTTCTTTCTACTACCAGAGGGCGTTAGGACAACCTTGGGAAGTGGTCTCACATAGCAATAACAAACTAAATTAGCTAAAATGTTGGCCTACAAAGTTGCAGAATAAGTAAGCGCTGTTTGTGGCTGCGCCAACCATCAATGTAAACGAAATTTGTGGCTTAAAGAAGAGTGTGTCGAACATAAACTGAAATCAAAAAGGGATTTTACTTGTCAGCAATATTTCACTTTTAACAGCCTGCCAAAAAAACAGGACGAATCCAAAAGAACTCACTTGGTTCTTTTAAATAGACGTGTAACAAAACATATCCAACCTTTGAAGTACCGCAGACCTTTTCAGATTGTTCAATGCTGTCTGTAGCAGTAAGTAGCTAAATATGCAGAACAGTGACACTTATCCTTCAACTTATGCTGACCTTACACCAAGTTTCAAACAATTTCACTGTTGCAGACAAATTTCCAATTTAGTTATAAAATCCTGAAAGTTTTGTTCGAGTTGCAGCACATTCCCATCATCTTAATCATTTGGTGTAAGGTGGTCATGAAACTCAGTCTGAGATGTCTCAAGTTGGTCTTTTTCTCATCTTGACTTTCCGATTAAATCAAACGCGTTTAATATCATAAGAGGTTTTTAGTCTCGGCAGTGACATTCAATCATGCAAACAGTGTCAACAACCAATAGATCTTGAGCATCATCGGGAAGCAGGCAACTGGCTACACAGTATTAAACATGGAGGGCACTTTGGGGATGCAAAGAACAAGAAGTCTGGGTTTTCTTGGATTATAGAAAAAGAGGAGTAGTTGGCAGAGTTGTGGAGAAGGGGAAAAACTGGACAGAAATCGCTACAGCTCTCGAAATGCACACACAAGGACAGCTGTAGGCAAAAGCTGCTTTTCTAAAAATGAATCTTGTAAATAGTGACCTTGCAAGTCTTAGACTCACTGTCTAACGATGTGAGTGGGTGTCAGACTTTTAAAAGTTTTTAGCTAACGTCCGTCTCTCTGTAGTAGAAGGCCGAGCCACATTACCTCAGAGGCTCATGTGATCTGATAAAACAGACAAAAGGAGGATTTTATGTCACTGTTTTTTCCTCTGGAGTGAGTTTCTGAAGTGGCTCCTCTTATGCCTTCTGTGCTTGTTGCTGTTGTACCGTCAGAACTTATTTCTCATTCATGATTCAAGGTGCTACAGGTTGTGTTACTGCGTCAGAACAGACACTTGTAGCTTACCGCTAACTCTCACAGATGCTGCGCAACCATTATATATATTATTTTATGCCATCTGGTCATTTCCAAAGCATCAATAGCTTCCTCTTCTTTACTCAATATCACATGAACGTACAGATGGTCTCTTGATTTATACTGATAAAGCCTAGGTTGTCTTTGTTAGGCAAAATTGTAAGGCCAAAATATACTGTAACTTTGAAAATACCCACTTCGACTTCGCATCAGTAAGAGGAATTGGCTGCTGTGAGTGGGCAATGAAAAGGAATAATGGGGGGAGTGTATGTGTATGTGCATGTTATGATGGCGTTTTTTGCGAGAGCGAGTTAATGTGCTAGTGTATGAAACGACTCCTGTGGGGCAGACTGGTTTCTGTTCACAAACTGCATCCTGTCACAATCCAATTACATTTCCATTTCCTGCGTGCCCTGTGGTCTTGTTGCTGTGCGTACTGTTCAAATACCGCAGGATAACTTGTGCCTCAGTATGCACGCATGCATGCATTAACACACACACACACAGACCCAAACAGACGCACACACACAGACAAATTCAGCCTGTAACCACACTACCTCCATCCATGAAATATTCATTCAGACAGGGTATTTACACCAGTTAAGTGTCTTTCTCGAGGGTAGCCGACAGCTCAGCATTATGAAAATCGGTCAAGAGTGGGGGAAAAAAGGTAGGAAGATGGAAAACAAGGAAAAAGGGGAGGGAAGGGAATGGAAAAGATGAAGATAAATGTCAGTAAAAGGAGAATAATGATGAATAAAATTGCCATGACTGTACTTAGAATTAAATCGCCAAATAAATAACACTGAAAAAGAGTTTCCATCCATTTCTCATCGCCCACCGCCTCTCCCTCTTGCTTTTTGTTTACAAGGGAAGAAAGACAGCGTGAGAAAAGAGGAGAGATGAAAGAAACAGAAAGGGCCGATAGAGGAACGAAATACTCAAGCTGCCTTTAAATGTATCTCACTTCCAGCAACACGTAACACAGTCCATCAACACGCACCTCTCCCACAGCTCTAAGTGCCTCCCAAGATCCCTGCACATCCTATCAGAGCAGATAGTGATGACAGACAGGGTTAACCCTTGTTGTTGTGTATTTCCTGCCTGTATCCTTCACTCTCTTGTTATATATTCTGAATTGCATGAATGAAATGTGCACTTGTGCAGCAGTTATCTTCTTATTTTTCCACTCCTGTCTTTCTCTTTCATGTCACTCAGAATAACAAGCTCCCATCACTGCAGAGAATATTGATTTGCCGGTGTGTTTTGGTCATGCTCTGCCTTTTTTTTTTTTTTTTTCTCTCCACACATGTAGGCAGATTCTTTTGAGCGATCAGACCAATCTGCTGCACAGGGAGCAGTCCACCGTTGGTGAGGAGGGGTGAAGGTTCGGAGGCAACACACTGCCTCCTTTATCTCTATCCTCCCCTTCATGGACCAACATATGTGCAGGCGGGAAGGTGGGGGGAGGTGAATGCAGAGGTTGTACGTGTGTGTGGATGTGTGAATGTTTGCGTGTGTGTATGCGTGTGAAGAGGGAAGAGCCAATCAGAGCAGCACCAGGTACCTCACCCCCCCCTCCATCCTGTCTTTGTTTGGTCTGCTCCATCTCCCCCCCTCAGTGGTTTCTGCTGCAGTATAAGTCACAGCCTGCGCTGTTCTCTCTGACATACACTCGCGCGCACACGCACACACACACCGAGAGGAGACGGACATGCACACACACGCATACGAGCGCAAATCCTCTTACAACTCGCCAGTGCCCAGAGCAGATTAATGGGCTGCACATCTCAAATTGTCTTCCAAATGTGCCACCTTTGCATGGGTCTCCTTCCTCTTCTTCTTGCACTTTCTCCTCTTCCTCCTGAACCGGACTTCTCCACTGCACCTGCTTCTGCTGCTGCTGCTGCTGCTTCTTCTTCCTCCTCCTCCGCTCCGTCTTCAACCTCTGGCAACTGGCCCGTTTGCCTCTGCAGCTGAGATGACCAGGCAGTCAGCCTGAGGCAGAGGAAAGAAACTGCCAAGCTCACACAGAACAGACACAGAGGTAGAAGAGAGGGGTGAAAAGAAAGAGGCTGAAAAGGTAGGAAGTGGAGGATTAATTCTGATCTGAGAGCGCCTCTGGAGAAGGAAGGCAGGCGAGGAAGGGGGGTGGGGGGGTCAGCACGGCCAGGTTCGGAGAATTGGAGGTGGTGGAGGAGGAGGAGGAGGAGGGGGAGGAGGGGGGACTAGAAGAGGAGAGAGCTTCAGTGCAGAGAGGAGAGAAAGAAGGGGAAAAGAGAGGAAAAAGAGCCCAGCGTTGACCATGAAGGCTCTGTTGCTGCTGGTCCTGCCCTGGCTCAGCCCGGCCAACTACACAGACAATTTGGGCAACCTGCACATCCTCTATTCTGAGCTGTGAGTACTCATAACACTCAGCCCCCCCCCCCCCCTTCTGCATCCTTTCACCAGCATCACCCCCCCCATCTCTCCCCTCTCCATCCAACAGTCCATGCAGCTATTCATGTGTTATTGTGCACTTTTATCAGTTTGTGTGTTTGTGCAGAGCGTTCGTGTGCAACTTCTGATGTTTACATCTTTAAGAGTTCACCGCTGCTTCTTCTGTGTGAAAATCATGGAGTTGTTTTCGCATTACTCTGGTCACTGGTTGCAGTAGAGCCAGCAGGTACAGCTTTGTGCTGTCCAGGACAGTTTAGATGCTACGGCACTGCAGCATGGTATCTCTCTCTCTCTCTCTCTCTCTCTCTCTCTCTCTCTCTCTCTCTCTCTCTCTCTCTCTCTCTCTCTTCACTGGCATGTGTGAGTGTGTCTCTGACCACCTTATTGATTTGAGCAAAATGTCAGCATGCGTTGAGGGCTTTATACATCGTGTTATGCGTGAGTCCCGCTGAGCATATGGATGGTTGTAACTACAGTGTGTTTGTTTGTGGAATAGACTTTCACCTCAGCATTAAAAATTCATAGCTGGCTACTCTCGTGTTGCATCTGTTTTATGTACAGAATATATTTACACGTAAACCTTACTGTATTTAAAATAAACAAACCTAACAGGTCAGTACATAAACATAACATATAACACTTGTCGGTGCAACCTTTCCTTTTAATTAATATTTCATCACCATAAACACACAGATGGCAGCACACTGGCTACTGTTATTGAATTTCGACACCATTGAAACCTCTTATCATGTGTGTCGACATTAGGGCTGCGACTACAGATCGCTTTCATTATTGACTGATCTTTCCGCTGTTTTTAGTAATTAATATTAATCGTTTAGTTTAAAGGATGTCGAAAATAGTGAGGAATACCCATCATAATTTGACAGAGCTCACAGCAACATCTTTATATCGCTTGTCTTGTCTGACTGACAGTCCAAAACCCAAATACGATGATGAATTTTAGAAGCTTGAACTCTGTAATGTTTGTCTTTTTCTGCTTGGAAATTGACTGAAATGAATAATTGAGTTGTCATCGTATAGTGACTGATCATTCCAGCAGAAGTCAACAACACAGCAGGCAAAATATGACACTACACTCTACGTCACACTCTGCTCTGTGCTGGCCCTCAGACTCTTTGTGTGGGAGTTAATGTTCACTATATTCGGCAGCTCCGTGTGAAGCCAGGGCTCTCTGATCCCCAAGCTGGACTCTACCGCTGACGGAAATGTCCCATTATGCTGCGTGAATACGTGGGACAATGAAGCTCCCCGCAAATCCCCTTATTTCATTGTATGCTCTCTCCACTGAGCGGGGCTTTAGCTCCTGCAGACGCCACGAGCCCATATTGGGCAGCAGTGGATGCCAAAGAGGAGAGAGAGAGAGAGAGGAGAGAGAAGGGAGAGTGTAGGCAAATGTGTTGGATGAAATCCTTACATTTGATTATATGCAGAAGAGAATAGGAGGAGGAGAAGGACGCAATAAGAATGGAAATGAAGTGGATGAGTGGATCAGGGAAGTGTAGTAGAGAGGAGAGGAGACGGGAGATGAGAGGAGACGGGAGGGTGTAAGGTCACTCCCTGTGCCTGCCTTCCATCTGGCCATACATACGGCTGCCATGGTGATGGTATGTGGGTCATATGAGCGAGGGGTTGTTTGTAAATAAAATAATCAGATTTTCGCTCTGACTCTCTCTGCGCACTGAGCGAGAGGTATCGACAGTCAGTCAGTCAGAGTGTGTGTGTGTGTGTGTGTGTGTGTGTGTGTTTGTGTGCTTGTGACAGGGAGGATTTTAGCTGATTATGACATGACAGAGAGAGAAAGCAGGAGCAGACAAACGCGGACGTGGTGTTTTTCTGCCTGGCTAGAGAGCAGTGGCACACCATTTGTCTTTATCCATACTGTTGACAGGAGCAGCCTCCAGCCCCCCCCCCCCCCCCCCACACACCACCCCACCTTTGTGACCACCGTCTCTGCCGGCCTCTGTTCTTTCCTCCACCCCGTCCATCCCCTCCACCCTCCCCTCTATCGTTTCTGATTTCTTTCAATTTACGTGATTACCGGAGTGAGTTTGCATCGCGTGGGAAAAATGAGAGTGGCTGCAATCTGTCTTACTCGCACATAAACGTGCATACACAGGCTTGTATACAGATTATATTGGGGCTATGCGCAGGGTGTAGATGGAGCTAACAATGCAGAGGGGGGGAGTAAATGTTTCTCTGTGATGAAATGCTTAATATGGTTACTGCCGTTTGACTCAGTCAGCACCGGCCAATAAAAAACAGCACTGACACACACTGGGGAGCACCTAGATTGTGATTTTTTTACTTCCTAACACACACAGACACACACACACACCATTAGACCTTGCTTGCCCCCCCCCCCCCCCCCAGGCCACATGGCCTCCCCTGATAATCACAGTGCAGTGCTGTAGAGCATTAATGATTAATCTAAGTTCATTTCTGGGCCTGCGCTGAGATGTCTTAAACACTATGATTAGCTTAGCTTCCGTCCTTTCAGCCCTCATCTAGGAGGTGTTTGATCACCAAGAGCTGCGCACACTTCCCAGTGTTCCGGACATCTTCGGCATGGGCGCTTTCTAACAGGATTAGCCACCCGGGCCTGCCGTCTGAGCGAGTTATTTGTTTATACAAGGTCCATCTCGAGTCAAAGGCAACGCTGTGCACTCTTCGGCTCCGTGGCTGCTTGGAGTGTGAGGAGAGCTTCGCTAATTAGACTTTTGTTTGGATTAAATATTAATCCCTGATCTGTGGTGAGGCAACTCTCCCTGTCTCATTGTATCTAGCAGACCAGATATACAGGAAAGGCCAGTGGGAGGTTGGTTGATAGATAAAAATCATACTAGCAGCCTGTTTCCTACCCTCCTGAACAACTTGCACAGCTCTCTGAAAGGAGATAACATTAAATCAGCTTAATTATTTTTAGATTTACAATATGAAGCCATCGTGGGAGCTTTTATATGCATGGGTAGACAAAGCCTACAAGCTACAATCAGACATGAAAGGAAACATGGGGCAAGGACACATGTAGAGGACACGCCGAAGTTGTTCACAAACAAACAAATGCATACATTTTATATATCACATAAAACAAAGGTGCATGAAAGTACACACACCAAACAACACATTACATCTGACCATGTATAATTGAAGCGTGCGCAATGCATGTGTAAATACACAGTCACAAGAGAACATATGAATTATGGATGTAGTCATTTATTCATGAAGAGAACAGTGAGTAGCAGGTCATCCTGTTTACTTTAGCAGAGACTTCCTGTCAGATGTGTCTCCTCGAGCAGAAATACAGCACACCAGCAAGGTGAACAGGTATTAGTGTCAGCATGCAGAGAGGTGTGGTGTTTTTTATAAGAAAGCACCTAAATATATGATATTTGTTTCCGCAATGCAGTGCACTTTCATATCTGTGCTGAATCATTTACATCAAGTGTCCTACTTTCTTAGCCATATCACTGAAGATGTAGTGAGTGTGTTAACCTTTGCCTCTGGCTGGCTCAAAGTCTGACTGGTCCTTAGGGTCTTTGAGGTGTGACGTGTTGCATGGAATATTTTCTACAGTCTCCTGTCTGTGACCGGTTAATCTGTAGGACGGGGGGGGGGGTTACAGAGCAGGAAGTCAGCAGAGTGCGAACTGACAGCAGAGAGAAGAGCAGTGTGGAGTTAATCTCTCACGTGAACAGTACCCCCGCTGAGTGCCAGGGCTTTGGGTTGGGCCGATCACTGCTGGCCGTGTTTCAGGAAGTTGTACCATGGCACGTGGAGGTAGAGAAAACAGGACACTGCCAAGGGCTAGTGTGGCATAGAGCGAGAAATATAGGCTAAAGGGTGCCAAGAGCGATGTGGGACAGCAGCCTAGTGGGGATTCTCTATGATCATGTACTGTAGTGTGGAGGGAATTACAGTTGGAGTTAAATGCACTTCGGAGACAGAAATGTATACATGTGTATTTTAGCTGCACATATGTGAGGTGTATTAGTAAGCTGAGATCCAGCTCAGCCAGCGGATGGAGAATAAATCAGTGCTATAGCTTCCCATGCTCATCTTCCTCTCTGCTGACAAAAAGAGTGACCTCTTGGTTGAAAACAGATACCGACACAATAAATGCTTCATAAATGTCCTTCCACCCTGATAACGAGGTCAGGGCACGACTGATGATCGCGCATATTGACTGGCTGAAAAATGTATGACTCAAGAGTTTTGGGACGCTACTAACAGGCTGACTCAACCGTCATGACACTGGCTGTCGGAGGCCTCTGCGATTGTAAAAACACGCCGACGAAATAAGCATGCCAAACCTGCCGAGCCGCTGCTTCACTGCACAGGAGCGCGAGGGAAAGTTGAAACACAAAGGCAGGATTTATTTGCTGTGTGGGCTGTTGTGCGCGTTCACTTTCGGATTTTGTATGCATTCATCTTCACGGGCTGTGAGAAGTCACACCCAACCTTAAAAACCTCACCTCCTACTTACAGATTTAGCAGATCTGTCTTTGGAAACGAGCTTAGCAAAAAAAAAATAAATTTTGTCCTGCCACAGCAGTGACTGTCCCCTCTAGCTGCGGTCTCACCCCCTCCTCGCGGAGCAGATGGGATTACCCCTCACAGCAGGCGGATCCAATCAACACACCAGCGCATCCTCTGATTAACACTCCTCTAGTTCGTCATTAACTGGATTACTCTGTCTGTCTTTATGTCTCTCTCTCCTCCCTCTCTCTCTATGTATCTATCTATCACTCTGTCTATTCCCCACCAATCAAACTTTACTTTATGTGTTTGGCATTTGGCCTGAGTGTGTGATAAAGGACTAATTGATATATTAATCTAATTCAAGGAAAAATGTTTAATTCAAGCCCGTGTCTGCATAAATTCAACTAGTCACCACAGTCACCATAGTACTTTGTGCACGTGTGTGTTACAGGTGCATCCCCAAAGCACTGTATTTTTTTTATTTATTTATTTTTTTTCCTGCTCAGTCTGGTCTAAAGCGAATTACTCCTTGATGAGTCTTAGTCAACAGCTGTTATGGTCAGACAGTATTCTCTCAGGAGTGCTGTCCCTGAATCAGCTGCAGTGGATGTTGAGCAAAGCATAAATCCATAAAACATTTATGGATTTTAAAGATTGTTTTCTTGCACTGTTTGCTTTTATAAGAAAGTGGAAAATGGAAATTTTGGTGGTGAAGGGGGCAGCATGCCTCCCTGGCTTTTGAATTTTTTTGGTATGTTTTGTTTATTCTTTGTCTGCAGGCAGTTGATTAAAGAAAACGAATGTTCTTTTTGAGCTCGATAATGTTTCTGTGCTATAAACTGATACATCAGTGGTGCTAAGAAGTAGCTGAATATTGCGTGAACAGCTTATGTGTTTTCCCATATTCATTAGTGCTCCAAAAATAAACTCACACACACACACACACACACACACACACACACACACACATGCTGTCACTTTCAAGATTCTCTCACATTCTCTTTCACGCAAGAAAACCTCTCATATATCACACATACACATTGATTGTTGTATTCCACACATTCTTCAGTGAGAAAAACCTGCAGGCTACCTCCAGGCTCACGGTGCAACTAGAGATTCTTTGCTTTTCTCTCGGGGGCTTTTGCACGTCAGGTGTCGCTGGTGTATTTTCAAGAGCATCACATCAGAAAGTTGGCTGACGGAGTGACTCGTCAGGAGAATCTGCCTCCCGCTGCTTTCAGATTAATAAGGAAGCAGGGGGAAGAGGAAGAGCTCAACTCAAGCAAAGTTAGTTAAAGTTGTGGGTCACACGCAGGTCAGCCGGCTGTACCCCCACAGACATAGAGTTTATGATTAAACAATGATTAAGATTTCAAACCATTTGCATGATTACACACCTGCAGCATGTGAAAATGTGCACCGAGACTCATCCCGGCTTCTGTATCCGACTCCCTGACCTCAAATTGTCACCTCGGCGAAGGTAATTTGGGCTGTATGTGGAGTGTGGCCCAACACTATTGTCCGTGTCAGTCGGGGAGCGGAGAGAGTATTTGGGTTAGGAAGGATAATCCACTCACCCCTAAAGAGGATTGGAGAATCTCACAGGCTTTGATGAGTTGTGAGCCGGTGTTTATTTCACATCACAAGAACGAGGGCTGTTTGTGTCACAGGCAGGGCGCTTCGGCACGACCACCGTGTCACTGAAAGCATCGTTGGTAATTGTTCATGTGATGGGGAGAGTGGAGGAAAAAAAAGGGAAGCAGGAGGTGGAGGATAAGCGAGTGCTGAGAATGTTTTGGTGTCTTCGCTCCTTATCTCGCCACAGATCCCGGGGTTTAGGAGATGATGTGATAACTGAGGCTGTGCTGACCGAGACACGGATACTGCAGCGCTAATGAGCATCCTCTAAGCTCAGCGATCACTCCCCCTGAAAAATGATGCTTTATACGAAAAGGGTAGCGTCTCATGAGCACTCAAAGTTCCATCATTAGGCACAAAAGGATGTTTGTTTACAAGAGAAAGAAAAGAAGGGAAAGCGCGCGTACATGGATGTCTTTGTAAGCATACCTCCCTCGATGCACCGCACCTCGCTGGTGTGCAGACTTAATTGGCTCGCTTACCTTGGCTCTGAAACTTCAAGACCACCCTGGTGAGAGATACAAGGGGTTTCTGTCATGTGTCCCTGCCTTTAACCTCAGACAGTACACACCGTGGCCTTAACGTTCAAACTCTAAGCAGCTGACATGTGGCCACGCTTTTAAGGCAACTCTTAAGCCCTGGAGGAAGGAGATTTTAATTAAGGGGAGACAAAGCCTTTAATAAACCAGTCGCACACTAAACAATGACTGTGTGCTGCTGTCTCAGAGGCACTGTGTCGATGGCCTCTACATTTCTTGTATCTGCTGTTCCCTGTGACAGCTCTAAATATATTTTTCTTTGCTTTTAATCCTCTGTGTCTGAGCTCTACAATCGCAGTACATGTTCTAGAAATGAACCACTTAAGATCTTCATTCCTCAGATTTTGTGTGCAGCAGGCATTCACTAATACTTGGACAGACGTTTCGCTAAAGTTTTGGGTGGTCTGTCAGATTTATGTAACTGAATGAACCTGTATTCAACGGTATTTGCCCCATCTCCACTGACTGACTGTGGTTTTTCCATTTTCCACAACCCGTGCTGAAACAGGGGAATGTTGTACCAAGGCTTCAATTCCATATAGTCAGCTTGAACCAGAAGTCCTATACAAGCGGGCCAATCAAAGGTGTGTGTGTGTGTGTGCAAAGAGGAAGCGAATGTTCAGTAAAGCACATGTAGTCAGTGCTGCTACATTAAGACTTCGTTAGGCAGTGAATCTATATATAGAAGAAGATATTGGCACCAGCTGGGAGAAATTAAAGTTAACGAGGACACTGTTTCACAGGAACGGTCACAGCAGTTGTAAGTTGTGTAACAGCAGAGACAATTAAAGCTGGAATGTTTTTTTTAGTTTGTTTTTTTCTATCTGTAAGTTGTAGTGTGGTGAAACATTCACAGGGTTAAGAGGCTACAGCTGTACTCCGGCACAGTGGTGGTTTGAGTTCAGTGCTGACGTCACAATGGCAATGCTAATGTGGCGATGTTCAGGATGTGTAATTACCGTGTTCTACATCTTAGTTTTAGCCTATTAGCGTGCTAACATTGGTGCTAATTGGCACTAAACATAAAGTAGTGGTCTCCAACAGGGGGGTCAGCCAAATTCATTCATCATTCCTGATTCATCATTTTGTTTGTTTGTCTCCACCCAAATTTATTTTTTTCTGAAAATACACATTAATATGAATCCAACTTATTAGATAAATCAGCTTAATTGTAACAGAATAATAATAAATTACACTGAATACCCATCATATGTCATATGAGCTATATAGCACTATAAGCCGCCCTAAGCTGCCGTTCAATATCTAACACAGTTTTATACAATATATGTAGTAGGGGGTCCCCTATTCTAAGGAACTATGGGAAATATGTTTAGCATATTTCATGGCAGTTCATCCAGTAGGCAGCTAAGTTACCATCTTTTTCTGATTGACCATTGCTGTTTGTTTCTGAATCTACATGGTTTGTATGGTGCACATTTGCCTTTCAATACTTGGCCACCAAGTGGCAACCTCAGTGGCTGTGAAGTGAAGCCAATGCAGAAGTGCCAAAAACTGCAGTTCCTCAAACGGCCACTTGAGGCTGGCTACAGAACGAGTCAGTCTCCATAAGTCCCCATGTTAAAATGTCCAACTTCACAGCAGAAATAAACATGTTTACAGCCTGGTACAAAAAACAGTTTTGGTCTCTATAGCTAATTTCCCCGTTCATGACAACTGTATTGAGGGTGAATTTTTATAGAACTCACCTGTTCAATTATACTAAGGCTTAAAGTTATGCAGAATTAAGAGTGTGGCCGCTTTGATTAACAGGTGGGTGCTGTTACAGATGGCTTGTCTGAGCACCCAGGTGTCATTCAGCCCGCCTCAGGTCCACCAACGATCCACGTCTTTGCCGAGTTTTAGATTAGCCAGCAGGATTGCCAAGATAGCAGCAGCCACCACACTCTTCAGAAACGGGTAACAACATGGATACAACGTCTATTCTTTATACTGTCGATGTTAGCTACACAGGGATTTGTTTTGGCAGCTACTATTCTTATCTTTAAGACAGTTATGTGAGTACCGGTAGTGTTTTCCAGCTCCTTGCAGCTTTAATTCTTCTAATTGATAGCGAGTGACACGAGGAAGCCTTCTGCCCCCTCAAGACTGCAGCGCTGCCCTCTCCTCTGCTGTTGATTGAAATATTGCTCTATTCAACCACTTCACTCAGTTAAGTGGTATGTTGCTGCACGGACATGCTTGATAGCGTTCAATTTACTAACTGAATGAACAAGAATAACTCACGACGGCGCTGCCCACACGCAGGTATACAGATATACACACATGTGCACACACATGCAGTGTATCACAGCGTTATGTCACAGAGCTCAAAGTGGGATCAATAGGTACTTCAGCTTTGTGTAATGCTGTACCTAACCGTGAGTCTTGTGGCTACAAGTAAGATATAGAACCCACTTCAGGATGAAATGATTTTCCCTGTGAAATATGGACAGAGTGCATGACCCACTCTGACAGCTCGGTTATTGAGACAAAATGCTGCTTCTAGTGATGTGGTGCCCCGAGGGGTGCAATGTTCTCCCTGGGCTCAAATGGCTCACCAGCATGTAATCTTGTTTCTTTTGTGACTCTGCAATGATGGCCACCATTTTACCTTGCCCTCCTTTTTTGGGGGGGCTTAATATCCTGTGTGTGTGTGTGTGTAACCAGCACAGGAGAAAAGATGCCGCTCCTCTTCTTTTTCTGAGCTACCGTTGAAGTGGAGCCTGGGTTTGATCCAGCTCATTAAAATCCAGTTAATGTTTGTGCTGATGGCTCCGCGGAGACAGCCGGAGAGAGACAAGCCAGTGTTATTCCTGCCTCTGATGAAGCGTCTGCTCAAAGCCTTCATGGCTTACAGATGGAGGGAAATTCTCCAACAATACAACACCATACTCTGTAGGGATATCTTTAATTCACACGCAAACATTCCCAATTTAATAATGTCAGTGTGAAAAGCCTGTTTATGGAGTGTAGCATAATATGAATGTGAGTGTGTATGTGCGGAGAGAGAGAGAGAGAGAGAGAGAGAGAGAGAGAGAGACCGTGTTGTGGTTGTGTTATTGTTGACAGGGAGGAGACATCTGGAACTTAGGAATTAGACTCGTTTTTTTCTGAGGAAAAACAACACAAGACAATTTCTGTTTTATATTCAAATGTTGTGTCACTTACCCACCATCTCTCCTCGCTAATGGATGTTTTCTTACATTTGTATTCAATCATCTGTCAGGGATGCTCACAGAGAAAACCCATCCTACATGTGATTACGCATACTGTCACAAAGACGGCGTGCAGGCAACTGAAATGTGTTTTTTTTTTAGAGAGTAAATATGACATTTCTGGTACATTCTCAGAGAGAGGTGTTGCATAAATTGTTATCGAGAACACCAGGAAATATATTCTGCACACAATACGTGTTGTTATGGCTTATTGTGCAGGCTGAGTGGTATCTCAGAGAGGTGGCTGTTTGAGTGTCGAGGTCAGATAAGCAGCCTTATTGTAAAGCAGTCCCAAAGCAGAAGATAGAGGTCAGCGTGCAGAAAGCCTCAGGCTGTGGGAGATGCTAAAATCTCACATTAGTCTAGTCTAGTCACAGTCTTGGGAATGTGACCTTTTTGTATGAGATGTTAACATGAATTTAACATTCACTCCACTGTGATAAGCGATGCTGTTTATTGCTTCATTACAGAAGCCTCCCTTGTCAGATCATCATTTCATCAGCATGTTCAGTATTGATTGCACCACGCCGTACTGACTGTGTAATCCGAGTTTGAGACTGACCTTTTGACTCCCATGTGCAGGTGTAAAGGAGCCTCTCACTATGGGCTCTCAGCAGACAGGAAGCGACGCTCGCAGGAGGGCGAATGCACCGACAGCACGTCAGAACTCACCATTGCCACGCTGCCGAATGACGGCCCCACCTCCGCCGCCGTGGCCCTCCTGTCAGACGAGCCCGGTCTGGTCAACCCCGCCTTCGACCCCAGCATGGAGGACAACAGTCAGTCGGGCAGCACGACCAGCCTGGCTGCCCGCAGCAGCAGCAAGAAGAGTGAGTGTGAGTGGGCGAATGGCTGTTTGTGTTTGTGTGTGGTCATGTTCAGTCCTGCATGACGTTACCCCGAAGTTAGCTGACGAGGGAGAGGGAGCTTGAGGGAGTGTTTGCATGTTTGCCAGGATGACAGACTGAAAATCAATAGAGAGTAGAGAGCTTTCTAGTCACAGTTACATAGTCTCCAAGTCAAAACCAGATGCCAGTGATCTACGTTCAAATACATTTACACCTGCAGACTTAAAACGTATGATCAAGGCGCTCGTTCAACCTCGAATACAGTCTTTGTTCTCCCTAATGGTCTCTGATAGAAATCCTATTAGCCAATTAGCTGCACTGCCTTGTTTTTTTTTTCACCAATCCATAAAATCTCTCTTTGTGGAAAACAGTCGAGAAACAGAGAGAGAAAGTCACTGAGCGGGCAGGTACATTACGCATTCAAGGAGAAATGGAAGGAGAGCTAGGTTAAATATAGCTGATGCAAGTGTGTGTTAATGCCCAATGACGTGAACACACCTCTCACTCCATTTCTCCCACCTGTGAAACCAGGAAGCAGTCACGAGTGTTCCCCTCCACCCTCTAACGCGAGCGTACACAGTCAGGCAGTGGGGACACCAAATGACGCTGTACCAGCACTTTAGGCCCCGGCCGGCTGAGCGCCCACCACCACCACCACCGCGAGCGCCACTACTGCTGAACAAGCTGTCAGCTCCAGAAGCGGCTGGCGCTTTTAAAGAATAATGTGGCTGTCAGGAGCCCTCGCATCTCCCCGAGCCCGCAGAGGGAGGGGCGCTGCAGAGGCTCGCTGCCCTGTGCTCGGTGCAGCCAGGCTGGGGCTGCTGCCTCTCCCCTGCAGCCTCCTGCAGCCTGTCTGTCTGTCTTTTTCTATGAAAGTACCAAGACGACAGTCTCTCCGGCAGGATCTCTTTTAGATGTGGCCTCTGGGGTCCACTGTGGGTTACATCACTGCTGTAGTTACGCTACAATGTAACTAACCACTAGTTGAAAGTGGCTCCTCTATCATATTTGAGCTTGTAGAAAGTGGCTCAACAAACCTCTGAAGAAAAAGATGGAGCAGAGGCAAGTCTCTTTATCCTTTTAGTGAGACCACTGCAGTGACACAGCGGGTGTCCCAGTGCAGAGGACTCCAGAAACAAAGACAAGGTTGCCTGGTTCAGCTTTTGCCTTAATGGTGCACTGTGCACTTTTCTTGCAAAGAAAGTCATCCAGTGTTACAATCCCTGTATATGACCTGAAGGTCTAAAACATGCATTTACTTCTTTATAAAAACATTTGCAGAAATTGGTATCAGTGCAGATACTGACCTCATGAAGTAGTTTGGGTATCAGCTATGATATCACCATTGGCTGGAGACTTATGTTGACTAACATAAATTGGTTTTAATGAGTTTCAGTGTGATTATCTGCAGATAACAGGTGCCGATATGATTCTTAGATATCAGAATCATATCAGGAATAACATGAAACTGGCAGCAGGAAGGTGAAACCCATTGCAAATGCACCTCTTTGTTCGTGTGCACAACAGAAACCCACAAACATTACTCTATGCCGCTTCTAGAGATCAAAAACTCTAAAGGATACTTGCGATTTCATCAAGCAATGCACTGAGAAAACAGTTGTAAAATCTCATTACATAGTATTGTAAAGAACTGTGCGTTGTTGTGTCATCTGGTAAGCCTTGAAACTCACCGTTAGTACAAACTGGACCTCCTGGATCATACAGGTATTTCATCTTCTCACCAGTGCCTATGGCAACACGCCAACACTGATCTCAAACAGTCACTAAGCCCCAAGGAGGCATCTGATTGGCTGCAAGGAGGCAGATTCAGACATGTCCGGGCATGTTGAGGGTGATGTAATCTTTAAAAGTGCCTCTCTTTCTCCCCTGCCTCCTCTGCAGTCAGAAACTTTGACCGTTCTTCAGTGAGGAGTCGTTCCTTCAGGAGGTTGAACCGGGCGTTCAGTGTCCTGCGGAGGACCAAAAGCGGCAACGCAGTGAGCAATGAGACATCTGAGGAGAGAGACAATGCCAGGAATTCCAGCGTGCCGCAGGAAGGTACGGATCAGGGTGTGCATATCTTGTCGTGTATATTTTTTGTGCTTGTATTGTGCATTTTGTGTTGTGTCTCGCTTGTGATGTCACTGCTGCATTTGCACTTCATGATTCCCTGAAGAGGGCTCCAGAGAGAGGAGGCTCAACTTGTGTGCTTGTTTCCAAATGTGTGTGTTTGCGATGTTCCCTCAGCTGTACGAGGAGGGTGACACGGTTGGGAGCCCACAGTGTAACACTAGCATATGTTTCTTTAATAATTCAGCTGCAGATTGCATAAGTCCACTGGTGCATCATTAGAGTCGTATCAGGAGGGAGAGTGGTAGCCCGAGGCACTTTGGACAGGAGTGGGATCGGGGAGGTCACTGGAGACGAAGCTGCTGACGTCCTCCCCTCCTTTCTCCACCTTCTTGTCCTTCTTCATCTCCTCATCTCCTTCTCCACTAAGCCTACATCCCCCTCCTCCTGTTCTTCTCCCTCCAACACAGCCAGGGTCAACAGATTTGCACCAGTTTGATGGAGTAGTCCCCGGGGAGAGCAGTGCTCTCGACATGGTAGATCCACGAGATGTTTATGTTGTAAAGAAACTGTGCTCTCGAGATATTTAATTTAATATCCACGGCTCCAACGTCATGATAGTTAAGTGGAGGAAATATGGTCAACCATAAGAGAGCATAATGTTGAAGCAGAACTGCAGCGTGATGGGAAGAGGAGAATGAATGTGGTGTTGCGTAAGAAAGAAGGATGACGAATGATCAGGGACTAGATTATTCTCTGAGGCCATCACAGAGGAGGCTGAGAGAATAGATTAAATATTCATTGCCTGCCGCTGGAGAGACAAAGATAGACGGAGAAGATGGAAGACTAAGTAGAGACAGATCCATACAGGACAAATGGAGGGAAGAGAGGATAGAGAAAAAGATAATGGAGATAAGGAAAGAAATAAAGACATAGGAATGTCCCCATGGATGGAGGAATGGATGAAAAAAACAAGAGAAATGACAGGATGAAGGGAGAGTTTGAAATGGTGTGTGATGGAGAGAAAGAAGGGTTACATAATAGCTGCAGGTCTCTGTGTTAATGTGGTCTCCACCCTGGAAGCAATCTGCTGCGATAACGACAAAATATTGACTTTGGAATGGAGAAAGTGCAGCGTGAGGAGAACGAAAACGACTGAGAATACGGAGCTAGAGAGAGCACAGAGGAAGAGACAGCCCAGTGAGGGATCAGGAGAGAGAGAGAGAGAGAGAGACATTTTCATAATCATAACCAAAAGAAAAGCAAAAGAAATACGATGAGGAATACATCTTGTCTGTCATTTATTGGCCAAGGCTGTTGGCCAAAATGGTCACAAAATATCCCCACCCACCTCCACATGGTCCGGTACAGGATGTGTCATCCGGCTGCTAAGTGTAATTCAGCACTGGGCATGAGGGGAAGAGAGCTTGCACAACTGAATGAGAAAAAAATGTTAAATGAGGTTCATAGGCATATAAATCTTAAGATTTGGCAAGTAAAGTTATGCATTTATTGTTATGTCAGAATTCTGTATAATAGTTTTGTAGTCTTGAGGTGAAAAAAATGCAAAATGAGGAGTCATTCTTTGTGAAAAGCTCGGGCAGATTCCTTAAAAAAAACTGTATGATATATGATCAACATTTTCACTGTGCAATGGTTGAAATATGTGAATATTTTTGTCCGTATTCTAACTGTACTCGCTTCCCCGCCCAAGTTTGTGGAAATTTAAAATCGAGGGTTTTCCCAAGCATACTTGCTACAGATGTATGTGACTAATGATACAAACATCGAGCGGGACGATCAGCCAAGTCAATTTTCCCTCTTGGCTTGTACAAGTTTGTTTTAGTAACCTGAGGGAGTAGAGACAGCTGGTTCCACTGCTGAACCTCACCACCACAGTCTTCCACTCTTTCTCCCTCGATGTGTGTCTCTTTCTCCCACTTCCTCTCGTTTTATTTGGCGGCTTGTCAAATTTTTTTTTCTTTCTCGTCGTTGCAAAGTAAAAGACAGAGCTAACCTCAGCCATTTTTCTTCTCTGCACCCTCTCTCCCTCAGTGCTGGCTCTTCCTCAGCTGCATCACCTGATCCCCGACGGTGAACTTACCAGTATTAAGATCACACGGGTGGATCCCTCGGAACCGCTGGCCATCAGCATCGTCGGCGGCAATGAGACTCCCTTGGTTCGCATCCTCATCCAGGATATCTACAGAGAGGGTGTGATTGCACGAGATGGACGCTTGCTACCGGGGGACATGATCCTGAAGGTATCACAGTCAAAATTCGTTTCACGAATCAGTACAACTCAATCCCAAGTCCTGTTTAAAACTGCATCTCTGTTGCCCTGTCAGGTAAATGGCATTGACATCAGCAACGTACCCCACTGCTACGCCGTGGCAACCCTCAAACAGCCTTGCCAACTCCTCCGGCTAACCGTGCTCAGAGAACAGCGCCATCGCTACCGCTCACATTCGCACAGCCACCCGCATGGCCACGGGCACGGGCATGATGTCGCCGGGGGCCACCCGTCTCACGGCCTACCCCACCACCCCTTGAGGGATGATAGCATCCATGTCGTCCTGAATAAAACCACTCCAGATGAACAGCTGGGCATTAAGCTAGTGAGGCGGCCAGAGGAGCACGGAGTTTATATCTTTCACCTGCTGGAAGGTGGCCTGGCAGCGCGTGACGGACAGTTGTGTGTTGGCGACCGCGTGCTGGCCATTAACGGGCACGATCTACGTTATGGAGCACCGGAACACGCTGCTCTGCTTATCCAGGTCAGTCAACAGGTCTTTATTTAAACGAACTGTGACAGCAGGTCTAAGCATTTTTATAGAAAGCTCATAGTTGTGACCGACAAATGAGCCCACGTGTTCTTATAGACCATAAACAACTGTGTTCTGTTCTTACTCCGGGTCCCTGAAGTATTAAAGATAATTGTGGTGATTCAGGCTAATTGTGTTGCGCTGTGCTGTTGTGTCTGCACTCACTGCAGTTAATAGTGTTTAATTGTGGTGTTCCCTGATGGACCGGGCCATGCGGCTGCCTCTGGTTCCTGGTTGATGCCAGTCAACGATGGTGTGCTTGTGGTTAATCCCGGTTAATTGCAGTGTGTTTGTGGCTGGCTGTGCAGGGTCTCTGGGCCCGGAGTTCCTGTCTGAGCAGTCTGACTGGTTCTTCTGGGGTCTCTGTGGAGCCAACATGGCCTCTCAGAGCGGGCAGTTTCTGTCAGAGATTAAGAACTGGCAGGGAAGAAATTAAATTAGCCCAATTAAGGCCATAATGGGCTGGACTGGCTAATTCAGGAGTCAGCTCTATGCTGCAGAGAGCAGAGGAAACAGAGTGGAGGATGGTGGGGCAGCCGGCCAGTCTGTGTGACTGTTGGACCACTTGCATGTGAATGTGCAAATGAGTGTAGCTGGAGTGGCAGCTCAATAAGAGTTTGAATCACAGAGAGAGGAATAGATTACTAATAGATTCCAGCAAAATATGAAATTGGATTCATGATGCTCACTGCATTGGAATGTAATATTTCATTGCAGTGAGCATCATGAATAAAATTAGTTAGTTAGATTAGTTAGATAAGAAGACTGATAGCGCTCTCATGTTTATCCATTGACGATAAAGCAACAATCAATTAATCAATCTTTCTTGAAACAATGTTTGTTGCTTTAGTATCTTTTGCAGCTCACGTCTAAACTTTGTGTTGTCTCTCAATGTTCTACAGGCAAGCGAGGAGGGTGTCCATTTCATAGTGTCTCGTCAGATCTGCCTGCCTACCCCAGACATCTTACAAGAAGCTCCGTGGGGCATGGACGGTCCCCCACCTTATTCCCCTGTCGATATAGAACAAACACTACTGGTGAGCAGCGCACGCACATGCACGCACACGAGATAAGAACAGTACGAATAACACAGAAAGGAGCTTTGTTCCTCCGTCTCCCCCTTCCCATGATAAATATTCCCTTTAAGGTGCAAATGATCCATGGAGGTGTTATTTTCCCATCAAAGCTGAGCGTGTCATTCAAGCAGTACAGCAGGCAGTCTTCCTCTCGCATCCACATCAGCCTCCTTTTTTTTTTTCACCGCACAGAAAACGTATTTAGAGTTTCTTCTGCTTTGCTTCCCTGAAAGATTTAACCCAGTTCTTTACTGAACCTGGTAAAATTTCTTGTTCTCATAATGATCCGTTTACCAGCTACACCTTGCAGGATAAATTTCTTTAGAATCACTGTGTCAAGCAGAAAATGTATGATTTTAAATTTGGTTTTAAAGCTTCTGTAAATCACTTTCCTTATAAAAACATCCCTCCTTTCAAACATCATATATTTGGGCTAAGTATCAAGATATGAGAGAAATATTTTGACATTTTGGAAAACACACTCATTCACTTTCTTGCTGAATATTAGAGTAGAAGATTGATACCTCTCTCACGTCTCTCTCAGTCAGTAAATATGATGCTACAGCCAGCAGCCAGTTAGTTTAGCTCAGCATAAAGAGAAAGAGCTAGCAGGCTCTGTCCTAAGGTGACAAAATCCTACCAGCACCTCTAAACCTCACAAAATAACAATTAAAAGTCACTGTAGAAAAAAAAAAATCCAGTACACAACCCCTGAACACACAAATGTATCATTAATTCTTGGGTAATGTGTTCAATAGGGACCTTTAGAGGTGCTGGTGGGACCTATGACCTGTCTATTCCTTTAAATATAGTTATTCTGTATACTCTTTACTCACCATGAAGGTGTATTATGTATATTGTACAGTACACAACCTACAGTGTATTGTGTTGGGAGGCAGCAAGTGTGTACAGTGTTTACACGGCTATAGTCAGTGCCTCGCCCTGGGGTCAGTCATGTGACCGCAAGCGATCTCCCGTGAGCGCAGCAGAAATGTGTGAATGCAGCACATTAGCGAAGCAGCACGAGCTACATCCCATCAACCTCAATGTGTCCGCGTGTTATTCATTACTACTCTACTCTTCCTCGCCCTCTCCCATCTGACACACAAACACACTCGCCATAAATAAAACCTCATGCGCGTTATCCCACACGCAGCCTCGATCACCCGACCAAATCGCACATCACGACGTCGACGAATAAATCAGTTTCTCCGCATCCAGCGTGGACGCAGAGTGAATAGGCACTAGAGCGGCTTGATGTCACATCTTAATAACCAGCATACATTATACATTACCAGTTATACTAATGAGGTCATTCATTAATTAGCAACTATGTCATTGGACTCTTGTTCCCATTGCACAGCATGGGTAGTATTTATTTGACTTCTCCTACCATTAAGAGGCTATCGCAAGTCCCTGAGAAGAAAACAGTCCTTATTAATATGCAAATGTGCAGCTCCAGAATCCAATTAGATTATGTAGTGTATAGAAGGTGCCCTTGGTGTAACAATTAAGTTCATATCATGTTTGGTCTTGAGTTATTATGTTTAGGAGAATGTGGATACACAAAGAAAGACGCCGCTGTGACAACGTCAATTATGATGCATGTTTTATATCTACGACAGTGGAACATAAATAAGTACATGGTATTGGGGCAAAAAAAAACAAAACTGTTGCTTCTCTGTTATTAATTTACCCTCTGCTGTAACCTCTCTCTGTCTGTCTTCTGTCTGAAGGACTCTTGTCAGAAGCCTGCATGCTACGAGAAGACAGTTACTCTGACTAAGGAGCCGTACGACTCTCTGGGTATGACGGTGGCGGGCGGCATGTCCAGCCGAGGGTGGGACCTCCCCATTTATGTCACAAACGTGGACTCCGATGGAGTGGTGGGACAGGAGGGCTCCATCCGCAAAGGTAATAAAGAACCGCTAATGAATCCCAGGATGTCTCTTCCCATTACTTACCTGCACACTCAGTCTTATAATTATCCGACTATTACTCACATGTTTTATTACAAGGAATATTATGTTCAGCGCTTTTGTGCAAATAATTACTCATTTAGTGGATTGGGTATTTATTCCGTGATGTTTGTCGTCTGCTGGAGCTCACGCTTATGGCAGGCAGACTGTCATGGATTTGGCTTTGATGATGAATACGCTGTATATAACAGACAGAGTGATTGATGAACACTTAAGACTCGTGTTTCATTATGAAGTTCATTCATCCAGCAGAAAAACTCAGTGCTGCCGCTGTTGTGGTTCACTGCTCTGCAAATTGGCTCTAACACACTTAAACAAAAACACAAACAAACATTAGCATAGCAGTACTAAGGACTTATTGCGTTCCAGTGGAGAATTTGTGGAGTACTTAATTATTTCGTTATATGAAGTCAGTCAGCTCTGAAATAGAGCAAAACATGGAGCGGCACACAAATAAATGGATGTAACAGCAGCAGTCTATAGCCTATAATGCAGCTGAAGGCAGGGGAGAGACAGATTTTAGCCCCGAATGCTGATTCCAGCATATCCATCTTACAACATGAACATATTAAGCCTGTCATTAAACTCAATACCGCCTGCCTGAGGCTCTGCTTATGAAAGGAATGAGAGAAATGCTGCAACGGAGCATAACAGTAGCATAGAGATCTCATAAAAACACAAGTAAATTGAGTCTGTTTGTCTTGTGCACGGTTCAAAGTGCACATTACTATATTCATATGGGACATAGCAGCAGCAGCAGCTGTCTTTGTTTGCGTGGTTATGAAACATGTTTGTGTATTGTGTATTAGACTATTCATTTGCATTTGCATATTCACGCGGGGCAAACGTGTCCTTTCAGTTGCTTACTAGCAAGCTGGACCGTGCCGTCTGTTTTTCTTTGCACCACTTTCATCACTGCAAGGCTTTTTAAAGCACAGGTGGCGCTTGATTTCCATCCCTTTGTGTTGTAGCAGGAAGGTTGTTGAATATTAAATAGACAGATGATGAGTCCCTGTCCTGTGAGGTCCTTTTGAAAAAGCATTCAGAGCAGCGACCGTGGGCAGAGGATGAGCCGTGCTGTCCGCTTCCTCCCCTCACAGGTGACATCTTGCTAAACGTGAACGGCGTGGACTTGACGGGGGTGACACGAGGTGAAGCCGTGGCCAACCTGAAGAACACCTCCTCTCCCGTGGTGCTCAAGGTCTTGGAGATGCGTCCTCCGGAGGAAAGCCTGCAAGAGTGCGCATTGCCGCCCTGTCTCACACCCTCACCCACAGACAGCACCAAGAGCCCATTGCCTAATGACGATTACTCCCCACTGTGGGTGTCATGGCTGCAGCTACCCAGGTGAGCACTCCATATATATTTCCCTACTTTCTCCACTCCTTTTTTTTTCTGAGCCCAGTATAATTTCCACCCCACACGCACATACACACTGGTCCTGGTGACCTATGCCAGCTGGTGCCAGCTGAAATTTTGACAGAGCCAGCTGGAGAGAGAGAGAGTGCTCATTATACTTTCAAACTAACTTTTTAGCTTACATATCCACCACTATTATATCAGTCGGATTTCTGAGAATGAAAAACTTTCCCTCAGATTGCAACATATGAATTTATCTTACTAGAATGTGTTGTCAGGAAGACAGCGGTGCAATGTCACAGCAACAAACAACTGCTGCTGCTTCAAGTTAAATAAAAATGTGTTTTCCCTCAAAGAGTGAATTGATTAAGACTCAAAATCCAGCACTGAGTCGCCATGGGAATGTAGTCTAGACCAGTGGTGCATCTAAAAGGATTTAAATATAATGTTCACTCAGCCCTGGGCTATCTTAATGTGACTGATATAGGAGTCCAACTATTCTCATTGTTTCACATCCCATCTTCATTCAAAGAGCAAGCCAGGCCTTTGTCTTCTGAGCGGGGCTGCTTTCAGCTATCTATCTACTGCACGCATTGAATGGATATAGAGTATATATATATACTGTATATATATAAATTAAAGATGCAGTTGAGAGATTAGTGTTTTTAATCCCTCTCTTGGCTCATGCAGGCATCTCTACTGCTGCAAAGACATCGTCCTGCGGCGGAGCACTTCAGGCAGCCTGGGCTTCAGTATCGTGGGAGGTCAGGAAGAGGTCAACTGCAATCAATCCTTTTTTATCCGCTCCATCGTGGAGGGGACGCCAGCCTACAATGATGGCAGGATAAGGTATTCAGCCTATGTATATCACTTATTACTGCCTGAAGAAGAAAATGAGAAAATGTTTTAGACCAGCTACGCATGCAAAATCTTTTCCTTTCCTTTCCTTTCCTTTGTTTTTTTGCGGTTTATATCCGTCGATTAATTTCTTGTTCTGCGTAGGTGTGGGGACATCTTGCTCGAGGTGAACGGGAAAAGCACATGGGGGATGACCCACACAGCATTGGTGCGCCTTCTGAAGGAGCTTCGGGGCAGAATCACCCTGACCATCGTCTCCTGGCCGGGCAGCCTGCTGTAGAAGTGCTGCAGCTTCAGTGGCACTGACCAAGGAATGTGGAAGGCAGAGCTTTAGACTGGCTGACCACCCTAAGCTTGCTGTGTGGAAGAAGCTTAGAATAGTGCTGTAGCTGTATGGATATCTCACTTCTGATGGACAACTGAGACTTTGCCAGGAGTTTAGAGAAGGACAAACATGAGACTGGATTGTTACCAGAGGTTAACTTGCCCCTACAAGAACGCTGAACTGGGAGGATCCAGGACTGAGCCACTTCTAACTATGATGTCGGACGCTGTCGGTTTAGAGGACACGGTCATTCTCTGGCACTGCACCCAGTGAGTGGGGGTGGGTGGATCGAGTGGAGACACAACACGTTGCCAATTCCAGTAGTTATATATTAGGGTATGCGTTAAGTTGGACTCACATTTCTTTACTGTAAATGTTGGGTGTCTAAAAAAGTACTGATCCAAGCACTTGTAATACGTTTCTTTTGTTTGTTTGTGGTATGGCCTTTAAATATAGGCTCCATTCTGTTTGTACTGACAGTGGTTGTCATCTTCATCTGTTGACCTGAGGACACATTGCCAAGTAGTAGTCTGTGTTGAGGTTCTTTTCTTTTATTTCAGAAGCTATGGCTAAATTATCAAACCACTGGCAATAAAAAAAATATATATATATATATATATTAAAAAAAGAAAAAGGATCAGTGTGTTCATAACATGTTAAAAAATAATATTTAATTAGGTGACATTGTGGAGGCCTTACTAATTTTCTTACTTTTAAGAAAAAAAAAACTGACTTGGTTTCTGTGCATCAGTGGACGGTCTGGGGCCCGTCTACTGTGGTTCTGTCTGTCACGCTTCGGCCTGTGTAGTATATCTGATGGTACATTTGGTTAAATGATCAATAAAGTCATTTAAAAAAAGAGTTGTGTGGGAAAACTCTTACTTATTTCAGCTCAACAAAAACAACACTAAAAGCTGATGCAACATAAACATTTTGTACACAATACACACATAAAACGGTCTAAAGTTTGTCTCATAAAATTCTAATTAAACTCACATTTTCTGATGAAAGATACAGGAAGAAGCCACAGGGCAGCTCTTCTCATTAAAAAGAAAAAATGGGACTGAAAGTCAGTTAGATTTTAATTTCCTCTCTTGGTCGTGGAACATCTCGGTGTCCTTGTCCTTCCTATTTCTTTTGGCCTTTTTGTGTTTGAGTCTACTCTGACTGTCTCTGCCCTCACCACTGCCCCTTCTACTCATGCCGCTGATACTGCTGCTTCTACTGCTGCTGCTGAGGACATAGATGACAATCACATTATAAAGCTGTCGTCTTGCATTCTTTTTTTCCATTAGGAGTATGTGTGTGTGTGTGTGTGTGTGTGTGTCTGTCTGTCTGTTGGACCTGCATGATGATTTTTGACATCCTTCGCCTGTGTCTCCGTGCCTCCTCTCTCTGTGCCGTCCTTCTTTTTCTCCACTGAATCTGTGGCGGTTGTGGTCTCTCTCCGCAGTCTCCCTGTGCCTCGTGCGCTCTTCCTTACTGTAAAATACCAAACATTGTATTTATTTCCATTTGCTATTGATGAAACTGGATTTTTTTTTCTCTTTGGGAAATAATATAAAGGAAAAAGAGTTCATGGCCCACAGGAATGAGACTGCTGGCCTCTGTCCCCCTTCTCCACTGGGAGAAAGATAAGTCAGAACTCAAGGGACCAAAACCCTAACCACAGCGCCTGCTGCTTGCCTGCCCGAGCTTTCGCAGCTTCGCCCCCCTGGCCAAGACTTTGAGTAACAAAGAGCCCAACACTAGTGTCACAGCATGCCCTTTACATTAAAGCCAAGCAGCCATGCTGCAGTATCCTCTAAGCTAAAGTATATACTGTATATTATTCACTGAAAGACCTGCAGTCCTGTGAGAATACAAGACTGATCATTCCTTTGCACTTTCTCTCCCCACATACGGCCTCTGAAAACACACAATCAAAAACATATTCATGCAAAGGGCCTATAGTGACAGTGCTGATTCCAATACATCCACATCTTTAACACACAGAGGAGGGACTGATCACTGATATCAAATGTTGGTTGAACGAACAACTGCGACCATCCATTTTCAACTAAAGACTTACAGTGCTGTCGTTCCCAAAATGGGAGCTGCGGCACCCTGGGGTGTCCAAGGGTGCCCCAAGATTAATTCCCAACCTTTTTACTGCACATTTATAACGAAGTTTTTAGCACATAAAAGAACATTTTATATTACGTATTCAAGCATAATAGTAAGTAATAAGTACGGAGCAAACACGGAAATCTTAGGGCCACATTGGAATGCCTCCTCTGTGGGGAAAAACTGTCAAATCCATCATAAAAATATGATCATGAGACATCTCAAAAAACCTAAAATGTAAGCTGATTTCACTTTTGAATGGATTAAAAAGAAGAAAAAAATACAGTAAGTACATTAAGAGTGACATTCACTGTGACAAATCACTATGAAGAGACGCCATGATTTCAAAATGTTAGGGAACCACTGTCCTATTGTCCTATTTCAATTGTTGCCTCCTTTGAAGGATGCAGTCTATTACAGCGTGACCTTCAGAGGGCGTCTCCGGTAATCAGAGGCTGCTTGGCTGAAACACAGTCTCCTCCCGAGAATGAGATTCACCCTAACATAATTACACGTTTACACTACCAGACTCTCACTTCATTATGTTTTAGTTAATCAGCCATGTAAACGCTTTCACAGTTAGTATATAAGACAAAAAAATATATAAGATATAAGGAAAGGAAAGATGACAATGTCAGCTCCACTCTGCCTGTTTCTACATAAAGTGTATTATAGCTAACTATCCACAGTAGCCATGACAACTGGTTTCTTCAAAAACCATAATCCAGATAATGTTACATCATGTAAATTGTGCTTACTTTTCAGGGAGAACATTTTCCTCTTCAAGAGCTACAGCAGTGTTGTTGTTGACCTTGTTTTATCAAAAGCAATTTGAGCTGTTAATAGTCTCTCCTATGCTGCTTGTCAATATGCAGGACTACACTACACAGCACACACATCTACAGGAGAAGTGAGGCTAACTCAGACAGGATGGTCAAAATAAATGGGAGGTTCTCCAGTTATAGAAGAGAGATCTTAAAGGCCTATATAGAATACACTGAATACAGATGACTCTGTAGTGTCTGCTAGATTAAAGAGAAAACTTTAAGGAGGAATCTGTATCTCACACTCCCTCACCTCAACAGACCTTGGCGCAGTTTGCAATTTGCAGTTTTAGAATAATCAACCTGACCTTTAAGAATCATCACCTGGATGACATTTCTCTCAGCCGCTAAAGAAGTAATATCGTCTTGCTCGAAAAAGGAAAAGTACACATACTGCACTGCAAAAGCAAAAAGCTCACACGTGGCTGGAGTAATTATTACCATTCACTTGCTCAACGCAGAAAAAAGAGAGCCTTAAGGGGCAGAGTTGTTGTAAGTACAAAGCTAAAAATATTCAATATTTGGAGACAACGCTTCTGTTAGCAACGGGGATTAGGACCCAAGGCCCACATTTGTTCTTGCTCAGAGCCATTAGCTTTAACACAGAAACTACCACCTCAGATAACACCAAGAATACAGTCAAACAGTTCCCAAGGAGACAGTGTTAAAAAGCATGAATTACAGCATAGAAGCCTCAAGATTTGTTTTCACATTTTATGATTTTATTCATTACTTGTGCCCAGGCCTGTCAGGGTGGCCGGTATCATACATTTCATAAGAAGACGGAGCCTGCTGTGGTGTAATTTTGTCCGCTCCATCTCTGCATCATTTAACTGCGAAACCCAGATGATTCAGTGAGCCACACTGCAGATATTAGACACAATTTATGATTGACACAATTAACTTGAAAGTAATATCCACAAAAATAAACAGCAGCTGCGAGTGCAGGGATAGAATATAACATCTAATGAGTCATGGAGAAAGAGATGTTGTTATTTCAGTTACATGATGGCGGAGAACTCGGTCGCCAAAAGAAACGCAACGGTGCCAGTACTTTGAGGTCAGCATTAGACAGCTTTTCTGTAAAGGCAAGTGCTTGTCCTCACAAAGTTTATATAATAACTTTTTTTAAGACAAAAATGCAACCCAAACAACTTTAATGCAGCCTTACTTGGCCGTCTCTCCTCTATCTCTCATTTCTCCTGCTCCCACGTACAGTTTTATTCTATGATAATCATGCTCGATATTTACATATTAGGGAAAATAATATGCAGATTCTACTAATGTGACCTTATTTGGTAACTCTGGCACATTCCATGGTGTTATTTGTCTGTAGTCAATCCCACTTAGAGAAATTTCAGCCTCTCGCCTTGTTTGTCTTTCTCTAAGTTTTCATCAGAAGTTAAGAGGTATGTAAAGACACTGCTGTTTACTGAAGAGACCAAATACAACCATGGAATATTTGAATAAAGCTAAAACTTTATTTTAGTGTCACAAACAGGATCCCTCATCTGCTCCTGGTCTCACTGGGGATGGTGACATATTGGCACTTTTCTATCTTCCAAACACCACATTTTTTAGATCTTCAGACAGTAACAGGATTCTGGTAAATTATTGATTTGTCATGATGAGGTCGATGTGGTAAAAACGCAAGAATGATTGTTAGTTTAATGTGTTCCAGTAAATAAGACTCAACATAACGTCTGATCTAATGATTAATGCATTATTTACTGCATGACTCAGGGTGACTAATAACTAGTTTTGATAATTAGCGGTCAGCCTGTACTGTAGCATGAAATGATTCCATCTTAGTCTGACTACCATTGGATTACCTATCTTTACTGAGCCTGAACATTTGTGGTCCTGGTTAACTGATTAAATTGGGCCGGGGATGTCCAGGCCACATAAGCCCCACATCATCATGCTGTCATCAACCCATTGATCACAACTTGCGTAGGGCCCTGCAAATTAAGCAAATTACACATCTCTCAGTAAGTATTCAGTCAAACCACAGTATAAAGAGTATTTAATATTTGAAAATGGATAATATTGTGAGGACTGGACTAATTACCAGGCAGCAAAGCCAAAGCTACACAAGAGAATGCGCTTACACAAAGATTTTATTGTCATCAGCTGTAGTTTTGTGCACTGGAGGATCAGGATCTAGAATGTCTTTGATTAACAGTTTAGTGTTCAGAGCAGAGGGTCGTCTCACTTTGTTATATTTTATTTACAGTTTGTCAAAAGATATCAATCAGATTTTGTACACACACACACACACGTGCATTTGGCAACCCTGAAACCACAAATCCCCCCCACGTAACAAATCCCAATTTAACCCCTGCTGGTATCATGATGGAGGTTGTCCACTGGCTCAGTTAACTCTCGATTTAGCGGCGAGCATGTTCATGTGAAAGAGTTGTTATTTACAAACAGCAGAATCAGAACCATAGATGAAATACTTACAGTAAGAGGAATTGACATGAAACAGTGACACACATGAAAATTTGGTGAAAGTGAAAGCAAAAAGTGATATTCAACAACGTGAAGTGTAATCATGTAATCTAATCACATAACTAGAATAGAATAAGAAGCTATCAGAATAGAACAGGTATATTCACTTTCTTGTCTGATAATGGACAATCTAACATGAATCAACACTTTCAAAACACTTTCCATCAGAAAACTTGTGCAATTAAAATGCAGCTATAATCTGTTTAAAGAGTTGAAAACCATCTCTCCCTTCATCAGAAGCTCTGTCTTAAAACAGCAAAATTAATTTCACTGATCTATAAAAACATCTAATGCTCATCCTTTAACTGTAAAGTCATGTCATCTTATGTCTTATGTCCATGTCAGGATGCTGTCTGGATAATAAATTAATGCTTTTCCAGTGATCTGATTGGTCAGTGGTTGAGCTGAGCTGAGCTGAGCTAAGCTGAAAGATGGCTAACCCACTGATCTCACTTTGTGCTACAGGCTCTTGAATAAGCAAATTATCATTAAAATCATTCAAACTGGATGGTTGACCATATAAAAATGTAATTTTGTGAAACTAAAATGGTGTATTATATTCTACAACCCACAGGGTTTATACAAGAACTACTGCTGGTTAAGTAGAACTGTTTTTTTTTGTTTGTTTTTTTATCTCAAAATTCTTCTAATACAGTGTTTTACTTGTTTTCTTTCTTCAGATTGTTTGATTTGGCCAAACGGACCACCATTGATTTAGGATACTGAGGGAACCATGGTTGTATAAAGACACCAATGACAGTCATTTTTCTCCAGACAGAACAAAGATACTACTTAGAATCCAATATTTCCGTAGGAGGGTGAGTGTTAAATCGAACAAAATTGGGGGCCCTAGGTCAATTTAAACCAACAAAAGAAAAGTGCAAACTGCAGCCGAGTCTGTGAGAAACAAACATGTTTTGTAAGAGATAACCATTGCGCAGTGCCCCTGGGAAGAGAGCTTTAACCCACAGAAAGCAAGCGAGCATTGTTGGCTGTTAGCGGTAAGGAAAGGAAGGAGCAAATGAAGAGAAATGTATGGCAGCTATGTACTTTATGTAAAGCTAAGACAGGAAGTGATGCTAAATGTGTCATGAATAAAGACAGAAATGCAAACACAGTAGAAGGAATTTCATTGAATTGATTAGGCACAGACTCCTGGGACCGGCTATGGAAAAATACAAGCGTCACGCATGAAGTTGAGTCATAAAGACAAAAAGTATGTCACATTGAGGGCTAAGTAAGTTGGGTAGTGGAAAAATCAAAACAGATGTAGGAGGAAGAATATACAGGCTCCAAGAAAGACCCCGAAGCCAGGATAAGAGTGGCATCAGGCACAAAAAGCAGCTGAGGAAAATCAAGCAAAAGACAGGTTTTCACTGTATCCTCTCTGCCTACAGTTAAAGGAAAGAGGCAATTTGGGATTTTGCTCTGCCTCCTAAATCTAAACCAAAAACCTGGAAGGCAGACAGGGCTCTTCCTCCAAATCACAAGACTGCCATCAAAGTTGAATTGAGGGGATCTACAGGCAAGACTTATGAAACTTATGAAAATGTAACTCTCCAAATGTTTTCAGCTGAGGAAGGAAATCACTCTATTGTGCATTGATGCAAATTGAATGAGGCTGTTATTGTTGACAGGTGCAAATTTGTTTTAAAGCTGTAAAATGTTATTGCCATGCGTTTGCTGTTCCGAATTAGCGATGCCCTAATTTGGTTTCAATGCATTGAGTTACAGCTGCCTTTTTTCAATTATCAGTTCCTGTTCCATATTCGGAGTCAGCGAAACCCATTGTTAACACTGAAACTAGCCTTACAGCATTTTCTAATGAAGCTTTTAGTGCAAGTTTAAGCGGGGAGACAATAATCATTTTAATTTCCCCATCACACTGGGACTTCTCCACTCAATTATTATCCAATGAAGTTACTGGATTATGTGTGCAAGCTTAATCTGTCAACAAATGATCAAATACGCCGAAGGGTATTTAAATTAGATTTACTTCCCTTTGAACGTGTTAACCGATGCCACGTGTAAGAAATGGACCAAGACAAAAAACGAGATGAGAGCGTGTTGCCATTGTCTTGTGCGAGTGTGTGCATATGTGTACATGAAAGAAGTGACGACAGAGTCTGGGGCAGTACCAGCTGGAAAGATGAGAGCCACATTAATCATCTAGAGATGTGATTTGCAGTCACAGTGTTGACCAAATGGCCAAATCAGCTCCTCCGCCTAAACCCTTTGGTGAAAAGTTAGAGTGGTATCAGAGAGAAGGCAACACACAGAAACACTCAGTATATCACTCAGTAATCGTTTGATAAACGCATGGGTGAAAATGTCAGTGTTAAGCTCATGGAATCTATTAGTGGTGGTGGTAAATCCGAGGCATGCGGTCACAACCACAGCTGATAACCAGTAGCTGATGCCCTGCCACACTTTGCCTGTGTGTGTGACTCAGCACAGGACATGTGGGCTACCGAGCACAGCTCCTGCATCAGCAGCACAAATGCACAATGTAGCACTCACACTAACCTCACAAATGAACAATAAGGGTGGCTCTAGCAGCAAAGCTATGCAAGGCTCCATCTGTTTCTCTTTCCTACACACACACACACACACACACACACACATACACTAACAATGAATCCCTCCGGTTCCAGTCTAAAAATAGCTTAGAGCACAGTCATAAATCAATGTAACTGAAAACACATAACCTGTACATATGAGCGTGTGTGTGACACGCGCAGTGTGAAGCCTGATCATGTGACCAGAATGTAGGGCAAACACATCAACCGAGCCCATAAGGCGTGCGCAGCACACATTGGACTCTGGGCCACAGGAATAGTCCTCTGTGACTGTGACATTAGAGCAAATCTTATGGTGTAAATACCCAAATCTCCTGTGCATTCCCTCTGTGTGTGTCTGTCACGCACATGTGATTCACATACTTGCTCTCTTCTGCAGTTAGCCTACAGCTTCCCAGCTGTCCCCATGTCCCAGTTCCCTTATTTGACCCACAAGACTGAGCTTTTTATACAAAACCCGTATCCAGGCATCTAAAGCACACAGATGCTTCAGCAAAAGCTCACGACTTTAAGTAGAAGAACAGAGCATATTTCAACAGAGTACAGTACAGAAATACACCAGTTTGTCATTTGGACTTACTTCCATGCAAGTTCATTAACAGTAAAGTTCAAATGCTTGCTGACATAGGAATTCATTGTTACAGCTTTTGCAATAACACACACACACACACACACACACACAGACTGAAAACTTCGTCCAATGCCTGAGTCACAACTCCAGATCTCAGGTCAGTGCCTCGGTCAAAAGTGTCCCTGAATCCTAACGTGTAAATGTTTCAGGGAGGAATTCAATGTCATAGCAAAATCTTACACTCATCCTTTCATGCAGTATGAGCCTGAGGTTGTCTGAGGGAGTATCAGAGAAGGAGGGAAGATGTGCCTGCATGTATTACAGTTGGCAGCTGCCAGAGTTGATAATAATTAAATAGACATCTGGCTATCGGTCAACACTGAGTGTGCAGAGAAAATGTAGGGCAGGATTTGGCTCTTGCACGCGTGTGAGCATGAGTGTTTGAGTACACATACGGCAGCACTCTGGCTGTCAGACTGTAGGGTAGTAGGGCACTATGCAAAATTTGTGGAAATCAGATTGGCTCTTATCATCTGTGAGGCGCAGGGAGGAAGGGCTCAAGCACCACGCAGAGGAGCATACACTCAATTATATCCTGGCAGTAGCTGGCGAATACAGCGAGTTATTCCCTCATCTAGACTGCGCTCTGGCCTGTCTCACTGCACCAGAACACAAAAAAAAACAACTAGTTTTGCATATGCTGGCAATAATTTCTCCTGGCCTTGCAATAGTCTTGATTTCTGTCACAATAGTCTTTGCTCTTTTGCAATCGTGTGCATTTTCTCACAACAGTCATAGCTGGTTATGAGAG
Source organism: Argyrosomus regius (assembly GCA_946959425.1). NCBI lineage: Eukaryota > Metazoa > Chordata > Actinopteri > Sciaenidae > Argyrosomus > Argyrosomus regius. The sequence goes on from OX336888.1 coordinate 6,440,064, forward strand.
AGAAACCACTCACAGACTCTGAGCACAATCCCAGCAGCAACTTCCCCCAAAACAATGGACACTAAGAACATACTCTGACCTTACAGTGTCACACAAAACTAACATGGGGCTACATATTACACCACAGACCAAGTTAAGAGACACTCTGGGAACTATACAGTTAGTACAAGACAACACAAAAAGCCAAATATTTTCCAATCCATTTTTTCACCATCCTTTAATTCAGCTGTAGAATATACTACTTTATTTTTCTGCTGAATTATTACCCAGCACTGATGCCAACACCATAGTCTGCACTCATCCCCTGTCACACCTGGCAAACAGACCGTTTCCTCTTCCTCCTCCTCCTCCTCCTCGTTCTTTGTTCTGTTTTTGTCTTTCCTCCTTTGTCAGTCACTCTACAGCAGGTTTGCTTGCTGTACACATATGTACGTGACTGTGTGAGAGAGAGAGCACACATATTGAAGGAGCCTAAAACAGACTGAATATCTGGACCAGAACCAGTATGTGTTGCCCAATCCACGAGGCCACAGCTGCACAGCAGATATTTGCATTTATCTACTACGGAGGCACCCAAAAGTGGAGAGAGGGACATGTGAAGGTAGAGGCCGCACTTTGTTTTGTGCTTGATCGACACGATATACAAAAGGGAAACAGACTTGAAAATGACATGCATTAAATAAACTGAATTTTTATAACTTCAAGTCACTGACACCCACCTGCTGTGTGAAGAGGAAGTCCTCTCCCTATCTCTGTCGCTGCCTCTTTTGCTGTCTTTACCAAGGCAACGCTGTCTGAATCTGTCACAGTCCTGTTCATGCATTTCTTGACGTATGAAGCATTCCCAGGCCGTGGCAGCTTCAATCCATCCAACTCTGGAGGTCATGTTCCCGGGGATTACGGATGACACACCTAAGAGAAAGAACAGAGCCATGCCAGGCAGCTGACTGGAGAGCATCATGAACAGCAGCAGCTTTTAAATGCATCTGTTTTCATTTGCTCAGTGTACAAACTAAGTCAACAGCGCCTGTCAAACCTTTACGGTGCAGTACAGTCATTTTCTGTTGATGTCCTTCAAAAACAGTACTTATGTATGATTAATGTAACTTCTGAGGCCAATACTTCAACAGTAACATTCTTTCAAAGAGCATTTTTAGCACCTACACGTTCAAACAGGATATATAAGACAGGCACTAAAAGTGTTTGCTATAGAAAATAAAAGAAAATACATGAAAAGCTGTGCTGAAAACAATCAGAACACAATGATCTGTTTTAAAGGCTCGCAGGCTTCCAGGGCTGAAATCACGTATTTTCATTGCCCTGATGTCCTGATGTCTCAGTATTCAAAGGAACAGGTACAGGCAGAATACCCGGATGCAACACTAATCTTCAGTTTTGGTTGATAGGCGACATGTAACATCACTATGGCATCATATGTGCAGAACATAGGCTGAAGTCATTCTTATGAAACACTTTACACACTGGACCTTTACAGAAGAAGACATGTACCTGACGAACATGGGGACACTGAAGTTGAGGGGTCATCAGAGCCTTTATCGAGTCTGAAAGTGAAAACAAAAAGTGACTCCACGTCCTAGTTTGCAACAAAGTTTCAAAGCTGTTTTTTTCTTTTTGTGGTAACATCTGAACTCCACATTTTATAGTATTATTCAACCTCCTTGTTAATTATCTGTAACTATCTATTCCTGCCAGACATGCATTGCTATTAATCATTCAGTTTGAGGTAATATTTCAGGTAATTCATTCTAAAACTGCAGAAGAACAAAAGAAAATACATTTACAGAATGAATCAATGAATAGAAAAAGAAGTGCATGGGTTCGCTACATGATCAAAGAACTTTTTCCAAATGCACAACTGTGCTTTCCAAGTGTTTGAAGTGACTGGCTCATTGTCAAGGCGCAGTGTGTGCTCGCGAGCCAATGAGGAACGGATGGAGGGCATGTAACCGATACTATCTGGATCGTCTGCCCCATCCACGTGGCACCGGCCCACACCCGCTTCCAGCTGAAAACTTTCTAGTTTGCTGAAGGTGTGTATGAATTTCATCCAATGGAATTGCTCGCCACCAGGTGTGAGTTCAAATACACTGTGTCATAAATCCTATAATACTCACATCCACTATTCCGTTTGCTACGTCAGCAGTGGCCTGTCCAGGTTTTCTTATTTTTATATCAGTGTAACAGAGACGTGGAGATGGCTCGCTTGTGAATGGAGACAGAATGAGTGAATGGAAGTGAGAGAGAGTCTGGCTGAGTGAGCATGTGGCTGCTGGCAGGGCCCTAGCAGGGGGATAATAACTGTATGCGTAATGGTTCATCAAAGCACTCTGCACTGCTCAGCGCTCACACCTCTCACTTTGTGGCCTCTGCATTTCATCAACATAAACACAGGTGAAAACTTCATCTTCATACATTATCTGCCAAAGAGAGGAGTATGGTCTTGTTGCTGCATCACAGGAGAATAAAATATCAGATGAAATAATATGAGTGACTATTGTTTTATATATTGCCCTAGATGCTACTACCTTCCATTTTATGAAGCAACTGTACTGAGAAATAAATTGAAATTGGCATATACAGCACCCAGTGTTGACCATTTCAAGCAACCTTTCAATAAAACAGTCAAATCACATAACTGGAGGAGAGTTATTAAAATCAGCTCAAGATGAATTTCAATATGTTTCTGGTTTGTCTATGTTTCCAACATTGAACTGTAATATTAGACTGTTGAGTGAGTGTCTGTTTTGGCATTGTTTTAGTTATTACATGCACGTTGGACTAGAATATGAGAAGCTTCTTATTAACCTGCGTGTTATCATCACATTTGGATGATGTGTCTGGAGCTCTTCATCTAACCACAGTAAAAGCCGTATTTATTATTTTTTACTGGGAAGCTTTTTCTGTGAAATCCATCTACAGGTACAGTAGTGTTGGGTTTGGATTAAACAGCATGTTAACATCTAGTGTTTCTTCTGGTTTGACTTGCTCATCAGTGCTTTCCCCAGTGATGATCGTACTCATTTTCTTTTCATTCAGCAAATATAATTTAGGCTGAATGCAAGAGCGTAAACGACTGAAAAACATGAATGCTCAGAAACAGCATGACTCTACTAATCTCCCTGTAAATACCATCATCAGCATATCATTTGGAAATTAACACAACTCTTGTTCAAAAACTAAATATGGACATTGGAAGCCCTTTAGGCCCTTGGCCCTCCACGCAGCATGAGAAGCCAGGGCCCAGATCATGCCAAAAATACCTGCTGTTCCTAATATCCCCAAGCGTAAGTCTGAGCACCAACAGCAAGGCAGGGACTATCCGCATAGACACTACACATGTGTGTGTTAGAGAAAAGTTAAAAAGGAAATGATTCATAAAGCGTATGGGAGATGGTTGGCAGAGTTCATAGGAACAGTGAGTCCCTAAAGGATGTGAGGATTTGGCAGATGGACTGAGATGTGAGAAAAAACATCTTTTAGGACGGAGTACAGAGTGAATTCAGGCACACGTAGACACAGCAAATTAGGAGAAAGGGAAAGAGAGGGATTGAGAAACGACAGAAAAGATGAAGGGACAGGAAGCTAGAGAGACAGGCAAACGGAGAGATGGAATCAGACAGACGGGGTGTAGAAAACATCCAAGTAAAACAAGCTATGCAGCAAACAAAACTGGAGTGGAGCTGTGTTTAGGGTCCTGTAAGAAAATGCAGGAGCGCCTAGGGTACAACATGGCCCACTTGTGATCTAAGTAGTGTAAATTAGAGCTGAAATGTGGGAGTTTGCAGACTGTAACATAGATCGGAAGAGGGGAGTGGAGGATGTCTTAGATACTGATAAACAGGCACAAACAAGGTTGTCTTGCTTTCTACCTTATTTGGCAATTGGTCCAGCTGCATGATCACCAGCATGGTGATAAAACTGATCCAGCTCCAATGGAAAGCAGTAACGGCAGAAAACCTAAATACGGGTTGTCCTTTGGTGTCAAATAAGAGACACTAGGTCTACTTCAGAAATTAGGAAACTGCTTCCAACAGCGATTATTTTGTTTTAAATTTTCAGCACTAATGCACATTTTATTAATGATATCTAGTCCAATCTCTGACTAATGGCTTTCTTCTCTTCTTCCCACATTTTTGCTGAATTTGTTTCTTACCTGTGCCTGCACCTGAGTCAAACCTCCCTGAATAGAGATCAGTGTACTGTTTCCCTGACACTATCTCCATCCCACCTGCGATTTCTTCCTGTTCCTATACTGCAGCCACTATATATGCACCTACTGCATGTGGTGCCATACATACATAATGAGAAATTCATAGACTCACCTGTACAAAGCACCAAGGGGAGAGGGAGGAGGGGGTCCTTTTGGGTAAAAGTAAGCTGCACGGATGAAAAGACAAGGTCATGACTATTGAATCAGGTTCCTGACAGGTTTGCATATGATTCTGATTTCAAATAGCGTGACTACACCAGACCTAAAAATGGAAAACTGATAAAAAAAATTGATGTAGAATGTAAAAATGTGTTTGTTTTTACTACAATGAAAACACAATGATGCAGTGTGTAGACTCATGGCAATGTTTTTTCTTCTTCCCCAGGGTTCCCCCTCAATTTGTAATACCCAATTCCCAATGCAATGGAGTCATTTTTACTGCCAACTCCACTGTAGCCTGGGGAGGGAGGAGACACATCAACAACACACAACATCAGTTTGGTATTATTCATCTTCTCTTTTCCCTGGATGTCTGCCTCAGCTGAAGATGAGTTTGCCTCACAAGTTGGGAAATTTTGACCAGAATTCCAGGTGTTGGCACAGCAATACAGAGACAGGGTTTAATATTTGGTTATGCCAAGTCATTTGTGCTCAAATTATTGAATTACTATCAAAAAACTACTTTGATTCCATCCATCCATCCATTTTCTGTAACCTCTTGTCCTCATCAGGGTCACGCTGACTTTGGGCAAGAGGCGGGGAACTATTTTGATTATGAAGTATAAATCCAAGCAAAATTGCTGAAACAACAAGGCCTAGCTCCAAATTTAAAACATATGTTAAATACTTAAGACCTCCAAACTACTACTAAACTGTGTCTTTTGAAATGACAGTTATTAGAGTAAAACACAGTTAACATGAGACATAACAGATAAAAGCCACTACAGAGCCGAAGGCAAAAGTTAAGCAAATAAGATTATAAAGAGTCTAGACTTGTTCTATATGGAAAGTGTTATGAGCTGTCATGATTTGGCGCAATATAAATAAAATTGGATTGATTCTTGTTCAACACAGAGCAGATATCTCAGTTGGATGGATGTGGAAATATTACTAAAGGCACATTAAGTGGGAAGATCAATGTGTCAACATTAATAAGCAGAACAAAGTCCAGGAACACAAGCCATGAATTCAAAAACATCACCCATTACCAAAAACATAACCTAATGATTTATGGTGTTACTCCTTTTAAGGTAGAGAAATTAGATCAGCCTCAAAATGTCAGAGTAACAAAATGTGGCAAGTCCTCCTTGCCTTTCGCTCCATCAATAAAAGAGAACGAGTCAAACGCTTGGGTGCACATTTAATGGCCCCACTTGTTATAATGCTCAAATTTTACGTGACCAAGCATCACAATCAGTTCTAAATCACACACTTAGGCTGTGCTGAGTACATGTTCACACACATACACACACATATAGAGAATCCTTTGAAGAGCCAAGGCAAAAACACACATTCACATCTGGATACCATCCCCTTCTTTCTTCCATAAAGATCCCTAACGTGAGAGTGGCTAGGAGCAGTTTTCAACGACTTAAAGAACACACACAAAAAAAGATTGAAACAGGAGGAAGAAAAATAAGAGCTGTTGGAAGCTCAAGCTTGAATATGAAAAAAAGGGCACAGGGCTCCCCTGTTTGGTACGTGAAATGTAGAACATCTTCCTTCCCTTTCAAATACAAGTCCCACAGAGTTGAGAGGGTCTGAACTGTTCACCATGGAAGACTGACCAAGCAAGGCTTTGATACCTCAGACACCTGGACACCCAAGGGAAGACACACACACACACACACACAAACATGAACATCCAACAGACTGAGAAAGAAAAGCCTGAAGTGTAGTGCTAAGGGCCGACCTCAGGCAATGCCTTTGAAGAAAACAAACCAAATGACAATGGTGTGATTCATCAAGAACATGAAGTGTGCTGCAAGCAAACAAACACCTTAGAGAGATTCATTACAACAAATAAATGCAAGAGACAACACCAAGAGTTTATACAATCCATTACTGTGTAGAAAATAATAAAAGTATTTGTTAATAAATGATTAAAACTGGAACTTCTTCTTCCCACAGCAATTATGCTCAAGAAATGCTGCATAGTGCGTACCGCATACACAGACACACATGCACTCGCAGTAATCACCAGCTTGTCCACACACACATGCCATGAATGTTAGCGTGAGTGAGTAATTGCTTCTACCTGTGGTGATCTCGAATGAGTGTTTGATGAGGGCTGGAGTTCCATGCTTGGCAGCATATGAGAGAGCTAATGGCTGAGGGCTAATTGCCGTCGATTGTGCTTGCGTGGCTTTCTCTCTCATGCTAATGTTTCACAGAGCTACAGGCTGGAGGGTTTTAGATGGAGTTGATATTTCACATCGAACCACATGCTGCTGTTCTGCACTACAGAGGTCTTAGTTTTCTTTGCTTAGGTAAAGGCTACCATCTCCCGCACTCTTAGATGCTATCTGCACGGACAGATGCACAATTCCTCTTGCCGTGACAGTGTCCTGACATTGCCCTCCCGTCTGTAAAGAGCACAGCCATTAGCTGCTGGTCAAAAGCTTCCTGAAAAAAAGGCTGGCTTTCTCAACTCTGAACCTGAAAAATGATACTTTTGATTTAATCGATCAAAGAAAAAATTGCTGCACTTAAATTTTGTTTTCTTGGAAAGGAACACAAAATAGCTTGTTAACTGTCTTCTAAATCTTTTTCAAAATAACATATTATCTGACTGCTCATATTCAAAAGATCCCTTCAGTGATAAAGCTATAGAGGTCAGTGGTTCTCAATAACCCTGATCTGCTAATGGTACTGTCTATTGAGAAAGAACTGAACATCTGCTTGGCTATGATCTTCGGTCAATGTATCAATGCCAAATGGAAGGACATTCACGTACAAGCTGTGTTGCTACACTGACTGTAGTGACCCACTAACCGGTTGTGGAAAGCATTAGCCGCAGCGCAGCGCAGAGCAGAGCAGAGCAGCAAACAGCCTAACCTTGGCTGTGCACTGTGCTGCACTGATAGATAACACAAGAACAACCCTGCAATGACACAGTTCCACTCCAAAATCTGCACCTATCAAACACACTCGGCATCTAATGTGACCTGAATGAAAAACAAACGAAAAATGAAAGAAAAAAAAACAACCCCTTCTTTTCCCTCTGGTCGGTCTGTTCAGCACATTTCTCGTGCCACAATGTGCTGGCCCAGCACCTTTTTTTTTTAAACCAAGGGCTATTTTTATCATGTTACACATTTGCATCACAAAAGGAGGCCGGGCCTATAACTTAAAGAAAGGGGAGTGGCCTGGATAAAAAGCTACACAAATACACATCAAAGCTGGATTTGACTGTTCAAAGCTGCAGTCGGCAGGATGTTTGATATTTTGGTTGTATTAGCAGCTCTGGCATGGGTTCACCAGGCAGTATGGGACTCACAGGGGTTGTGTGAGGGGTAAGAAGGGGGCCTAGACCAGCACATCTATTTTGGAACCTTTGAAGATGAAGATATGGCTTGTGCTCAGCTGTGTGCTCAGGCCAAGACGGCTTCCTGGATTTCTATCTGATTCACTACAAAGACCAAGAGGAAGTATAAAGACTGACAGCACCTGGATGGCACTACAGACACCTGCCTGGAAGACATATTTCCATTCAATGTTTTCAAACGCATGTGTGCACATACACACACTTACCAATGTTCACCTCTGTCCTTCAACTCCACAGGATTATTTATTATGACACGTGTTGCAGCTTCACAAACACACACACACACACACACACACACACACACATGTGGTCAGATTGCCATTAGTCATTTGTACAGCTGCATGATGCGTGATGTGAACCCACAGGGAGTAATGATGGGGCCCTTTCCACCTGAAATCTCCATATTCCACTTAACTGTACTCCCCCAGCCTCTTAAAAAAACAACTCCTTTGTTCATAATTTTAGCATTAGATTCACCTATTAAGTGAGTCTGCATATAAGTAAGTGTGTTGCTTTTTCCCAGTGGTGGGGTGACTTACATCGTGGAGGGAGAGACTTCTTCATATTGACATTGGATGGAGGGGGCAGATCATTAGAAGTAATTGGATCCTCCTCTGGGGACATCTTGGTATCCTCCTGCAATGTAAACATATGTATTAATAGCTTCAGTGATTGTGACTATTTCTCATTATCACACGCACACACACAAATGCACACACACACACATTACCTGAGTATTGTTTCCTTCAACATTGAGACACTGACGCTGTTCCTTTCTGCCACTGGATTGTCCTCCAATAAAATCAGCGGTAGGACTTGACTGTCTGTTGATCCAGTCATATGATAAACAGTTACATCAAAACCAGGCAAAATGTGTTAAAGAGTGTTAAAGATAAGTGTATTTAAATAACATTTTTAAAATCAGGATAATACCCTGTCCCAGTCTCACTCCTCATGCTGCTACTACAACCCCCCGAAGGTCCATTAACACATTAAACCTCTTTATCTGGGTCATTTCGCCTTCTTCACAAAACAAAATAGCAATTTACAGTCCTAAGCCCCCATCCCACCCACACCCACCACTATCCCTCAAGCATGCACACACACACACACACTCACACATGGGACACTAACCTCTTTCTGTCACTAAGACTTAATCAACAGTCGAGGAAAACATACAGAAAAAGGAATAACAACTACATCTAATGGCAACACAATAGGAAAGTGCTTGGAGGTCTTTAATGTCTCTTCTGCTTGATTCAGCTATAAAATACACAACAAATAAAAATAGCTCTGATGTGAGAGAACACGGTTTCTTTTTACATTCTGATACAAGATAATTTAAAATTTAAATGCTATACTGCGTGGTAGGCAACACCAGCGCGAATACATCACACGCAGATCCACAAACACAGCCAGAGCCTCGTTAGGCAAGCATCACAGTTTCAGACTCTCAGAGAATGAGACGGCTGCTGTATCAAAGCCTCATTGAACACATCATCCACTGCATAATAGAGTGTGTGTATTTGTCTCTGGCATGCTACAGTACGACTTCCTGGTTCCCCTCTGGTCCAGCGCTGTCACTGAGAAACACGAAGATGTTTGATGCCAACCAGCACTCAGACCCACATGACCTCCCCCGAGGGTTAACCTTACAGTCGGATGGGAACATAATCAAGGGACAATTCTTTAATTAAGCGGCCAGTACTGCCAGTCAGCTTCCTCGACAACCATTCAACTAAATGGGAGGGAGTTGGGGAAAAGATGCTGCTGTGTATGAGCAAAAGCTCTCATAGGCATACAGCACCTGGCCCATAAATAAAAGCAAAATGCATGCTGGGACTGGATGTTATTTACTAACATGACAAGCATCTGCTGCTCATGAGTGTATACATAACTGATTGGGGACCATAAATGAGCTGTAAAGCTCCATGGGCGTAGTCAACACAGGCTTCAGTCAGCTCTGGTGTTCAAAACTTCTCCTTAAAAGCTTCACATTAATATGAAGAGGACTGTACGCACAGCGATGCAGGAACGGAGCAATTTAACGACAAACAACAAAACTGACCCATTTAATTCAGATGCATTTGATTTTTCTGTTTCTGTTTCTAAAACTGTGTGATTATTCCAATACATGTAAATGTATTCTCAAAATGTTCCTCAGTACAGTAGTTGTACTGAGGAAGTATTAAGATATTTTACTTAAGTAAAAGTAGCAATCCAACAATTTAGAAATACTCATTCAAGTTCTACTCTGAGCAAAATGTACCAAGTATCCAAAGTATCCAAAGAAAAAGTACTCATTATACCTCATTACTGATGCATCAACATGTGAGCAGCATGTTGTGTTGTCATGTTGCAGTTGGTACAGGTAATATTAACTTTCTATATCTATTCTTTTATAATCTATATGTTAATACAATGATACATTATATGTCTCATATATTAAATATTTGATTACTTGATTAAACTAGTAGTAGCATTTCAATAATAAGTGCAATATTTTCCTCTGCATGGAAGCAGAGTAGAAGTATAATGTAGCATAAAATGTAAATATCTAAGTTACTGTCAGTGTAAGTACATGAAAGCTGTACTTACTGCATTAAATTTCATAGACCATTGTAGTGGTGAGATGTTCAGAAAAAACTGCTGTCTTAAAGTCTTAATCATCAACTGTCAAATATTGTTCAGCATGAAGCTCTAAATCAATATGTAGACAGATCCCTTTATATTACTGTGTCTGTGTATGCATACCTTCTATGATATTTCACTTCAGCCTTAAACAGATGAACATTAGTCTCTGTTTACCTCAACACTTTGGGATCTCTTGCCAAAACAACCCTAATATGCTGAGCCCAACTTAGGATCAGAGAAAACAGATGGCACCAGACTGATAGTTGTTGTGTCACAAACAGAAACAACCAGCTGCCAGCTTTTCCAGCAGGCTCTGAGCTCAGAGTAGTGAGGAATGAGATATGGGGTGGAGCACTGAGGACACAGACAATAGGTAGAAGACATGTTACCAACCTGGAAGCGAGTGTAGGTTGGCTGCCTGAGAAGGGAGGCGCAGAACAAGACTCCTTTTCTTTATGGCTAGTGTGCCCCCTCTGGGCCTGAGTGGAATAACAACAACTTCACATTCTTCCACTGCTCTTAAATCTACTCAAAATTCATTAATAATTCAAATAAAATCAAGAGCAGTAGTGTCTGTTGTGATTATGTTTTCAGATTATGTTTATTTTGACTAAATCACCTTAGTGACATCTTGTCTTACCATGATTTTAATCCATATCTTTCTATTAGTGACACGTCTCTGTGACTGTCTCTGACAGTAGGCGTTCCAGCTTCCTTCATCAAAACCATAGTTAAAGTAATCTGTGATGTCAGCACCTGAAAGCACACACAAACATAAAACGGCAATAAACAAGTGGGCATATAATTAGTGACTACCCAGTTGCAGTGAATTAGTTTATATTCAGAGGACACCATGGAGAAAATTGCCAATAATCTACGTGCAGACGAGGTAGAGCAGATCGTCCAATAATCAGACGATCGGCAGTTTGGCACCCGTCTCCCTCCAGTCTGCATGTTCAAGTGCCCTTGGGCAAGATAATGAAGCCCAAATTGCTCCTGAAGGCTGTGCCATCAGTGTGTGTGTGTGTGTGTATGTGTGTGTGTGTGTGTGTGAATGATTAGTTATTTTCTGATGAGCAGTTGGCACCTAGCATGGCAGCCTCTGCCATCAGTGTATGAATGTGTGGGAATGGGTGAATGTGAATGTAGTGTTAAGAACTTTGAGTGGTTGGAAGAGCAGAAAGGCGCCATTTACTGTTCGAAGACTACTTACCAGATTTCCTCCATGGCTTTTTATCTTTTGCCTTTGCCTTTGCCTTTGCCCTTGCCTTCGCCTTCGCCTTTGTCTTCGCCTTCTTCATTAGGTATCTTTGGATACGGTCCAGTGTATCCATGTCTGGTCTCTCTGTATTATCAACTGTAAAATATTTGACATGATTCAAGGTGGCTGGAAACACAGCTCAAGACACCTCACAATCGTGACAGGCGTATTAGCCAAGAACTTTAATGTAGAAGAGTATTATTTATTCATTTTTAATAAGGCCATGGGACATTTTTTTTAGCATAAAGACATCATTAAACTGAGCTGAAGTGCAGTAATGAAGCCGATGATGATGATGTTAGGAATATGCAAAAGTCCACTTTTTAAGGTCAAATATTCCCCGGGTTGTCTGAGCAGTCAACTTGCTGAGCTACATTGAAATTAGGCTGTACTATGAAGAGGCTAAAAGTATGATCCTTGGCTGGCCTTTTTAACAATATTTTTTAGGCTGAATGCCAATCAGTTTTTTGTTTAACAAATTTTTTTATTGTTTTTATTAACAAATAAAAAATATGATGAAATGTAAAGACCTTCCTGGTCTTTTTGTCTTTGTGCTTGTGTCGTCTCATCTTCTGAGCCATCACTTTCAGCGTCAATTATCAGATGCTCAGGTGTCTCCCTAGCACTGCAAGAAAACAAGGGGCACACACATTATCAACACAGTTATCACCGTCATGAAGACATTAACTTGAACATTGAGAAATACTCTGAGAATACGTCTGTATTGAGCGCTGACCTAAGTTTAAATGGCACCTCCGCATGCAAGACTAATATACCCCCCTCTCCCCCCCAAAAAAAGAAAAAAGAAAACATCTCAATGCTACATTTTGACAGAAGTGGGTTCCTGACAAACAATGCACATTCATGTTATGCCCAACAGGCAAACAAACACAATAAATGCCTGAAAAATTCAACATTATTTTCTCAGAAGATGGATAGTAAACAGTTACACTCTCATGCACAGAAATCATTGTATTCATCAGCACTGTCTTCATCATCTTGGACAGCTTTCAAATTACCTCATAAAATAAAAGAAACAAAATAAAATAATATCCACTTGCATTTCAAAATAGAGTTTATTGGGCAAGTGCTGTAACAAAAATATAGTACATAATAATGAGAACTGGAGAGTGTAGTGCAGCTATTTTTAGTTGAGTGCTTCACTTAAACTACTCTTGTCAAGACCAATCACAGGCTAAGTGCCCACTTTCACAGATTCTTTAGGGAATGATATTACTTTATTATAAAAGAAATATCAGTTCCACGGCCAGTTACCACATGGCACAAAGACAATAAATAAAAGCCATCTGAAAAGAGACACACCTTTATTTATAGAGACGGCTTATGTTCTGTTGGAAAAGACTGATCAAATTTAATTTTAGCTTTTCAAATACCAAATTATTGACTGCTCTACTTTTGTTCAGATTTTTAAGGTGAGTCATTCTAACCATCAGGCATCAGGGCTTTAAATGAACCAAAGACATTTGACTGTAATCCTCTGGATAGCTGACACATTCAATTTAAGTCACAAATGCAAAAAAAGAGGAATAAGCTCACACAAAAAAAACAACACTATTGTTGAAGCTTTGGTGCACGTTACCGTAACTTACTGTAATTGGCAGGTTATGCCACATTTACTTTGAGGCAAAGAGGCTGGAGAATTCAGACCGCAGATATTGTCATTGCTCCAGTTGTGTGATTGCTTACATCCACATTTCCCAGCTCACAAATAAACACTGCTTGCCTGGCAGCAGATTTAATGAGCATCAAAATACCTCTTAATGTTCCGCATGACTGGCTGCACATTTAAGGAGAGGTACACACGGTGCGGTCACACACGTATTGTGCAACTATAATGATCAATGTCATTATTGTACTGTGAATTATCATTACTGTAATGCAGTCAGTTCTAATTGGAAATGAACATGCAGTTCACTCCGAATTTATTCAACACTCACTGTCACTGCTGGCCTGTCTAACCTGTGTGTTTTGACCTTACCTTAGTTTAGAGTAAGAGAGGTATTGGAGAAATAAGCGTGAAAAGTGACATAACTGTTATATTAGTGAGCAAAAATAATGGTTGTAATCAAATGTAGTGATACACATGTAACATTACTTAAACAGGTATTCATATTACCAGTAAAAGCTAATAAATACAGTATGACAAACAGTATACACACCTTTGTGGGCTCTTAACAGTCTCTTTTAGCTCCTTTTCATATGTTTTCATGTCATAAATCACTGAAACACAAGCACAAACACACACAAGACAAACTTTAGAGGCCTATTTTGACACTTTGAATTCAGTATGTTGTGCTACAGTGCCGGCTATTAGCTGTGATTACTCTAGCTTAGCATAGTATTTGTGAGGAAAGATGAACAAATGCAGTAATATTCAGGGGTTGGTTAGTTTAAACTTACTTAAATATAATAGATCATCTTCATCTTCGGCCTCAGCTTTAGAATCCGACTCCGGTGAGGACATTTTAATATAAAAAAGTCGTTTCAAATAAAAAAAAAATACTTAAACCGTCGTGGTAAACCGAAATTTGGGATAATTAGCCTGACAGCTGAATACGTTTCTATGGAGATAATTAAGGGAAGTGACCATTTATGGAATAAACCCAGTCCTGTCATTGGTTTAGAACCCGTCTCGCGCTGGGTTAACCAACTGCAATTAACGGCTAACTTAACCGGTGATATCAACACGGCACGGTTGAGATCTATTTAACACTTTAAATAATTAATTTATTAATTTATTAATTTTCAACCTTTGAATTATCTTTGGAAATCACTACTTAAGGCTACTTAATAATATTAAATTCCGAAAATTCATCGATAACTCTTTAAATTAACACTCCAACCGCACTTTCTGACAGTTGCTCTCTGCTGCTTGTTGCCAGGACAACGAGTCAAGCTTGTGTGACGTTTTTATGCTGCGACGCACGGTTGCCACGTCACCTCTGAGAGACTCGTGTGTGTTTGTTTTGTTTTTTGCTACTTCATCTGACATTTCTCACGTGTGTTTGATGTTTTTGGTTGCATTTAGCTGACGCTGACAACCGGCAACATGTTGACGACGGAGGATTTCACACACTTTCCGCTCCAGATGTGGGAGAAGGTGCTGTCGAAGGTAAAGAAAGCTGTTGTTTTTATGGATGACAAGTGTGCCGAGGCTCTACACTGGAGTGGAGGTGCTGCCGCCTTATTGGAGGCAGGGGCCAAAAATCTAAAGGAGTTTTCAAGCTTCGAAGCCTGCGGGGCGAATGAACCGAAAGCGGTGTTTGTGGTGAGCACTTTGTTGAAGGGGAGAACTGTCGACATCATTAAAGACATCATATCCCTCAGTCACTTCCAGTACTGTGTCGTCGTCACCACCGTTGCTCACTCCGTGCACCTGCTCGCCAACAATGTCGCGACAGAAATGGAAGGGACACCCGTGTTTGAGCAGTTTGAAGAAAAGCTGTGCGAGTGGATGGGAAACATGAACTACACGGCTGAAGTCATGCATGCTCCTGTGGTGTTCGCCCCCGTGTCACAGCAGCTGCTCCTCACACCCATGTTTGCACACCTGTTTCCCTTGCTCTCACCTGATCTGGAGCTAATAAATGCAAAACGTCCAGAGAAGAAGAGATTTGGAAGCCTGGCTGATATAGATGTGCACTCTCTCCCCGTTGAACTGCAGCTTGAAATCAAATCCTTGGCGTCGGTGTTAAACTCAGTGTTTGAAGCTACAGGTACCAGGGAAGAGAGTTTTGCTGTGGGTCCCATGAGCCGCATCATCGCAGGGGAACTGGCCAATCACCCTCAAGCCAAAAACCGAAGAAAGACAGCTCCCAATAAGGCATCGATCATTTTCGTGGACCGGACAATGGATCTTACAGGTGAACTCTTCCCTCCTTTATGGGCCAGCATAGTGCAGGACCCAAATCACATCCCAATCATTACCTTGTTTGGTATTCCTTAGCGTAGTGTATAAAAACACACATATTGTAGTTGATATTTCATTATTACTACATACTGAATTGATATTTAAATTCATCATTTCTTGATCCTCAGGAGCCGTTGGTCACCATGGCGACAATCTGGCGGAGAAGATTCTGACTGTGCTAGAACCTTTACCTGGTCATGTGACAGACGTACAGGTGGACATGCTCGAGCTCACAAGTCTCCAGCGAACCCCTCACTCCAAGACCACCCTGGCCCCCGGCTGTCTCGCACAGACCCAGTGAGTGCATCTCTGATGATAGTTTTGATAGCTCGCTCATAGCAATATCCATTTTCTTGTTGTTTGGTGTTCTATGGACACACAGCTGTTACAGTATTATCACATGCTTGAGAGACTTGGCTTGAAATTACTTTTATTACTACTGATCATTCATTGCATGACTTGACACATTTTAGAAAGTAATCAGGAGTTATTATGTTGACAACTAATGTTCAAGGGCTGAATAGAGAAATTTGTAGTTTGTTCTACACCTAGACATGCTGTATCTTTGTCTATAGATCTCAACTAAAATACTTTCCAGTGTTAAGTCCAAGACCCAATATGTAATGTAACAGATGCTCAAAGGACAAAATTTAAGGTTATCTGTCTTGCAGCCCCATATTTTGCAAACATAAGCCAATTTTTTATTTCTTTTTTTGTGTGTGTGTGTGTGATTTTGATATCACATATACTGATGAGAGATTTTATTCCCTGCATAGAAATGTGTGATTTTTGTCCCTCTACTACTGCACCCATTAGTCGATTAAGCAATAAGTATATTATCAACAGAAACTTTATCTGCAACCATTTTGACAAGTGATTAATCATTTATTCAAGTAAGCAGAAATGCCAAATATTTTGTGGTTCCAACTTCTGAAATGTGACAAATTTCTGCTTAACTTATAGCAAATTGCATTCATTAGGCTTTTGGACTGTTGGCCATGCAAAGCAAGACATTAAAGACGTTACCCTGGACTTAATTGATAATGAAGATAGCTGTTAGTTTTAGCCTTACTCTCTACACCAGTAATAATTTCAGTCACAGTCACGCAGTGTTTTTCAGCATATTCATGAATCCTTCCATAGTTTTAGCTTGTATTTCAAAAGTGTATGTTTCAGTCTTGCACACAAAAAAAAACGCATTACCCAGAGAGAGAGCACAAGCTCATCAAATGTGGCGCTGTAGCGTCAGCTACAGGTAAGCATTCTGTCTGGCGAGTGACTTCTTGTGGCTGATTTTATATGTAGTGGAAAACGTGTACATCACTTGAGCAAAAGCATATTAGGTCCAGTGTTTCAACCTGACAGCCTGATGTGGCCTTTCTTTGTGGGGTTTGAGTGTTCTCATTCCTGTGTGTGCTCCAGTGTCTTCCCAAATATAGGTTAACTGGAGACTCTAAATTGCCTCTGGGTGTGAATGTGAGTGGAAACGGTTGTCTGGCTGTGTGTGTTGTGGTTAAAATGATGTCCAGAATGATGATTTACGGATGAGTATGGTAAATATTTTGTTACCCATCTCTCCATGGAATATTTATCCTATCCAAATGGAATTAATTGCTCACAGAATAGGTGGATGGGGTTTGATAGCATTTCATGTAATCGGAATCCGAGTATAAAAAAAAAATACTGTTATTATTTCACTCAGCGTCATACAGTTATTTTACCAACATTGCCACCAGATCCAAAATGGAACTGCCTGTTGGAACGACACCTACCACAGACTCACATTATACGTTTTTACATACCTTTCCCACCTGCCCAAACACACATATGTGCAAACACACCATCACCAGCCTAGAGCCAGCCCCACTGAGTGAGCTGAGTGGCACATGACCAGCACTAGGTGCCAGTTGCTCAGTGAAGCTTGCCTCTTGTCTTTGGCTGTGCAGATGCACGTGTTAGGCGCCTGCGGTGGGGCTGTTGTACATGGCAGGGATTAGTCCTACATCATGTGTTCCACTCCCGCTTTGACCCTTCATGTGGTTGCAGGAGGAAAAGGCTTTGACTGAGAAGAAGAGTTTTGTGGCTGGAGCTGTCATGCAGTATGTCTGACCGTATTCATGAACGGGGCTTACACATAGACTGAATGCAATGAGCTATGTGGGAGGTTTTGTTGTAATGGAACTAGTCTTAGATCTTTCTAGTCAGTGTTGTTTAGACAGGCTGTACTGTAGGAGATAATGCGAGCACACAGCAGGGGGCAGGTTGCACCGACCGTCGGATGCAGGGCTCAGATCTGGGGCAAACGTCAACCAGATACCAACAATACACCCACAAATGCATCACTGTAGTCACTATAGTTTTCAAATACCTTGGTGCAACCTGAGCAGACTGAAAATGTTTCATATCGTATGCTCGATGTCTTTCTATGAGAAAGGGTTAAGTTTATGACAACAGAGTACCCCAAGGTGGCTGTGCAGAGGATGACGTCTGAGCATCAATGTTTGCAATCCTTTCTCCTGATATTTTCATCAAATATGAGCCGCAGCCGAACATCTTTATCAACGTCTAATAGATGACCGATTCAGATATCGCACACATACAAGTTCCAGAAGGCGCTCGGACACAAACAGGCAGATGAAGAAGTGTAGCTGACAGTGATAAGT
Source organism: Argyrosomus regius (assembly GCA_946959425.1). Taxonomy (NCBI): domain Eukaryota; kingdom Metazoa; phylum Chordata; class Actinopteri; family Sciaenidae; genus Argyrosomus; species Argyrosomus regius. Next base: position 6,458,331 of record OX336888.1, read on the forward strand.
AATGCAGCGGAGGCTCTGTCTGTATGGAGTACGTGTCTGATCGGGGCCAGCAGGATCAGCAGGAGTGTTATTGCCTGCGCTATCTCTGAGCAGATGGCCCAGTTGAGCCTTATCACAGATGTTTAGGAGATTGAAGTGCTGCCGAGGCACAGCAAGAAAGAAGCCTAGAGTTCCCACTTTATTTAACTGCCTTCAAGTGTGCGGCTCACCATAGGCAGAGTTCATGTCAATCAGTCCAGTATGTACAGAACAGGGCTCTGCAAAATGCATGTTTTTAGACCTGTACTGCTATTAAACCTTAATCTCTCCGAAGTCTGCAAAAGCACACACTTCTAAAACTGATTGTTTTCTTTGCATGATGTGAACTGTGCAAAGCGCTAGACCCTACTGGCCCTGTGTGGTTTGATTGTCTATATAATAAGATCCCTCCTACTGTATGTTTATACACCTATGATTTGTTGAGCTATATTTAGCGCAAACCACAGCGTGTTTTGATTGGTTTTGTTGTGTAGACCGGCTGAAGCCTTTAAATATTAGGTGCGGACCTAATTTGGACCTTTTGTATGATATTTCCCTCAGTAATTCCAGGATATTTTTATAGATTACTGTGTCTTAAACATTCTGTGGGTGGTTGTTGATTCTAGCTCTCCTGGCAAGACCCCACACTTACTTTGCAATTACTGTCGTATTGTCTTTCATAACCTGGTGTGAATTTTCCTTATCCTGCAACCTGACTTTCACTTTGTGGTTCAAGTAGTTATGCCAGAGAGAAAGTATACTTTGTGTGGGTGTGTCCACTCACACACACACACACACACACACACACACACACACACACACACACGCACACACTCACACACACATTTCCTTTGCCTGTTCTGTTTTTTGTTACTCTGTCATTCTTGTATTATGGCATTCTTTTTCAGCCATTAAATAGTGCCAGGATGCACAGTTTGCTGTATATAGAAGGATGTTGAGTGAAAGTGGCAGTGGGTGTGCTGTTTAGTGTGCTGTTTAGTGTGTGTGTGTGTGTTTGTGGTCAGGTACCTTCCAGCCCAGTCTGTGTAATTTGCTGTGCTTGGCTGCACAGCCCTTGTGATCCGGAGTAGAACATATGAACCCCATTGGCAGAGGGCACCAAGTTTCCCTCAGTCTCAGACTGAACCCTGCACCTCCATCATCTGGCCGCCTTCGACCTTGATCCTGTGGTGGGAGTGTGTGCATGTGGGCAGACCCGAGTACGGGTGGCCAAGGTGCTATGGGCCTGCCTCGGGAGCTGCTGAGCTCGAGCCAGGCAGAGTAACCGACCGCACCCTGCCATGAGAAAACACTGCGAGGCTGCCATCTCCTCAAATCTGCCCAGCAGCTCCTGCATGCGTACCACCAGGATGGAAGGGAAAACACCTATTTCTGTCCCAGCTGGGAAATGTGAGCATGAATAAAAAAGCCATGCACGCTTATTTGAGCGCGGGCTGTATGGGAAAAGAAACAAAAAAAAAATATGGCAGAGATAGTGGAGTGTGGAGACGAGAGAGAAAATGACAGACAGCTGAGCGCAGCTAACCCTGTTTTTACCCCACCAAGAATAAAGGAGGGTTATGAAGACTGGCCACATTCATCCTATAGTGGTTCCTCACAGGGTAAAGATTGTTTTGCTGTTCTATACTTACATACTTATACTTGTCTTTCAAGCGATTTATAGACTAAACAACAAACTACACCACCATTGCTCACAGTTTAGCATGAGTTTCCATACAAGCTGAGTATGTTTAGAGGATTACAAGGTCCGTTTGACCACTGGTACACAGGATATTGATTCTGGCCAAAAAACAGACTCCTTATGTTGTATCTTGATAAAAACATTATTCGTGTAGTAACCGCCTTTCATGTTCCACTCTCACCATTGATCCTCTGTAGCTGATGATAAATGTGAGTATGTGGGATATGAATTGCAGTGCAGGATGTAGTCATACACAAAGAAAAGTGCTTTGTCTTCTCTAGAATAAAACTTTGCGTCGTAATCGAAGCCGTACCCAAGCGAGAACCAATCTGCGCTTGCAGTTTTCATTATTGCAACACAGACTGAAGATCAAACTAAAATAGTTTCATTTTAATATTTCCAAGCCTTGTCCGACCACTTAAAAGAACCGAACCAATTCTCCCTCTGAGCCATATCCGAGCAACACAGTTTGGCTGCTTTCATCTTTTATCACACTGATTTTATCAAGACTCCCCTAAAGGTCAACGATAACTTGGTTTGTTTGTAAAATTGAGTTCATATCTGTCGATTTTTTGGTAGTCATGTTTTGGAGATGCGAGGATTTAGCCATATCTTAGGATTCAGCGAGCTGACATGTCTCCTGGACCATTTCAGACGTGTCTCTGTTTCTTCTGCTGCTTAATTCTGTTTCCCTCTCCAGCAGGAGAAGGCATCTCATCCTGAAACCCACAATACATCAATCACATAGATTACTTTCACCTGAACAACTTGTACTCCGTGTTCCCATCACGACTGAGATAACAAAACCCATTCTGGCTCGTATGCCGTCTTCTACGTTAAACATTTGATTTTCGCTACAGAGCAGACTTTTTATTTGGAAAAGAGTGCACATGAATTTATTCAGTAAGAGGATAAAACACCCCCCAAAGATGGCACTTTACATCCTCCAGCCCCTCTTCTTCAAAGAGCCCCTGCTGCTGGCTTTCATTTGAAATGGTAAACTAGCCAAGAGACATGAGGGGAAGAAGAGACTCCCGCATCACCCCCTGTACGGATCCCCATCAGTCATCTCTGACCTGCTCCCAGAGAAGAAAGTTTCTGAATGAATTTTTACAGACGTTAATTGAAGTTTGTCCAACTTTTTACTATAAATATACAAAGTTCTACTGCACAAATGAAACATATACTTTTACCTCTAGTGTACATTAAAGGAAATGTCGTTGGTAATAACAGATTCTTTTCATTCAAAAACATGAATTGTAATCGCATTGAATGTATTTTGCTATTCTTTTGTAGCTATTAGAAGTATATGTGGAGTCATCACTGAATGAAACAGGCTAATGAGAGCTCCTTGTTCTTCTGCGGTGGTTTGTTTAATTTTTAGTGAGCATCTCCCCTCCTCTCCGTGCTTCCTGCGGAACTCCTCTCCCTCTTTTTTTTCTGTCCATAAATCCGCTGGGTCATCTGTCCCTCTTACCAGGACACGAAGACACTCAAGGCCGGGGTCTGGTTTTGGTCCATCTCTCTCCCTCTTTCTCGTCTACTCATGTACATGAGGGATGTTTACAGGAAACCGACAGTGTGTTTTACCCCATTAAAAACACTCCATAAATGAACTCGCAGAGGAACGGAGCTGACCTTGCACAATTCTATTAGGCTGGATCCGTTGCATGAAGACCTGTTGGGGAAGTACGCAGATCATCTGAATCATCTGCACTGGGAAACAGATCAGTCTGCTGAGTGTGAAGTTTCAATGCTCTTGATCGCAATAAGTATAGTTACATGAATATACACCGGAGAGTACTAAAGTTTGTGGATGTGACTTGTTGTACAGACGCTGTCAAACTCCAAGAAGTCAAAAATTTATGAGCTGTGATCAGTAGTATGGAGTTCAGCAGCTGTCTAAGTGGAGAACTGTTAAGTTAAAGGCAACCAGATTTGCTTTTCTCACTCGTGGTATGTAGCCATGCAGATCATTATGCTTTTATTTGCAGAGGTTTGAGATGTCTGCCACCACCGCAATACAGTTGACTTTAGTTTCATTTCATTTGAGGTGCTCGGAACATTTGAAACATGACTTTTAAGAAACTCAGCACCAATTTGCCTTTAAATAAACAACATAACAATTGTGGTTACTTCTATAAAATTCAGTTTTAATTGTCGTTGTCTTTCATCACTAGAGTTATTTCTTATGAAAGCTGTTGAAAGCATTTTCAGTGGATTACGCAGAGTGATGGGAAACTTCTGGAGAGAGGTGTTGTTGCTGAGTTTGTTAATGTTATTTTTCAACGCTTTGAGCGCCGCAAACACGATTTCATTCACCTCTGTCGTGTTGCAGCGACAGCAGAGATTTCAGGGACATAAAGGCTACAGGGCAAATAAAATAATGAGTCTAGGTCTTTTTTGTAAATTAGGTGAACTGACCCTTTCTGACCTCCTGACATTTCATCAATTATGTGTAATACAACTCACTTCTGAATCATATCATGCTTACTTAAATTTGTGGTAAATGCTTGTACGTGTGTGAGTGGGAGTCAGAGTAAAGAAATAAACACTGAAATACGTGTGCGCACGTACACACGCATGTTCGCCCCAGTGATGAGGGGCCCACAGGGTGGGGAGTAAATTTAAGAAATCCTGAGTCAGAACGGTTAGAGCCATTCTTTTCTGCTGCATCACACACTTCCAGGAATACTATCCCCCTCCTCACCCCCACTGCCGCTAATGACTTGGACATGGTCAGAGGTATTTCATCACTTTTAATGGGCACACACAGGTTAATTCTTCAGCGGTGTACACACGTCTTTCTTTCTTTAAGTTACAGTATTTGATGCTTAACTGCTTTTTAACGGTACGGCACTCATTACACATCTAGTGGAATTTAGTTTCGGGCACAAACACCCACACACTCCAAACACACCCACTCAGCCTGTCCAAGCAGTCCAGAGAGGACATCCACTGTGGTGTACACAAGTCAAGTGCAAGAGTGCCCCCTTCAGTCTGTGTCTGAGCATCCTTTCCAACAGACAGAGCCACACTGCACTTAACGCTCGCAGATGGCCGAGCACACGCGCCCCATGTACCCAGCCCCCCTGCCCTCCCTCTCCTCCATAGTAGAGTAGTTACTCAACAAGGTTCCTGGCTGGTTATGGAGCCTGTCTCACACCCTGCCAATATAAACCTAACCCCCCACCTCTCAGCCCAGCTCGTCTGACCAAATGGCCGAGGGAAAGCATCAGGGGGAGTTGGCCGACAGCAGGGGGGGGCAGGGGGAGGAGGAGGAGGAGAGCGGGGCCTTTTGGGCAAAGAGCCAAATTAGAACCATATTTCATCCCCACTCTACCGAGGCCTTGTGTCGTCCAAGAACACACACACACACACGGATGTACAGGGTTTGTGTGCAAACATATGCATGAACACAACACAAACCCACACATGGCTGCTCACATATGGCATGGTCAAGTCACAGTATTGGTATTTCAACCATGACAAGTATGTGGGTCTTCACAGTTTGCGTAATCGTAGCCGTACTAGTGTTTTTATGAAGAATCGAGTGTTTTCCAGAAAACGAACCACGTCACAACTCTTGACCAATAACTCCAATGCACTCCTCCATGTCTTAATCAAAACTTCAGCAGAAGTTTTTAATTTAATTTTTTTTTTATTATTATTGTTTTCCTATCAGTTTCTACATTAGACTTTTGCCCTGGGCTGAGTCGTGTTTGCCGGTCTTTGTGTCTGGTTCTAGTGTGAAGATGGCGGCTGTCCCAGTGTGAGCCCCTCTCCTCCCCATCTAGCCCCAGCCCAAGGTCTGGAACAGATTACATCTGATATTAAACACATGGCAGCAGTTAGAAAGGAGAAAAGGCGAGAGAAGAAAAAAGTACGAAGAGAGAAAAAAGAGAAAGAAAAGAAAAGAAAAACAGAGTGGATTTGTCAACGTTGCTCCCTCCTACCTTCCCTCTCTCCATCCTTTGTCTTGGTCTCACTTCAGATTCTGGTCATTCCTGAGAGGAACGGAGAAGATCCACTCATGACAGTTTAACTGTCAAAGGCACAGACAGATGTACGCTGTTGATGCCCTTTTATCCAGCCAGCAAAGTGTCAGTGCCTTTTTAACAGGGCAGTCTGAGGGGAGACCAATGGAGACAGAAATATAAAACATTTTCGTAGCTTCAATTCAGATATCGGAGCCCGTTTTAAAAAGAGAAAGTGTCACTCTGTGACACCCTCTGTGACACTCTTTTCGATTCTTTCATGGAAAGACTTGAAGTTGTTTCCACTGCTCGTGGCAGATGGTAATAGTCTTACACACATGCCTTGTCCTCAGTCTCCCATTAGAGATGTGGATCAGTGTGTTTTATTACCTCGCTGATAATGAGACAAGGGACCGAGATGGTATCAGGAGGAGTCTGTGTCTCCAGACTCTGTTGTTTTGCTACTGATGTAAGGACAGCACTGATCAGTCCAGATGAATGTTGGCATACGGACGTTTGAAGGGGGGATTGAGAACATTCCTGATGTTCCCTCCACTAATTTCAGCTTTTTCCTGTGAGGGGTCCCACAGGGGAGTCACCACTCCCCGACCGGCAGGCTCTCTATCGCTGAGATGAGCACTCAATCACGTCCATGTTGTGCTTTTGTGTTTCCTACATGTTCTGGAGCTAGCAGGAGCAGCTCGTTAGTACTACAGTGGGTTTTTTTCCTCCTTGTAACTAATTGTCCTACTTGGTTGTTTTACGTAACAGGTCACCTGCAGCACAGTCACTGTGGGAGGCCATGCTGACCAATAAACACAAAGAGGCGGTGATGGAGGTCCGTCGGCAGCTAGTGGAAACAGCCAGCAAGGAGAAGCTGCCAATCAAGATGAGCATGGGTGAGAAACAAGATGCCACAGATGGAGCAAAGTGCACATCTGGTTTCCCATGAAAATAAAAAAAAAACACACACACACACAAATTCACACCAAATCCAGAAAAAAATAATAAACATGAGCTTTCACATCAAGTAAAACCATCATGACTAAAGATCGATATTCTTAGAGAGAAGTGTGTGTGTTAGTGTTTTGGAACAGAACCATAGCGCCTCCTACTGAGATCCAACTTCTCTGCCTTCACGTGTATTTGCCCATGTGGCCACAGAGGAAATCTGAACCACATGTTGGCTCTATGACACACACTCACACACACACACACACACACACACACACACACACACACACATCTTTGCTCGCACACACGCTGCTTTTGAAAACTTTTGTTGTTTGTTAATGAAGCAAAGGGGGCTGAAGTGAGGGATAAAAATATGTGTAGGCACGCAAAAATAAAGTCATTACATGCACAAGTGTACAGTGCCCTCGTGCACGTTCACCTTTATGCTACCTCCCGACTCACACACACACACACACATACAGCTAATATGCATGTTAGCATCTGGCAGAATGGGGTTGGGGTTAAAAGGGAGGGGCAGCGTGGTCCCTCGGCTCCTATAATCTGTGAGGTAAAGAAGGTCTCGTCTCTCGTAACAAGCAGGTTGTAATACGTTGGAGGTCACAGACACACATATGCACACACACACACACACACACCCCACGCACTCTGCCAAGCATCTGCGTACACATAGTGGTTTCCTTTCACACATTTGTGCTAAACAGCAGCCCTTCTAATTCTGGATGTCTGCTGCTTTGTGGATTTATTTACACAAATGCACCAACAACAAGCTGCAGACATAGGAGGAACAAAGAGATCGGGAGTGACAGTACAAGACTGTGAAAGTAAAAGTATGAAGAAGGTGTAGTGTTAAAGCTGCTCCCTCTTGCTGACAGACAGCCTGTTGACTTAATGTCTTCCCTGAGAGACAGAATAAGAGAAAGGTGGGGAGAGAAGGGGGCACTGTCAAACTCCACACACACTGAATCTTTATACCGCACTGGCAGAGGACCAGAATCCACGAAGCCCCCTGAGCTCTCTAACGCACCCCCACATAGTTCCCATCCTGCCCACCAGCACCACCAGCAGTGTTCTCAATCCATCATGCTCTGCTCATATGAGACAAAGTTAAACCCGGTAACATAAAACGCATTAATGACTATCTGCTCCCTCAGTGCCCACTCACTCGCTAGGAGAGTAAAAAAAAATGTTTCCACTCGCACCCCAACGCATTCTCACTCTGTTTGGATTTATGCAGATCAGTGGATAAAATACTGTATCAGGCCACATACACGCTGACCCAACTTGGCTTCTTTTAATCTCAACAGGATAAGATCATCCAGAGAGAGACAGAGAAAATAATCCATTTCTCAGAGCCTGAGTATGACCCGTCAGGTTTCTCATAGCACAATGGGATGATGAAATTCCCTCGCTCTGTGTGTGTGTGTGTGTGTGTGTAGACGTGTATGTGGTCGTGCAGAGTCCGGTGTTTATCTTGGGTGTTTTCGGTCTTAGCAGGGAATTAGTTAGACAGCTTTGGTTTCATCGTTTGTAAACCTGAGTTTATCTGTCCATCTACGCGTGTGTATGTATGCATGCATATGTGTGCGTCACATGGTCGTACAGTTTGTGTATATCTTGTGTGCACTGATACTGCAGTGTAAATGAGATGTGTTGACAGGGCCTTATTTCCTGCAGTGCAGTTTGGGGTTTTTTTAACAGCAGAGAGGAGCGAGACCCGAGCAGACAATTGATTGCATTCATCATTTCGAGCAGCGAGATTCGGGCAATGAGTGTAATATCATTATACAGATAAGCATTTTACAGTATCATTGCTGCTTTTTTAATCTTAATTTAAATGAATATCACAATCCATTGGCAAAAAGGCTTCATCTAATAATTGATTTATGACTTTCATTTAGTTAATGAATATAATTGGAATTTATTAGGACAAAAGAAAAGAATATTTTGGGGCATAAAAGACTTTATCACAACTTACAAGCAAATGAAATGAAAACATAATATATCACAATGAACAGCCATTTATTTCAGTGGAAAACCGCAATATTTACAATAATAGTAATCTTATTATATGTGTCTTAGTTGGATCATGCCACTATAAAACAAAACAACAGTATAGATGGAAGAACGACTCCCTAATCTGACGTTCTTTGTGATATTTAATGTGCTGTCATGTGATTTTAAATTGTGTCACCAGCACATGCCTCATACACAAACATGATGTATGATTTTTAACCATACTGGCGCCGGGGATGTTTGTGTCTTTGGGTATGTTTGTCACCACTTTGGTCCAGACTGAAATATCTTGATTATTTGACCACCATGTAATTCTGTGCATGTGTTCCTGTCATGGTTCCCAGAGGATGAATCCTAATAACTTTGGTGATCCCCTAACTTTTCTTCTAGCACCACCCTGAGTTTTACATTTGTGATTTTGGCTGAAATGTGTCAACAACTATTGGATGGATTGCCAAGAGGTGTAGTACACATATTCACGTTCCCCTCAGGATGAATTGTATTAACTTTGGTTATCCCCAGATACCCAAATACCTACAAAACTAATGACATTCACACATTCATCCGCTGTACTTTCTTTCATGCTAATTTGCAGATGTTAGGCTGCTAAACATCGCACAATGTCAACATTGTATTCGCTTTCAGCATTGTGAGCATTTTAGTATGCGAACGCACAGCACAACTTTATAAAGTACAGCTTTATAGAGGCACTAGCATGGCTGCACTTTCTTGTTAAAGTACACAAAACAAAAACAGCATAAATACAAAAACATGTCCCGAATAAGATCAGATTTTATTTGTGATAAACAAAATTTAGTCCATTGACTGGAGACAAAGTACCGTTTTGAATTGCAAACTGCTGACGGATATTTTTTAACTGAAGAGGAACCACAGATAAAAACTTTTCTATGATGCAAACATTAAAGAAGGAATGTAGCGGTGGAGCTGCCCTGTTGTAGCCTGCGCTCACCACTCCTGTACAGTGAAGTCTTGAAAGGGGGCCCCAGTATGCATCCACAAATAAAAGATCCAGGACTTTCCTCCTCTTGGAGTGCATAAATAAAAATCTCTCAGCCTTCCTGTGTCCCCCATCCATGTAAAATTACTTATGAGGCTGTCCAGCTGCTGAGGCCGGCGACCACTCAGCTCTGAGCTGACATCAGACATCACTTAGCCTCTAAGTAACTCTGTGCACCTAGAATGCAAGTCATCTTCCAGTAACAGGATTAAATCATTGTTGGCCCCCTTTTTTTGCATTGTTCTGGACTTTGATCATTGCCCGAGCCTCAATTGCCACTTCTGCACATCAGGCTAAAATGGGTCGCAACTCAAACTGTTTATAGCATGAGACTGAAAATGTGATTTGTTTTATGGCTGGTCCTGCAATGAATGCAGCCAGACGAACATTAGAATGACCAAAAGGCTCAGGTTTCTTCTACCATCTTAGGTAATATCCAAAGAGCGACACAAATTGGAGTATTGTGCTGGAAACCTTTGGGCATAGAGCAGTGGTCAACAAAACAGACATGCTGACCAACTTGACCGCAGTTTAAACTGTTTTCAGGCGGTTTATCTTTCAAGGCAATGAAATGACATGAAAAACACAATAGGCCTACAATGGTTAATTTGCCCAATAAAAACTAATGATAAAGCTGACATGGGAAAGTCAATTCAAAGCACAAGTACAGTGTCATCTTACATGTGCAGTGTTATTTATTAGAGGCTGAAAACAAGAACCTTTCTAGCGCTGCTATTATTTCAGAAACAGCCCAGTTTGAAGCTGCAGCTCAGCTGACAGATCATCTCCGAGATTCATTTTGCATCTGGCAACAAGATGCTTGAGGAATCACAGAGCTGTTTTGAGGGAAGTTTAGTGGCATAGATAAGAGCTAAGGCTCAGCCAGCACTGTTTGATTGTGTAATGGAGAACAGGCTTTTGTGCGGCTTTCTTCTCTTAAGTACTTTTTTCCCTGTTTTTTCCAGTGTCTTACATTTTCTCACTAAGTCTCATATGATCTAGCCGAGCTGTAAAGTGCGATTATATTTGGCCTACAGTGTACCATTCTTTGGTTCCTTTGGTTGCCTATTCTCGGGTAAAAATTATGCTTGGCCCTGGCTTTGGACGTATTTCCTGGTTCTGTGCTGAATTATGGTTGGCACATCAACCTTGGTTATAGTGCCAGGATTTTATGGCTGGATATGTTCACAATAGAGCTTTTCAGGATTTTAAATATGTCTGGACTGCAGATTATTCAAAAAAAATTAACTTAATTTCAGCAATAAACTTAATTCCCTTTTGTACACACTTGCTCTGTAATGCCCGTACAGTAAATGCCACACAACACAAAACACTGTCTCTTTCAGTTCATCGTGGAAAGTATGTGTCCCAACAGGCGGACTTGCAGGAATCTATTTCGCTGTCAGGTTTACTTATCAACTGCCCTGAAATGAGTTTTTCTGACTTGCTTCCCTGGATGATTCCCTCCAATCGTCCGTCTGAAAATATTTCCATCCATCGATTTTGACATCCAGTTTAACAAAGTCAGAAAAAAAAGGGGTTGTCTTTACATTTGTTATGACTCCATATTGTATCTTGTATTAAATGGAGCTTTCTGCTCCATTTTTTATGCTGCCTGCCTGTTTCTCTTCTAGTCATGTGTTTGGCCCCGCTAAAGAAAACATTGGCCATGTAGTCCAACAGGAAATACTCCCACATCTGGTGCTGGTTCAGAACATCAACATGAAGAAGTAGGCTTTATGGGGAGTTAATGTGTGCCCCCTCTCTATCCCAGCCCCTGACACAGCCCCACGTACCTCCAGGCCACCCTGCGCACCCCCCTCCTAGCCTTTTACACCCTTTATGCTCTTCCTGTGTCTCCGTGAATCTTCGCGGGAGGGGATTGGGGGGCTGAGCCAGCGGGTCCTAAAATGTGTGACGAGTCTAGTCTCTCTGTTCTGCCTCAAAATATTCATAGAAAACTCTGATTTACACTTATTAGTCACACACAAGACGAGCTCTCAAGAGCTCTTATCAGTGTTCCTGCACCTCTGCTACATGTCGACATGTTGGAGAACACACACCTCCTCAGTGATGTTTAGGCACACTCTCATGACTCATGTAAACAGATCACTGAAAACTCTGACAGTAAATCTCCACCTGAAGCTTGCGCATATAAAGAATATTGCGTCCTGACTGGCACAGCCACACACACACGAACACACACGTTCTCCCGGCCTGTGGACTTTTTGCTCATTAAGATAATATTATGGTCTGTTTTGGTATAAATCCTTCCCCTCTGCCCTAAGCCGAGTGCATGATAGTTATTAAAAAGGTTGTTATGCTTGGAAAAAGGTTGTCTATTTATTCAGTTTCCACGCTCTGCTCTTCCCATCAGGAGAAATAACGTGTGTGTCCCATGCAACCTTATACATTTTTATTTGTTTGTGACATATGGCACACAAAAGACCATTAGACCACCAGTCAGAGTACAGTTGTGGACAGTGTACTGTATGATGTATGATATATGACGACCAATATTAATTGATGAATTTGCGATGGCTCCGAATCTCTCCCCAGATAATAACAGTATCTTCTTTCCTCCTCTCAGGCCGTGTGACCCCCGAGCAGCTGTGCTCCTACATGCAGCTGTTCCGGAGTAGTTGGGGGGCGCTAGAGAGCCACTGCGGGGTGCTCCAGCTGGGCCTGGCTACGGCCCAGACGCTCCGCCACCCCGGCCTGCCCCGTTGGGACGCCTGCCTGGCCTTCGAGAGGCTGCTGCTGCAGGTCCGTACTCATCTTACATTAACCTATTATCCATATGCGTTACAGGCGATGAAAAGTGAAATGTGTCCTTTCAGAATGTGGTAGCAGCTATGAGAGAACATCTGACAGAAACAATTTTGAGCCATTTAACAACGAAATAATATTTCAGTTGCAAGCAATTCTCTCTTTCTTAATATTGAGGAATGTGGGTCGAATAACTTTAAGATTGCACACATGCTTTTTTTATATTATATCGTCACAATGTTACATTGACAGAGTTGAGTAGAAAAACAGCACGTTCACTGCAATTTGTAATTAACTCGGTGATTATCCTTTCACATCTTTCCCTTCGGGTAAATATTTTATTACCGACGCTCAGCAGGTACGTGGGTGCTTGTGGTTTGCTAGATGGTGGCCAGAATGTTGTGTTAAACTGACAGAGACGGGGGAAAAAAAACGCAGATTCCTCTCCTCCATGAACAAGGTCAGTTGTGTTTGTAGGGAAAACATTTGGATCCAGTAAACACTGCAAAAACGCCAGATTTCCATCATGTTGTTTAGAGGGTTTTTAGTTCAGAGGAGGAAGAAGTTTAGTTTACAGGGGGCGGACAGAGGCGGATGCACACGTGTGTTTGACTGCGGAAAGGTCAGAGGGCAAGTCTGATGGAGATACAGCGACGGAGGGAAGAAGAGCAACAAGTCATCAGTTGTTCAAGTCAGCTTTTTAGCAGTCACATTTTGGGAAATTTCTAACCGAGCTGAACGGCGCCATATTGGGAAGCTTCCTCCTTCTCTTACCTTGCTATTTTCATTGAGTTTCTTTTATATTCCTGAAGCTGTAAAGCAAGCAGTAGGACAGCAGAGTATTTAGGAACTTATTAAACTAAATCACGGAAAAATAAAACAAGCTTGCAGCGGTGCCCCATGCCAAATTGGAATTTGAAAACAACCTCATAAACCTTGGTCCTCAGCTGGGGCCATCGCTGCTTTATTAAATAAGGGAAGAAGACTTTAGGGCTTATAGTTCCAGTATCCATTTGCTTCATGACTTCACTTTGATCCGCTCCCCCATGGTTGTCTGCTATACCTGGATAGTTCAAAGTATGACTTTCTCACCACTCTTTTTCTTTTTTTTCTTTTAGTTTCAGTCTCATAACTACCAGCCGTTTAGGTGACTGTGTCCACAGGTGAAGCCGGGCCTCGTTAAACTGATGATGACTATGTTAATAACAGGCTGTTGTTGTTTTTAGCATCATGATTATATATATATATATATATATATATATATATATATATATATATATATATATATATATATATAGAACTAGACCCAGGTTCAAAGTTACATTCTTCAAGAATCAAATCTCACAATCAAGCCTTGAGCATGATGTGAGAGTCGGCGTTTGCAATCAAAACGGGCCTCAGTTTTATTGAGGTATTAAGGGAAATGAGTTGTGTGTCCTCTGTGCCCCCTCTGTTTATTTAATTTCCATGTGAGGTTTTTTTGCTTTGGCTCGACATGGACAGAGAGCAGTTAATTACATTACAAAATGGCGGGGTGAAATGCCTTTCGGCTCTGCCTGGCGGTCGGGCTGTGTTTGCTCTCCCTGAGTGTGTGAGGGCTGCTGTGGGTTCGACTGGGCAGAGCTGGACACTCCATCGCTGGTGGACAGTGCGAGTTCATTCAGGCCAACTCCTCCGTCTGTGCACTGAAGCCTTAGAGTGGGCAGTAGCCATTCTGAGGCAAAGGGCCATTGAGTTCAGGGCCTAGCCTAGTTCATGCCTTTCCCAACAGTTACGCACACACTTCTTCTATATAAAATACTGTGTAATAGCTACTTTGCGACCTCCTGGACAACTTTTCCTAAGCAGCAGCGTAGTGTTTTGCTCATGAGGTAATGCTTAAATATGCTGCTTCAGAACGAAACTCTGCTTTTGCAGATGTTTCTTTTTCTTTTTCTTTTTCTAGTCTTTACTTGAAAGGCAATATACCTGTGAGGGCTTGCACCCGGGAGGTTAATAAGATTGGGACACAGATGTGGTTATGTAGGTTGACATATTAGTTGGACTTTGATATAAATGTGGTTAGTGCAATACTTAAAGTTTACACTGCCTTTACGGAGACTGCTAGATTTATTACCTCCCCAATATAGTGCTTATATTTGTGTGAGATGGCCAGATATCTTCTTGGCTGGCACTGCCACCCAGGGCCTGCACCTATACCTCCCCTCCCTTACGGCCCTGGGCCCTGGCTGTCTGGCATGTAATTGGGTTTTTTGGCCTGAATGGCTCATATTGAGCAGGCTTGGTCCAGCTCCAGCCCGCAGTTACAGAATGTGTATGCTAGACGTGTTTCACTGCTGGACAGGGGTGGTGCGGCCAAGGCAAAACTCAACAGACTCACTCTTTCACCACTTCCCAGAACATCACAGGCACACTACCTTCCCATCAACGACCCAGCCAGAGCCTCTACCTCACCAAACTAAACATGTACACTACTACTGTACGACCCTCCCAGAGAGGGCTGACTTGAGACAAGCTGCAGCTACATTTTTTTTAATGTAATGTAATGACAGACTTTTTAAAGCTAGTATTGTTATTGAGTTTGCTTCGTGGCCTACTGCTGATTAGTCTGTCACATCACTGGACATGTTAGTGATGACAGCAGTGCAGTAGAGAGGAGCTAACCTCTCTCACCCCGGCCTGTTGCTTTACTCTGCTGGGATTACCAGGGCATGCCTCTGCAAACATTCCAGCTCAGAGTTATTACTGGTCACAGCGCTGCTCAGACAGAAAGCTGCACTAGGCTGCGTGTCCCGTCCTCGTATGTGTCACTCAGACTGCTTATCTCTGCTCTGTCTCTGCTGTATGTTTGTGTTTTAGTCTGAAATCCTGCTAAAATGACGTGACATAAATTTACAGAAGTGCAACTCCAGAGTTGAAAAAAGATTATATATACAATGAAAATTGGTCTTTTGCCCTCATTAGTTAACTTCAGACAAGATAAAAAGGTTTGAGTTATTCTGGAAATCTACTGGAATATAAAAAGAGTTCACCAGGATAAACAATTAGAGTCTTCACAGGTCCACTTGTTTCTTATTAAAGAAGAGGCAACAACAAATCTGAGACAGCTGTATCCAAATGACTAATCAGGTTGGCTGTATTGTCACAGCTCTTGCGTCTGGGTGTGAATATCAAAACCTGACTGCTAATAGAGTTTTGAGGGTGATATTAATATCAAAGTTTTGTGATGTGATAGGAATATATCAGCCAATAGAGTTTTTTTTTTCTCATCACACAGGAGAGAAGTGTATTTTTTGACACAAATCAGAGGGCGACAACTGTCAAGTTCAGAAAAAAATCACATCTAATGCTACTGCTTTCAACTGCAGCTGCTCATTAATAGGTGGAACATCATGCTGACGGTTGAACAGATATTGATTCAGGCCTAATTATCTCCAGATCTACTCAGATGGGGTCTGACTATCTTTGGATTCCTTTTGGATCTGTCTCTGTTTTGTTTTTTTTGGAAAAGTAATAGAGGCACAGGTTTGGGTTCATTTTGAATCAAGTCCAACTCTGTGAAGTTTATGCTGGCTGTGTCATATGTAATTCTTCAACATGAGTCCTTAGTCTTTTTTGTGTGTCCATGTCTGTTGTTTTCTGTGAGTATATAGCCAGGTTGGAGCCTGGTGACCCACATACTCCATTAACCCCCCTAGTACAGTGTCAGTGTGTGCATGACCCTTCACCTCTATCCCTTGACCTCTCCGGGACATACACTGACCTGTAGAAGCTTAAACCTTTGGGTCTGCAGTATGTCGGTGACCTGACAATAAAATCTGTGTCATCTTCCTGTTATGTAAAGCCATAAGAATGCACACCAATCCCCAGAATACTTAACATGCAGTTATATATGTAACATCTGGATTCTATCATTTTCTTACGGCGACAGAAGGAAAAATCTTGATATTGGTCCCAAGAAAGTTTCATTTTATCTGAGCTGCATGCCACAGACAGGGGGCTTTAAGCCTGTAATTGGCCTTCCCCCAGGGTATGGAGCCTGTCCCCACATCCCAGACATTCCCCTTATACCCCATCTCTGCTGTGTCCCTGTTGCCCCCACTGGGGGTGGCTTTGCTGTGTTTTACCAGAGATTGTAACAAAGGGGTGTGAATGACTCCGGGGCACTGCCCTGAGATGTCCGGCACTGACCTTCCCCAGTTCCCTACTGTTTAACAGCCTCACATCTGGACTGACCTGGACTGACCGTCTCCCCATCCATCCACTTTCAGTAACACGTTCTCCCTCATCCCAGCCTCTGCGTATCCTGTCTCAACCCCTACAACCCTGGAGCAACACAAATCCGCTCACAGAATGAGCCACAGGAGGTTGAGGATCAACTCCTGTCTGTTTCTTGACAAAGACTCCTTGGCTCTCTCCTATCGCCTTCTGTTCGTCATTTTCCCCCCAAAACCACACTTCATCATGCACCTCCCTTTAAATATGTCATGTTTACTGTATATCTCTGTAACATACACACACGTGTACAGCATGAACTTCTGTGCTCTGCTAATGTCCACTGTATTTTGGAAGCATAACAAGCCTTCTAAAACTGGAACAAAGTTGGGTTTATCAGAAGATTGAGTTATTTACCTATCTCTTCCTTCCTGTGTTTAGCTGGAGAGGATTACAGTGGAAGAGAAGAGCAGTGATGGAGTTCTTTCCTGGGAAGACCCAGGAATAGCCCCCCACCTCCGTCAGCGCTAGTACCCTGAGACGGCTGTGTTTACATTGTTCTGCACAGCTCAAGCCTAATGTACTATCTGTTTAATAGGCAGAGAGAGGCCTGTTTATAGAGAGGGACCTTTTTAACAGAGGTGATGGGCTGGTAGGCCAGAGGGCAGGACCAACTCATCTCACTTCCTGTTATCATTACCTCTCTTCTCTCAGACAGATAGGTGCTTGGCTTCGCTCTGCTTTCTGCATTACTTATCCCCGACGGCCTCGCCATCCTTCTGGCTATGATTGTGCTCAAACTGTCGAGGAACACGAGACGGCTCCATCAGGTCGCCTCATATTAAAACCTCAGTGGGTCCACTTCTCAGCTCAATAGTAATTTGCATGTGCTGCATTTTAAATGTTCCACTAAGCATCTTTATACCAAATCTATATCTCAGCCCATTGAACTGAAACTTTATAGGAATTGCTTTGGTGTTAATAGCTGTGGAAATATAGAGCCACAGCTCTGTGAATGTTAAACCTGAGGGAGTAAGACAGGCTCATAAGGGTTTAATACACTAAACATTTTCTCTTTTACTTAAAGCGGCCTTTTTCTTCTAGCGTTGTTCTGTATCTAGCCAGAGTTGCATTCGTTGCATGTGTGCATCTGCGGATATTTTTTGTACTGGTTTCTATTGTTTACTGCGGCTCTTTAACTGTGGAGTCAAAACCCTTCACGTCAGGAGGATTTTTCATGTGGCCTGGAGTGTTTTTTTCCACACGAATGTGTTTAAACTGAATGTTTTTCACAGCCTCTGCCAGGAGTTTTTCTCACACTTGCTCAGAAGAAAACTTGTAGAATGAAACGGTTGATCTTTCTTGGAGATCGTCCATGCCACTCACACCACTCACACCACTCTTTTGACAATTCAGAACTCTGTTGTACTGAGCTGCATTGTCATCTTGTACTGTTTGGGTGAGGTGGTCTAGGGAACATGATCAGAGGGGGGCTCTTAGAGCTCCCACTAACACTCTCCATCCCTGGTGAATCAGGTCAGTGTGGTCTGCTGACTTGGCCTCTTGGCGTCAGACTTCATGAGCATGCTCCAATAAGACACCACAGACTGGGGAAAATCCCACAATGCCCAGCATTCACCCTTGGATTGTTAATAAAGAAGGTCGTAGAAAAAGCTGACCATTCGGGAAGATGGCGGGGGTTGCAAGAGACCCAACAATGACCCAGTGTCCCAGACGGAGCTGACCAAAGAACCACCTCATACCTTTATGTTCCTCTGACTGGCATACGACCCCTTCATTTTAACGTGTCACCGCTCATTGTTTAGATTCCATTTTTTTCCATGATGAACTGCATCTGAAACTATAGCCAGATGTGCTTGCAAGTAAGTGTGTGTGCGGCCATGTGTGCACGCATGCATTCATGCATGTGCATCCTTTAATGTGCTTATTCTGGTAACAGTGTCTAAACTTCCTGTTGTCACAAACAAGGCTCTCTGTTCCCCGCAGAAAAGCTCCACCTCAGGACAGATTAACTATCAGGTCATTTGTCACTACCTGCTGAGCACAGGCCAGGGAAGGGTCACGGCCCACAGCACGTGTCTTTGTGTCTGTATGTCTGATCTGAAATGAAGACGGAGAAACATTCCAGGACCTTTGGATGTCTTCTTTAGATACTGAATGACCCCTTAGAGCCAGATTACAGATTTTTTAGCCAGATTGAAGATTTCATTGTGATTGATCAGTTAAGGGTTAAACAGATGAGAAACTCTGCTGCTAGCCCTCGCAGAATTACCATGTTTTTAGCACTGCAGACAGACAAATGACAGTCCAGCTTCTCTATGCTTGGTTGGCTGATGATGAATGCGCATCCTTGTGAGCCAGTGGACAGTAATCTCTCAGAACTTGCCTGGCCAGTTTTCTGCTGACCTATATGGTTTGGGGCACAGTAGATTAGTAGTGCCCCCTACTGCCAAGGATGGGCCAAGACTTGCATTCTGTAAACAGAGATGACTGGGATAAGGTGGGGGAAGTAGGAGTGACCCCCCTCAGGTCGTGGAGCAAAGGTGGGACAAGGACTCCTCTTTGCTATAACGTGTAATTGTACCCATCTGAAACCCCAGTCCACACCTCCTTCTCTGCTCTACCCCCTCCCCTCTGTTCACTCATGCCCACCCTACAGACCACCTTGTCGCCCCAGGGATTCGACCAGTCACCCAAAGGGAACAAGGCTGACCGATCACTATGGCAACTAAGCATTGAGGGTCAAAGCAGGTCAATCAGAGACAGACTCTTGCCACCCTTGTTCTGTCATTAATTACCCATAGTTCCCCGGGGCAGCGCTCCATGTGTAACCACATAGCTCAACAGGCTTGATCTAAGTGGTTTGAGTGTATGATCAGGTGGAGCGCACCATTTGTTTCATATGTGTATCTATGACATGGTCAGTGTGGTCTATATCAGCAGTTAAGTGAGTGTGCCACCTCTGACAGCGCGTGTCAAATTGATATGTCATGTTGGCAATAATAACTCAGATCTTTCCTACGACCTGTGGGGGTGTTATAAAGACCTTTGACTCTAAAGCAGTTATTTGATTAAATGTTTGAAAAGTTCATGGCAGAGCAATCTAAGACGAGCCGTGCAGCATCTCAGTGTTTGATCCGAGCAGCCAGAGCGTACAGACCTCAGTCTGCTCTAACTTTAAACGTGTCGATGTTTATAGGTCGTGACAACATTAGCTGTGTCTGGTTTTGAGCTCAGTTTTCAACTTGAGCTGGTATTTGCATTTGTTAGGAGCTATGTGGATGAAAAAAAAATGCATACTGCTTTCCTTCTTCTTCTTCTTCTTTTTTTTTTCTGTGTTTGGCAAGGTAGCGTTTTGTTGTTCTTGGAATCATCTTGTATGAACTAGAAATGAAAGTCATCTGTTGAGGGATTTTTGGAGAGCGCACCACTTCACTCTCCTCTTAACGTGATTGACATCAGGGCGCAGAGAATAGGGAGATGCCCCCGAGGCTCTCTGCTGGGGTCTGGAGATAGTTAAGTGTCCTTCTGTCATCTTCTCATTCCACATCATTCTCTGTCTCTTTCCCTTATTGCCTAAGTCTCCTAGCCTAACCCTTTTATGTTTCATTATTAATATGATTGGTTTTGGGCTGATTCGTTGAAACGTGTCTCATTATATCTGCATATTCTTTATTAGGGGCAGAAGGGTGTATCTGGTACAGCAGTGTGAATGACTGTAGCCACATGCTTGAAACATCCTGAAAGAGACCGAAACCAGAGCGGCCGATGCGAACATGTACACATCGACAAAATATTTGTAAATGGATTTAGAAATGCCTCAGAACAGATGCCAAATAACTGGATGTGTTTAGTGCAATTATGACAAATAGAGAACGATTGCCCACATGTTTGCAAGATACAGCACACCGAAAGAAGCATTCTCAATGAGCTGCATATGACATATATACGTAGAACGTGTTGAAATAACTCAAACATATGGGCTAGTACAAGAGCGAATTTCGATAGGCCTCCAGAGTTTTGTTGAAAAGTTTCCACTGCCTGCCTGCCTGTCATGGTGTGTACCAGCTGAAGCCAAAACTAAGCTGTTCCAGCCTTCCACGCTGCATTTTTATCCAATAGGAAAACTCGATTTGAAAACATGTGAGGGAAAACCTCACTAATTCCTGTGTTTTCCCGCTCTAGCTTTCATCTAGAGCGAACTCACATGCCCCACTTTTCTTCTTCTATTGTTCTAAGCTTGGTGTACTCGGAGACACATGTGGGCCTGTTTGTCCCTCTGTTGTTTTCATGGAAATGGGAAAAGGAATGAAAGTAACCCAAAACGAGCACCGACGCTGAACCGCTAATTATGAGCGTGAGGAGGGATGGAAGGGGCTGGTGGTGGTGGTGGTGGAGGAGGAGGAGGAGGAGAAGGAGGAGACTGGTTTCTCATACGCCCGCCATGTGCCCCTTCCACCCCCTCCTCTCCATCTCCTGCTCCTTAGCGCTCCATCTTCTCCACCCCACTGTTTTTTTTTCTTCTGTTCTGAGTTATTTAAGATGCTGTGTGTTCTTCTCTTTCATGTTTGTAGCTGTGACGTTTCTGTGTTCTGAGCGCTGTGTGTCTAAACATCACAGCGGAGTTATCTGCTCTTCTCCTCTCATAACATCAGGCACGGGGGAGGTCGTCATCGACGGTGACAAGGTTTATGGCTCTTTACATGCTTTGTATTGTGCGTTTGAGAGGCGTAATAAATTATGATTTAATAAATGTGTGTTCACGTTTGGTGGTCATGTTTGTGTTCACATCATAAGCTTTCAAGTAATTTTCAGATGCTTATTGTGGTTATTAGGAGTTCGTTGTAGAGAAAAAATGAATCAGATTGCACATTAAACGCACACTGAACATCTGGTTGTGAGGATCACAAGTTCAGATGTCCTCAGTCACACTGCACCAACCACTGCTCCACATCCTGTCTCAAGCATAACAATACAGAGGTTAAACTGCAGAATCAAATTTTTATTTTTGCAAGTTTGCTTTACTGCAGATTGCACTTGGCTGACTCTGTTACTTTTTCGTTTCTTTATAGAAAACAAAAAACTTTGTTTTGTTCAACTATATCAGCACATGTTACACCATGAAACAATTTTGTACACAACTGATTATAATAAGCCCCAAATCCTTAAGCCAGAATGTTATGAAGTACAGAAGGCCTGCAACAAATCTTACATTTATGAAGCTCATCATATTCAGTTTGTGTTGAGAGGCGCTGACTCAGCTCTCTGGTCATTTTGAAGGCTGCAGCGCGCGAAGATGTCAGACTGCATTAAATTACAGTGAAGGCTGTTTGCAATGTGTTTGTCCACTATCATTAATGTCAGCGAAGGTGGCCAAACTGTTACAAACGCCTACTTTCAGAGTAGAGACTTTTGCTCATTATGCCAAATCATTCTCAGTTGACTTTTCTAATAGCCAGTAAATCATATAAATTTTAATAATTACAATACCATCAGAGTTTCTTTAAACTGACAACATCAATCAACCATCCAACTACTGAAAGCATTGCACAAATGTTGTATTGTTTAGAATCTTTTTTTTTTTTTTTCAATTCACCAAAAACTAAAAGTAAACCACAGACTTTAATACCACACAGCATCAAAAGTAAGCACTCAGTGCTGAAATACTGTATAGCCCTTGTGGTTGTTAGACTATTATACATGATATCATTCAATCATTATTACTCATGCGTCTGTTGGTACAGTGGTTAGCACTGTCACCTCACAGCAAGAAGGCTCCTGGTTCAAACCTCGGCTGGGGCTTTTCTGCTGTGTCTGCGTGGGTTCTCTCCAGCTTCCTCTGACAGTCCAAAGACATGCACTGAATGGGTTAATTGGTGACGTTAAATTGGCCGTAGGTGTGAATGTGAGTGTGAATGTTTGTCTCTGTGTGCCCTGTGATGAACTGGCGACTTGTTCAGGTTGTACCCCGCCTTTCGCCCTAAGTCAGCTTGGGATAGGCTCCAGCCCCACCGTGATGATGACAAGCGCTTACAGATAATGGATGGATATGGATTGATCTCATCTTTTTTTTTTTTTTAAGCAATCCATTAATTTTTTGGTTGGTAAAACGTAATAAATGAGATGTGAAATCCCAATCATAATTACCCAAAGTCTTCTTTTGTCCAACCAATAGCCCAAACATCAAAAATTATTCAGTTTACTTCCATTTGAGAAGCTGGAACCATAAAACATTATAACGTTCAGCATGAAAAATGAAGTTCTCCAAACAGTCGCTGACTCATTTTATCATAATTGAAATCGACTATTTAATTAATCAGCTAATCATTTAGTACAAATTCTATACTGTTGGTTTAAGTTTTTACAGTGCATCATATTTTGTAAGTTCTTTATGTTTTGTACTGTAAGATCTTAATTTGTAAAGGAACTAGTAAGTATGGCTGTCAGATAAATGTAATGGAGTAAAAAGTGCAATATTTCCCTCTGAAATATAGCAGAGTGGAAGAATAAGGTGTTTTGAAATGGAAATACTTATACAGGCGTATGTTACTGCTGCACTAAAATCACCTTGTCGCACCGTAGCTTGTTTATTTCCCTTTTTTGTTAGTCGCTTTGGATAAAAGCATCAGCTAAAAGACCAAATGTAAATGTAAGTAAAGTACAAGTACGTCAAAATTATATTTAAATACAGTACTTGAGTAAGTATGCTTATTACTTTCCGTCACTGCTGTCAGTGTGAGACTGCTACAGTCAATTGTATGGTGGGAAAATTAAGTCCTAAACAACCAGTGGCCAAGGTGAAGCTAAAAAAGAAATGGGTAATATTAAGCTAAGTGGTATACTTCGGATACTTGAGCACTTAGGCCATCAAGCACACGGTGACGTTGTAATTCTCATGGTCTTAGTGGTGTTTGGAGAAGCAGCGCCTCTTTGCCAGTGTGATGTGTTTAGTCCTTGTTTAGCAGCTAGGCTCTGCGCTGCATCACAGGGTAGACAAACAGACAGACAAGGCATTAGTGATGTGTTTACCATCTGTTCAGGAAGGGACAGACATGATGGGAGAGGATGAGGAAGAGAGACATTTTCACGGTGTACGAAGGCAAGGGTGGGGGCCGTCTGAGGATTTACTGCCAGACATCAACCATTATTTATCAGAGAGGCCAGTCAAACAGTGGTGTACACGCTGTGGCACACTGTCATCCTTAACTTGGAAGACAGGCCAGGGGTTGTCAGTGTCTTCTTTATAATACAAGAGCCACCTGGGATATGGACCCCAAAGGTGACAGGGGAATAATCACAGCTGCCAACATTTAGACACCACCTCCTGACCGAAAATATAACACCCAGAATTTTCCCTTCACACATTAGGCGCAGTCTTGGAGCCATTATCCATGCAAACAGTCGAGAAAGTGCGAGAAATGTCTGGCCGTTGAGAGGGATAATGTGAGGGGGGAACACAGTTTGTGACCCATGAATTCTGGGATGTGATAGAGACCTACAGTAGGGGAGGTAAATAAGGTAAGGACTGTAGCAGGGATGGAATAAGGTAGTGAAACTGAGTTTACTCTAGCTTGAGTGTGGTGTTCTCCTTCTCCAACACTATCTCACCCCCCCCCCAATCTCGCGAAAAACCTCAGTGGAGCTGTTACTCGATTTGATATGTTTTCGTACTTGTGAGTTCTAGCAGTTTTGATTTTGTGAAAGATGTAAGTTATGATAGTATTGGGTATTTTTTTTTATTACGTCAGAAGAATTTAAGAGTCTGTGTGATTTGGCCAGAGCAGAGTTGTTTTTTTCACAAGCAAGGCAATGAGAGCAAGAGAGAGGGGTACACTGGGGAATGGGTGAAGAAATCTGGGAAAAAAGGGAGAAAATAATAGAGAGAATTATGTATTTAGTCCGAGACAAAGTCAATAAAAAAAACTAAAAAATAGGGGTGTTGGGTTATATTAATGGTTTGAGTTTGTCTCGTTGCCCCTCCTGGTCGTGTTTTTAGCTGAGCTGTGAGCTTAACGCTCTGGGAATGTTTGTGCAGTAGAAACCCTGGGTGATTTTATTTGTATTGTTCGATTTCAGCCTGTGTGTCGAACCAGTGTCAGCAGACCAGGACTGTGTTTTGTTTTCACACACACACACACATAAAGAGAAATCAGCCATCCACTCATCACTCCGTCTGTCTCCATCCTGACCCCAAATCGTAACTCCACCCCCCTCTCTGTCCTGTCCTTGTTTGCATCTATTGGTCTTTGCTCCGTTCATGAAGTCTGTGTTGATGCTCAAATGAATTGCCATACAGAGTGCCTGATTCTGATATTCAAAGTGTATTAACAGATGGAATTCATGCAGGGCGATGGGTGTTAGTGCGCAGACATGTAGTCTGCAGAAGGATCGCTGTACGTCTGTGCTCTCTTTCATTCTAGCCTGTGTGTTGTGTTCAGCCCTCCCCATGACACTTCAGTAAACACAAGCATAACACATATACCTCCTGTTGCCTGTATGTCTGTGTGTGTGTGTGTGTGTGTGTGTGTGTGTGTGTGTGTGTGTGTGTGTGTGTGTGTGTGTTTGTGCTCCAGTCAGACTGGGTTCTTAGTGTTTCGTTGGGGACCAGCGTGCTTCCATGCAACCTGTGTTAACAGTGGCACGTTAGTATGTAAGTATGTGACAGAGGACTGCAGTGTGTGCACACTGCCACCCTGTCTCACGTCTTAGATTACTCACAGAAAGAGCGTTTTCTTCACGGCCCACTGCTCTGATACACTGCGGGACGAGTCACTGTGTTAGAATAATACATTTAATCTTGCTGCAAGCTCTCTGTGAGCTTTTTTAAATGAAACCGTTGAAAAGGTTCAGATCTCATCTGTGACGAATAAAACTGGGAGAGGGAGAATTGTTATTATCTCCTCTGAACTTTTATTTTGAAATTTTCCTCCCCCTGCCACAACTACCCCTTACTGTGACTACCCATATTTCCTAATTCTATTTTCTGTCTCTTTTTTGTGTGAAGAAAGGGTTTCCAGTAAAACACGGATGGCAGAATATGTCTGCAACTGTTTATGGCACAGCCTTTAACCAATGATGCCTTTATTTCATTGTGTACGTGCATTTATATGTGTGTGTGTGTGTGTGCATGCTACAAGTCCACGTTTAATCCTTTTTGTGTGTCCGTTAGACAGACAGTAAATAATTGTCTTGATTATAATTAACTGGTAAACAGAGCATTGGTCTGAGTCACCTCATACGTGCGCCCATCAGGGAGCGTCGCGTGATCTAGCACACTTCTACCGTCACTGCAAGCGATAAGATCACTCACTGGCAGTCTTACTACATTTCCTTCCCATCATCCCAAACTTTATTCCCATCTTTCCTCTCTCTTATCTTTTTTTTTTCTTTTTTGTTTGTTTATGATATGTTAGTTAAAATGTTCCAGTCTTATTTTGAGCATAATTCATCTCTACATCCTCCCAGGTGTGTGTACAAGTGTGTGTTTGCGGGAAAATGGAGGGGAGATTAGTTGTTTTCCATTTCCCGTGTCTGTAATGAGTGTTTCTATAAATGTTTAGGGAAGAGCAGCAGTGTGTAGGCGTGTTTGTCAGTGTCTATGATAGAGATACGCACACGTTGGCGGGAGGATCCAGATTATGACGTAGAGCGTATTTACATAAAACACACAAACACTCACACATGTGTATCTAAATACACACTGAGGCTTAGCACATTAGCTCTTTTTCATTCACCCATAAATACAGTTACCCCCTGTGTTCTTTGTGTTAATGTGGGGTTCAGTAAAAGAAGTCCGGCCCCCCCCCTTTATATGTGGCACACTCACTGACATGCACATACAGTACATGTCCTCCTTATAAGAGACAGAGAGCGCACCAGCTGTACCCCAGAGAAATGACTCACATCACAGTGCACTAGTCAGTGACACAGCTCTCGGGTTATTCATGATGAATTCCATGTTTTATTCAAACTTCTCTACCCATGACAGAGCTCTGCATGCACTACAGCAGCCCTGTCAGGTTAGAAATGACGGCATGGATAGAGCTGAGGTCAGCGATGGAGAATAGAGCCGTGATCCACCTAACATACAGCTAATAGTTTAAAAATATCCAACGCTTTGACTCCAGTCCATTTCCTGCCTGCTGAAGACTTCTCTGAGACGGAGGGATGGAGTTTTGGAGGGAAAGAAACAGGCAGACCCGGTTCAATCCTTGCATGATGAGATCAAGCGTTCCTGCTGGGCTCGCCGTGGTGCAACAGTGCCCCCTGATGTCTGAAAGTGTCCACAAGCCCCCCCCCCCTGGAGCAGCAACACTTTATATCCCCCTTCTTATGCAAACATGCTCATTTGAACTTAAAAATGTGTTCACATAGATTTAAGCTCAAAAGTAGAAAGGGGGATCACACTAAGTTGCCACTACACTTTTACAAATTTGCAGTCAGCTTATTTCCAGCCATCTCTTATTTTGAAATAGCCTCCTTTTATTCTGGTGAAACCCACCCCCCACCACCACCCCTGCGACCTCCTCTCCATATGTGAGGCTGAAACTGGAATCAGATGGGCTGCTTTAATCTTTCACACTACACTTTCTTCATTAAAATAAAAAACAAAACAAGATACAAGAGGGGGAGAAAAGTGACGTCTTGTATCATGTTTCTGAATGACTGCAGTGGAAAATGAGACTGAGCAACTGCGAAATGTCGAAGCCAGTTGTTTTGCTTTGAATCCCATCGGATAAATTGTGGTTGTTTCATTCTGCTTCGTCTAGAAACCGTCTGTTTACCTCAGGATGTTTTCTCCCTGCTGGAGCCTCCTTAGTCAATTAGTAGTGGATGTAATGTACTGTCCTTGGCAGTATTAGGGGGATGTGTGCGTGTGTGTGTGTGTGTGCGTGTGTGTGCGCGTGCGTGTGTGTCTACTCATGAATGCGTATGATTCAGTTTCTTGCAGTGTGAGAAAAGTGCGGGAGGTTTAACATGGCCCTGGGGTTTGCGGCTGCAGAGCAACTCTCATCTGGTGAATTACGCCATAATCTGTTGCAGCCTATGTGGCAAAAATAAAGCCTCATTAATTCCCTTATGTTTCTAAACAGACAGAGTATACTGCCTTGATGCGCTATTTCACGTTCAAAGCTACGCAGGATGTCTAACGCAGGTTTTTCCCGGTGTGATAAGAAGGCAGGGTGTCGTGTGCCGGGCAGACAGAGTCCAGCCGCAGTGACCAGCATGTGGCTGACTGGCGGTGACAGGGCGGCGTGCGGGGACTGTGTGTTTGTGTCTGTGATTGGGTCCCACGTCTCCTCTAAATTACAGCCCTCAAGCTCTGAGCCCAGCCAATCTTTGACACACAGAGTAGAAGAAAAAAAAAAGTACAGATAAAAGAGATGCATGTGGAGACAGTGGCTTAAAGAGGATAAAAGGTGAAAGCCATTGAGAGCTTTTGCCCGTATTGACAGAGAGGCAGCTGCCCGTCCATCCCACCTCCAGCGAGCTGACCTTCAGCTGTGTGTCTCCACGTGCGAGAGTTCATTGATTTCCCCACCCACTGGTCCGGCATGCAGATCTGCGACCAGGCTGCTTGGCTGGGCAGAAACAAAACAGACTCACCTCACAGTCTGTGTGGTAATTCAGGCCTCATTTAAAGCGAAAGATTTATGTCTCGGTGTTCCCACAAACATAACACGCATCAGGCTGATGGAGCCAGACCAGGGGTCACCTTACCTTTAAGAGCTTTTCCATCCACTGCGCCGTCCATCATTCTATCTCTGACTTTACAACAACCCGTCCAATCAATCAATGACATTGTCTTATCTTTTGCAATTTCTTTTTTTTTTTCTTTGTGTTTTTCGTCCAACTTGGCTCCTCAACTATGTTTGTATGTGTGTTTTCTGTCAGCGGAGACATGCAAGAGTTAAACGACTGATGGACAAACCACAGAGTAGTGGTAAGGTTGTCCATTCAGTACATTCCATAGTTTACTGAGTATTAATAGATTTGTTGTAAAGAAAATCCTGGTTTGTTTTCCTTTTGCATTCAAGCAGTGTTTTGCTTATTCATCAGAACATCTGGACGATGATCATTCTGTAGAGAAGTTGAAGATTTCAGAGTCTATTTTGGCTATACCAGCCAAACCTGTGGTAACACTCCCTGAGCAGTTAAAATAACTGCAATCACAATCTGATTCCATGCTGTACACAACAGCAGGGCAGAGTAAAGTTGGTTACCTTGCAGAGGAGTTGGAGCCATAACAACTCACTGTGGCTGCCCCCTCTAACTCAATGCAACATTTAAAACAGATTCACTGTCAAAAAATGTCGAAATTAGCTCTTGTCTTGTTTTGCAGCTGCAGTTTTTTGTGGAACGATTTCAGTCAGCACTAACCTCAGTGACAACTAGATTGCATTTTCTGTGACTGCTTCACAATAGAAACCACGTTTCAGCAGCTTTTTAAAGTGTAGCAACAGCCATGGGAAATGTTTGCCTTACATTAGCATTAACAGCGGGGCTAATCATACATTAGTAATACAATTAGAAACAGTGACCCTGGATTACAGGCACGGATTGTTTCCTGTGAATCCTTCATATGTATTTAGGATATTTCAATCCAGCATGGGAATGGCGGACACCACCACTAACAAGAAGATAATATATAATAATGTAATTACAGAATTTAAATTAATTTAAAATCTAAGGATCAAAAATTAACCTCATTAATCACTGTAAAGTCATTTTAGTGTGGTGGCTAATTTTGATCCTCGCCCCAGGTGTTCCTGCAACCTACCAGCACCTGACTGCTATCATTGGTTGCGCACAGGGAGTTCTGTTCATTTAAAGACCATAATCATGAATTTAAAACCATAAATAGCATCTAAAATGAGGTTTGATTTCATGAAAATCATAAGCATTATAATTTTAAAGCTGAGAACACACCACAGGAAATTAGAGTGGGCAGGTAACCACTGACATGTTGTCGTTTCGAATCTCTCCCCTTGTATCTGAGCCTTAGAAAATGTGGCAATATTGACAGATACGAATGCAATTCTGCTGTTTGACCTGGTTAACAACAGAAAAGATGAAGGAGACCACAAGAAATGTGGATATAAAGGGATGAAATTCAAGCTGGTGGTGCACAAAGTTGAGGGATTTGATTAACTGGTGATCTTCCACTGCTCAGTATATGTATGATCCTCTGCGCGGACCTGCTCTTCCTTGTGTTTAGAGTCACATTTCCGCTCTACTTGTTAAGACCTGAGCCGTTGTCCACACCTTTCACACAAGACAGAATAATGGTTGTAAAAAGAGAGCCAGAGATAAACTTTACTTTTCCATTCCCGCTCGACTTAAGGCAAATTTCCGTCTTTTAATAAACAGAATTTTTCCGGTGAACCTGTTCTCGGATCCATCATTGTCATCACCACAGGTTACAATGAGCATATGTCCCTGCTGAGGTACTCTATGTGTGCGAGTGTGCTGGTGGGCTCAGATAAGGCACACTCCTCCACAAAATGTCTGTCGGAGCATTTGTTTGGTCTGACTTTTGGTGTTGTTTACATGTTCAGAATCCTGCCAGTCTCTCTGAGAGTGAAGACATACTTGTTTGTTTTCCAGCTGTTCCACTACAAATCAATAGTAAGCTTGCTGTAACTTCTAACTTCAAGATTTATGTATTTTGTTTTTAGAAGTTTGCTTGTATCCCTTCCAGCTTTGCGTGTTGTTATTTGTGAGTGCAAATTGGATGTGATTACACATTTGCAAATGAAGCACATGTGTTCATTTCCAAAAAGAATGCAAATTAGTTTTTTTTCTAGTTGCTATGGTAATGATGAGCTGTCAGGGATCCATGTAAGGTGACTCCTGTCCGGGGTGTCTTTGGTTGACTAGAACAACTGACCTATAGCCAACTTTGTTCATGCTCCCACAAGGACCCCCACCTCCAATACCTGCCCCTCCCCCCTGCCCTCGGGCCCAGAAAAAGGTTCATTGTGCAGGCTGGGAGCGAGGCAAGCGAGGCCTGGTTCTGGTTAACGCGCTGTGCTGCATCTGAAACACTCACCTTCCTCCAGGGTTTGCATCTGGAGCTGGTTTCCTGTTCAGGCTGTGCTGCGCAGGGCGGAGTTTGGCCCGGCTCTGTGATTGGGCGAGATTGAGCCTTTATGGACCCCAGGATGGTTAGAATTGCCAAACAGTAATCTGTCAATCACTGGCATGCCGATTCAAACCAGAGCATAATGCAAGAGAGAGCTTATGATTGGTGCAAAGGCGTGAGCAAGAAGCCAGCAATGTTTCAGTCATGTACTAATAATCCAGCGGCAAATTTAGGCATCATCCGATCTGCGGAGGCTATTCCGAGAACAAAGGCGTGTTATGTTCTGTATTTTTGTCCAAAGTCAGTTTTTCTTTAGGAAATATTGTGTCATGATAAGAAACTCTCAAGCAATTTAAAGTAATGGCTTTATTTGAGTAATTGCGGGCTCTAAAATTAGCATTGTTTTGACAGAGCAATGCCATTGTTATTCCATAATTGTGTGTAATAGTCACATTAGAGCAGGGGGCAGCAGGACCAGTGCATTCAGTAATGGTGTGTAATAATAATGTTAGCTTCCTGTTATTACTGCAGTAACTCTGTAGTTCAGGCCACGAGCACTGCCCCCTAAATCTGCACAGCGGACCCTAAACGCCACACGGATTTAGAAGCATTATTTCAGTCTGTTATTGAGAGTATTTTTATTTCCTACCCCTTCTCCTCTCCCTCTATAACCTGCAAACCAAAAAGTATGTAAATGCTGAAGGTGGTCCAGATGGCACAAAGTCTAACTACTCAACACTGGTGGTTCTGTTCTTTGCAAATGCGCGTTCTTCAAAGCTACTTCAACGATCAAATGAAATAAAAGACAAAATATCTGAGAGCAATACTCTGATTGTGTTATCCTTAGTGCAATGGAAAGCATGCTGTATTCTGCTCCATTCTGTTCCCAGAGGTGTACACTACCTTTCCAGTGAGTCTGTGTGCCAGCGGTGTGAGTCGGGCATTGTTGAGTTTAGCTTTGGTGCTGGAAAGAGCTTTAGTCAGTCTTCCCACTCAGCTTCACTCAGTCCTGTCTCAGTTCTGTACCAAAGACCTCCATTTCCTGCTCTCTGGCGCCATGGCATCTAGCTGACAGTGGTTTTTATAGATCTCCTGAAGGGACACAGTTACAGTGCATACTTCCTGTCGCACGTAATATACATACTACACAGTTTGCACACATGGTTTAGGGAGGTATACTATGGTGCAAAGATGAAAGCGTTTGTGCAAAGGCGCCATGAAGCAAAAAAAAGGAGAAACGAGACATTTTGGGGACAGAAAGAGATATGAGAAGAGGTTTCCCAGATTTATGTGCTGTTTCATGAGACACTCTTCCAGACAAAAAAGAAGAACTAAAATTTAAGATTTACTGTTCTATTGACAAAAAATGTAAACAACCATACAAGCTTACAGCTGTTGACTATCTTGGACATCTTTATCCCTCTAAAAATCCCTCAAATGAAGCAATTTTGGAAAGGAAATTCACCCTTTGTTTAAAATGCTCATAACTCATGCCCACACTATGGCCCAGCATTGGATGATTGCTTTATTTTAAGGGGTCACAAGCCAAAAGGATTGGGAACAACTGTTCTCGGCAACTGAATTAGAAAAAAAGTGGTCATTTTAAATAAGTTACAATTGTTCAGCGCTCATTGTAGCGGTAATTCAAACAAGCCTTTTCTGAATATTCAAATACCGCAATGATCGTGATGATTATAAATGATTACAGACATGTTTCTGCTTTTAATCAAAACTTGTTGTATGCAAGGTAGCAGCAAGATAAAACTGCATAACGGTAACTTTGATAAAACCAACAACTTTTTTACTACCTGGCAGCTACGCTGACCAACCTGCAACCTGTCAAGCAGTAGTTAAGACCACATGTTGAAGAATAAGACCCATAAAAAACTGGATGCCTACAACTTATAACAGATACTGTTGGTGTGCTCAGAGGCCCAGGAGGTAACACTAGTTCAGGTTTGAGTGAAGTTCTTTTTGACAAATGATGTGGGGGGGCCCAGAGTCCCTCCAGAGCTCCTCTTTCAGCTCCTCTCCTCTCCAATGACCCATACTGAGAGCTCCTGACGCCAGAGTTACATGGCAGCAGGTACTTCTCAGGCCAGCTCTGGTCAAAATGAAAGTGTAACTTGCTGACAGTGGGCACGCTTCTCAGAAAGCGCAGGGATCATATGAATGTCCTCCTGCGCAGATGTGTGGGCGATCGATAGTTGTAAAGTGAGAGATGAAAGAGAAAGTGCTTAGTCGTTTGCATTTCAACGAGAAACCCTTAATGTCCTTTGTCTTTCTCTCCTCACTGCTGCGCACCAGCAAAATGAGCAAGGGAAAGATCCCAAACATTGTTTGGCAGTTTGCATGAGTGCAACTTGGAGAGGTATTTGATTTCACAACGGTTAAGATGAAAAATGTGTGGTGAGATTGTGTTTGAACGGTCCAGAGGGGCAAGTGGTTGGCTGGGGTCTGAGGCAAGGAGGAGTTGTTGGAGTGAAACACTCACAAGAGAGATATTGGGAGAATGTGACCGATGCAGATGTCACCATCAGCAGTGTCTGTTCATGCAGCAGTGGCTGTAACTGTGATGTTTAACTTTTGTGATCAAGAAAATCAATGACATCAACAGAGTCGCTGATGTCGATCTCGTATGGTGAACGCACTCCGCGAGTCATTTTCCAAAAAGTCTTCAAAGCCACGACTTCATGAGGGACAGTCAGTCAGTTCTGCGGCTTTGGCTCACTATCCCCGGGTCTGATTGAATTTGGCTCAGTGAAGAGTTCTTCTGGGTCAGATACAGGATCCCCCCAGTGGGCCCACCACAAGATCCAAAGCCCCTCGTTCTCAGAGTCTGTTTGTCTTGGTGAGAGGAACACAAAGCTCTTCACAGAGGAATCCCTCGTTAAAATGAAATATATCCACAGGGGCATTTGTTGCTCTATCCGACACAAACATACTATCCTCAGTCAACAATCT
Source organism: Argyrosomus regius (assembly GCA_946959425.1). Classification (NCBI taxonomy): domain Eukaryota; kingdom Metazoa; phylum Chordata; class Actinopteri; family Sciaenidae; genus Argyrosomus; species Argyrosomus regius. The sequence continues at coordinate 6,492,089 of OX336888.1, forward strand.
TTCCCTTTATACCACCATATGAAACTTAATTCCTCTTGTTGTCTCAGTATCTTTCCTGACTCCTTTTCTTCCCTGCTGTATTTTTCACGGTCTCCCTCCTCTCCGTGACCCCGTTGCCTCCGTTTCCCCCTTTCAGCCCTATTTTTCATTCGATTTTCATGCTGTTCATCAGACAGATTAGCTCCACACCCTTTTTTTTTTATAGCTCTATGAGATCACCCTTGTTTTGAGAATGGCCAGTGTTCTGTAAACGGTTCGGTGATCTACACCATGTTGGACTAGAGCGCAACCATCGCGAGGAACTATTCAGACCTGCTCAGACAGGCTCACGAAAACAGGTCACTGCACCCAAGCATTGCTGCAAATGTTGGATTTGTGTGTGTGTGTGTGCGTGTGTGCGTGTAATAGAGAAAGAGAGAAATAAAGTTCAGTACTCATGCCAATCCAACAAAAGAATGAAACAAAATAATGTGTTACTTCAACAACTCACAGAGCTGTAAAAATTAGCGAATGGAACGATGAGCTCACTCACACTGTGCTCTTAATTTAATCACTTTCAGTATTTTTATAACAGACACAAGGACGCCAACTAATGTAGACCAATGAATAGGTAATATCAAATGATGTAAATGCAGGGGGACACAGCTAATTAATCAACATGTCGTTTCTGCGGTTTGGTCGACTCAGCAAAGATATAAAGTTTTATTAGCGTGTGTCCCCCTGTTTCCAGTCATTATGCTAAACTAAGCTGGTGATACTTTCATATATAGAGTACAGACAGGAGAGTGGAAGCAATCTTCTCAACTAACGCTAGGCAAGAAAGCCCAAAATGTGAAAGTATTCCTTTAAAGTCCGTGTAAAGTAAGAATAAATATGTGTTCTGAGTTCGTCAAACCAAAGATGAAAGTGTTATTAACCACTTAGCCAAATCTGAATGATTAAAAATATCGACAAGTTTATGAAATTAGGTGTGAAAATCAGGTAAAAATGAATTCTCAGCTCCAGGACTGTGTGGGCGTGTCTGCTGAATGTGCTGAAGCCACGCCCACTCGTGGGAGCAGCCAAGCAGCCATTTTGAAGCGACTGAAACGTGTCAGATGAGTTCAGAAAATGACATGACTAACTTTGAAACACTCTGTGGGAGATGAATTCATCTCTATCTCTCTGCTAGGGGTGCAGGGGTATGCTCAGGGTGGCCTCAGCGTGTCATCGAGCCACCCTTTAAGGACTGCCCACAAAATCCTGGACGGAAATCTCAGAATTGCCTTTACACAGGCTTTAAAAGAATACTCCATAGATTTAGCGTTGTACTGCTCGATGCAGCAGAACCATAGGTATATTTTTTACTCCACACACTCTTCTTCCTCATCAAAACCTGGCATCTACATTACCCACAATACAGCTCAACCACTGACAGTTCTGTCGGGTCTTACGTCCTGTTAGCAGCCTACATAGCTGCTGTCGAGCTGGTAGCCTCAAGCAGGGATGAGGAGTGGGCTCACTTTTTTCTAGCTCCACACCTTCAGATTTTTGTCATTCTCAAATTTGTAGTCGGAGTGACTCTGGTGACATTTTAAGATAATTTGTCAGACTTTGTGCAGCTCATTTTGAAGCCACAAAAAGCTTTGTTACACCTTCACGTGTCACTAGAAGGTACAAAGATTTCTGTCTTCTGTCTAACTCTATTCCATGTATGTCTATATCTGTTTCTCTCAGGCTCTCGGAGACTCTGATTTCCCCACCGTGCTGAGGCAGCTGCTGCCCTTGATGAAGCCCCATGGAGGCGAGGACAGCACGACTTCAGGGTCGAGGTCCAAGGAGGATGAATGCGGGCCTGATGAGCTGATCCTCCTGCTGGTTTACCTGTACTCTCTGGCTGACGAGGCGCATGATAGCGACGAGGACGAGGTGGAAAAGCTGGAGAGGGAGCTGATGGGAGCGCTGACGCTGGTCATCACCCGAGAGCCCGAACTCAGCCCCTTGCTCCAGAAACTCACCGGTGAGAGAGAGAATTAATGTGACCACAACTTCTTGATTACTTCCAGGAGTTTGCCCAGTTCACCAAATTTTGCTGATGTTCTAAGTCTAGGAGAGAAATTGGAGTCGGAGAGTGGGAACAGCTGATTGTTTATTTCCTCTGTCTGCCTCCAGTGCTGCTAATGGGAAGATTTCTATCAAAGTCTTCACACCCCATCTCTCTCCTTCCAGCCTTGCACCGCACTCTTTCATGCAAACACACCTCCACACACACACACACACACACACGCGCACACACACAGTCTGGTCAGTTTGGCCAGCAGCCACACAAACACTGAAGTGTGGGAATGTCTGAACTAACATGTGGATAAGTGTGAGAGAGAAATTACAGTTCACTTTCACATCTACAGCTCCACTGCCATGACGATGAGATTTACCTGAACGGCACGCAGATGTAGTAAAATCAGTTATTAGTGTGTACTGGTTTCTTTCTGTGCAGCACTAGAATCTCTCCTGGTTTAGCTGAGCTAGTAACTGTGTGGTGGAGCACATCAAGGCCAGCCCTTAAGATGAATTAACCGTCTACCTCCACACCACAGCTAGCTGTACCTCCCAGAGTAATAGCGTCTTTAACCTTGAGCCTGTGCACACACACGGTCTCCTCCCCTGCCACATAGTTCATAATTAGAGCTACTTTTAGTTTTGGCCGGCTCCGTACCTTAGCACACACCCTGAAATAATGCACTGCTCTTTGGGTTTTCATCTCATATCGCACATAGGCTCATATAGTATATATAGGGTTTGTAAATCTATGTAAAGCACTAATAAAGATTGTTGATCCCTCTTGCTCTTTTTCACTCTTTTCCCTCTCATACTCTGTCTCTCTCTCTTCCTGTTCTACTTGGCTAAGTGCAGCTTGGAATCGAGGGGCCTCTTGGCAGACACAGCCTGAGAGATGTGGCTCATGTTAAAAACCTGACTCTCTGTTATAAACACTTCATTGGAAATTACCCTGTCATAGTGTGCCAGGTGTGTTTTAGACAGAAAAAAAACTTGCCCATTGAGAGGAATTCAACAGAGCGCGCACCGCCGCTTTTGACGGTGTGTACACACGCGCACGAGCGTCTGCAAGAGAGTTTTTATGGCAGTCGATGAAGTGCTTTGGCTGGAGTAACATGAGGCGGGAGGTCGTCTTTCTTTCTGCATCCAGAGCAAAACACTGATTGTGACATTCTCCCCAATTAAAGGACTCAAATTGAAACCAGACGTTGAATGAAACCTGGTCGCCATGAGAACAATGTTTTTACAAATTCTTCTATTTTGTTCCTTGGCTACAGTGCATGCACAAACAGGGTGCAGAAACGCAAGAATAATATACATGCACCAGAAAGCCAGAACCAAAGAGAAGAAAGAAGGACAAGTGAGTTTAGAACAGGACGCAGGACAAGCTAATGCAACAAACCTCGACCCCTCTAACTACCTCCTTCTGGGAACTTAATTAAAGAGCATCTTCAGGAAATGGTGTTCCTCAGACCTTACTGTACACTGTAGATGTGTTGTGTATTCTGTGTTTCCTGTCAGCCCCTGTAGACTTGAGTTTTCTGTGGTGCGGCATCAAACTTCCATGTACATATGAAGAGGCAGTTTGGTTTGTGGCATGATCCATCCGTCACATGAGCATTCAAAACTTTGTTTAATTCCACGGCGAAATCAGTCCATTCCAGTGGAATTGCTGCAATCTGCTCAGTGGATTTACTCATGGGGGGGTGAACCTGCTCATATTTTTCACATTGATTTCGACTTGGGTGAATTTTGATCTACCATTTCACATTAAGTCATCTTGACAATGCTGTCATTTAATGGAACGGACAGCTGGAAAGTCTCAAATGAAGCAAACTATGACAGATTATTCGCTTTTATATAACCCCCTATGTCAGAGAATTTAAAAAAAGCGATGATTTGCTGAAATGATTTGCAGACAGTTGTGAGACTGGAGCCAATGGTACAAATATATCTTTTGAATACAGTGTGAACTGTTCCTGTCCTGTTAGCAAAGCAAGCTAAACTGAGGAGCCTGCTAACTAACAATCAGTGATCATGGCTACTGTGCGCATTAGCTTTCTGACTGCCACCATAGACAGCATAAAGCATGGGTGTTGTATACAGTATGTTACGTCACCCAAGTTGGTGCCAAAATGGCAACGGCCAGTTTTGAGTCCACTACCTTCCTAACTAATCCAAAAATGGGCAGAGACATAGATCGTGGGTGGACCTGAGGCAGGCTGAATGACGCCTGGATGCTCAAACAAGCCGCCTGTAACGGCACCCACATGTCAATCAAAGTCTTAATATATTTGAACTTTAGGTGAGTTATATAAAAATTCAGACTCAGTACAGTTGTCATGAATGGGAAATGGGAAAACAATTTTTTGTACCAGGCCGTAAACATGTTTATTTCTGCTGTGAAGTTGGACATTTTAACATAGGGACTTATGGAGACTGACTCGTTCTGTAGCCAGCCTCAAGTGGACGTTTGAGGAACTGCAGTGTTAGGCACTTCCACATTGGCTTCACTTCACACCCACGGTGGTTGCTGCTTGGCTGGCATCATAGCAAATCATAGTAGATTCTAGAACTAGATAAATATTAACATAAATATAAACGTATCAGTCAATAAATGAGGTCTCTGCTGGATTACTGTGTTGCAAAATGGCTACAGTTTTGATTATGTTTTTCTTTGTCAGTATAATTCTGTGACATTTTTACACCTACCATAGGGCATATGTAAGTATTTAGTTGTTACTTAGAAGTATGTTGTATCCATGGTGCATGGTTATGACACCGAGCTCCAAGCCTACTGAAGACATACAGTAATATACACATCCCTTTTATTTTTCAAAAAAGCTAAATAATTTACTGAAACAGCTAGTTTTTGGACAGCAGCGGAGCTATATGGAATGTCTATATCACACTTTGGCTCCGCAGGCATTCAGATTAATTCATTGTTTGTTTTTATGGGATTTGCTGACTGTAAGAAAAAATATAGAATAACGGCTCTCACCACAGTGCTTCATCTCGCAGTGTCACACCAGAGGAAGGACAGACTCTCTGAACATTATGAAGTGTACATTCGAGATTTGGGTTTTTGTAGACGATGCAACTTTCTCATCACTGTGTGTGAAATGAACATTGCTACTATTCGGTGCAGTGACATGTATCTGCATTGTGGTCTCAGGGAAGTTATTCTCAGACGAGGATCCAGGGACGCTAATAATGTCAAATTATTCCGGGGGACATACTTGAGAGGATCCTCCGGTATATTCTTTATCTTGTAATGGGTCCTTGACTGAAAAAATAATTGAGAGCCTCTGTCTAAGGGTATGGCATTGATTAAAGGCTTTAACAGTATTTATCCAAGAAAATGGTTCCGCTTATTGCAGCCTGGGAAATGAGCTCTTAAACCAAACGCTCCACAGCGAACACCACATGTGGAAAGAGCCGGATTGGTCACGGGCAACGCCGCAAATGTAGAACAAACAATGTGATTGGATAAGGAGCCCACGGCTCTCCTGAAACTTGGAGTCTGATTGGCTGCTGACAGACAGTCTGTGGTGTACATGGGTGGTGTGTGTGATGTGTGCAGGTTGGAAATAGCTCTAAGCAGTTACTGTTAATCCCTCGTTCATTTGTGGCGAAAACGACATTGATGCTGGTACGAGGGTGAAAATGAGGGTTCCTCTGACTTCTTCATGGATTTGATTCCTGTCAGCCTTGGTGGATCTTGTTTTTCTTTGGTGCAGAATCAAACCTCCTCCCTCTTCTTTCTCATTTTTTTTCTTCCTTTCTCTCAGCATTGGGGTACAGTGGGCCAAGAAAGAGAGCAGGCCAACCCAAATGTTCCTAATTCTTCACCCTAGGACATCTAGCTAGCTGATGGATCATGGTTTGTCTGCACTTATGTCAGTGTGTGGGTGTATAGCTCCAGTAGTGAGAATGTGAAATCCCAGTCCCCAGATGGTGATGATAATGATTTACTGGCAACAGTGACAGAGGAAGGGAAGAAGGTCACAAAATAACTTTTTAGAGACGTGAATTTTAACTGGAATTGCGGTGGTTTCATGTCATGTTCCTCTCCCGCTCTCTCTCTCTGCCTCAGACACACATAGGGTTTGTTATTCATCCTGTCAGTGGGGTGTACACGGGGCAATGAAGAGGGGAGCAGTGGGAGAGTCGGACCTCCCCAACGGCGCTGTTTGGGTTGGCAAGGCAACACGGGCCGGTCGAGGGACATGAAAGGGATCACCCATAACTCTGGCCACCAACTCTCCGTCTGCCTACTTTTTAAACTTTTCTTCTCTTTGTTTTTTTTATTTCCTTTTCCATTTCTCCCTCTTTTTTACCACCCCGTATTTTTTCCCTCTCTCTGAAGCTGGTTGTAAGGGGAAGTGGAGCATAAGTTGGCCTAATGATCGCGCCTGATTAAATATATTTCCCCTGTTGCACTGTTTATGAAATTAGTCCCAATTATTTTTAATTGGTGGTCTTTCTTTACTTCCTCCTCTGTTACACAAACACACACAGACACACACACACACACACACATATATAGTACATGTAGGCCTCTGAGGTGAAAACCATAGACCCCGGGGTGAACAAAGCAGCCGGTGGCGTTGTTCTCTCCAGTTCACTTCATCAGATAAGCTGATGATATGAAGCTCAGGCTTTAATTAACAGAGGCTCATCAGCTCCTCACTGCCGGGGCCAGACAGGCCTGCTTAACAGGCAGGGCCACACACACAGTCACGATCAGACCCCCAGACGCGCGCTCCACCAAGGCTGTTTCCAAGTCAGCACTGTGGTCGGGTCTCCACACTGGCTCTTTTCTTCCTCGCATCCGTCCCACTTTCTACTCTCTTCTCCTCTGGGTTGTACTGAATGAGATCCATGAGACGGTGTGACGGTTTTGTTAGCAGATAACAGGGCAGAGGTGGGGAGGAAACAAACGGCTGCAACTCTAAAGTACGAAGAGCAACGTGGCAATATAGATAGACTGGTAAATGCATTTGGAAAAATGCCTTCTGATGAGGGCAGAGGAAGAATGTGTAGGAGTCAATATGAGAGGCGTCTGAGTATTAGCACCCCGTAACAGCTAACATTCATAACCTTTTCTAGCTTGTCAGCTCTTAAAAATACAATAAGAGACTTGTAATTGTGACCGTCCATCACAGATGTATATAGATGAATAATTTAACTGAAGCATAATTTTTCTTTTCAAGTCATTTTATCTCATAATTGAGCTGGAGATTAAAGCGTATTTCTCTACTAAGTAAGAAGAAAATGACTAATGTCAGATGTTCTGTGGAGGTTCTTAGTCATCCAGGTCATCTTTCTTCAAAAAGGTTAAGTCTGGGGCAACTGGACTGTTAGTAGATCTGTGAAGATTTGGCCCCTCTTGGTCCAGTTGCCCCAGACTTAACCTTTTTGAAATAATGTCAGCTATTTTCTCTAGAATTTTAATTTCATCTTAAAACTTTTCCCACATCTACAACATTAGTATTACATGCAAATCATGGAAGTATTTGTTTTAATAAAGATGAATCAGGGCTGCCTTTTTATTTTTGCAGTCTCTTCCAGATAAAGTAGCTGTATTGTGCAAACAAGAGCAGTCGTACTTGATGATTCACTTGCTCTTAACAACTGAGATACTGTTCTGGAAGTAGTTTGGAGGTTTTAGCGTAATGTGATGGATAGTTACACGGAGGACAGAGAGTTTCACAACAATAGTCGTAGACTGTTGCATCATGTTGTGTTCTCCGTCATTACACTGTAAAACAAAGTGATGTAGGCACTGACCGGAATCTTAACCTTTATCGTGATTAACACAGTTTTAATGATTACCAGAGGGAACAACCACCATGTTTGTTTTTATGCATGTTGGGAAGTCTGCTAATATACTGATCATGTGTGTTCAGAAGCTTAATTTAATGAGTCAAATGAACTCTCAGCCGTACATTCAACCAACTCCAGAAGTTGACTTAACTTGAAATTAATGAAACATACCGTATATATGTTTGATGGTTTACACTGTAATTGATCAAAAAACAGCACATATTTCTCACCCACATCATAAAACTCCCATAAATCCCATAATCCAATGTGGTAATCACAATTACAAACTGCGTGTTCATGTGTGGGAAGTACAGTTATGCGGGTTGTGTTTGCATTTAAAGTTTGTCGTGAGACTGTTGCAGTAACAAAAAGTGATACCTGTAGTGTTATTAATCAGAAGTGAACCATCATCTGTCGGAATAGTGCAGTCAATAGTAGCAACGGTGTGTTGGGTAGATTTCACAGATCTAGCCCAGAGTGTAGTTTACACCTCTGTTTGTTTTATGGAGTGTGTTAGCGCTCAGCGGAGAATTCCTCTGCTTCTTATTTATGACAGGAAATGCACATCATAAAAGGCTCGTAAGCACTTATATCTCCGCTGGGAATTGGGCTCGTAGAATGAAAAAAGGACACTATCACACTCCCACACAGACTTGCAAATAGATAAAAACGCACAACTCCCTCAACAAAGTGAAGGCAGAAATATATACCAGACACACACATACGGGCAGGCTCCGGAGGGACTCTAGCTGAGACAGCGGCCCCTGGCCCCTGCACACGCGCCAGTGCAGGCGTGGGGTCAGTCTGTGACCCTTTGACGGAGGGGTCGGCGGAGGAGTCCGGCCAACACGCTCTACCCGCTCGCCTCTTTCCGTCCTCTGCAGGGACACTGCTTGGCTCCTCTGGGAAGACACCCCTTTTGATCTGCATACATACGTTTCTGCTTAAAGTCTGTGCAGACTAAGAGACAAAGAATTTAAAGTAGGTCTTTGTGGGCGTTTGTGCATGTATGGGTCTCTGTGCGCGCTTTTACAATAGCCTGATGGTCATAGAAACAAATGTCTTAGCTCAAACAACATTCATGAATAAGTGTAGTAGACTGCGCGCGTCTGTTTTTTACCAGAGCCTTTGGTTTTACAGTATATCTGTGTTTTATCTGTTGGTGCGGAAGAACTTGTTTACGTTTAGGATTCCAGTCAGCAGTGAAAGATGACCTGTCCTAATTTACCCGCTTTCCTCCCCAAGCTGTCCCCTAGCTCCCTCTCTGCCTCCTCCCACCCCCGACCAGTGCAACTTCCTCCATCCGAGGAACTCTCTAACCCATTTCCACCTCCTGCTCCTCCATGCACGTCCAGCTGTAAACTGTTGGCGGTATCTACTGTCAATAAAATCCAGTGATGTCGTCATGATTTTTTTTTTTTTTTTTTGGATTGCTGGAGTAAAAGACTGCAACTCGACCACTGCTTTGGGCGACTACGCCCTCAAACTACAACAGGAACAGAGTGATGCTTTCTCTGTTAGTTTCCTGTACAAGCAGTGGGACCAATCTAGAGCTCCTGGAAGTGAAACCCAAAGTTCTCCTGCTCGGTTCTGAGTTCTCCTGGGTGGAGAATTCCTCCACGGCCTCGACACCAGATGGAAGCTCTCCTGGCGCTATGAGCTGGCCGGGTCATTTCCTGTCAGGAGGCCTGGTGTTAATCAAGGCCTGAGCCAGCAGGGAACGCCCCCTTACTCCCCTACCTCCTCCTCCTTTACTGTTTTTTACAGCCCCTCTCCTCTTACACCCCCATCATCTAGCAGAGAGGCTAAGAAATACACATTTTTCCCTCCTCCCCCTATTTTCCCCTCTTTTAGTTTCTGTTCTTTTGTCTTCCATACCGTACCCCTGCTTTGTTTAGTACATGTCATACTGCACTCAGTGTCTTTAGGTGGTCATAAATCACAAGGAGCTAATGGTCTGTGTTATCAAAGTGTCCCTATGGAGGACTGCTGGTCCAGCCAATAGATAGAAGGAGATAGTAAGGAATGAGGAGAAAGGAGTCTTTCTTTACTTGCAGTCTGGTGTCTGGTCACTTTCAGTTGTGTCTGTTAGCGTCTCCTGCAGTGTGATGGACACAGTGGGAGATAGGCTTATCTCCTTGCTCCTCCTGCTCAGCTGACCTCCACAAGGACCAGAGACAGGCCTACAAACTGGAGAACATTTGGGCCGAGATCCCCTGCTATGTTTTTTTCTTAATCACTTAATGGTTTACGTGCTTCATCTCCAGTGTTCAATGGTGAAACGCTGCCTCAGCTGTGGTTTTTCCCTGAGAGACATTTACATGCTTGGAGGTTCTTGACTCATGCAAATTCTACCTCATGTACCCCAGTTTTGGGTTTTGATGCATAAAAAGAATAATTCAGTTAGAGAAAATTCAGTTAAGCTAAGTATGAAAAACACTCCAAGTATGAGACTCGGACTTAGACTAGGAACTGCTTTGGCATGAAAACATAATATTCCATCAGTTTTTTGTTTTCTCTGTTGCTGTGTTTTCAGATTTGTGATTTAATTTTGATGACTGCGAGCAGTCCAAACTGTTGCTGTTTTTGGAGAGCATTTCCTAAGAAAAAATAACTTCTATCTGAACCTAGTGTTTAATACCTCAAATAAACCTTAAAGTGCAATAAATCTCCCAGTGCCAGCTTCAGTAGAGTAAAAAGTAGATCTCAAAATCGATGAGCAAGCACACAGCTAGGACGACGATTTAGCCAATGTTGGCCAATGTTTTGGGGCTTCCATTGCTGCCAGTGGATATCCAGGCCAAGAGTTCCTCCGGGCCAAGATTTCCTCCTTGGTATTAGCAACTTGATACCCGATATCATGAGAAAGACACATTTCGGCTAACTTCCATAAACAGATATCTGCATATGAATGCAGATACATTTTTAGCCGATGGGATCCAAGATCCTGCATGTAACCAAAGCTGCTCAGACACGATTGGTGAATACTACTCCAGAACCGAAAACCAGAGCGCTTCCGATGCCGAAATCTTCGTCCCGTGTCTACAAATTCTGCATTCATATGCAGATATCTGTTTATAGAGATTACATGTGTCATTGCTTTGGAGAATCTTCCTTGCATCTGTCTTCTATGGATACTGCTGAAAGACAGCACCCCATTTTTCACCCTTGCTTGGCGCATACGGCGAGAAAAAAAAAAAAAGCCTTTGTGTTTTTGGGCACACTACAATCGTTCTCCACCCCAAGCTCTGTTGAGATCATGCGCAAGACTTTCTCTGGCTGAGCGTCGGTCTTCCTGTTGGCTCACCACACACACGGATGAGATAATATGATTTAATCGTACAGCTCTTCTAGACTTTGAAAATGTTGTTGAACCAAATGGATGAAACTCTGATAATAAAAAGAGTTTAATTTGGGGGATTTCTGACACAAATATTCACTGTTTTTCAGCCACTCCTTTTACAATGATTGTGTATGGGGGTGAAAAGTTGTGCTTTACATGATGATCCCAGAGGTTGGGTACTACATCAATATCGCTTTACACCCCGGTGTCATTCCTGGTGACTTGCTATAAACAAACTAATAATCAATCCAAAATGAATGTAGTTTTTAGGTTTAATCTCTCTTTTCTGGGTGAGACTGTTACATTTTCATTCATGCTGCTGCTGCTGATCTGCATATAATTACAGCCCTTCAATGTAAACCACCTAACCACAACAAGAGTACCGTCAGTGAACATGTGACTGTGCATAGTCGCTACAAAGCCATTGTCACGCCTGAAGACTTGTACATTGTAACGCTCCCGATAAATACAGTTTTTGTGAATTTTAATGTTCTGGTTTGGTTGAAACTGCAATAGATCTTTGTCTATTAAGCGCCCCTTAAATCACAATTACAAAGATGTTTTCACTTCATTACACACACCGCAGCTTCAAAAACGATCAAGGCAATTCCAAGACAAATGTGTCGATTTGCATTTTTATGATGGTTTTTGTTTGTTAGTAAGAAGAAAATAATAAATAATTCAAGTACTTTACTTGGAGGAATGTAAACATGCTTCCCTACGAAGTAATTCATTTCCTCTTAACACTAAGCAGCCGTACGAGCACGTTTGCTAAACAAAATGTAGCCTACGGAGGTTCGATACCCGGCCCTCAATGTAAGGTGTTCTTGTTCGTCTGTCCACCCCGTGGTAGCTGCTCTGAGTCTGATAAAGCACTGTTGCGGAAGATGGTCGCTATCTTTTAAATCCTACTATCAAAAGAACCTATTTCGCCATCACATTTTCTGTCTGCCTCTCCATCATTTCATCTTATCTTCTCTTAGTTCTGTCTGCTTCTTGGCCTCACACACACACACACACACACACACACTCTACCGCTCTTTGATGCTGACAGCTGCTCGCCGTCTGCACTCTGTCTGTGAGCTCAGCACTATCACATCCGACTCAGCCCACTCTTGGTCCAGGTAAACGTCTCTCTCTGATGGGCAGAGATGGAGGGATGAATGAACCGTTTGTCGTAACTTTTTTTTTTTCTCAGCGGTCTCGCAGATGGTGAGAAACATTTCAGGCGAAGAGGGCAGCCGGGCCCGGCGTTATCACCGCCATCCACACAGCGTGGGTGTATATACGGTGATAATGACTGTCTGCAGCGAGGATTGCTGCAGTGAGGCCAGTGTAAACTCAGTCCCCCAGAAAATAAACACATTAGAACGCACACATATACACACACACACCTCCCCTTATAACTGTCGCCTCAGGCCAGCTGAACCCCCGCCTCTATTGTATACTCCCCCAGTATACCAGCTCCTTCTCTATCGTCCATGACCCAGAACACACAAGCTCAAGTCTCCACATTGAAAACACTGACTATTTTTGGCCTCGCTTTAATTTCCCGCTGTAGCTAACTGTAGCGATAGCAAATCCTAAGAAAATCCACTGTAGGGGATGTGTTATTTCCAGGATGGGGATGTATGGTTTTAATTTTCTCCCTTTCCTGTTCTCTCCTCCACGCCTCCCGTCCCCTTTTTTTAGACTCACCCCACATATTGCTGCTGGAAGTGTTCCTAAGCAACAAAGTTGTTGTACACAACCTCTCTGCTTTAATGAAACACTCACTTATGTGTGAGTGTTGACAATGCGACATCGGCCCTGCGACGTCTCATTCAGATCTTGGAAATGGATCACACGCTGTGTTAAACGCACAGAGAATTCAACACAAACTGTTGAATTATGAACGGATTCTTTTCAGATAATCATATTATCAGAACATATAAGTGCTATTAAACACACACGCCTCTACAGTCTGCCCATGTAGACACATGGACTCACTCACACACACACATGCACCGTAACACTAACATCTGTCTCTCAGGTGGGAGCAGCCACCCTCTGGTAGGCCTCCTTGCATCACTGCACCAGTCAAGAGGCTGAGCACACACATACACACACACGCACAAACAGATCAGCATCTGCCTCACACTTTCACTTGAGCTTGAACTAAATAATTCCTGAAACTAGCCAGCTTTGTAGTCCAAATGTTTTCACTCGGGATGCACTGTGCTGCAGTTCCTGACCTGATCTGTGACAGCCCTCCGTCGCTCCGATGTGTGGGAGCGGATTAGCCCGTTGTGTGTGTTTTGAACGTCAGGATTATGAAGTCTGTGTGTTTCTATAAGGCTAGCGTGTATGATTGAGTGTGTGTTATGAGGAGCGCAGTGTGTTATTTGTGTTACGCTAACCCGTTTCTTTGTAAGAAGTGCATCTTTTCAGTAGAGGTTTCTGTGGGTACGCTCTCCAGCCTCAGACCAGGAATATGAGACACATTCCTCAATTAAGGTTCACATTATTAAGACAATGGAAAATTGTGATTCGACCATTTAACAGTACAAATACATATTTGTGTGTTTGTGAACAAAAGTTAAAAAAAAGGACACGCGGACAGTTTGGAGACGTTCCCTAAACCATGGGTGGCGTCAACATATCGAGGTCAGAAATAATAAGTGGTATGTCTGCTAGCGCTCACTGTAGCACTGGCTTCATCCACCCTATAATCCACTTTGATGTGGACCTCAACCCCTACCAGGACGTGATGTTTGTGTAGGATGCCTGCCTGGACGGGTAAGTATATGTATGATCCCGTTCGGCTGTGTGTGTATCGTTGCTCGAGCTCGTGTGTGATGTTGTCCAGCTCCGGGGACTGAAACAGGAAGTATAGGGACGATTAGGAGGATCTGACATTTGCTAAAGGGAGCTTCCTGTGATAGGAGGCTTCCTCTGTGTCTGTGGGACTCACCAACCTTATCTCACTGCCTCCTCTCTATCTGGCAATGACTTCTCTTACAGTCCACTCCTCTCTCATTCACAGTTTGCCGCACATACCAGCTATTTCTGTCACTCAAGTTGTTTATTTCCAAGTTGTGTGTTCACATGAGGTACAAATACTTTCTTTGCAGGCCTCTGCCTCCACCCCAGCACACTGGAGGTTAATTGAATTTAGTTTGTGGTGCGCAGCATATTTTCAGAGTCAAGATAACGGAATCGGCACATCTGCTTGGACACAAGAAACCAGGTTACCCCAAGAAATCAGGGGAAATTGAACAATGCATTTACATGCACTGTTGTAACCTGGGTCTATATTATGAAACTGCTCTGCCGAAGTTGTGCACATGAATACATCTGCATTAGAAAAGCCTGCTAGAAACCTGGTCACATGTATACATGGCCAAGAAAACTGGCTCCAAAAGTCAGATTTCCCAGAAACTGGGTATCCATGTTCAAGAAATCAGGTTACAGCCGAAATCTGAACGCTGTTCCACATTATTCTGAAAAAAACCACAGAACATTTTTCACTGGAACTTCGTTCGGCTGAGGAAATAGTCCCTGCTCACAGTGTGTTCTGTGGCAGTTTTTATATTTTCATAAGTATGCCATGGTGTTTTTACTTCCCTGTTTTTAGTTCCCATGATGCCCTTCGCCAGCCACCACTTGTGATCTCCTTTAAAAAAAGGTGAAGTGAAATGAGAAGTGAGAGGCCCTTCTCTTTCCAGAATTTGTCTGGGAGATCTTCAAACATTTCTCTGAACAGTTTGAATTGGAACTTCATTCTGACAAAGAAATGGCAATAGACAGCGTCTGCTGTCTTGTTTTCACAACTGTGACCTCCTATGCCGCTGTGTTTTTTTAATCCTCATGATGCTGATCTTTCATTTTTCCTCTCAATTTCTCGGTAAAAACTCTCATCCCTCCGTAGCCTCATCCTCCTCCTCGCTGTGGGATTACACTCTGTTACAACCCGTCCCTCCTGCTCTGTGTTTCTGTCACTTCAGAGCAACATCAGGAAGTTGTTCCACTCTAAGAAGCAATTGTTAAGTTTGTGAATCTTTCTGTGTGGCGACTGCAGCGCTCTTGTAAGAAGTCGGGCTTTTGTTTCTCATCACTCTCCTGCCCGGAGAAGATGTGACTCATCCCGCAGCACAATAGTGTGTGTCTGAGTGAGTAGATGGGTGTGAGTCATAGTGAAGTGGATGAGTGTGCACGGGGGGGAAAAAGGGTAGATAAAGGGGGTAAAAATGAATCCCTTAAACGTGCCACAGTGTATGAGCAGTGCATTGTCATCTGCTCTGGCTTTGCTGTGGAACTTTGTGCTTTTAGAGGGAAAAGAAAAAACATTCCAGATTAATCAATCAATCTGTGTGTGTGTGTGTGTGTGTGTGTGTGTGTGTGTGCTGCGCCTCAACATGTGGCTTCAATCTCTGTTTTCTGTTGCGTCCCACCCCTCTTTTACCCTTCACAGAGGCTTGCGACCATTGAAGACATCTTCGTGGTTGAAAACAAGTCGTTTCTTACTGGATTTCACACAGAGTTCGTCCTCTACGTATCTCTACAGCAAATTTTTTTTAAAAATCCCATCTTATGCAACAGTGTCCTATCGTAAAGAGTGTTCAGGTTCGAGATGTGTCCATGCATGTGTGTGTGTGTGTGTATGCCCTTGTGGTGTGTTGACTGATGAGCTGGTAAACAGACCCAGCATCTCAGATATCGGTGGAGTTTATTGGTCTGGGTTCAGATCTGGCAGGCCTCACTTGTTTATTTGGCTTTCAGGTATCAAATGAAACCCGCAAGTCTCTCTCACAATCGCATGTGTATCCCCGCGATCCGACCGAGCTTCGCAGAGTCAATAAACAGTCATGCATGAACTTGTTCACACAAATACACAACTCATTGTCCAGCACGTATAGAAACTAATCTCTCCTTTCTGCGTTCCCACAGATACACACTCACATTGTCTGTCTTTTTCCCCTCCCATCATTGCGCACTTTCTCTGCTTCCCCTCACGATCGCTGACACACACACACACACACTACATACATAGACATACAAGGTTACTGCGTTCCCATGCTTGGTATCGGGTCAGCTTGGTTCCAGAGGTCAAACACAAATTCTCCTGTCCCCTCATCAGCGCGTAATTCAGACCAGCAGCACCCAGGGACCACCAGAGGGTAGAGACTACGCAACCACCCCAACCAACACGTCACCCGCCCATCAAACACACACATACACGGCCACCAACACCAACCTCCTCCATCCCTGCAGCCACTATCAAAGGATCTGAACAGCGTCAACATTATCTATCTCTGTCTCCCATGGGGGAAGCCAACCACATAGCACAGTTATCACTCGGCAAACATGGACACACACACACACTCTCTCTTTTTCCCTTCTCTCTTCACACACACCCGCTCTTACCCTCCAAGACCTGCCTGCCTGCCTGCCTGCGTGCGTACACACACACATGCGATAACGGAGTTAAGATCAAAGGTTAATCATGTCTTTTCATCAGTTGCACCACCCTCTCCTCTATCTGTCCTCCTCCTGTCTAATGGTTGTGTTTATATGTGTGTGTGTGTGTGTGTGTGTGAGAGAGAAGTTGTGTGTACATGTGTACGAGCAGACATTTGTCTGCGGTTGTGGGAGCTTTTCTGTCCTCACAAGTTTGACGCTTTGAAAGCACTTTTTTTTTTTTCTTTTTCTTTTGCTTGCACATGGTAAATAAACAGTCCTGTCCTCCTCTTCCATTGTTTTCTTCTATCTCTCTTCATCTCGTGGATGTTTTTTTTCTTCTTCTTATGAAACTAAATTTCTCTGTTTACATTAGCTGATTTAATGGGAACCAAGTGTTTCTGCTGTAGTTGTAAAATTGGCTATTAATTTGATGTACGCTCCAATAAAGTCTGTGTAATAGAGCCTTTCTATAATTTGATAAGTATGTGAGATTTTAGCCGTGTGTTTAAGAGTCTGCAAGTGAACTGAAAATCCTGCTCTTGACTCTTAGAGTTGGGAAAGAAAGAGCGAGGGGGGGAGAGAATGGGGCATTTCAATCGAACCCCCTCCCCGCGTGAACCCCAACCCTGTCTGAAACAGGAAGTGCTTATTCATTCAGGAGGTGTACATTTACAGAAACCCCTCTGCTGCACCCTCAAATGGAGGTTTTTTGGAGGCACAAAATGGCTGTGAGGGAATGTAGTCTACGAAATCAATGTGTGATATTTAATGCCCACATGCTTCAAGTATATAAAAGTAAAAGACATGATGGAAAATGACAGCCTGACATTTGAAAAGTCCTGTGCTCAAATAACGTACAACAACAATAACAATATGAGTTAGCCTCTCGCATTCTTGATGTTTGCACGCGCGTTGTCTTTGCTGCTCTTCGCTCATGACAGTCCTTTTCAAACATCTTCATCATCTCAAACCATGTGTTGATATTTCGAAATATTCCTCCGTGGGTGAGTTTCCAGATCAGCACTTCAGGCGCTGTGCGTGTAAAGCAAATTAAATGAATTATGCATTATTTGGGAAAGAGTTGAGAGCGTGCAACAAAGTATATTAACAGTTTAATTTATGCAATGTATTCATTTATCAAGGGTGTTTTACAGTGATCAAGATTTGATTCCAGTGCGTTAAAAAAAAATTAAGTTTGAGCGCAACAATTAAATGCATTTTATCCCAGATTCTACTTGATTGATGGAGTCGTTTGTTGCATCGTTTGTTTCCCAGTGCATCTGGCTGATTTTCATCGGGGAATTCGAGCGGCATTGGCAGCGGAAATGATATTCAGCCGTGAATTACGGCACCCTCGCTCCATAGTTCATTAATGATAACCCCAGCCGTGAGGTTGGCCCGGAGCTGCGCCTCTCATCCAGCTCTTCGTTAGCATGGTGGCGTGGGCTTGGAACAGCTGGGCTATACTCAGGGCAGTCAGGGCTGCCATGCACATTATCACATTATCATGCTTCTTAGTGTGTGGGATTGAACATTTGCCATCAGGCTCCTAAAAGCACTTTCACCCACTGATCCGGCACAAGCTTGTGTTGCTTTTGATGACGTTGGAAGCTACGTGATCACAGTTTCATCAATAAAGCAGCATGTATCCCTTTGAGTCCGCTATGTTTGATATTTTACGGTCTGTCTGGTTGGACATTCAAACAGTTTCTGCTTTTCATTGGAATAGTTTCATTGAAGTGTTTGAAACGGCAGATTTATTGTAAAGCGTGTCAAGCAAATAGCCAAGTACAACAGCAGACAGCATGCTGTAGAGTTATACATAGGGTCACACCTTGTCAGTTGGCCACAATGGGTCGATTAGTTTGAAGTTTTGTTTCATACATCGCCACGTTTTAGAGTACTGCCTCAGAATCCAGTGAGTTAAATGGGGAAGGGTTGTTTCTCTTCCAAATTATGACACAAATATTTCTTTAGAAAATGACACCAAAAAGACGTTAATGGAGCCTAATAGAGTATATTTATGTAACTAACTCAATTTAACAAAACAAGCCAAACAGAAACTATAGAAGCTCATAACTGTGTTCCCTCCGTTCTTTGCTCTCCTGTGGATGGCTGCTCATTTTCTCTCATCAAAATTACGTTGACTTTCTGTAACATACCAACAGCTCCTCCGGCTCAGCCATATGTTGTATTAGTATATTTTGCAGCAATGTTTTAATTATGTCTCTTGGTGGTACAAGTGTGAATTAATAGACTTGATTAGATTATTTTTGCCATTTCCGAACACAGAAGGCACGTAAAGGAATTGTTCAACATTTTAGCAACTTTACTTTCTTGCTGAGAATTTGATTAAAACCACTCTCGTGTCTTTACAGTGAGCCACAGCTAGCAGTAAGTTAGGGTCAGTACAAACACTGGCAGCCTCTGCCAGTACAGCTAAGCTCACAAATTAGCACCATATTTGTTTAATTTAATTACATTTTTATAAAGAGCAACATGTAAATAGAGTGGAGTTTCGACTGGTTGCCTGGAGACTGGCTAGCTGTTTCCCTCTCTGTTTCTAGGCTTCATGCTAAGCTAAGCTAACCGGCTGCTGGCCGTACAGAAATGAGCGTGGTATTAATCTTCTTATCGAACTCACAGCAGGAAACCAATTAAGCACATTTCCTAAAAATCTTGGAGTATTGCCCTCAAAGGTGCCTCGTGGAGATTTCTTGTAAACAAAGATCAAGTACGATCAGTGTTTTTAACCACAGCACATTGTGTGTATCCTTAAGGCCTGACCGACGTCTTGAATGCATTTATGTCCTCATAAAACATTTGCAAAGCAGATTTGTATATTTAAAACTCTGCATTGTTAACATCCATGTTTGCTAGCTTGCGGTCTCTCTCTTCACTGCATATGTTGTCGCTGCGTTTCTTTTCAACCGCCGATCATCATGAGTGATGTGATGTGCTCATCAACTATCCAGGTACTCACTCGTGAAAACATTCCTCCATAGCTCTACTTGTGGTCACAGGGTCTCATCAGTAGCTTTCCCATCTTTATTTTCTGTATCACGCTCGCACGCGCTGCACTACAAACTAATTACCTCTCCATGTTCACCATCCTGTCAGTGATCAGAACTCCCTGCTCCTCTGCAGAAGAAGAAGTTTCTGTACTAAGTTGGTCTGATGCAAGCTTTATTTTCTTCTCACCTGAATACTTCTGCAGATGTCTGTCACATAGAGATATCAGGCTGCCTGCCCTCCATATGCATGGATCTGTGCACTGATATGATAACTTGACGTATTTAATTCACTAATTTTGTTGACTAGCAGCAGTATTTTGCTAAAATGTGGACAGAAAATCATTGTCTTTAAAGATCCAATAAGTTGAACCATTTATGTTCACATTTTGAACCCGACATTCAGCTTTGATCCTTCGCATTATGTTATTCTAAGAATTCCTTTACCTTGTGTTTATCCCAGCTTTATCTAGCTGTTATACCTCGGTGTCTCCCTCAAATCCCAACTTGTGTCCTGTATGATAGTCTATTAGCACTGCATGTGCTATTGCAAAGCCTCTATTTTCAACCATCATTGTCAGTTTACAGGTCACAATTTCTGTGTAAAACGCAGCTCCTCCCAGATGTGGTTAGAAGAACGCTGCACTTTGACAACCCTGCATGTCACACCCAAGTATTGGACCGGTGTTAATTGTCCCTCGAGTAGTGGGTTTGAATTTTTTGAATATACACACTAGGTGTAATAAAAGAGAAGACTCAGGAGGTTAAAGCCAATCGTTGTATATATTTTGTGTCAGTGTCACTGCGCTCTAGACTTCAACTGAAATGTGAACTGGCCATTAATGTGAAACACTTAAATGATTTGTCGTCGATGGGCTGATGGTTTAATGTTGTTGATTTTCTCTATTCGGATCTTATGCTGCAGATTTATTATAAATGATGCTTACTTGCATACTGTATGTTCGTGTGTGTGTGTGTGTGTCTGTGTGTGTGTGGGCTGTTGTTTTTAACCTACAAAACTTGAAATATATACGTACTTAACTCCACACAACAATTAACTTCTGTTTTTGTGGTTCTTTCAATTTGTGTTTGGCTTCAGAAAGACAGCAGAGGAGTATCACCACCAACCAGTCAGGAGAAGCAGTAGTAGAAGTTTAAAAATGGGCAAGAAAACACATTCGGATTAGAGGAGGAGGGAAAGTGACTGTGTTTTTTTAGCAGGTTTGGAGTTGGTGCCTCACATCTGGGCCACAACCTTGCTGTATTATCTGAGATGGAGAAGTTGGACCCAAAAAAAAAAAAAAAAAAAAAAAGCTATACTCCCTTAGGAGAGAGAGAGAGAGAGAGAGAGAGAGAGAGAGAGAGAGAGAGAGAAAACAGTTCAGTCGTGGCAGCGGTGTGTTTCGGATCGGCGGGCTGATGTGTGTTAGGGTTCAGTGAGCAGTGTAACAGTGCACCCTAGTGACCATGTGGAGAGCTGCATCGGCTTCAGATTGTGTTGAACTGAAGAGGCTGCAGATGAGCTCAGATCTCCTCTTAAGTATTTCTCTGAGAACATATTCGCCTCTGAGTTCTTTGAGCGCCATCATCGCTGTTCTCCGTTAAATTCTTATTACTTCTCACGGCAAAAAAAAAAAAAAAAAAGAGCCTGAAGCTTTCATTTTTTTTATTGCAAAATGGAGGCCTGTGACAAAGACCAGATGTTCTTGCCAAGTAAAATATGTTAGCGCTTACACAATATTGTCTTAAGAGTTGTTTTTGAGCCTTGGATTTCTTGATTCAATACGTTGTAATGCAATGCAAAGTCCAGCCACAGCCAGAAGACAATGAACTCAATCCAGCTATTGGTATAGACTTGAGACAAACTCATGTGCGCCATACACAGTCACAGAAGCGAGAGTGCCACAACAGTCTCGACGTCAGGCGACATTCCTCAGGCTGCCTTTGAAGTGTTCTGGTATTTCCACACCACCGTCTGATGTTAAAGTGCAGATCTTGTGGAGGAATAGAAATCAGAGTTGCAAGTGCATCATCTTCACATTAATATGATCTTCATGTTTTTTTGTGTGTTCTCTGTCTGTGCGCATCTTTATGTGTCCGACGGTGAACATGTGTTTATGCGTTCTCGTGCCCCGGTGCAGCTTGTAATTCTAGCCCAGCATGTTGCTCCGAGGAACAGCGCAGATGTTCAGATGTTTCTCCTTGGAAAACAAACACAACAGAGGCCATTTTCTCCAGGACAGAGGGACTGTCAAAATAAGAGCTTGCCCCCACCTTTGGACCTCTCCTCCAACAGTGACTCTCTTATTCACAGGCAGATCACTACTTGCCCTCTCTGTCATAAAAAAAAGTGTTTTGCAGGATGTTTTGTTACCTGTATTTGGATATATTAGTTTTATGTGTTCCTCATTCTGTTTTTATGCATGTTTGTGCATGTGTCTGGGCCATCCATTAGTCTCGTGGAGCACAAGGGAGGGGAGAGGTTTAAAATCTTGAAAACTTAGGGAGGAATTAGTGAAAACATGATGGGAGAGCTTGACTACCCTGCCACCCTCTGCTCCTCCTCCTTCTACTCCACCTTTGATTAATGTCTTGCTCCCCACAGTGTATGACAGAGCTCCACAGGGCCTCGCAGGGCCCCAGGTGAAGACCTCAGGGAGACAGGAATGGAGAAAAACAAGAGAAACACATGAAGAAAGAGTGCTAGCCTGATTGCTTTTTTGCACGTTACACACCAAACATTAGTCTTTTGGCGTTATAATGATGATAACGTGGGTTATTTCAACCTGACACACGCATTAGTCTTGCGCTGGAAAGCTAGACGAACTGAAGACATGAAGCAAAAGTATATACTGGCACAGAAATGTATCAGAGCTGATAGTGAGAGATGAATGTGACAGAGTCGGAGCAGAGGGGAAGCAAACAAGCTGTTGGAGCTGTGAAATTGAAGAGGATCAAAGTGTCAGTGAGTCATAAATAAATCCTGGTCCCTCCCTGTGGATAGATGGAGCGGACATGTAGTACACTGATACTAACAGCGCTGTGCGACAGCTCTGCGAGCATCAGGAAAACACAAAATAACCAGCTATCTCCTCTCTGAGTGAGTGCAGCTGGGTGTGTATTTTTGTTAACACTTTCGGCTCTTCAACAGAAGGACAATGCCACGATGGTTACTCATGAAAACCGAGGAGGTGGTCCATTGAACCCCTATTGGGCGGCACATTTTCCCAGAAGTCTATGTGTGTGTGTGTTTGTGAGTGTGTGTGTGTGTGTGTGTGTGTGTGTGTGTGTGTGTTTGATGCAATGTTGGAGACTAGCAGTGCTATAAGCTTGTTTCCTCTGGGCCACATGTGCTCTTTGGTGCTGAGCAGACTCAGAGCGCAGCAGTAATGAGAAGTCCAGGTGCAGATTTTACCCTCGGGGAGGAAGTCCTTGTTTACTCAGATTTAACCTTGTTTCTGACCTCCCTTTTCTTTAGGTTTTTTGACCCCGCAGACATCGTGTGTTATTGAAGTCGCATTGGAAACTGTTGAAATGTTCAATCAGTTACCGCCATGTTGAGTCTGATATTTAGATTTTTCATCTACACGTTGATACAGATTAGAAAAAACAGTAACTGGCATGTTTGTAAGATCTTCTCAAGATGAGGTCTGAAAGAAAACAAACAAGAAAAAACACATTTTCACTCTCTTCACAGGGTAGGGCGTACACAGCGTGATACCCATGCAGGTGTCTCAACATCTTTTTTTTTTTTTAACTGATTACAACCCCCGATTCTAAAAACGGTGGGGCGCTTTGTAAAGCATAAACTGAAACAGAATGCAGTGATTTGCAAATACTTCCACCGATATTCAGCTGAATACAGTACGCAGATATTTAATGTTTGAACTGTTCAGCTTTATTGTTTTTTTTGTCTGAATTTGATGCATTCTGTTTACACGGTGTCCCAACTTTTTTGGAATCAGGATTGTACATAATGTGGGATAAAGAATGCAAGTGTATTGACATTAGGACGCCCTGGTAGCTCATCTGGTGGAGCGTGTGCCCAATGTGCAAAGGCTCAGGTCTTGCTGCAGTGACCTGTGGCTCTTCGCTGCATGTCATCCCCCCTCTCTCTCTCTTTCCCTACATTCCTGTCACTATCAAAAATAACGGTTCAAAAAGCCCCAAAAAATCATCTTCAAAAAAGAAGTGTATTGACGTGAAAATCATGTTAAACATAAGAGATCCTCAAATAGCTATGCTGAAGAGTCATAAAGCTATTTCAAGTATAGCTCTTGTTCTCTCTCACTACCGTGAGGTCTCGTCATGCATTGGCAGTGATGTTAAAATGTTCCTGATTGTTTCAGATGAACTCTGTAACGCTCTGCGTGTTGTAACTCTCACCAACAGCGACAGATCATTAAGATGATGTCACTGCAGCTTGTGCTGTTGATCGTGTGAACGAGAACATCGTGTCGAGCATGTTTCTGCCCGTGTGGTAGATCTTTTTTTAAAAAGAGACTATTGGTTTTGTCAACCAGCTGCAACCTGACAACTTTCAGTAGCAGAATAATAGAGCGTGTCTGACCTCTGACAGTTGTTTTTTGTGCTAGTTTTTGCATTATATTACAAATGCATGTATTAAAGATCGCAACTAAAAGAGTTATTTAAGTCCAAATTTTAAAGATACCTGCGTTACAGCAGCAGGCAATTGGTGTACACCGATTTAAAGGTCATCAATACATCAAGGACACACAACCTTTGTCCAATGTAACTTACTTTTTTAAGTAATTAGGACAGAAGGCGCTGTGGCTCCACAACCTGAGCTGCAGTTGCGCACCAAACTCATTAAATTGTCCGTTTAGTTTAGACGTGCATTGTGCAGTGGCAGATTAAACAGAGCCTTTGCTGTGTGCTTGTCTGCCTCTGACCAACAGAGGGCTCTGTGTCAGTTGAAAAAATATTTACAGGTCTCACAGGCATCCCCCCTCTACCCTAATAAAGGTTTGCCTATAACAGATACACTGTAATAAAGTTTTATACTGTTTAGACTGTTGAAGGGACTGCAGCTGTACTACACACTGTTCATTCAGCTGTATTCTGACTGCAAAACAAGCTGCCATTTAGTCCAACTTAAGTGCTCTGCAGAAGGTTCACTGCCTGCACTGTCACTGTTGTCCTTTAGGGGGCAGAATAACCTTACTTTGGCTCACTGAGTGTGTCTACTTAAGTTTGCCAAAAGCTCTGAATGGCCCACCTTTCTTTGAGTAGCAGAGGGAGCTGCTCAACTCAGCATGATTGTCTCCCTGTGAGCACTGTGTCTGTGTGGCTGCAGGCCTGTTGTCTGCAGCCGCCCGGCCTCAGGAATGATCTCGAATTGAGGAGTGATGAAAACTGTCCTTTACCGGTTAGGACACACACACACACACACACATGCAGACGCACGCATTCACACTTGTGTGTTGCAGTGTGCACGTCGCTTAATCATGCGCGCGCACATTGCCGCAGCATATTTTGCCAAATTAAAAAACACTCTGTCTGTCCTGGCTTGGCACACACACACACACACACTCAGTCATCACAGTGCTAATGACATTCTTTCACATACATGCAGGTATGATTGGGGGAGCAACAACCTGCAGGTTCAGCTGGGTTCAGGGCCTGACCTACTGGAGAGAGCTGATTGTGGTTTCTGGGTATTTATCATATCCATAAATCATAATATATTTGGATATTTACAACATGTATGAGTACAGGAATAGGTATATTATTTTGTTAAAATGCTATACTGAAGAAAGCTGCTCACATTGTGGCTTTGTGGCTGTTTTATAACTGACCCTTTTATTTGAAATAAAAAAGGAGATGGAGTTTTCTTTTGAGGTTTCACTCGCAGACAAGATCACATTCAGTGCCGTCATTCAGTTCTTTCATTCTTATGTAAGGGTTGCGGTCTAAAGAGATGCTAGGGTTGTTGTTTTTTTTTTCATTACATAACGTTTTCAATGCCAACCAATTGCATGATAAAATACCTTTGGCTTCTCAAATGTAATCAAATCTCCCTGAATGTTCACTGTTTATTAAAGCTCTCTTATTTCACATAGCAAAGTAAGCCACTGCTGGTAATGCAAAACAAGCCAGATGCTCATACATGCGTGTGTGTACACGTCCTCCACGTACTGACACACTTTAAAGCGCACACACGCACAAAGAGAGTCCCTGGGATTTTTACAAGCTACGCCGTGCGTATTCGGTGCAAGCGGACTTTTTAGCCTATGTGAAGGTATTGGGTTGCCATGTCAACGACGCTCTCAGCAAAAGCAAAGAAACATAAATCCTGGCATGATAAGCGCCTTGTGACAGACTGTGAACTCAGACACCCTAAGATCACAAGAGCACATGAATCTGAATCTGTACCATTAGATTATGTATATTACATTTTAGTTGCACTGATACAAATTCACTGTATTTAAAGGGCCAGTGTGTCGGATTCAGTGGCATCTAGCGGTGTAGTTGCTGACTGGGACTCCCTCGCCTCTCCCTTGTGAAAGGCCCTATCTGGAGCCAGTGTTTGGTTTGTCCATTCTGGGCTGCTGTAGAAACATGGCAGTGCAACATGCTGTAGATATAAAGGACTCATTCATTACCGTTAACGAACCCTTTGTAGCGTCTTTCAGCTCATTGTTTTGGTTTTCCAGCCTACAACTTAACTGTTTCGGTTTAGTTTCAGCGCTCTCACAGACAGAGTTTGGACTTTGGACAGAGTTAAAGCAGAGCTAAAAGAACACTGAAAACTGGAAATGATACACCAGGTGACCAGGGACGTGAATTTGAATGTTGCTCCATAGCTGCTAGACGGGCACAGGAGAGTGTTTGCTAACACTAAGTCAAGTTAAGTTTTGATCTTGAACTCATAGTATATACGTTTCATGAAGGCAACGTGACTGAGGACGCTATTCAGCCTTCCTTTTTATGCTGTCACTCTCAGTTGATGCCACGCCCCCAAAAGTCTGAATGCGAAAAATAAGATTTAAAACTAAAAACTTAAATCTGAATCTGAAAACATAAAATCTGCAACTGAAAAGAATAAAACCCCCCAAAGATCAAAATACAGATGAAAGTGGAAAATTACATTTTTGGCTCCACACTGCACCATCATAAGCCTGCAGCACCATCATTCTGTTCCTCAGATGCAGTGATCAATGGAGAATTTAATGTAATTTCAATGTACACAAGAGAAAACATGTTGGTAGTAAACATTTTAGCCAATTAATCCTGTGTTCCATGTAGCAACACCATCAAGTCAAAACTTCCCATCAGCCTCAGCTGTACATGTGCTAATTAGCATGCTAACATGCTGAACTAAGATGGTGTAGATTACAGCTGTGCAGCATCAGCATGTTAGCATGGTCCTTGTGAGCATGTTGGCATGGATGTGTTAGCATTTTGCTCAAAGCTCTGTTGTGTCTAAGTGCAGTCTCACAGAGCCGTTAGCGTGACCGGAGACTCGTTTTTCATTGATAGCATGATCACACAAAGGCACTGACAAGAAATACCTCCCCAAAGCATCACCATGGTAACGAACATTCAGAACATCATTTTAATTAGTTTTTTTTTTTTTTATATCAGTGCAACATTTGTATGCACGACTTGTGTATTGCATCCAATCAGTCTTCTGATGAATGTTTTGCAGTAGATATGTTGATAAGCACCTGGTGTTCGACTGGTTTGTAGTTATGCAACTACTGGGAAATTTATTAGACAGGAGCGCTAACACACCAGTCAGCCAGACAGCCACAGTAGAACTGATGTGGAAAAGAGGTTTGTTTAACATCCCGACATTATACACACTGTTACACACACACACATATACACACACACACACTCTTCTGCTCTGCCCCCCCCTTTGCCGTCCCATGAGAAGGAGGGGACTCATGTTGCATTGCGTGCAGAGTTGTAATTTTGTCTTCGTCTGGAGTCGGTGGCATTCTCTGCGCCTTGCCAGATTTCACTGATTTACCTCAAAACCATGCTTGAAACACTGAAACCGCAGTGATTATGATACACACCGCCATTCACACACACACATTAATACACACTCACAAACAGGCAGCACTGTAATTACAGAGGATCAAAGTGAAATTCAGCGAGTCTGATAGTCCGGCTAATAGTAGACGACAGCGAGGTGAAACACAAATCATGAGGAACAATATCAAAGAGCGAGCCCTGGGTTAGCATCGGGACACACAAGTTTCTTTTATGGTGATGAAAGTTTTCATATCTGCAGCTAATAATGCATGAGTCAGCTTTTGTCTGTGTGTTCTGGGTGAGGGTCCTTAGTGAGTAGTAACCTTAATATGAAAAAACATATTTTAGAAAGTATATGACAGCACTGGTGCAAATAAATTGCAATAAAGTGTCAGGATTTGCTCAGTCTTTGATTAGCTTGGTGTGCAGCTTGAATGAGTGTGTATGCATGAATTAATGAGTGTGTGTGTGTGTGTGTGTGTTTGAGCCTTTCGCCTAATCTGCTTTAAAAGACCTTAAGTCAGACGGGGAAATTAGCGGCTGCCACTCTCTAATTGAGCCGATCACTTCCCTCTGATTTAAGCCACTTTTTTATGCACACACACACACACATTCTCAAGCACGCATGTAGATCTCCCTGATCCACTTATAGCTGTATACACATGTAGCCTCATTCTTGTTAGTCATTTATTATACCCACGCACACGGGCAGAAACTCCCTTTGGCAGCGACAAGGTGTTTCCCCCTCAGTGGGTGAGTCCTACGTGCCTGCTGTTTGATCTTCTCACGCCTGTTTGCAGACAGGACAACATCTGAGGGCCTTGTTGCCAAGCCACTGCGCTGCCCACATGCCCATCCACTAAATCAACCGCCCAGCTGACATGAAAGCACGCAGGAGACAGTGTTTTACACGCAGATCCCTCTGTTCTCCACAGTTATGCTGCCTGTGGTCTGCTCTAACCATGAAAGGTTTTCATCGTAAGTGGCGTGGCTGAGACCGCACCCTCCTCAGCGTGTGATTAATGATATCCACTGTGAACACGCAGGCTCCTGTAGGAGGGAAAGCTTAAGATGCCGGCATGCTGTGGCTACCGTGTGTGTCTGCCCATCTCACTTTACATTTTGTGTTGTCTTCATTCGCTGATGAAACACACTTGTGGCCCCACGATGTGCTTACGGCGGGACCTCGTAAAGCCTCACATCAGCAAAGGAGGTTGGAGTTTAAAGTGATTATTAGAGCCTCCGTATGTATGTATGTGTGTGTGTGTGTGTGTGTGTGTGTGTGTGATTGTGTGTGTAAGACTGTATGAAGCAGCCCAGATTAACAGGTCTTGTGTTTTCTCTCAGGCCTCTCTGAAGAGGATTAAGACTTAACACCGGAATTCAGACAACCGTGGACCCAACTTGTAGGGTGCTGACACAGCAAGCTAACCGTTGGCTGCCATTTGCCTGTAGTGAGTGTCTGGCAGTGTCTCACACCTTTGGCACTAGTTGGTCCTCTTCAGTGGCCTTTCAGCCTATTCTTACTTTTTCTGGCAATGCCAGCGCAAATCAAAGCTTAGCACTAGTCAGTTAAAACAGTTCAGTTCATCATTGCACTCCTTTTACATCGTCAGACCCAAGATGGACAGTTTTAAATCGATGCAGCAGAACCACTGACAGTATAAAGAATGGACAGGATATGTGTTACATCACCCACAGGTTTCTGAAGAGCTGTTCTGAAGCTCAGAATATGCAGCTCTGGCTGCAGCCATGTTGGCTGTCCACCCCGGCTAATCTAAAAATTGGCAAAGACATGGATCATCAGCAGATCTGAGGCCTGGAATCACACCTGGTTGCTCAAACAAGCCACCTGTAACGGCACTTACCTGTCAGTCAAAGCAGCCACACTGTTAATTCTGCATAACTTTAAGCCTTAATATAATCTGAACAGGTGAGTTCTATAAAAATTCAGCCTCAGTACAGTTGTCATGAACGGGGAAATTAGCTATAGAGACCAAAAGGAGCTACAAAATGTTATCATTTGGCATGTGGCATGTGTTTTTGTGTTTCCACGCTGTTCTGTTGAATATAAACACAGACTAATGACTCATTATTTCCTGTTGGAGCTCAGCTGTAGTCTGTGTAATGTTTATAAATGCAACTTTTGCAGCAGAAGAGATGATGTAATGCAACATGTTTAATAAAAGGTTATGTCATCCCTCTATAGTTTAGCATTACTTAATCTGCATTATTTCCCGAATCAGTTATGTCGGTGTCATGATTACACCACACCGGAGCGACTTCCTCCTGACCTAGAAATGACACGGTTTCCACGGTGACGGCGAGCATCATGTAAGGGAAGAGAGGCATGGCAAGCATGTAGCTCCGAGAGCCAAACACTCTCTGTCTTCTTTCATCCTGAGATACAGTAGCAGAGAGACTTTCCTTTCCAGCATTCCACACAGGATCACCTCGTCTGATACTGAATTTGTTAAAAATCCTCCCTCTCTGCCTCCGAAAGTCACGTACTCTCATTCTTTTCTCAGACCAGAATAGAATATTTGATCAGGTTTCAAAATAAGCCAGGATATTTATAAGTAGTCTCGTTGTCTACATTCCACTGATAAGTACAGAGCGATTAGTTTTGATTGTGGTGTCAGGCCATAGATGTTGAGTTGTTGCAGTCTTTTGAGGGTTGTTGAGGAAACAGACTGTGTTTTTCTAATTTAATGTTCCTTGTGTTCTTTAGCAGAGGCCATATTTCCTGTAAGCACAGGAACACTGCGTGGCGGTGGTCATGGACACAAATGCTTTCTTACTTCCACATTTCTTTGATTCTTTCCACTTGATTTCCACTTGTAGATAACTAACAAGTATTTCATGTGCAGCCAAAGCCCGATGTATCGTATAGACATACACATCCTGCTGTTGTAAATGCTTAATATTTCCCAGCAACTGGACTCATAAGGTCACGCAAGAATCTATCTTTCCAGGCTTCAAACTATGTCCTTGTGTCTGAACCACTGCGGTTCAGACACATCTGCATACTATGAGGAATTACTGGCAACTATGGCACGAGTTACAGGCAAACACTAGCACTCAGTTTGGATACTTCCTTTAGTACACTGCTGTGCAGTACACTGTGTACTTCTCAAGTCTCAGTTCGAGTATGGCCGTTGTGCACGTACCGGAAATCTCAACGTTTTACGGCTTTTTCTTTTTCGTCGAATTGCAACCATGCGGAGCATTAGTGCCAACATCTGACTGCCAAAATAAAAATATAAAACATATGTACAACTTACATTTGTACTTCACAGTATTCACTGCAACCGCTTCAGCTCCAGCAGCTTCCTCTGCCGCCATTTTCACAATGCAACGCAAAGTGGTCTCAAACACTTCAGCTAAATGGCGACCGCTGAGGGCGAGAGCTGTCCAGCGTTCCACGCTCAACTTTTTTTGACTCACAGTACTCTTAATTTTGCCGTAATTGACCGTGTGAGCACACTTATGTACTCAAAATAGAAAGTGCAGATTGAGACACAGCATTGGTCTGCGTGACGACGTGTGTGAGAGGTGATTCATTGCTTGGAAAACAACAATGGCAGCTGCTGAAGAGGTTAGGGAAGCGTAGAATTTGATAACAGCACTGAAGGCTTTCCTCGTTTCCTCGATGTTTAGAGTTTGACTACGTTGTATGGTTCATTGATCCAGTTAGTTGAAGTTTGCCTGTAATAGACGTTGATAGATGCTTCAACGAATCACCTGCCAAGTATTTTTTGAGAGTGCCAAACAGTTTCCAACAGTGACTTCCCAGATGGTTCTGTGTAACTAAACATCTGGCACAGTCACTCCTATTTGAGTTGCTTAAAAACTCCAGTGCCTGGCTATTTTAGGACATTATTTTTCCTTTTTAAAAAATGAAAGTATAAACTTTTGATTAATTTTTTAATGATTTACATCTTCAGTAGGAACTTCTGGGCTTGAGGCTGAAGGCCACACATGGAAAGTATTGAGAGACGGACTAACCTATTGTTGGTTTTGATCTTTTCATTGATTTTGTTAACAAACAAAAATATAGAATGACACCAATCTTTTCCTTTAAAGGCAAAACACTGATTACGAGGAGATGGCCCTCATCTTCACTGAACATTGCTGATTGTGGAACATTTCAAGTCAACCTTAAAAACTATTTTTTCACATGACGATGTTTACAGGAGTTCATATTTTTGGACCTCCCTTTGCACAAGGGAACAGAGTTTGCCTTAGGCCAGGAACGTTTGTTATATTAATATAATGACGTCAGGTTTGTGCAGAATTCGTAGAGTAGCACCACACCGCCACATTCCCACACTTTTGCTGTACTGCTGAGAGCAAATCATCTCCACCGGTCGGGTCAGCCTGGCAGTGATATTACTTAAAGGATGGACATGTAGGTTTTAAATGGACAATATCAAGTCTTTGAGCGTCGTCTCTGCATGCATCACTTCTCTCTTCGAGCGTCACACCCCTTTCAGTAACTATTGCTCACCTCCGGCTCTGTTAGATTTAATCTAAAAACCCTCAATCAACCATTTCTTGCAGAGACTCTTATTTGTCTCCATATCAAGACCAAACTGCATTTTCTCTCTCTCTTCCTAATCTATTTTAACGGCACAGCAATGAGTCAGTCTGTCAATTTTCTTGCTGACTGTTAAACTGAGTTCTTTCGGGAAGTAAATGTGTTTAGGCATAGATGGCATTTGGAGTTATTCAGATGACATGTACTTACTCATCATTTCCCATCAGCTTCGCAAAAGCTGTAATCATATAAAGACAGAAAGATAGAAATTGTGCTGAAAGACAGTTAGGTGGCTGTTAAGTAAGCATTTATTATGCACTCCATTTGAACAAACCGGAATTCACCTCACATATATGCGTGAGAGACATCAGAGAGTGTGTGGTGTTGTAAATGTTCTGTGGTGCCGTTATGGTTTGGTGGCATGGCAGCGTTGCGTGAGATGAATTCAGACACAGGTGTTCAGACCTCACGGCCAAGTTGGTTGTTCCCGGATCAGCACCTGGTTCTGCTCCTACTCAGGATCTGCAGCGCCACGATCAACATCTAAACCGCAGATTGCCTCTGGGGAGGGGGTGGCCTGCATCCAACAGCCTGCCACAGCCCCAGACCTAGCCCTGGGCCAGCACTGTATGCTTTGGCAGCAAGTCAACCAGCTCTCTCACGGCAGACACGCAAGCTAGCGAACAGATTTACACATGCCCACTTCTACATGAATATGATCACAACCTAAACAGTAGGCTTGACCAGATGCTCACAGTCAGATCTAGTAAATTTGCAGCATATTTCCACGTTGTGTTTCACCATTTCCGTGCATCATAGTCTTCTTTGACAATATAAATGCTCAGAGACAAACATCAGTTGTAGTTTTGTTTTGCTTTTCTCCTCTGCGGGTGTCTGGAAAGATAAGACCCACATATGACTGAGTCTTCACGCTCAGCTCCGTCAAATGGCCCTGCTGTTTTTCCTGAGAGTTTACCTCACAGCCAGAGCAGCACAGGAGAGCAAACCACCAGGCTAGACGCTTTACATTCCTCGAGACGGCAACTCAAAACAAAAACCCGACGCACTAAATTTGATATCGTCTATAAGGGAAGGAAAAAGGGACTAACAGAGAACAAATAACAGAGATTAAAGCTTGACATAGTCAAGCTGCTCAGTGTACGTTATCCGGCAGTGCTGACATTGATGCATTCCTCAGCATATATAATGTACCAAATAAACTGAAGGAAAGAATTTATGCAGGTCAGTTTTCAGCCTTGTGAAAGTTATATCTTGTCTTTACAGTGAGAGGGGGAGGGGTTGGGAGTAACATCATCTTCTCTAACATCAATTTACACTATGTTACAGGCAAAGCCAGTCCATCAATGTCCATAAAGGGAGATTTTCTTTCCTACATATCCTGTACATTTTAAATTTTATCTGCAACTCATTTCTCACGTATGCAGTGTGAGTTTCATTTCTTAAGTAGGGCTGTACATTATGTGAGCTCACATGTTGTTATATAATCTTGAATAAGAGCTTCGATTGAGTTCCTGGGTTTTGGTTGTGATCCCATGATGGCAGAAGTCATGCAAAACCTTTTGAGCCTCATTAATCTAATCAAAGGTGGAGTGGTTGCCAATTCAAGATACCTTTCACTGAGAGAAAAGCATAAAGTATCTTGTGTTACTGATAGGGATGACCCAGTTTTCTGCATTTTGTGTTTTATCACTTCGATTTAACATTTTATTTAAATGGATAAAGGCATCTGAGCTCAATTAGACCACATTTTATAACATTGTGCTAGCAGCATGACTCTTGGGATGGCATGTTGGTATGTTGCCTGGTCCACTACTTTGGTTCAGACTGACATCTGAACCAGACATTCATGGTCCCCAGAGTATGAATCATGCTGACTTTGGTGGCTTTTCCTTTAGCGCCACCCTGAGGTTGTCTTTTCATTAAATGTCTTGATAGCTATTGGATGGTTTGCTATGAAATTTGGTATTGATGTCCACCCTCAGGATGAATTGTAATAACATAAAGTGATAACTTTCCATACACCAACACAAGGCCAGGTCCAAATTCAAATTTCTTTAAAGTCCATGTAAAGGCAATTCTGAGATTTCTTTCAAAATACATTAAATATGTTGGAAAATAGTTGCTGACAACATTTCAAAAGACTTTGAACGATATATTACTGAAAGCGTTAAAGGTTAAAACAGTCCAGGATGTTGTGGGCGGTCCTTAAAGGGTGGCTCGATGACACACTGAGGCCACCCTGAGCAGAGAGATAGAGATTAATTCATCTCAGCTCAGAGTGTTTCAAAGTTAGTCATGTCATTTTCTGAACTCATCTGACACGTTTCAGTGGCTTCAACATGGCTGCTTGACTGCTCCCACGAGTGGGCGTGGCTTCAGCGCATTCAGCGGGCACGCCCTCACAGTCCTGGAGCTGAGAATACACATTTTTACCTGATTTTCACACCTAATTTCATAAACTTGTCAATATTTTTAATCATTCAAACTTGGCTGGTTGGTTAATAACACTTTCTTCTTTGGTCGGACAAACTCAGAACACTAATTTATTCTTACTTTACACAGACTTTAATACCAAATGAACCCTGAAAAACTGATGACATTTCACCTTCAGCTGCACTTTTTGTGTGGTGCTAATCAGCAGATGTTAGTATGCTAATGCGTGCTTTTGTGCATGACCTATATCATGTTTAATTGTGACTCTCCAAGGAACAGCAGAGGAGATAATTGTGCTGCAACACACTGAATATAGTTTAATGTTGTGCACAATCCTTTTACAAACAGGTCAGTGTTCAGAGGTGTTATATACGTGTTGTATCACAGAGTCTGCCAACGACCCTGAGAGAAAGAAGACGTGAAATGGCTCCTGTAGCTTAATCTTCTTATCCCAGCACCCAGTTCACAGCATTTAACTGGGAGCGGAAGTGGGAGCTTAACGTTCCAGTCAATGAAAGTCTGCCGTAGGCTGAAAATATGGAATAATTCTTCTGAAGTGCGACTTATTCCAAAGTGCTGTGTAAAAGCATAAATGTGCTGATTTGTGGCATTGATGTTGGAGTTCTTGTTAGTTGTTACAAGCTCTCAGTTTTAGCTTTGCTGATACAGATTTCAGGGTTGCTTTTATATCTTTTATAGCTGATCGTCTTGTTAACAGAAAGCAGCTACATTCCTGAGCAGAGCGAGGGGGAAGTGCAGGTGCCAGTCGACCTACTTTGCCAACAGTAAACTGCCTGCTTGGCGACCATCCTTCACGGTCTCTTCGTCCTCTCACTTTCTCTCTGTTTACTTCACTTTCACACACTTATGCTCTTTTTCCTGCAACCGCCCACTCTCTTTTTGTCATAGCCTCTCTGTTTGTTTCTCTCCTTTTATCTTATGCTCTGTCATTTTGGGTTTGTTTCACAGCGGGGCCTTTGCTTCCCTACGCACTTCTTTAGAAAGGAGGGAACATTAGCTTTTGATTAGACAGCAGCGTTTTCTGCTCGAATAAAGGAGCTCTTGTCCTCTTGCTGCCATGCGTTTACCTTGATAATTGGTTTCAGCGCACACCCAGCTGAGAAAATTACTTGCAAAATCAACATCTTACGGGCAGTTTTTCGCAGATGCAAATGTTTTCTTGCATGTTTAGCTTTCTTCTCAGGTCAGTTTTGAGAAACGTGGGGTGTTTCTGATTTTACGTGAATCGTGTGCACAAAAAGTCACACGACAGTGACCCTAATACGCTAACAAGATTATAGATTTTCCTCTGTTGTGTCACACTCTTGGCGTTCATATATAACGTCTTTCTCATGTATCTGTGTGTTGTTAGGTTGTGCAAACCCAGCGGAGCTGACCACAGAGCGAGCCCACTCTGCCGTGGAGGAGATGTTCGAGACCCTCCGAGGTCTGAGCAACACCAGAGACCACCTGAAGCAGCTGCGCTCCGTCTATACCGCCAGCGATGGAGTTCACCAGGTCTAAGACACACAAACACAGACCGTTAACATCAATACACACACACACTTTGAGTTGCGGGGTGGTTCGCTTAACTAATCCAACATCTTTGATGTTTTCAGTCAAGACAGTCACACACATCAACTCACATCCACCATCGCAGCCTGCACCAACATTCCCCAGCACACCTAAGAAAGGCAGACTATTTACTTAAGATCGTTCATACGGACAGCTGGTTTCTTTCACACATTTTATTTACTTATTTTTTTCTACTCTTGCTGTGGCAGTAACACAAGCACACAAAATTAGCGGAGGGACCTCTGGCCTTCGTTGCTTTTGTGCCTCTCCAGCTTGCGTCACAGATGCACACAGCACAGAGAAGGAGTTCACTGTGAGAGCCTCTTCATAAACTGCCTGTTTCTTGCAGCTTATGTAACTCAGAAGGGCCTCTGTGTGAATCTTGAAAGCTTTGTCCTCATGAAACACTCTTACCTTTTCTTATGGACAGTCAACAGTGCAGCTTCGCTGCCGCTGTCCTTCACGGTGATTGGGTAACTTGTTCAGAGAATTATAGGTCAGGAGCAGAAAGGTTAGTCAACGCAAGGCTTTCAACAGAGGTCATAATTATTCCTTAGCCAAATACACGGACATGAATGAAAGAAATCTTCTTGGAACTTGAGTTGAGCTCGAACAAAAGCTTTACAAGTGCAGGAGCTTTCATGCGTTTCTCTTTTTGTGTTTTATTCCTTGTGTCTCTTGAATCTGCTTTGTGTTGATTGATGCTTTTAATTTTCCAACTCTTACATAAGTCATTCATCCAATCATATTGCTATGAGTGGCAAAGCCTGATTCTCATTGGAGGAATTGGAGCTGTAGTGTTCAGCAGGAGTATTTCCACATTTTGTATTCAGCAATATAGAGTAATCCTTAAACAAGAGACAGAAGAGAGAAGATAGATTCATTTGTACTCTAAATATAAAGCTACATTTACCAGCCAGCTTTGCTTAGCGTAGCTCCAAGATTGGGACCAGTACGTTCCTCAGGAGTGTACTGGTTGCTGGGTAACTGGTCCTAACCAAGAAATAGTCCAGCACATAACCTGGACTCAGCTTTAAAGTAGGAGCTCGGACATCCGGAGGAAGCGTGGAGTCGAGAGTCACTGCTCCTTCACATCAAAAAGAGCCAGCTGAGGTGGTTCAGGCATCTGATTAGGATGCATCCTGGGCACCTTCCTTTGGAGGTGTTCCGGGCACGTGCAACTGGTAGGAAACCCCGGGGCAGACCAAGAACCCGCTGGAGGGACTACATAGCCCATCTGGCCTGGCAACACCTCTAGATCGCCCAGGAGAAGCTGGAACACGTTGCTTGGGAGAGGGACGTCTGGAATGCCCTGCTAAACCGGATGGATGGATGGACAGATAGATCTTTGTAAAATTCCACATTTGTTGTGCTAAGTTAAGCCATCATATTTAGCACAAAGACAATGACCTCTGGGCAGGAAATGTTTAATTCTGTGCAGCTAAAAAAAAATCATAATCGCTGTGTGAGTACATCAAAGTTTTTTTTTTCCTGTTGAGCTTCAGAAGCAAAAGCCAAATGTGAGCGGTATTTCTCTCTAACCATGAAAAAAATGCTAATCCTGAACTCCATTACTCCATCTCAGTGCAGCTGAATGACATAAAATATGATACATATTTTAGTCTGTGACAGTTCGGGTACATGAATGTTAGCAGCAAAGTGTTTCTTTTAGGACAGAACTGTCTGTTCCCGTTCCTGCTGAATTAGGAAAATGATTTAATATAAAAGTAGAACAGCGTGAGGTCTGCCAGCTACTGGCTGCTCTTGAGAAATCCATCAGCCTCTCTCACCATGCATCTCCTTCACCAATGATGCCAGTACCTGTTGCCGGTCAAGATGTCCTACCTTGATTAAAGATTTTCTTGAAGTGCAGAGCTCTCCTCCTCTAGGACACGGTTCAGAACCTCTTACTCTTGTCTCTCTTTTTTTAACGTCGGTCATTTAAGTTGTTTCATTTCTCACAAAGCCTCAAATAAGGTCGCAGCGGGTCAATGGGATCGTTTTCATCCGAGCATGAACCACCGAGCACTCTGTCCTATTAGCTTCAGAAATTAAGCCGTCGCTGCTCATTTAAGAGGGGGGTTATATTGACGATATCAAATGGATTTAATATAAATGAAGAGATCACAGTTTCTCTGTTGGCTCCAATCACGCTCTGTTCTTTCCAATCATGATTCACCAGAGCAGCACTCGTATACCTTTAATGTCACGTGTATACTTATTGTTGAGCTGCATGAAAATTGCACATTTCCTAAGCACATGTAATGCCATGAGTAACTCAACACTGAGAACTTTCTGGAAAAAATACATCAATGAAGGCTGAGCGAAGGAGCCGATAATAGCTGGAGTCTAAAGGTATCTATTGACCTCACCGGATGGGGTGACGCTTGATTTCTTGCTTGTCAGAGAAACAATCAGTGGGAAGCAACAAGACGGGAGGGGACTTATATAACCAATCAAAAACCATTGTAACATCTGACAGATTGTGGCACATGGGCGATCGTGCACACTAGATACGTTATGAACATCATGAACAGGAGCTGCTTCAGGTTCCATGAGTGGAAGTGGAACAAAGAGACTCTGCGTGCCATCCACCAAGCACCACATAGAGGCTCCTGAACAACGTGGACATCCGAGGATGAAACAGGATCAACAAACGAATGAAGTTGGCATATTGTGGTGAAAAATACAATTCGGGAGGAGTGCCCATCAGGCATGCCGGGACAAATCCCGCATCTGTTGGCTGGTGGACTGGTTAAAAAAGTCCAGACAGGGCTGGTTGTCTGGCTATGAGAACAGTATTTTGATTTCTCAGTCTAGAACAGAATGAGTAGTTACGTCTACCATCTGATAGTTGCGTCATCACCATTGTCTGGCAAAGACAGACATCAAATGTCTGGTTTTGTTTGAAACGTTAAGCCCAACCATGTGCCTTAATGTTACACTGTGCCTGGGCGACATAGATCACCTGCTTCACAGTGCTGTGTCTATCTCACTAATAGATTTACATCTGAGAATGTGTTTACAGAGAACTTCCTAGTTAACTAAGCAAAGTAAGTAAAATGTAGATTTTTGTAATTGTGTGCACTTCCAAGCCTGTATTTAGGTCAGATACAAGATAAGAAATTCAATGAAGTTGACGGGTATTCGTACACCGGAGACTTATCTACTGCTGTGAGACAGCCAGCGGCGACTTCAGGAAGTCACTGTGACCTGCCAAGAAATTATTTGGGCCATAACCTCCCCGTCAAACCACAAATTGTCATTTTTTACACTTTGGTCTTTGTACGGATTAAACAAACGAGACATAGCATGTTCAATTAACTGTGGAGGAGAACACAGTGTGCTCTTTTAAAGACAGAGCACAGGATGTGCACTGTTTTTTAAAAATGGAAAAAAAAAAAGAGTACAGAGCGCACGGCAGTGAGAATTTATCACTGTGCGTTTAAGGGATTTCAATGAGATGCGTTGTACGACTTCATTATAATTATCACCACATTATTTCCAAAGACATTCCAGTCTGTTCTGTTCTGTGTTCTGTGTGTGTGTTTTCGATGTTGTCACCGTGTTGTTTTGCAACATTAATTTGTTCATCCACCTCTACGCCAAGAAATCCTGTGGGGGAAACTGATACTGCCATGTGAGGGGTGTGTGTGTGTGTGTGTGTGTACAGACAAATATTTAAGCGCCGGCATTATCATATGACGAATTCTAATATTGTTTTTATCATGTGGGTGTCTGTGGATTGCTTTTAGCTTTTTTTGGATAGAAAATGGAGTGTGCGTGACTGTGGGTTGGATTGGTTTGTTTATACCCGAGATGCTGTTGTTTGTGTAATTGTGGGCGCGAGCGTGTTATTTAGCCGGAGGTGAATCATTAATGTGTTTACCCCGAGCTCAGTTTGTGCGGGCTGACCCATGCAGTAAAAATCGTGTTGATAGAGGTAAATATTAGTTTATATAATCCATGATTTGGACAGCAGGACTTCCCCAAACCTAATCTGGCTGCTCCTCTGGGACTAGAGGAGTGGGAGGCAGTGAGGCGTCAGTTTAGTATGATACATGCTGATAACTCCATATTGAGGTAAGAGGATGCCTGTGGGCTGAAACACCTGGATGCATTAACATTTGGACAACATTGTGTGTGTGTGTGTGTGTGTGTGTGTGTGTGTGTGTGTGTGTGTGTGTGTGTGTGTGTGTGTGTGTGTAGGTGTGTGTATTTAATGCTTTAATCAACAGATGGGGAGATGGAGGCTTTGCTGAGTGCTCAGATATTCCTTTCAAAAGTCCCAATGGAAAAGTTATGTTCCCCAACTTGCGCAAAATGTTGGCACACGGCCTCGATGTGTCAGTAACTCTAGCCTCATGTAAAATGAGGGAATTTATCAAGTACGAAAGATATTCAGCCTGTCTATTTTAAGACTATTCACAGTACTCAAATGTAGCACTGCCAAGTCTTATCTGGGTCTTTATTGTTCTCTGAGACAGCGAACTTCACTCCTGTGAAAAAAAAAAAAAAAAGTCCTTGAATTCTTGATCCACGAGCTTTGAGGTTTGCAAACGGTACATTCTGTCCCATGTAGCTGAGCAGAAAAAGCCCCTTTTTTTTTTTCTCCTTCATCTCGCGGATCACCTTTTAATAGCTGAGGATGAAGTTCAGCTCCTACAAAGACGGCAACATTTTATTGAAACACCTCCTTTTAAACTTTCAAAATGACCAGAAAAGGTGATGAAATATTGTGTTTGTGAACGCTGGGCAGCTCATGACTATGGAAAAGTGTGCCAGGTGCTGTTGATTGTAATGGAGAAGCAGGTTATGTCATATGATGGTGTCAATATGTTCATAGGACTGTTTTTCATCAGCACAAACACACTCAGCTTAATCAGAAATAAGATAAAATATGGTTGACCTTCAGCACGCGATGTTTTTCTCAAACATCAACGCAGTCTTTATCTGTCGCTAGAAAAGCAAGAGTCTACAGCGGGCTATGAGCTAAAGGCCATGTCACTATGCTACCATGAGTACAGTGACTGTGCTAACATGCTGGTGTTTAGTAGTTATAATGTTCACCATCGTAGTTTGCTCATGTTAGCACGGTAACATTTGCTAATCAGCCATAAAAACAGGTGCAAGATGAACTTTGTCATGTTTCCAAGACTTTGCACATGAAGAGCGGACAGCGTTTACTTCAGCTCAGTGTGCAGAGAAAACAGATAAAAACATACAAAACAACATGCATGTCTTAGAACAGAGACAAAAACACAGCCACACAGCTGGTAGAACATTAGGGGGACATTAATGTGTTTAACAGCTCTCATGGTGATCCATCCAGTTAAAACATTTCACAAAAGAAATTGTTCATGAGATATTTCAGTCTGGACAAACGTGCTGGACATATTGGACGAGATATTGCCAAAACCTAGAACCACAGCGCTAGCATGGCTAAAACTTCAGCAGCATCTCTTTCCAGAAAAAGTGCCCCTGGTCGTCTGAATCATCGACAGAGCCTGCAGGAACTTTTATTATTGGAACTACTTTAAAGAAGTAGTCCCAACTGACTGACTGACTGCTGCTCGACTGACATTGCAGACACTAGAGTCACCAGCATGACTAAAAACATGATTCATGATTTTTTCTTGAATTTCTGGGTATTGTAGTGGTAGTTTGGCTAGTTTTCTTGGTACCATTGATAGCCAGGTGTTTTCAGGACTTTTCAAGAAGCCCAGGTATTGATTTTTGATTTGAGTTATCCCCTTTAACAACTCATTCATAACAGGTCATATTGCTGTTTTTAGCCACATCCAGCAGATTTTTTTCACCCTCATTGCAGCAGTGCTCCTCTCCCTGAAGTGACTCATAAGTTAGAGGCCTGTTTGGGTCGACCACGGCTGTTTATAACTCCACTGTCTTTCCCACCCACGTCCATTCACACAAATATGCAGAGGCTAAAAGAAGAGCTCTCTGTGATAAACACACAGATGCCGACAGCTCTTCAATCCCATCTATACACACATATTCATATACAGATTGTTTACTGTAGAATAACCACACTTGACACATCTATATATATAAAAATGAAACGGTGTTGTCGGTGTGGGTGTTTTTGGGTGTTAACTGACTATTGTGTTCAAGTGTGTTATTTGCTGTTTGTGTTTTTCAGGCGACCTATCGTCCTTTCCTGCGCCAGATCTTGGAGGAAGTTTTCCACCCCGACAGACTTGAGTGTCCCGACATCGAGCACATGTCTGGAGGACTCACGGACCTGCTCAAGACCGGCTTCAGCATGTTCATGAAGGTCAGGCGTTGCTCACGCACACACACGTTTTTACATAATGGGCTCAGCGCTGTCAGTGTTTACCCTAGGAGGCCGATTAAACCAGCACTATGTGACTTATATTTACCCGTAATTTTAATTCTCCTTTAATCTACAATTACTGATTCAACAGCCAGGAGCTGAAGGAAAAACACAATAGGGAGCATTTGCACAAGGATCACACTTTATAGGCCAAACAGCCACGTGTCTCCACATGGAGTCAGCAGCTGCTTCTTTTCATTTCACATTTTTAAAGCACCGTTTTCTTCACTACATGAATGACCCACACCCCCAAAAATAGTGGGAGCCCGTAGAGCAGTGACAAAAATGTGAGCTGTCACATGAACTTTACAAAGTCACGCAGCTAGAAATCTCCGTAGCAGCTGAATTAGTCGCAATTTCAAAGAGGTAGCTGGTGAATTACCACTGTACTCCATAAGACCATTTATAAAGCTTTTCCACAGAATCCTCAAACCAAGTCTCTTCAAACAAGTCACCAACAGCGCCACCACTTGGCCAGTTACACAGTACAGTGGTGACTCACCAGCTACCTCTTTGAAATTGCGAGTAATTCACCTGCTACGGAGTGTTCGGAAGACACAAAAAGGCCTGGTCATGAGTATTGGGATGCAAGAACACCAAAATATTTTTCAGAAATTTTACCATAACTTGCTCTACCTTCAGCCGTCCTCTTTGGAACTGTCCTCTTTAGCGTTTGGCCATGACTGCAGGGTTCGATTTCTAGCTGCGTGATTTTGTAAAGATCATGTGACAGATCACATTTTTGTCACTGCTCTGTGGGCTCCCACTAGTTTTGGGGGGTCATTCGGCATTCATGTAGTGAAGAAAAACGGTGCTTTAAAAATGTGAAATGAAAAGAAGCAGCTGCTGACTCCATGTGGAGACACGTGAATCTGTGGAAAAGCTTTATAAATGGTCCTATGGTGGCGCTGTTGGTGATCTGTTTGAATTACAGGGCACTCCTCTGTACCAAGTATGAAATACCATGAACTTTTACAGACTTGTTCAGAGTTTATATCTGCACGTGCATTTACTTGCATGCAGTGCTTTTAAGCTTGAAAACTGGATCAAATATTTAGGATACCGAGAGAAAATATGTCCAATAACAGGCCTCACGGGAGTGGTTTGTTTGTTTGATGGATGTTTTATAAAGGTTGCTCCAAAACTGTATGGGTGGAGGACGAGTTACACGCCAAACAAGGTGCTTTTGCACCCTCGATGCACACAGAGCATGCTGCTAAATATATAGACCCATTCCTTCATGTGGAACTGTGAAGATGAAGCGAGTTTGAGTCTGCA
Organism: Argyrosomus regius; assembly: GCA_946959425.1. Classification (NCBI taxonomy): domain Eukaryota; kingdom Metazoa; phylum Chordata; class Actinopteri; family Sciaenidae; genus Argyrosomus; species Argyrosomus regius. Next base: position 6,535,960 of record OX336888.1, read on the forward strand.
GGGTTAGAGGAAGGAGGGCTAAGCAATAATCAGACAAATACACTGATCATCTGAACCATCAAAGGTTTGGCATACTGCGAGTGTCACAATGCAACAGCGTTTGACTTAAAACAATGCAGTTGGATTTGCTTCTTTCAAATCATCATCATGACTTCGTTATTGTTTTTCTCAGTCTGAAACCATCAGAGAGACACAAAGGGCTGAATTTTGGGGTTATGTTAATATTTTGGCCAAATGCTTTTCTTCAGCAGACATGTAGTTTTGGGCTTGTGGGTAATGTATATCCACCGCAGAGCAGATCACTTTCCACATTCTGATTATCCCACATCTGGGCCTGCTTAAACTCATGATTACCCGGGGGGAGGAATTAGACTCGTTGTGTAACCGTGGCCTGGTTTTACACAAATTAAGAAAGTTGGCCCACGAATCACCAACTCAGACAGACTCAATCTATAAACCTGAACTCTATAGGAGTGCAGTGCACGCCCTTTATGCAATAAAACTTCTATTTTTAACCACAGAGCCCACTGTATACTCTACAGCTTGTATCATTAAACACACCGGACCTCGCAGTCTGGATTACGACCAAGTGAGAGTTAATGCGCTGTTGCTGAGACTGTCATCTTAACCAAATGGTGTAAGTGCGAGTTTGTGTCTGGGTTTCTATGTTTAGTCTTTGTTTAGACAGAGTCCCAATTGTACTGGAAATTTGGCTTCAGCTGCACTTCCTCCATCTGACGAACACCAGCAAGAAGTTTGCAGCAACAGCTTCACAGGATATATAGTGCACAGTTTGCTGTATGCATACAAAACTATTGATCAATGACGATCTGGGACTTTCTCTCCAACTCTTGCACTAACTCTCTTGTGAAGGCGTGTTTTTCACATGCTCAACAGGAACATGACAGTTCAGGACACCGAGTGCGCTTTGGAATCTCATACTTTGAGAGCGATGATGAAATTTATGAAAATGATGTTCGACATCAGGAATTAAGAACTCACTGACCTTCTCACACTATGTGAGCAACACTGGAAACATGTCCGTGTTCCAAACATGAAAATCATAAATAAATTTGTAGAGCAGTGCTTTTATTTTGAAATTAGTACTACTTGCATAGAATCAAGTGACAGTTGTAGACAGGGATAGATTTATCATGTCCAGTTGTTAGTAATGTTGGAGAGGAGGTCCTCTCTGGAGATCTGGAGGTCTTCAGGAGGTTTTTGAAGGTAGAGAGGGACACCCCTGATCTGGTAGGAACTGGTAGGACGTTCCACCAACGGGGAACAACAGATGAGAAAAGTTTGGATTGACCTGAGCGTACGGGTGGCAGAGCCAGGTGTTGTTCACTGGATGAGTTAACATATGCCTGTACAAGGGCATTCAAGTACGTGGGTGCAGAACCAGAGGCTACTTTGTAGTCAGCATTAGCGATTTGAATTTAATGCGGGCTGCTACAGGTAGCCGGTGGAGCTCGATGATCACCGGGTAACGTGACCTTTTGGGTTAATTGAAAACCAGGCACGCCGCAGCAAAAAGGTCCTGAGTTTTAATCAGCTGAGCAGTTAAGAGCTACTCGTGCAGTATGTTTCTCGCCTAAGACAAAAGCAGCTCACTGCCTGCAGCTTGATAATTTAAAGAATTCAAGTCATAAGAATTCAATCAAGAAAACTGAGTGTGCAGCGTGTGATATTGTATCATCAGAACATAGACTAACACTTCACTTCACACCTCATCTCTGCACACTTCCTCCTTGTTTATCCCATGGCAGTACACATGGTTCAAAACACTCTCGGCTGTAGTGTGTGCTCTGATCCATTAAACATGCATGTGGTAATCTACACGCACATGGAGCTCGTGTGTCTGTGATGAAGCGCCACGGAATCTGTCTGGAAACACACAAAATATAACACGCAGCAGAATACACACTAGAAAACACAACTGTTCTCACATTTCTATCGCAAAACACATGTTGAATCATCCCCGACACGCTCCACCCAAGCCTGCCGGTGCTTCACGTGTACAGCCACTCTCTCCTCGGCTCTGCCCCCCACGGCTCTGATTGCTCGGTTAGCATTCACAGGCGGCAGATGTGACCTGACTGCAGCCCGCCAACCAATAGCACAAAGCTATTATTCCACCAGCAGCCAGTCGCACTCAGCAGACACACCAGACCTTACCCTGCTGTTAGAATTCATGTTTAAGTGACAGTTTGTAGTGATTTTGCAATAGCAGCATGCCTGACCCTGTGACAACGTGTTGTTTGTGTGTCTGCATGTGTTGTGTGAGCTGTGCTAAATTGGGAAAAGGCTGATTTTTGGGACAGCAATTAAGATTTAAGAGTCTGAAAGTCGATGTAATATCTCTAAAAGTGAGCTAAGTCAACGTGTTTGTCCACACGTCAGCTGTGAAGACATCATCCATTATTTGGATGATAGAGTCCACTCTCATTGGTATCACCACAGTATCTCAGGTGTCCAGCTGGGCAGTGATTCAGTGTGGAGACAAAGACAGACACAGATAATAATATGAGGAGGCAATGATTAAGTGTTCTCTGCACAAAGCAGGTTGCTTATCACAGACCGTTCTGTAACGGGAAACACAATCCACTGACCCATCACAATTTCCCGTCCTAACTCCAGGTGAGCCGCCCGCACCCCAGCGACAACCCTCTGCTCTTCCTCTTCCTGGTCGGCGGAGTCACGCCCTCGGAGCTCCGTCTCATCAAAGAGGTCGTTACCGCACACAGACCAGGGACCCAGGTGAGTTTCTGCATGAACGTGGCTGAGTTTGAGTCTATAATGTTCAGCATGCGCATACTCTCTCACCCCTTCAATGCAAATAAATGCTGTGTGTATTTACGCCTGTGAGGTTGATGTAAGGGAAGAAAAGAATACATTTACTCATTCTGTGTATGATTTGACTGTGCTTTCATGTTTTAGGTCTTTCTATAATTTAGGATCAAACTCCAACGCCTAAAAGACAGAAAACAGAGTCATATTATGTATGAAATAATGCTGCAAATGCAAAAATAGTTCCTTCATAGTTACTAGATTTTACGTACATATCAAACGTGATTAAAGTTTCATTATTTGAGATATAAAGTCTGCAGGTGAGCGAAAAAGGACGAGAGGGTTAGGAGGGTGTTTATAGGAACATGGTTGAGGTTCTGAAACTCTGCTAAAAAGTTCAATTCATTCATTATATTATTTGTGTATGAATCCCTTTGTACATCTCTGTTATACTCTCTAGCCCTAAAACATGATGTAATCAGAGATAAAGATGAGGAGGCGCTTTGCTGGCACATTTAGGTAACTCTCTGAGGGCAGGTTTAACTGACCCCCTTCAGATTTCAGGCTGAGTGAACGAACATAAACACTGACCTACATTCGCAGGTGGCTCAGATCAGGTGTACAGGTGAGAGCGCCATCTGATCTTTCCACGCATTAACACAGTAATTGCATACAGGAGATGTTGTGTCTGTACGCCTGTGTGTCTGGCTGGTTTAAGTGCTGATTACATATGCAGACCACACTGACATGCAAAACATGCAGATGAATGCGTTTTCTCTGTGTGAGAGGGGAGCGCGAGGAAGGAGAAGAGGGAGATCAGGCCGGGTAATGTGGGTTAGTCTTAATAAAAGGCTTCGAGAAGGAGGCCAGAGGCAATGAAAGGCCTGGTGAGGATCAAAGCCTTCCATCTGTAATCAGGAAAACCGAATAAAGACGAGCTTATACAATAACGTGCTGGCCCACACACATACTGACCTCAGCACATACACTCCAGCCTTAGCACATATGTGCATAACATACTGTGTACAAGCAAGTGTTAGTAAACGATGGCTGTGGACCAGACGTTAATGAACAGTTACACTGAAAATAAGCTGCAGTGTTTTGGTCTTGCACTTGGGCTAAACTCTGAAACGTACTGACTCTGCCACTAAAAACAGCTCCTTTGCCAATTTTATGTGCTGACCCAGAGTTAAAGCAACACTGCTGCAGGGACACAAAGCTTCTCTGTTATACAACATGAGAGAACCAGGGCTCTTATTCGAACCAGAAAGCAAAACTCAAGGAGGGCAAACTTCAGCTACACGCTGCATGACAATATACTGTATATAACGATAGAACGTCATGTAATATACAGACAGGTGGCAAATTAAAGGATCGGTGTGTGGGATTTAGTGCTATCTAGTTTAGTTGCAGATTGCAGCTAGCATGAAGGAGAAACTATACATTCGAAAAATTAGAAAGATCTTAGTTAGTTTGTCCTTTCTGGGCTACAGTAGAAACATGGCGGTCTCCATTGAAGAGGACCAGCAGCATCTATAGATATAAAAAACTCATTCTAAGCTAACAAAAACTAATGAAAACATTGTTGACAAGAATGTTACATTCCAATTCTGCCGTATTCTGTAAATAGAGCCCCCTAAATCTGACACACTGGACCTTTAAAGGAAAAACCAACACAAACACTGTGTCTCAGTTCGTATGCTTCTATGAAGTACACTGTGTACACGATGTACTTCCTGGCGTAGTGCGCTAATTTCGGCACGGTAGCATTGTTTCAATTCAAGTACGCCTGTTGTGCACTTGAAATGACAGTCGGGACATACATTTACATTTAGTCATTTAGCTGATGCTTTTATCCAAATCGACTTACAGGGAGCAATTTGGTTTGGACACTTCGACATGCAGACTGGAGGAACCGGGGATCAAACCACCGATCATCTGATTAGTGGACGACCCGCTCTACCTCCTGAGCCACAGCCACCCGTTTTAACGCTGCATTAGTGCCAACATTTGAGCACCAAAATATAAATATAAAACATACGTACAACTTGTATTTGTGTATTAGGAAATTCACCACAACCGCTTCAGCTCCAGCGGCTTCCTTGGCCGGCATTTTCACAGATCTGGTGGTCCCTCCCTTTCTGCCATGTAGTCAAAATGGCGAGTGCACTTATGTACTAAAAATAGCAAATGTAAGTATTTTATTGTGTTTTAGTGAAGTGTTGGGCCTCCACATGTTGCCAGAACAGCTTCAGTGTGCCTTAGCATTGATTCAACAAGTCTCTAAACTCCACTGGAGGTATGATTAAATCATTCACAATGTTGCTGCTGCTGTTCTCCTGAAGGGTAGGACCAGTGACTAAACCCATGTGACACAGATATAGGACATGACTCTTCAGCAATTTTCTAAACTGTCTCTTGCATTGTCGTCCTGGAGGAGACCACTCCCATCAGGACAGAAATGTTTCATAGGAGGATAAAGGTGATCGCTCACAACAACTTTGTATCGAGTCTTTCCTCTGAGGGGACAAGTGGATGCAAATCGTGCCAACAAAAATGTCCCGCACAATAGAACAGAGCCACCGGATACCTCCACTGACTGGGTCAACCATTCAAGCCTGTACCATTCTCTTGGTGTGCGCCACACTTAAGAATGTGGTGAAGGATGAATCGTCTGACCACGTCACCTTTTTCCACATTTCTGGAGACCAGTGCCTAAAGATGCACAACAAAACTCTCAAATATGGATTCATTTTACATCCCTCTTTATGTCATTATCATCAGTCTGTTCTTTTTCTTAATGCACGAGCATCACGGTCATCAAATGTGAGCTGCTGACCACAGACTCTATTTACAGCTCCCATCTCAATTCAGATGTCATTTTTGCTTTTAGCTCCTGGATGTGGATGTTGATTGTATCATACAGTGTACCTGTATCCACACCAAGTTCAATCACTCATTCCTCAGGCCACCGCAGGACTCTACACTTTATTTTCATTCAAATTAAAGGTCATACTCCACCTAAAATCTTTGTTCAGTGTCAAACCTTCGCCCCCCTGTCGACTTGATAGGTGAATGTAAAAGGTTTCGGCCTGTAGCTTGCTTTTTTACATAGAAGGAAGACCACACAGCTTGAGTTCCCAGTGGTTACAAAGCCCTTTTCAGACATGCACCTTTTTATGTAAATGTGATGGAAACCTTACACGTTGGTCTCATGTCTGAATAAGCAAAGAAGTCACTTTTACTTTGTTTATTGACAGCACTTCCTCTAAGGTACTAAATATTGCCAGCATTGGGGTTCTGTCCATGTCTGAAGAACTCTGAAGCAAAAACAGACATTTACGAATCTGGCACTGATGTCTGAATAACAAAAAAGCTGTGAATTTAACAGATTAATCCAACAATATTACATATTCTGTTTGAGAAGGGTTCAAAACACTTCCCATAATTGGGCAAATACACATCTTCTGTCTCATTCTTGACACACGAGCTCATCCTCAGAGTATCACCTACCGAAAATAAATCTTTTAATCAACAAGCCACCAGAAAAACAACCAAAACAAGCAGGGCTCGCATCATAACCTCCTTCACGGAAGTAATTAAACCAAATTAAGAAACTAAACCAGCTCCCAGGGCACCTGATTCACGTACCTTGTTGATTGCCAATTTGCACATTACTCCCCCTGACATTCATGTCTGCTTCATTTAAAAGTGTCGATTTACACACGGTGACCTATTCTTAATGAGCGTCATGTTGTTGTGTTCTGCTCCAGGTGCTGGTTCTGTCCACCAGATTACTGAGGCCGACGGATATACCCGAGCTGCTCTTCGCCACCCAAAGACTGCTGCCTGATATCGGCGTCTAGAAGGTCGTCACGTTGAAACGAACGCACGCACACGTGGAAGGACAAATGTGCCGCAAACGTCTCGACACCTTCATCAGGTGTGAGCGGAGCTTGGAGTAATGACATTCACTGTTGAAAGCTGAGATGATGATACACAGACGAAGCAACATTCCTGTTTATGTCAGAGTGTCCTGTTGGATTTAATTTAAAAGTTATTATATAAAAAACAAGTATTGGGCTTATTTTTCTTGGAGGCGGTAAAGAAAATGTACATTTTTGTGTGTGACTGACAGAAATCTGTTAAAAGCTGCTTTGTTTTCCTAAAAAATGGTGTAAAATCACAACAGCACATCAAACGTTAACACAATAAAATCAGTGACTTTTCAAACACGGCGTTGTGATGCTTTCTTCACAGTCCATCAGGATCAGTTGTTAGCCGTTTTGACCAGGCTGTGTTAAAAGCGGGTCACGCGTGTGAACTCATTGAAGGTGTGAATACACACTCTCTGTTAGCGGCCGTCCACACCTCGCTCGCCGCATCATATGGTGACAAATAAGAGCAGAATAATTAACAAGTCGTTTCACACTGTCTGCTAGGGTTGATAATTTGCTCACACTTAAAGAGCTTGCCTACACCTTCCTCCCTCTCCTACGCTCCCTTCATTCTCTCCAAACATGAATCACCTCAGCTGGAGCTCTGTAATTTCACCCACCTGAATCGATGGTGAATACAAGTCTCCCACATTTTGTCAGAGAGAGGGAGGGAGGGAGTGTGGTAATCCGGTAAATCCTGTTTTGATTCTGAGAGATTGGAACAGGATATTCAGAATTCACTAATCAGATTATGGATAGTACGTAAACAGATCACTAATATAATAACACGTATCAGGTTTTATTGGAGAAGTACTTAATATAATTTTCTCCTCATCATGTGGGAGATTCTCAGAAGAGTCCCTAATGAAAACACGGACTCTTCCGGCACTGTTGGCTCAGGCGATTTTTAACTTCTGGGGGTCAAGGACTGAGTTTTTAAAGACAGATCTCAAGACATGAGAAGCCGCTGTACAATGCTTTTCATAATTTCTGTTTTCAAAGCATTTTTTTTCAGGTTTGTTCATAAGTCAGACATGGTTGCTATGAAGCCAAGGACTTCACATACTGTAGACTCAAAAAGTCAAGGTTTTAAAGTGCGCCGTCTGCATCTGCACATGTGCAGACTTATAAATGAAAAACCAGAGTCAGTGTCAAATTCATCATCATTTTATTGTGAACAAAAAAGTGAACTTGTAACAAATAAATAACAATAGGCCCTTTGGATTATTCCTTTTTATAAAGTGCATCAGTGATAATAAACTCCACATGCTACATAGTGTCTGCTGCCCCCTCTAAAACTCCCACCCACCCCACCTCGATCTAAAATCACTCTGTCATGCACAATGATGTTTCAGGATGCTGCAAAAAAATATACTGCAGTTATTGACACACACGAGAGTACACAAACAAACACACGGCTGCACAGTGCCCTGGCTCAAGTAGCTGCTATAATAATACCAGCACTCAGCGGTGCCATGTAGTGGCAGTATGAATAAAGAAGAGCCGCAATGGGCAGCGCAGCTAAAAATAAGCAGCAGAGTCCTTCAGAGCTGCTGTTGCCAGGACAGCTTGATTTACAGTTTTATATGCAGAGAGTCTGAGTGAGGTTCAGTCAGCCTCGCGCTGCTGCTTCTGTGTGCCCTGTTGTCGTTTCAACTCCTCAACAGATGAACCTCCTCGCTGCTCCTCCTCACACACGGTATCTGACAGGACACACACTCGCCCATTTAGAGGTCACAACCTCTGTAAAGATTCAGCCGCCTCCGGCTACCACTGTTTATTTCACACCTGCCTTTTCAGCCAAACTGATACAGGATGTCAGTGTAGAAGCATGAATCTTTTCAGTCTTCTTCCACCTTCAATGCTTTCTCTCTGTGGCCACTCTGGACCACTTTCAATTTCCATCCTCCCTCTTCACACGGAGGTGACAGTCCTGACTTTTGCCGACAGCGCTTGCTTGAAGCGCCTCTTCAGGTCTTGCATGTTGGGAGACTTTGGCCGGGGGATGAGGGTGGAGCGCCTCTTCTCCGTGGCAGCGCTGGCAGAGTTGTTGGAGGCGGGAGGCGGCTGCTTGGCTAGCTGGCAGCACAGCCTGTGGAAAGCCGTGTGCACCTGGCTGTAGTCCTCGCTGGCTGATACTTCGTAGAAAGAGCAGCCCAGTGTTCCCGCCAGCAAAGGGCCCTGCTGGGAATCGACCCGCCTCAGGTGGAGCAGATCCGCCTTATTGGCCAGCAGGATTACCGGAGGCATATTTGCACCGCCTGCGCGGACAACCAGCTGGTGCAGCTGATCGATCAGATCGAAGCTGCGGCGGTCTGTCACGGAGTACACCAGCACCACTGCGTCGGCCCACTGGATGGAGCAGGTCACATGATCAGGTAGACTGATGCCATTATCGGTCATCTGGGAAGGAAAGAAAGGGGCAGACTGATTAAAACACAAGACAGACACTTGCTTAGAGGGAAAAATATATAATTTTCTGTCCTAAAGTTACAAATAAAACAGAATTCAGGCCAGATTTAACATTCCCTGACTTTCTGCAACTGATCTTTAGTCATGACTGGAATGCTGACTGAGGCAGACAAGAGCTATAAGGTTACTCCTCGAGAACAGTGAGGTGTGGGGTGATTGAGGAGTCTGGATCTGGATCAGGGTATCATTTACCCTGGCCTCAGACATCCATTAGCCTAAATGGGAGATTAGACAGCCAGACTGAAGGGCTCTACTTCAGGAGAAAAACACACACACACATACAGATCTTTGCTTTTGGACTGGTGCCCAGTCAAGAGGCTTAGATGATCTTAACAGCCAGACAGTGAATTAGATTATATCATCTTTTGTATTGGATTATCCTCAACTGATTTTCATGTGTTGAACTCCTGTCTCCTGACAGTCAGCCCAAAGAAAATAAACTGTAATCGGTCTGTCTGAGGAGGAAAAACTGGATCTTACCTCCACACCAGGAGTGTCTTGAACCTGGATGGTCACTTGCTCTCCATCAACCTGGACTTCTCTGGAGTACAGATTACCTTTACAGAGAGGAAACAAAACGTATTTTAACACCAAGTTTCAACAATTTAAGGAGCCAGTGAAGCTCATGTCATCCTCAGACTCGGCTCAGTAACTCACCAGCGTTTCTCTCATAGTCTCCAATGAAGCGCCTCGTTAGGAATCTCACCACGAGCGCTGAAATAAAGAAAATACAACAAAATTAGACGCTTACACAACACAAATAAACCATTATAAATTTGCAAACATTGTACTCGTTTTCTTACCGGTTTTCCCAACTCCGCCGCCTCCTATCACAGCCATTTTAATGACCCGGTTTGGCACCGAGTATTCGGGTGTTGGATACTCCGCAATGGTCGTCATGTTGTGGATAAGACGCATTTTTTTCCTCCTCTTGTTTGTCAATTCCGTCCGGGAAAAAAAAAATCAAAATGAAGTGTTGTCTCGTCCAAACTCGTTCAGAGCTTTCGTATAAAACCGGTGAAGTAAATCCTCTCTGACTCCTCGAGTGTCTCGGTAAGAAATCAGCAGCGGCAGAGATGCGCACGAGAAGAAAGAGAGAGGAAGCAGCGCGCGGACTGAATGCTGCTGCAGAGAGGCGCACGCGTCCTTTTATAGCTCTCGAGCGGTGCTCACATCTGATTGGGCGTCGGTGAACCCCCCTCCTCTGCCTCGTGCGCCCCCGCCTACACGTGGATGTGCGCGCTTCACACACAAGCGAGCGAGCGAGCAATGCTCCTGCAACAGGTGGGACCTCTGGGTGTCCTGACAAAACAGGCTTTATACTGAAGAAATGTGTTTTTATGCACAAAGTCACCGTGAAGAGTTCATGTTTATTTCTCTTTTGCATATCCATACATGGATATGATACACTGTTGGCCATAAAGTTGGAATAATTTTGTTTTCAGACACATTCCTCTTTTTATTCCTATTTATACACATCAGGTTAATAAATCAATATACCAATAAAGAAGATACACTTTATCTATCAAGAATAAATCACATTGTATACACTGCGTGTATATGTTCTTCTTTCCCTTATGGTGTTTTAATTCTATTTATACTGTAGTCACTTTAAACTTGTATATATTATGTGCCTGTTGTGTTTGTAATACATGTAACTGTGAAGAATTTTCCTTCGGGGATCAATAAAGTATCAATCTATGTATTTTGGTTTAAAGCAAGTAAGTAATACGTATAAGTATATAAGCATTCTTATTTGGAGAAATAGTCAGTGCAAGTTATCTTTTATATGGCCATAATTGAATCTATCTACTATTCAGATAATAATATTAATCATTGTATTGGTCGCTCAATGGGTAAATTCTTTTTTCAGTCAAGTTTTACACGTATAAGTCTGAAATACAACTCCAAACACACATGTAAAGGGCTTATAGATATGCAAATATGGAGTGATATGCAGCCGTGTAGCTGTATCTTGCTCAAGGGCACCTCGGCATTGTCCAGGCACCTCTCCAGCTACCAGTCCACACTCCGTACTGTAGTTCGAGCTGGACTTGAACCACCATCCACCAGTTCCCCAAGCCAAGTCCCTGCAATCTGAGTCACTGCCGCCCACAAAAACCAGCTTCTTTATAACTAAACTACAAATAGTAACATTATTTGAGCATTCGTGATATCCTCAAAATACTTTCTGCATGTTTGCAGATGGATCCTGCTCAACCTCCCAGTGTTGTGTTGCAGCTGGTAACCTGTTCAGACATGCCTCTACACTTGTGAATCGTCCACACAGGGGGTTAATGTCTGCTGATGTTATACAAATACAACCCCCCCTACACACACACACACACACACACACACTCAGACATACCTTACAAGAACTCATGCAAGAATTCATGCTGTGCACGTGAAAGCAACCTGCACTTAATGTCCAGAAGTGGCACAATATTTCGTCCAGTTAACCGAGATTTGTAACTGTGGAATGAAACGTGTTGTCAGGAGAGTGCTGCAACATAATAAAATATTTGTTGATATTTCGCATCATAAACAAGTTCAGCAGCTGCTCTCCGCATCTATTTAACCTGTATCATCTCTTTGTCCCATTCTCTTCTTTGCCTTCTCTGTCACATCCCCCCGCACACCTCCCTCTCCCCCTCTCTCATCTTTCATTTGTGCTCATGTGCTCTGAGGTATTTTGGCATCCAGTCCTTGTGTGATTATGGTCTGGTATGTATTTTTGATAAGAGTGCCGATGACAGGCAGCTGCGCTGAAATATGAAATTAGTGCTGAGGATTCGTGAGCAGACATGGTTGCTAGGTGTGTACACATGCACACACAAAACCATCCCTCTAACCACATCACAGGCGACAACTCCACCCCGGGATGGGCGAGCCTGTTTTCTGCACTAATAGTGCGTAAATACTGTACATTCTTGCATTTCGTGACATCTAAGGTGGATTCCCTTAGAGATTTTTTTTTTTTTTTGAGGACAAATGAATGATGTGAGTGAGGTGTCATCATTTGGTAACCTAAGCCCACACTGCAGCATATTTGTAACACAGAAAGATAAAAGGCATTGTGGTTGTTCCCTCCTCTAGCAACCAGGCGGGAAGGCTAATGATGACAGATAATGGGAGGATGCTGTGGAGGTGTTTCTTCAGAATTGATGGAGTGACTCACGCCAGAAGCCAAGGCAGCAGAGTGTTAACATGGTGGCTTCAAACTGAAGTGCAACATCACAAAAAAAAAAAAAAACAACATTCATGTGGTGATGATGCATTTCACGCAGCAGTACAGTGACTTAACTCATCTGTCTGTCTGTGCCTTCAGGCCGGTGTTGCCTTCACTTTCCCTGAGGGAGGGCTGGAGGTACATTAAAATACCTTTGAGTCAAAGCTGACAATTATAGCTACAACAGAGCAGAAGAAGGCCTGACTTGGGAGATCAGAGTGTCACCCCACACATCGGTGACAATAGATGGTTAGGGAGGGTAAAAGCGGGGGGTAATCTTTTAGTCCTTTTTACGGGGTGTGGGCAATTATCAGGGAGAATTCAGGGTATTCACTGCAAACAGAGGAATGTCGAGTTAATTGGGGGTTGGCGGTGGGGACAAGGGGCAGGTGAAATCAGGAGGAGGAGGAGGTGTTCTCAGAAGGATGTCCTTGTTGACACATAAGTGAGGACTGATTTCCCGAGGTGGCCTCACCTCTTTTTTTCTTTTCTTTTTTTTTTTTTACAGTGGAGCATGAGAAGAAGCAACACTTGCCGCCCTCAGGCCCGATCCCACAAAAGGATGGTCATTTGGGATATCAGAGAAACTGGGGCAGTTTGGAGCTGCCCCAGGGGCAAACCTCATGAGCCACGGTCATATGTTTATCAGTATCTGATAGATGCTTATCATTCTCATTGCCTTTAATCATTGCATGTGAAGGTGATTATTAGGAGACAATTATTTTACAAGAGTTCTGGTCTTAGATTGAGTTACTTCAAAGCTACAAAACAAACAAGATTTTAAATGTTCCTTAAAGTTTCACACTTAAATGATGATTTAAGAAATAATTTAACGCAAAGGTCACATTATCAAGTCTTTTGCGGGACTGTACGATGTACAAACACAAGGGTAATTGTGAAAAGCAGCTCCATTCACACATCTTTTCATAGATCTCTTCACTTATTTGTTTATATCCACAAGTACATTTGCATCTCCAATGACCAATGGAAATTGTATTGGCCTGCCGGCACAAGCAGCTCTCGAGCCACACAAAGGAAGAGAGGTTGTTTTTTCTTATTGAAATGTAAACCTTCCCAACATGTTCAACCATTTGCATACCTGTGAATGTCAACAGTAGTAGTAGGGGGATGGCGATGGTGGTTTTAAAGGGGTTGTGTGTATGCTGTGGCATTGGTTCTGAATGACAATAGTTACCACACACACACACACACATCACCTCCTCCTCCCGCTCGAGGAATGCCTGTACAAGTTTTTACACTGAAGTTAGGCCAGTTAGTCATGGCCAATTTCTGAAGAAACACAATGTAAAATAATCTAAATCCAGATTTTCCGTCTCTCATTCATGCTCCCCCTTCTCGTGTTTACATTCCACAGCTGATCTCTGGCGTAACATTGGGTAATTGGTTTCCACTCTCATTACTGAGGATTGACATGCACGTGTCAATCCCCAAACTGTTTATGTGTGCCAACATGTGTGGCTGCATGCATGTATGTAGAGACAGACAGACAGACAGACAAAAAAACACTAGGTGTTGCAGCAAAAACAGAGGATCAGGGTGTTTTCGTCTGGAGTGCATGTGACCATAGACATGTATTTAAGGTAAGACTTTAAACTCTGGGATTATCCTGTTTTCACTGATCGAGAAGTTGTTGTTTTTCCTGTCATGTGCAAAACCTGTGAGCGAAAATACACTCGATCAGCGCGTATTTGTTTTGTTTTTGACCCCGTTAAGTGGATGATTAACAGGAAGTTTTGATGTGACGGGGTAAAGGGGTCATTTTTTAGTGTTTTGATGGAAACTGTTGTCAAATACCATTGAAATGTTGCAAAACAACTTATATGTAAGAGATGTTTCTACAATGATAGGAATTTTAATGTTTTGTCCAATTTTTTAAAAGTACTTTGCTAAAGCGAGATAGTTTTTAGCTTTTTATTTCTTCTAAAAACATCTGCGTAACGATTTTTCTTCCAGTCTGATGGAGAAAAACATGTCCTGAGGTTAAGGAAAGGCAGACATAATTAACAGCTGTACTCTCCATAACAGTTATTAAGTTTGTGGCAACATCCTCCACACCTCTTCCAAATGCATACAGTCAGTAATGGTGTCATCAGCACATGTATAGGTGGAACAGTAATGAGCCCAAGATTGAACCCTGTGGCACACCGATTAGACAGAAAAAAGGGGGGGTACGGGAAGCAGTGTTGTGTTTGGGAATAGAAAGTTATCATTAGATGGATCAGACATATTTTTGACTAACCATTTTCAGCTTCAGACTCATTTTTTAGGAATCGTGATTGTTCAGACATCCATGGCAACCAACGTACACACATTTATTTATAATGTAATTTCTATATTTAAAAACATCTTGGGAACCAGGCTGTAATGAGATGAAATCATCATCGGTGTGTCAGAGGCACACAAACGGATGGGGACACTCTGCTCTGGACAGATCGTGTTGGGACACGGGGTTCAGCGATTAAGATTTATGGTTTTCAGCCTCTGTCGGTAATTCAGACTTTCCCCCCTAGGCCCTGTCTGCCCGTCTAGCCTGCTTTACTGCCCAGACTGAACGGAGCTGGAGCCCATGCTGGAGGCTCAGAAGCAGGGCCTCTATGGTGGTTTAATATAGACAGACAGCTCCCTTGGGGGCTGATTCTGGGCCAGAGCTGGAGCTGTGATCTGTGGATGTGGTTACTGAGTGGTCAAAATGAAGCCATTGCCAAGAAGTGCTTCACATCCTGGAAATTATTCAAGCAGTATGAGAAAGTTTAAGCAGACTCATACTATGTTGTATTGTGAATAATATGTTGGGTATGGAACGATTTTTTTTTTATCTCTGTGTGTGCACCAAAAAGGGAACATGTAATGGCTTTAATTATGCCAGCTCTGGTGTGGCTGTTCCCCTCTCTGGTCTCGTCACAGCCCTCAGCGGGACACGTTGACCTGTAACAAGAGCCCGGGGATGAATAAGGATAAAGATGCTGCTGTGCACGTGGAGCCTGATTCAGGTTCAGGTGTAGAATACATGAAGGTAAACAGATCAGTATCTGCACATGGAAAATAATCTGCCAAATATTTATTAGGATCATGTTTTCAGCCAGAACTTTGTTGCGCATCTATGTTCATCATTATCCATATCGTTAACCTTAATTACCGTGTTGCTTTATCCACGTGTCTGTCACTTCCTGTCAGTCCAGTGTCTTCAAAACGAAATAAAGTTTTGTGTGCAAACTGACAGACAGGCTCAATCCTGTCACTACCTCTCACAGGAAGAATGGACCTGAATGCAGGTGGATTAGGCACCTGTGAACACAGATCTGATTGCATAAAATAGGCGCCCCTAAACCAATAGAAAATACTGGAAAACATGACAACACTAGGATGTCAACAGCCTGTTTTAGTCCATGACCTGAAGCACTTTCTCTCGACACACTGAAGACAGACAGATGAGAGTGCGCAGAGGTGGTTTAAGGTCGATGTGAAGTAAATAAGGTGAAAATCGGCACATCCTGGCAGAACCTTTTCACCGTGCCCTGCCGGGAAATGTTAATACCTGCTCGCATTTTTCCATTTGTCCAGGTTACAAAGTGTTTTCATGAGATAGAAACCTGAAGTGCTTCTTCAAAGGGCTTAGCGCTCATTAATCCTTTGATGAATTACTTCTCGTCTTCTCTTCCTCGGGTGAGCGCTCTGACTCAGGGAAGTAATTGAGTGTCTTCACCTTGTTCCTGTGATTCACACTTAATCACTGATGCTATTCTGCCAAGCCTGTCACTCGATAACCTGCAATTGACCTGCACCTTGTTTTAGCTGTGCTCAGGTCATGATGTTTGTCCATGGCGAAGGTTACAGAATATTTTATCATGAGTTTTTCTACTTTCCTTTCCATTAAAGCCACGAGAACTGTCCTCCAAACCCCTTCAGCGCTTGCACATGCAGACAGACTCAGTGGACAATGACAGTATACACTCATGACTGAGTGAGCAGCATTCATTCATATGCACATGTACACCCACACAGACTCACATGCTTGGGCGTAAATCTCAGTAATTATGCAGCACAGACATTGCACAAGGATCCAGACATTTCCACACAAATGTGGGTATGCCTGATTCAGACGGAGACGATTCTCAAGGTCGCTCCTCTGTACAGCGTCTATCCTTTGTGAGGGCGCTTCACAGGAAGAGACCGCGTGAGAGAACAGATGCCGGACGTTTTAATCAATGCGTGCGCTAGCGGAAGTGCAAAGTGTAACGATAGTTGGAAGCAGAAAAGAAAAATCTCGCCATGTTTCTTCACCTCACCTGTATCCAGTATAAGCTGAAAGATGTAGGCAATGGCATGACGTTTACTCATGATCACATGGATCATTGTTCACATATTCAACAAAATCCTACACATTAAAGTGCTGTTAAAGCAGTTAACGGTGCTTCTGCTTCCTTCCAGCACCCACCATAAATGGTGCATGGATGCTGGTTGAGTTTTTTTTCCTTTCTCCCCTCCAGCATGGCTTTCAGAAACACATTATGTCTGCTGTAGAGAAGACTTGTGGTGTAGCTGGGCCATTAGGTTGCCACAGCGTGAGAGAAAGAAAACAGACCAGGCCAAACTGCTCCAGGCAATAATGGAGGATACGTGTCAGTGTTCTTGAAGGGTACACACTGTACTCTCCCTGAAAATTGGCACCAAGTACAATGAAAAAAAGAAAAAGGCATGCGTCAGATACCCCGAAGGAGGGGGGTACCACAGCATCACGTCCCACTCGAACCCCCTTCATTAGACCACTGCAGAAAGAGCTGCCTCTTCCTAATTCACTCATAACACAGGCAGATTTCCTCTGACTAAAAATGACACTTTAAGTCACTTCTGTTGTGGAGAAATTGCTGGAATCAAAGGTCAATGGTGAGGTCAGGAGTGAAGAAGTGTTCAGAAGCCTTTGATGTCTTATGCTGTAGTATTTATTGTCGCTTGATCAAGGAGAATTAGAGACACTCTCATAGTACATCAGAAGTGCCTGAGTCGGTCTCACATTCTGCCGAACTCGTGCTGGTGGATAGACTTTAAACCTCAAGATTGCTCGGTGTGGCGATACCTGTATCACCAAGACTGAGTTTGTTAGGGGATCAAATAGAAATGCCAAATATATCTAAATATGAAGGGGGGGGTTTTAAAAGTTGGCATGGTCACAGCTGCTCGAACAATTCTTAGAGTATGGAAGAGTACAGTCGCCCCAGATGTTAAAAAATGGATGGAAATGATGTCAGCAGTTGTATCATATGAACGCATGTTGGCTAGAATAAACAACGATGAAGAACATTTTAGGAGGCCCTGGGAACGTATTTTTTGTAGGTAGGGCATATGGAGAAATTTCTAGACATGGTGCTGAATATTTATTTTGGTTGTTTCAAAAAAGAAAATGTAGGAGGCCTTTGTATATATGACTGTATGCTGGATATACGGTCTGTTGATGCTGGTGTCAATGTTTGTTTTCGAGTTTGATTGTATGTTTATGTGTGTATGAATAAATAAAAACTTTAATGACAAAAAAAAAACAACCTCAAGATAACACCACAAATACTATACGCCCCAAATGAGACAAAGAGAATGTTTTTACCAAGGACGGTGTTATTGTCAACATATTCTAGTCTGGAGACACAGATGTCTGTTTACGTCAATTGGAACATCAACGGCAAGCTTTCTATTATGTCTAAGCAGGCAGCAAGAGTCTCTTCGACCTTGGCCACCACAGTGTTGAGATAGACTGGCACCTACTGCTCCCAGTCAAAGCCAAACAACTAATACTGCCGAGGACCTCAAGGCCCACACGTGACCTCGTGTAACCTAAGGACAGAAAATTCCATAACAACCTCAAGTTAGTAATGTTACTGATAAAAACTCATAAACTTCAATGCATATTATTTAGTTCATACGTGCATTTATATGTTGCACAGTCTGAAGGATAGTGCCTGCATGAATGTTTTCAATGCATACAGTCTCATCAGTGAGAGTTTTCACTGGTTTGACGCAGAAAAGAAACTCAAGGTGACCGTGGTGATTATTTTCAGACAAATGTTTTCACTTCAAGCTGATAATAAAAAAAGACTTGCACATACTTTTTATGCAGCTGCGTCAGAGAGGAGCTCAACATCTTGAACAAAAGAAAAATTCTGCACTAAGATTGCATTAAAAAAAATATATATATATATATATATATATAGAATCAGTACGTTTAACAAATGTTAGAGAAGGAATGTGTTCACTGAAATGTATGAGGTTAAAGATATTTTGTTAAAGCACCCCTAAAATCCCCAAATTTCCTCCCAGCTCATTTTAAACCTCAAAGTTCACAGCTGAGTTTCAAAACATCAGCAATGAACTAGGAGGAAATCTTTGAGATTTGAGGCTACTATTGGTCAGTAATTCATGCAATGCAATGCAGGGTTTAAAATTTGAAATTGGGGGTGTGGTGAGGCGGCTAATTCCCATTAACTCTGTGGTTTTTGTATTTAAATGTTGTTTGTTTTTACTGTATACATTCAGAAATCATCTGACTTTGTTAGTTAGAGTTAGACCACATTCAAAGACCCTTCCTAAGCTAGCTGTTGATGGTCAGTAAATATATACAGTATAAAATGTAGGCTGGCTGCCTGCAAACTGCATTTCCATCCAGTTGTGTTATCAGGATATTAGAACTTGGCCACATCCAGAGAAACAGCTGGCGGCACCAGTCAGGTTCCAAATTGTTGCAGAAGAAGAAGAAGAGGGCCCAAGATGACGCTAAAAGAGCAGCAGTCAATCATCAGTCAGCAGTCAGTCATTCAAATGAATGGAAACTATATGAATAAATATGGCATTTATGTTTCATTTGTGGATCATTACAGTCTTTTCGTCAGTCGACACGTATGATGATGTTTTCATCTGGAATAATAAACATCTCTTCATGAAGTGGAAGCGTCAGGTGGAAGTTTAACCCGCATGCTTCACATTCAGACGCTGTATCGCTCCTGATCGTTGGCACCTTGTATGGCAGCCATCAGTGCATAAATGTGTGTGTGAACGGGTGAATGTGAAGCACTGTAAGTGGTTGGTAGACCAGAGAAGCGCTGTATACATGCAAGCTCGTTAACCATTTACGTACATCATCATTTATACATCACGTTTGTTTCCAGATGTGTCTAAATATGATGTGCGGCTTTGGAGTTATAGAGAAATATCAAGTAACTTGGCTGACACAGTTGTTCCAAACTCTTTACATGTGCATTTTTCTGCTGAGATAAAGCTCTACAATAAAAACTGTGTCATGGTTCTCTACTCTGATACATCAAAATCTCAAGCTCAAGCCTGTGCTGTGTAATGGCAGATAAAGGCTTCACTTAGCAGACCTCCAGGCTCTCAAGCACCTGGCAGGATGAATTAATGCGGTTCACAGGGCTGGAAAGTGGGTCAAGCTCCAGTGCTTTCTGCAGCCATCTCAGCTCACTGTAGACATCCAGTTATACAAACAGATCTATTGTTATTGACCGTGATGAGGACGAGATGCTGCTTAGCTCCCACAAGAGAAGAAGGGCAGCACAGGAATCTGGAGGAAAATATGCAGGGGATATGATATATGGGTGCATACATATATATATATGTGTGTGTGGTAGGGGGTGCATATTTCTGATACACAACCTATTTTAGGCCACTTAGAGGGACAGGGTTGTGCTAACACATCTCGCACAAGATCCTGTGTTTCATTATATTATCTCAAGAGTTCGTTCACCTTTTATGATCCAAATGAAGAAGAGTTACAGGGACTCTTTGGACACCCAGAACTTCCATAAAATGATAGTAAAACAAGCGTGTGACTGTCGCCCTCCTTGTGTTAATTGGGTGAAAAGTGAAAAAAAAAACTAGGTCAGCGCTTTAAATAGCCTCACCCCATTATCCACTGACACTCTGACCTCAGTATTTGAATAAACATCATTTGTGATGCTTTCCATCAATTTAATTGCATCATGAGTCACCCACGTGATGATGTGCACTCACTCAATGCACACATACAGATATAGTTTCCAGTGCTCCCTGTATTAGATGGCCACAGTGAACTCTTCCACTCCCTGCTTTGTGTCACGAGAACAATCCTGCTATTGTGCCGTTGTCGTCGTCTCGCTGACTGAGTGTGTTTGTGGAGCAGAACAGGTGCATTTTAAGGTAGCTGAGGCTGCAAACAAGGTCGTCACCTGAATGAACATATATATTACGTATAAACATAACTGTGTATACAGGGGTCGAGGTAGTGCAACGGTGCAAGTGAGTGCAAAGAGTTGGTTTGAGGTAATTTTATATGTTAATTTATGTGCATATGAATTATGTACAGTATGCAGGTAGATATAAACACATTTGACCAGTGTGCAGTCTGCTTGGATTTACATTTACAAACAATGAGAGTATAAAGAATGGACAGCGTATGCGTGACGTCACCAACAGGTTTTTGAAGAGTCGTTTTGAAGCTCAGAGTGTGGTGGCGCCGGCTGCAGTCATGTTGGTAGTCCTGCCTCTTCTGCCTCCTGCCTAATCTAAAAATCGGCAAAGACGTGGACCTGAGGCGAGCTGAATGACACCTGGGTGCACAAACAAGACACCTGTAATGACACCCACCAGTCAGTCAATTGCATAACTTTAAGCCTTAATATAATTTGAACAGGTGAGTTCTATAAAAATTCAGCCTCAGTACAGTTGTCATGAACGAGGAAATTAGCTATAGAGACCAAAACTGTTTTTTGTACCAGGCTGTAAACATGTTTATTTCTGCTGTGAAGTTGGACATTTTAACATGGGGGCTTATGGAGACTGACTCGTTCTGTAGCCAGCTTCAAGTGGACGCTTGAGCAACTGCAGTTTTTGGCACTATACCGCATCAGCTTCACTTCACAGCAATGGAGGTTGTCGCTAGTTTACAAAGCACTGGAGAGCGAAGAGGAGGCAAAGCAGCCATGCACAATGCCATCTTGAGTAGAGTATGCAAATTAATCAACCATTTTGATTTTGATAGATTATATAAAGATTTTCTATTTTCTCTACTTTGTATCAGCGTAATCATATTTTGCAGTTTTTACTACAGTGTCTATAAAAACATGTTCATTTTAGAAGTTATCATGTTTTATTGTTTTGAAAGATATTTAAAGACTGTCAGGTTGTACAGTCACATGCAGGTTGAGTCCAAATGCACAAAGCTGATAGACGTATCAATGCTAATTCAAGGCTCTAATTGTTGCCGTAGGAGCATCTACTAAATACTGGCTTTGTGATGATTAATACAGTATTTTGTATGTTATAACTGTAATAATAATGTTCAGTTTGTAGGAGTCTGTTTTCACTTTGACATTAAAGGATCTTTTGTAATATTATTAGGCAATAAGACATAAAAACTTCCAGGGGACAGTGAATACATTTTGTATTTTCAGGCCTTTTTACTCACTAAATCAATAAAAAATTCTGAACAGTAATAGAATAATTGAGAATGAACACACACATTAGCTTCTGTGTGTTCTTGTACCAGTTTTTTCCTGTATTATTCTGTCTTCCATGTTTAGCCACTGATGACACACAAAACAGTCATCCAGCATGCCAATGTGTCAATACAGCTGTGAGCCTGTTACGCATCCGCAGAGGACAGAGTGCCAGTATCCAGCATGCTCTGTTCCCGTGTTTAGAGAAGCAGGGGTACCGTACATGTAAACTAGCATCCAGATGAGTCTGGAACAGCGTGTACCAGCAGCCAATAAGCACACTAACGATTGTGTGTGCAGTAACTCACTTCTCCTGTTTTCCCTGTCGTTCCTGTGTGTTCCAGCCAAGTTCTTATTGTTCTTCTCACCTCCCTTGGTAAAACGCAGGTGATGTTTGTTCTATTATGTTTTAGTGCTTGATAAGGCCCATGAGTACAATATGAGGTAACTTGACCAGGATAGTAACTGTAACATGAGGTTTGTGCAATAAAGTTTAATTATTCAGAGCATCTGTGTGCTGAAGGTTTGTGGTAATGACTCTGACATGAACGGACTTTTCTGAAAGTGTTTTACACTCGTCAAATCTGCTTTAATCACCTCATGCGTTTTTTTTTTTAAATACAATATTATATTTCTATCCTAAGACCTGCGTCAGTATTTCAGCTCACCCATTACATTTTCTCCATGTTTGCCAACTGTGGCACCATTGTGCTCAGAAAGCTCACCAGATAATATATTAGACAAAGGCTCTTTGGTGCTATTCATACGAGATAAATGAAAAATCAGGTACACACACAACAGAACCTGCCTCTCCTTTTAAATGCCCCACAGAAAAAAAGACACTGCTTTTTATAAAATAGATCAATAACTTCACATAAAATAAAATAAAAAGTACTCACAGTGGATTATGGTAAGTCTGTGTCACGTCAATTGGACCTGTGGACAAAGTATCAGATCACATGTTGATCTATGAGCTGCTAATAATACTATCACTATGTTATTTCTATGCCCACATGAAAGATAGTTTCAAATAATGCACAAAATATCAGGACTGTAATTATTAGTTTACATGTTTTGTGTTAAACAGCATTGAAAACAACAGTTTTGAATAAAATGGTGCAGTAATGTCTCACTTGTGCCTTCAAAATAAAGCAACTTGATCAAAATTTGAATGCTTAATCATTAAAAAATGTCAAACATTTTAAGATTTGGGCTCTGACTGATTTTGTGTTTGCAGCCGTCACAATCGTACACCTCGAACGTACACCAAGATCGACAAAAAAGAAAAAGAAAAGTTTGTTTCCTGCAAACTTCTACAAAACAATCTTAATAATTTGCTACATAACCTTGATGTTTCAGCCTTTCAAAGCTCTAATGAATCACAGCTTCTAAACTGGAGGATTATTTTCTTGGCAGTACGGATATGATGCATAATTCATGTGCCTCTCTTTGCAGCCACTCGAACAACAGTTCAAGATCATCGCTGTTTCTCGTTTCTTTTCTTTTTTATGCTTTATTGTACCGAGACACTTCCTGTTATTCAAACATTTTGAACTTTTTGTGTCCCTCATCCTCAAAACACAGTGCATAGAAGTTGGTAATACCAGTATAGATATAACAAATTAAAGGATGTTGTTTCATCTGTCTATCATGAGGTAGGTCACTGAATGAAAATTATGTGAATCATGCTACGGCCTTCATAGTCACCACAATTGAACCCAAATGGGTCACCAAAACGTTTAGAAGAATGATGCTCATCCATCCAATAGTGCCAAGGCGTATTGAAGCTGTTCTGTAATCCCGTAATAAGACACTTTATGTTGGTTTTGCTCAAGATAATAATTCTCAGGAAGTTTGAATGAAGTGGCCGATGTTAGTATGGGTAATAATTTGTTCAGAGGTGACTGGCTACTATTTAACCACTGCAACGCCATGCTGCCATAGATTTAAAGTCATCACATTAAAAAAAATTAGACGTAGGTACAGCTTTGTTGCTGAATTAACAAGGATTTGGTAGCTCCCAAAAAGACGTGGTGACATTTGCAGCGAGCGATTTTCACTTGAAGCTGCTCTGGTGGATCTGCTGTAGCTTTATAATCTCTTAATGCATTTGCAGAAATCTTCTTCAAAGTATGATCGTCTCAACTGCCTTTAATTTAAATGAATCCCATCTTTCTTCCAACAACTTTTCATTCTTAGTTATTTTATAAACTCCCTCTTCGATTCTATATTTGTCCACTTCCATTTTTTTCCAGCTCTATCTCAGGATTAAAATAGACAGAATTCTTCCTTTTGTAGGCTTTTGTGGCGTGTTCCCAAAGTATATTCTGTTTTTCTAGGTACATTTTACATATAATATATAACATTAAACATTTTTTAAGATCAAGAGATTCTTCACTGTCAGTGTGTTCGTCTGTAGAGTACACGTGCACCCACATGAACAATCCACCATTCAGCTCTACTTTTGATCTCAACCCAGGCGAGCAGAGGACGTCCTCTGAGGTTCACCTGGATACAAAAGTCCTGTCAGCTCCATCCAAACATAAGGAGGCAGTCGCATCCTGGTACAGGAGAGATTAAAACCCACCTCCTCTGTTCATCTGAAGCCTCGTGCACAGCTTGAAAACAAAGATTTTATCTTGTCAACAAGGCCCGGGAGTAGATTATCAGAACAGGAGCTGTTTTCATGCCTGCTTTGGTTTCAGGATGTCAGTGCATGTGCATGAAATGTTTTTTTTACAGCGAGGACATTATCCATAGCCGCATATCCAGTAAGCAGACGGAAAGCAGCTATAATCACAATAAAAGCAGTATGAGTCAGGAAAAGGGCAGTTGCATCCTCAGCGCCTCGCAATCCTATTAATACAGACTGGACTGAAATAGAAAGTCAGTCTGGGAACGTTTTGCATCAAGAGCCCACAAGCTAACCACATGTAATTGTTTCCCTGTCAGTCAAAAGTATTCATAAATAAACCCATGAGAAGACGTCAATCAACAGATTTCTCAATAAACTCACGTGCATACCAAACGTCTGATTAACAAAGAAACATCCCCATCCTCCACGGCTCAGACCGGTTATTCTGTTATTTGTTTTTCTGTGAATACTTTTATTCCTCTCTCCTTTCCCCATTCCTTTTGAAGTCAAGAAGAGGCATTATTATTTGTTGTTTTCCTTTCCTTTTGTTCGCATGTAAATGCTAAGGAGATAATTGCCAGGGGATTGTTGTGAAAGCACAAACAAAGCCAGTGGTGAATGACAGTGTCCTGAGGGCCCGGAGGTCCTGCGGAGAGCTACAGAGAGAGGACACTTATCTTTTTAATGTCCCCCCCCCTCTCTCTCTCTCTCTTAATTATGGTCAGCTAATTGGTGGTTTGAGTGCAGAATACCTGCAAATTAAATGATTAGTTAAAATGGGGAAAAATCTGTATTACAAACTGCTGACATGGAGTTTAAAAGACATGAATGTTTATCAGGATGGGAGGGTCTCATGAGAACTGCTACAAAGCTGCATTATGGGAAGTGTGGGATTAGGGGTTTTGAAGCTCGGCCCAAAAGTCAGAATATCGCTGCCACTGCTGCATCAGTTTTGATCTAGTGAGTCCCCCATGTTTTATGCAAAAGAAAGACTAAATTGTTTATGTGTCTATTTAATTGAATTGATTTTTTTTTTTTTTCTCCGATGGATGAATCAGTCAATGAACTGTTAGTCGTTAAAGCAGTGCATTAGTGCTGACTGTTGACACCTTTAATAATTCCCAGATTCCCAGCTAATCTAAAAATGGGAAAAGTTGTGGGACATCGGTGGACCTGAGGTGTGCTGAAGCCTGGTTGCTCAAACAATCCATCTGTAATAGCACCCACCTGTCAATCAAAGTGACCATGCTGTTAATTCTGCATAACTTTAAGTCTCAATATAATTTGAACAGGTGAGTTCACCCTCAGTGGAGTTGTCATGGATGGGGAAATTAGCCATAGAGACCAAAACAGTTTTTTGTACCAGGCTGTAAACATGTTTATTTCTGCTGTGAAGTTGGACATTTTAACATGGGGACTTATGGAGATTGACTCGTTCTGTAGCCAGCCTCTAGTGGCCTCTTGAGAAACTGCAGTGTTTCACGTTGGCTTCACTTCACAGCCACGGAGGTTATCACTTGGTACCAGCTAATAAAATGGGAAGTTTTACTGTTTACCTGTGTGTTGTGTGATTGTGAATTTAATATATTTAAATTGTGGACATTTGATTGGATCATATGAAGACCTCACGTGAGCTTCACTTTTCAGTATGACATTTTAAATATCAATAAATATATCATTATATCATAATATATCATTAAATTTCATATATTCATAAAGACTACAAAATCTCTTTAAACGCATCTCAGATATGAACTACAACTCCCTCACACCACTGTGCCAAACACTTGCTGTTGATTGGTTGCAGCTCACCTAAGCCTCATCACCCAGGCCTGTAATTGGCCTTTCAGTCCCGTCAATCAAACAGGAGTAAATCTGAGCCAATCAGCGCCGGAGTTCGCCTCTCCTGTGGGCGGGGCTACCTCGCTTCCTCACGCATCACGCTTGTTTCCTGGTCGTTGCTAACAACCTGCTGCCTGCAACTTCGTCGGTCCACTGTGCACTCATGCGTTGACGGTTTCCAGCTGTGGTGTTTTTGGGGATGTGTGCGGGGATGAAGCCGTGTCGACGCTGAGTGCAGGCGGACTCTCAGCTCCGGGCCGGCCGCATGGTGCTCCGTGTCTCTCCGCTGTACGCTTTCTGACGCTTGGGGTTTGCAGTCTGGCCTCCAGCCGCGGCTGCGAATTAACTTCATTTCTCAGCGTCGCCTTGCTCTGAAATCATGTTTATTTTATAAAGAATGGCGGTGAGGGGGACACTGTAAACTAAATGACTGTCAGAAACATCGCCTCCATTTGTAATATGGTGAGTATCTTGCTGCTTAGTGTGTGTGTTGCTATCGATTTGCCTGCAGCCGCTGTGTGTTTGGACCTGGTGTGTAATGATGTACATGGGTGAGTCGCCTCCCTCCTCCCTGCCTCGCACCCAGACACCCAGTGCAGGGGGGGTGGGGGGGGGGCAGATCAGGGATGCACAGTGATTTTAACGTGCCTGCTTTAAAGGATGTGCAGTGGATCAGGTCTCGGTGCACTGTGACAGGCCTGCAGCCCCCCAAACCCTCACATCATCTGTAGCGTTGACATTGTGTGTTGCAGCCTGGCGAGATACTACGTGTAATTTGTGTATGTGAATGAAGCCGCTTGTTGTGATTGCATAATGTGCTGCTGCTGCTGCTGCTGCTGCAGACGGCTGGATGCATCCTGGTAGCAGAGAGACACTGCTGGCCTTCCCTCTGCTTAGACTGGATACTAATGACAATGAGTTACTCCACTGTGTCCCATGCAGAACAAGCTATAGAGTGTTACGGACATACTGGTGAAGATAGACCTCCTGAACAAGTGTTACAGCCCTGCTGAAGTCTGAATGGACTCAGCTTGGGTGCACAGTGGTGCAACATTTTTCCAATTAAGGCTGCACCATGCAGTTGTTTTATTTATTTTATTCAGCCCATTATCTCTTGGTTAATCAATCGTATTGTTCATAAAATGTCAGGAAATGGTGAAAAATGTTATAGTCATCCATCCAGGTAGTGTGTTTTATTCGACCATCAGTCCAAAAGCCAAAGATGTTCAGTTTAAATATGCTATATCACAAATAAAAGTGTCACATTTTGAGATTTGAGAACCTGGAACCAGCAAATAATAACCGTAATAATATTGATTTATATAGCACCTTTTTAAAAAGAGTTTACAAAGAGCTTTGACAGACGAGCACAAACAGGATGTTAAGAGTGAAGAGCTGAGGCCAAACAAAGCAGGACCAAATTAAGATTTAAGAACATGGTAAGGGGAAGACAATGAAAGATGAGGACTATGCGAGCAGAAGCCATTTAAAAAAACATGACTATGTAAAAAATAAATGCTTGAAAAACGCTCATTATAGTTTCCCAGAGCCCGAGATATTCACTTCACTATCACAGAAAACTGGAAATGCAGCACATTTAAGCTGGAGCCAGTGAGTTTTTAGCATTTTTGCTTTATAAAATCAACTGAAACAATCAATCGATTATCAATTTTTATCAATCAGAACATTTACTGATTAATTTCCTGTCCATAAACCGATGAACTAATCTTCAACTCACAATATGGCAAATGTATGCAAAATTACAAACAGATGTTTGATGCAGTAAACTGTATTAAACTTAAATTAAGAGATATCTTAACTAGCAGTTATTATTTACAGGATGTTGGTCAGAGATCTTCAAAGTAAAAGCACGTAAATAAATGTGATACAAAAGGCTTAAAAGGTTTCCAACTGCAAACTGTAGTAATAATAAATGAGGTGACAGTCGGCTGCGATGACTCCTCACAGCGTCTTCTGCTCTGTCACACCTGTCACAGGTCAGGTTCTCCTCACATGCATTGTTTGAGACAATCAAAGATAGTCTTATTTCCTTTTAAATAAATGATGCCACTGCCTGCTTCTTCTATAACGAGGACCTCGGATGTCAAAATGTGGCATCAGGTGTCGGCGGGGAGGTTGCATGGACGTTCCATCTTCCTCACACAAACGTTTCGTGTAGATTTGAACGAACTTCCAGGCCTATCTGCGATATTTTAGTGGAATAAAGTGAAATGTCTGCATTATGAAGTTTCCCACAAGAACAGGATCAGGTTGTGTGTGTGTGTGTGTGTGTGTGTACAGTACGCGGACTTGTGTCTGCATATGCGCCGCTGCATCTCAGACTGGAAGCGGTAAATGGGACAAAGAGGTATTCACTGGCTGCTTTGACAGAGAGAAATGACAGTCATTGAAAGTCAAAGCCTTCCCCAAACTAAACCGTCTTCTGTGTTCGCTCAACAAAGCTGCAGTTCATTTGGGAAAAGCTTTGAGCTCTGACAAGTGAAAAGACTCTGACGAGAGATAAGTGGTCTGTCTCAGCAATCAGGTGCAAAACACTCCTGACTTTTGACATGGATCTACCTATTTAGACCATTTTCTGCTTTGACGGGAAGTTTTCTTTTGGCTAGAAAATCACTCGAGATGAGCTACAACATTATATGAAGAACACGATACTTTGACATCTGGCAGGAAGGATCAATTATGTTGTATTAAAGCGAGGCCTCAAATTCAGGTTTAAACCCTCATTAGCTGGCTGCTCCTCCTTGACTATACAACGCTTCCATAATGCATTTGGCTATATATATACATAGACTAAACGTATTAGGCTTCAAGGCTAAAATGTGAGCAAACTGTGTTACATGAGATGATGGTGGTGATGTCCAGGAGTAAAAATAACATTTGCATGTCTCGTGTGTTGTCTCTGGTCTCTCTTTCAGGGCACCAATGCCTCTGCTCTGGAGAAAGACATCGGCCCGGAGCAATTTCCAATCAATGAACACTACTTTGGATTGGTCAATGTGAGTATCACTAAATCCTCTCGTGTATTAACAAAGGTCATTGCCAAAAAGAAAAAAACACACTGGCGTCATTTTTCAAAACAAACCGCTGTGAGTCATGTCCTTTACTGGACAGACTGTTGTTTGTGAGTCTGTTGGCTAATATAGGGACGTTCTGTTTCCTTTATATCGAATTCACATAAACACTGCAGTGTTTGCCAGTAACTGAGCACCTGTATTTTTCCACCAGTAATTTTTAATTTAACCCCTTTTCGTCTTCATCTTTGTTCGTGTCCCTCCCTTCCTCAGTTTGGAAACACATGTTACTGCAACTCCGTGCTCCAGGCGCTCTACTTCTGCCGGCCCTTCCGGGAGAACGTGCTGGCTTACAAGGCCCAGCAGAAGAAGAAGGAAAACCTGCTCACATGCCTGGCTGACCTCTTCCACTCCATCGCCACACAGAAGAAGAAAGTGGGCGTCATCCCGCCCAAGAAGTTCATCTCCCGCCTACGGAAAGAGAACGGTGAGAGCTCGCACGTGAGACAGGAGAACGCTGAATAGGCGAATACTAAATCTTGACTCGAGACAAAATGTTTTGTTTACGGGGACAACTAGAAAGTCTGTACACCGTGCACTATGCACAGATGTTTTGGGCCTTTTATCTACACCAAATTGCACTCATGCGCCAGCAATAAATAGGCATTAGATTAATTCATTTAAGTGAACCTGGTGCAGCACAGAGCAACAACTTAATGAAAAAGTGAACAAGAGATGACGCAAACTAAACAACATGTGCGAAGTATAATCAAATTTAAAATGAGATAAAATCAGTAAGAAATGTTTTTGTTCCCTTAGATTTAGTCCTTCATCTCTACAGAGAGGTTGAGTCCTCCTACATGCACTGTCATGTTTCTACAGTAGCCCAGAACAGACAAACCAAACATTGGCTCTAGATACTGTAGGGCCCTTTGTTCGCGCTGAGTACGTGAAATAAACAAAGCCAGAATACAACAGGTAGAGTGTCACAGTTTAGATCATTAATCCACCTTGATAGCCTCAGTTTCCATGACATTTCAGGTTTGGAGCGGTTTAACCGGTCTGATTGGCTGCCACAGTGTAATGTCAGCTTTCCAAAAGTTGAATCTGGCTCAATTTTTCCACTGTAGGTCGCTGCGTTTTTCAGGCACCCCCCTGCGGGGTGCGCAAAGCTGCAGCCAAAACACAGTACCCACACTCAAATGAATGGAAAGAACAGTTTTTTTTTGCCGCAGCGCCGGATTTGGTCTGAATACGGTCTTAGGTTTATTAGTTCCACCGTCCTGATATTGTGCATGCAGCCTCACTGATATGAATTCCTGGAACACGTGAATGGAACAGAGCCACCGTTAATTTATGAGTTACACGTGCGCTTTTCTTGCCCTTACAACGAAAACGTCCTTGAACGTGACACGTATTCTGAAATTGCCTTCTCTGTTTGTAGCCACTGAGCTCACGCTCCGCTCCACATACATGTTCACAAACAGTGCAAGGTTTGGTGGTTGTGTGTCCGCAGCACTGTTTGCTTTTAATGTAGTCTGAATATTTGAGGTGAAGGGCAGGTGCATGTCGGGGGTAAGGTCATTCAGAGAAGTAGAACTGACAGAGAGGCTGACTGTTCTCCGCTGTCCATATTGAGGAAGCTCTTTATGTGAATGAACAATGCGATCTCTGTTGGGACCCAGCTTTGGTCAGCTGCCTCCTCTCTGGTCGCTCTTTCTGCCCCCCTACTACCACCACCCACCACCACCGCTCAACACCGCCCACCCCCACAGTTCCCCACGTCTCAGTTTTCACTTTTCACATAATGATCTGTCAAAACAGAAGTGTGCGTATGGATGTTGGTATTTTTCGGTGCAGCCTGCTGATTTTATTTACTCCATCTGCAGTCGACCTTTCTCAAGAACTCTCAGTAGTAAGTTCTCACTGGGAGAAAAGCACAGGTGTAACTAATCACAGTAATGATGCCTCTGTTCAGTCATTACTGTGATTAATTACACCTGTGTTTGACAAGTCAACGCGTCCTCAGGGACAGAGGTCGATCCGCATTGACGCCCCTCTCTACTGATTTCATGTAGAATACTGCTGAACACTATAAAATACTACAGCAATCATTAAAGTATGAAAACCACGAATATGAGACTATAAAATAAGACTTCTTTCCTTTGATCGAATGTGCATTCTCTTCTGTCTGAGTATTTAGACTCTTAGTGACCAATGA
Source organism: Argyrosomus regius (assembly GCA_946959425.1). Taxonomy (NCBI): domain Eukaryota; kingdom Metazoa; phylum Chordata; class Actinopteri; family Sciaenidae; genus Argyrosomus; species Argyrosomus regius. The sequence goes on from OX336888.1 coordinate 6,567,613, forward strand.
AAAGATGTTTTGTTACATCGTGTATGGACGATAGATAGAAGGAGGAGAGCTTTGGATAAATAACATTGTCAGTTTTGATTCAAAGATAGACGACAAGCTCTGAACCGAGTCAGACTGATTCACACACGTCAGTGTCAGATGGCCATTGGCCTGGATTTTAATCTAAAATAGGTTTGATGAGGCCGATGTGCTCCGTGGAAACATGCAGGACAGCCTTGCTATTGATAGTTTACCAACTGAGGTGCACATAAACAGGAGAGTCGAAGCTCCGAACCACCCGCACGTCGTTAGAAAAATCCACTCAATCCACGTAAATCCATTAAAAAATATTAAACAGTTCACTGATGACTGTGTAACACATATTTTCATTTCTGGTGCTAAAGGTTTCTCATTACAGTGTTTTAGGTTTATTTTGTGAGCTAGTTTCTGAGAACAGTTCAACAAAAAGAATATTTTTGGACATGATAACCTGGTGGACCTTCTTCACAGCAGCCATTTTGACATGAATTAGTAGGGCCAACACAGGTGTTACCAATGATGCTAATTAAGGTTCCATTCAGGTCAGACAGAGTCAGGGTGCTACACTAAATGGAACGGCACCTTAATTAGTATCATTGGAAACACCTGTGTTGACCCGACTACTTCATGTCACCGTGAAAAAGATCCATTAACATGTTTAATCAGCAGAGACTCTGAGAAGTTACTGACATAAATGAGACATAACGTGTTGTTTAGTGATCTTTAGGGGTGCTGCTAGGTGGATTCTGTTACCGTTCGGCAGCGCTGGGCTAGTTGTTTCCAGTCTTTGTTCTATGCTAAGCTAACAGGGTCTTGGTTGTAGCCTTAAGGAAAGACAAAGAGTGGTATGAACCTTCTCATCCAACTCTCAGCCGTAAAGCAAATAAGCATATTTCCCAAAATGCTGAACTTTCTCTTTTTAAAATAAGGCTGTGATCCAGGACATATATTTTTATACACACAGCTGCTCAGCTGTATAAATAACTTGCATTATTCTCTTATAGGCCTGCTTTAGGCTTACGTGTGCTTGCTTGTTAATATTGGATCCAGTATGGGCAGATAATCGTCATTAAATGTCTGGAATCAACTGTAACATCCCCATCGTTTCCCGTCTACGAGTTCCCCTCCCTTCACGTCATCTCTGCCTCTCCTTCCAGATCTGTTCGACAACTACATGCAACAGGACGCCCACGAATTCCTCAACTACCTGCTGAACACGGTGGCCGACATCCTGCAAGAGGAGAAGAAGCAGGAAAAGCAGAACGGACGCCTCAAGAACAACGGCACCGCCGTCACCACGGAGACCGAGACGGAGAACAAGACCGAGCCCACATGGGTTCACGATATCTTCCAAGGCACACTGACCAATGAGACACGCTGCCTCAACTGTGAAACGGTGTGTGTGGCTCTGCTCCCAGTAGAGGGGTAGTAAATTTTTATGTCCCAGTGTCACCCCGAATAAAAGATCTCTCCTGAGTAAGTCTCAAAAAGGGATTAGTCTTTTGGAGAGGTACAAAACAAAAAAGATTCAGTGTGCACACCCGGTGGGCTCCGGCCACCCACTTTACGTCAGGGCTGTCGGAGGCTTTGTCCTTACAATTTTTGAGGGCGACGAGTAGGAAGGGTTGCCCTGAACAACCCCTGTAAACACCACGGCGCTGCACTGCGCGGACACAAAAGCTACTCAGTATAATAAGCATTTCAAAGACTGGCCGTGCGTGTATAGGTGTGGGCGGGTGGGTGCACTGTCGCAGCGCAGCGGGCTTATCCTCACTGACTCAGTGGAAGAAAATGACGAGTTTAGTCACCTCATGTCTCTTCCGCTTTCACAGGTGAGCAGCAAAGATGAAGATTTTCTGGATCTTTCTGTGGATGTGGAGCAGAACACATCAATAACACACTGTCTCAGGTACCGTCAGTTTATTATACATTCAGTCACAGCTAAAAAGGCTCACGGCAGAATGTATTTGGTGTGAGCGAGATTGAATAATCAGGCCTCCTGTGGCACGCTCTCCCCTCCAGGGACTTCAGCAACACAGAGACTTTGTGCAGTGAATACAAATACTACTGTGAGACATGCTGCAGCAAGCAGGAAGCACAGAAGCGGTGAGTAAAGCGCTGAGTTTAATACCACAATGCGATGTTTGACCGCGCCTTCGCCTTCTCTGAGCATGTGTGCTTTCCGTGCAGGATGCGTGTGAAGAAGCTTCCCATGATCCTGGCGTTACACCTGAAGAGGTTCAAGTACATGGAGCAGCTGCACCGCTACACCAAGCTCTCCTATCGAGTGGTTTTCCCCCTAGAACTCCGTCTGTTCAACACGTCTGGGGACGCAGTTAACCTGGATCGCATGTACGATCTCGTGGCTGTGGTGGTTCACTGCGGCAGGTAATACAAATACACTGATCGCCACCTCCAAAAATAAGCGCGGTCACTCTCGAAGATGTATTGTAGTGACGTTTTTGGGAAATATGCTTGAGGCTCAATTCCACTGGGCACGGCTGCGATAGTTCCAGCTGCACCACCGGAGCTGATGGCACCCGTTATAGACAATCATTGCAATTCCACCAGAAGAGCTGCGTTTCATAAGCGGCTCTCCGCTCTGCTCTGTAGAGAATATTGAATCTGTTCTTATCAAACGTCGCAGCTAGCCACGTCAAGCAGCACAGAGCAGATCGAGCTGGACGTCAAACACAGAAGCAACGTAGAGAATCCGGTCGACGCCCTGTGCAAACTTCAGATCGTAAAAACAGGCAAAGGGAAACTATTTAACTACACAGCCTACTTACTCATGGTAGAAGCACATAAACTAAGAAAAATGACCAAAATCTGAGCAGGTTAACAAAGTCTGGTAGGAAGTGAAGCCACATGGAGAACACACAAAAACAGTGTTGCATCCGTGACGTCACAAAGCCGTGCTTGGGGGTTAGATAAGAAGGTCAATACCACTCTGACTCTCACTCTCACGTCTGTACAGTAAAGTCCTCAAGGCGCTTCTTGTTGGATGTTTGACCTTCACTGTGCAGAATGGTGTATGCGACACTAGAAAGCTGTTCTTGCGTTTGTCTGCTGAAAGGAGGAAAGTGTCTCTGCGCTCAGCTTAAATCCGAGCTGAAGAAGCATGCCTTTAAATGTCACCTATTGATGATTAAACTGCTGATTACAATGATGATTTGTGTAGTACAGATGAGCAGGAAGCTCAGACGGATGTAGCACAATGTGGGAGTTTTGAGATTGCACCACCACGCGTACAAAAGCGAGTTACTGTTTGTCTCTTGTTTCCTCAGCGGTCCCAATAGAGGTCATTACATCACCATAGTGAAGAGTCACGGCTTCTGGCTGCTGTTTGATGATGACATTGTGGAGGTGCGTCACTCCTCGGTCTCAGCCTTGACTCATCTGTTTGTAAGTTTGTTCTCTCAGTAAATCGCATCTTAACTTGTGTTGTTGTGCAGAAAATCGACGCCCAGGCCATCGAGGAGTTTTACGGGCTTACCTCAGACATCTCCAAGAACTCTGAGTCGGGATATATCCTCTTCTACCAGTCAAGGGAGTGACTGGAGCTGGATCAGTGACACACAAGAAGACTGAATATGATTTGTTTTTTTTAAAACCTTAAGCCGAACAGACCCAGAAACTCCTGCCATCTTCATCCCATCCTGCTCCCATTCTCCAAGTCAGGCCTCTCTGACGTTATGTGCCAATCCTCTGTCCTAACCCAAGCCTCCGGGCTACATCCCTCTCTCTCTTTCTCTCTGTGTACTTTGCTTCTTGCCTTTTAGTCACCTGCATCTGGACTGCACTTTAAAAACAAAAGCAAAAATGTTCAACAAAAAAGGAGTCTACGCTTGATGTAGACGAGTTGGAGAAGCCTGCAGAGGTGATTCTCTACCAGGAAGGCGGTTGAAGGTGCACATACATACCGTTGTCAGAAATTGTACTATATCATTTATATGTATATAAGGTCTACTTCCATGATGTGTCACCCTCCTCATACTTTCCCCCATTACTGTCCGGTCCTTTGATATGTTCTTGTCCCTGGTGGATGCATGAGAAGTGAGTGAAGTTGGAGACAAACACTGTATAATAGAGAGATTTCATGTATTTCCGGTGGTTTTGAAGCAATATCTGAGCATTAATTAGCGAACTCACAAGATGAAAACTACCTAAACTTTTAATTGTAACTTGACCGTGTAGAGGTTTTGTCCCATAGAGAAACACTCTGTGAGCTGCTGTCTGTCTGCTGTGCAACTCATGTTAGTCTAAGCAGATATTTGAACACTTGATCCAGCTGAGCCAAACGCTCCGACACTACATATGAAAGGAAATCCTGCTGTTTTCTCTGTCCTGAAGGATCTCCATTCAAATCAGCCTCTTTTTTTATTCTGATAGAAAACCCCTATTTATTAAACGTAACATATTTATTATAGTTATTTGTAATCCAGGCTGTTAGATAATGAAGGTGTGCCTGTGTGTGTGTGTGTGTGTAATATGGCTCTTTTGAGAGCTCTGTATGTTAAAACTCTCAGTGTGAAGGACATGGTGTATGTAATACACAACTTTATAGGATGGCTAAAAAAAAAAGAAAAATTGGTTTTCTCGGTTTCATTTTGTGGTTTGCATGAGACAGATTAACGCGATGCAAGTGAGACACAACCCAGAACTGCCCAATCTTTTCGACTGACATGAAGAATATAAACGTGCAATAAGAGGCGACGTTATCCGATGTCCGATTCCCAGTGAGACTAATATAAAGTTCATTTAAATGTTAGTAGTACACGTGTTTCTTAGCGGCTGATCTTTTCCCAGTGCTGTGTTTGTGATATCAAAGTATACGCCCCTCTCCTTCACCACTGTGTAACGCGCACTACCTGCTGGGATTTTAACCTTCTTTCATCCATCTTTTTTTGTAACCTCACACGGCATCGTTTTGTTGAGCTTCAGCTCTTTTTTTTTTCTTTTTTGTCTCTGACTTTGATGACGTAAATTTTGTGTGTGTCATACGTAGCACATTGGAGGTAAAATTCAAGCTTCAATGTTAACTCATACGACATCCCCACTGTATATGTACTGTAGATGTTTTTTTCCTCTTCGGGCCCAGGGTTTGTGGCCGTGCCCTGTAGAATAGTGCGACTTGTTTTCACGTGAAAGACATTCCTTTTTACTGCACATCAGAGGAATTTCAAATGCATCTCATTTATAAATAAGAGGTAGGAATAGGATTAATTTGTTAGCTTTGTGTCTGTCTGTTCAGGAGAGGCAGGATTTAAAGTGAAAATAGTCAAAAGTCGGAGTCTTGAACGCACTCGTTTCTGCCGTCTCTTCCATTTTAGTCTGTTACTGGGTTACGTCACGAGGAATACGTGCCAAACTGAAGTCAATGCTGACCTTGCAACAGTCTTTAACAGAACATTATTTTCTTTGTAAAGATACAACTTGTACATATATATTATGTAGAAAAAGAAAACACTTCTGGAAATAGGAAAATATTTTTTTAAAGTGAAGATCTTTAAAATGTAAAGACACTCATGGCAAAGATTTTAAGCATCAGACTGACCATCAATGAAACCCTGTTAAGAAATACTGTTATTTTACAATCACACGATTAAATAATCAGTCATGTTTGTGCAGAAGTCACCGTCTGTCATGTTGTTATACTTTCACTGGGTGGAACTGAGCCAGGATAGAAAACAGTAGCAGGATTAGTCTGAGACATTTTAGACCCAGGTGACAGGAAAGACTCTTAACGCGCCGATCTTCCATTAACACTTATGCACTCGCCCTCACTGAGACACTCAGTCGTTGCACTTGGTCTTATATCTTACTGTGATAGTGTTCTACATTGGAGAGCTCAGGTGCAGACAGAGAGTCCTGCACCAGGTGGGATCTGATTGAGCTTGTGGGAGGGAAAGAGGAGATGAACCGGAGTCTCCATTTGGCTGTAAACTGAAAGTGCACTTTTATTAGTGATGAGCTTCGATGCTTTAATATGAAGAACCACAGTTTAACACACTCATTTTGAGTTTTTTTTTTTTTTCTTCTGTTCAATAAAATGACTATCAACTAACTTAATGGAGTGTTTGTGTTTATTCCCATGCTTCTGCCTCAGCTGCGGTTTGTGTTGAGTGCTAATATTGCATAGGATAGCATGCTAACTAAGATAGTGAGCATGGTAAATGTTATACCTGCTTTTCAGTAGCATGTTAGCATTGTCACTGTGAGTTTAGCATGCTGACTTGAGCGGCATGTTGGGTCCACGGCAAACATACAAATGAAACATTATATAATAAACATTAATTGCATTAATATGGAGAAAAATGATATTAAAACTTTAGTTACTAGTAGTCCTTTCCAGACGTTTTTACATACCAACGTCTAATATGATACAATGTTTTACATTAAACTGCCCAATAAGATGTAAAGTAGGGATGTACTGATTCAAGCTCCCTGTAATGAACAATAAAAATACCAAAAATTGTGTTGGCACTGGCCCGAATGTAACAACTAAAGAGACTTAAGGAGTATTTTTAATACTTCACATACATTTTGCTGCTAAAACATTCATACTTCTACTTAGAGAAGCTGTAACCGATATATTGAATGACAAAGTGAAAATGTGAGGTTTGCAAGTAGTGATGAATGAATGAATGCAGGACTTTTACGACAGTGTTCTCCTTTCCTTAGTGCATTGCATTGTGGAAGAATCATCAACAGCACACTCAAAATCTGCTGAGTATGGTATTGGTACATAGTTTGTCTTGTTACTACGTGTTTGTTGTTTCGTAACAACTTTTTTGAAAAACAAAATGTTCCTTGGAAAACGTTAATAATACGGTCTATCACCATTTTCTCAGAAACACAAAACATCACCTGTAAAGCATCCAAGTCTGTCCACAACATATCTTAGACTCAAAGAAACTTCCTGTTTGTTTTGGTTTTCACTGGAAATTAGACAGCATGTCCATCTTTACAGCTATCGGCTTTGTGTCCTCTCAGTCAACCCTGAAACTTCAGATAATCCCCCAGGAGAAAAAACGCAGCAGTCTGGCAAAGTCTTTACTCTGTGTTGATACTTCCACATGTTCCCTCCTCTTTCCTCTTGTTTTCTGCTTCAGCTCTCACTGAGAAATCCACAGGAAACACGAGACAATTTGAGCATTCATGTGTGGAGTCAGAAACCTGATGCAGTTTGCAATTTAGTGACAAATATTACATATTTCTATGTGTCTTCATGAGACAATAAATGAACTTCATATATCCAGTATCACACACGTACTTGAGGTATTTACAAAATCTATTACTACTTCTCCAACAGCAAGAAGTCCAGCTCGGCATCTGTCTTTCAGCCTTTTATTTCACCAGGCTCTCACCAACGACTAAAAGTCAGTCCCAGATTTACTCTTGTCTGGCAGCTTCAGCTACAGTCTCTTTGTCTCTAACATTATGTCCATAAAGGCTGCTGAGCCCAGTTACTTGCCCAGCTCTGGTTCTGGCACGACACCACCTCTGCTCCCTGCCAGCATTTGCCCTCAGCCTGAAAACCTCCTCCTCTTCTTCCTGGTGGTCCAAAACGGCTGAGGTACAAACACTAACACTCCCCCGGTGCTCTGAGCTCACAGTCCGGGCAGCGCGGCTAACAAACTGAGCTAACATTAGCTAACAGCAGCTACAGATGGCAGCAGTTTACTTCACTGTCCATCAGGAAACTCTGTAAATCAGAGAGAGTTGAGGCGGAGCAGCCGGAGGACATCAGAGGGAAAACCAAAACGTTTTCTCCATAAAATATCATCCAGTTTCACCAAAATCAGGAAAAAAGTTGGGGGGGGGGGATTGGGGAAAAGGAAAAAAAAAAAAAAAAAAAAAAAAAAAAAAAAATTTTTGTACAAAAGTTACACAGTGTTGCTTTAAATTGAGACTGTTCATTCAGACCATTCTCCAGCTGACCTGCACGTGAACCCATCTGAACTCCACAGACTTTCTTGCTGTGTGGCAAGTACTAACCACTGTGCCACCTGTGTGTATTCGCCCTGATGCAAGATGGTCATTTAGTGCATCACATTTCTGGATAACCACCCAGAACTGTATATTATGTCCCTGTTTGGTCCAACCTTTTAATAAGACACAAGGCAAATTATAAAGTAGATCTTTTTTAGAAAGTGGAACCTGATGTTACTTTTGTTTGTGAATCCCCAAGTGAAGACACACATATGGTTTAAAACCTGTGTGGCCTGGAACAAACTCCTGTAATCTCTTTTCCACAGCTGTGTCCTCAGGAGCTTCAGCTAAAGCTGATTTCTTCTCAGGTTGGAGTTGGGTGGTTGTCCTGGGAGATGTGAGTTCGGACCACCATAAACTGAACTGACAAAGTCAGAAAAGGGGAGTCAGAGGGTGTTAATCAAATTTAGTCTGCACACTTACACACCTAAAAACACCTGTGTGTGTCTGTGAATCATGGCCTCCAATAAATAAACCAAAGGGGGTCGTAAATAATCAACTTATAGTCAGTCGAAGATGTATTTAAAACCATTTTTATGTCCAGAAAATGCTGCCAGACTATTTAAACTTTTCAAACCTACTTTTGCAAGTGATGTTCCAAGAGTAATGTCAAGAGTAGAATAAATATTTCTCAAAAAAAAACAAAAAAAAGGACAGAATTTTATGTATTTCCACGCTTAAAAACCCACCGGAGCTCATCGTCAGCACTGCTTCACTTATCTTTCCGGAGGTATTACCCCGCAAAGGAAACAATTCCTCCTCACCGCGTTGCACGTACGTCATCGCTTCTACTTTGCAGCACTTCAAAGGACACCCCCTGAATCACAAATTAGTTTAATTACGCATAATTATAATAATCAACTGCATCATTAGCTCACCCACATCAACTGAGCACTACCGGTATGTTGATTAGGGAAAAGCCTACTGCATGTTAGATTAACTGTTAAATTACACAAACCCCTCGTCTATAATAAATAATGTAAAGACTGATAAGATGTCACTAGCACAATGAGGCTAAAGTGGCATCACATAGTAAAATTGTGGAGGCAAAAGCGGCTTTTATGTTGTCAATACATAATGTAGATTTGCTCTGATATTGGGGTCATTCAGTTTTTGCAGATCACACCCAGAGTGGCATCCAAATTGAATATTCATAATGAAGACACCTGTGGTTAGAGTGGGACAGTGTGGATGATAGGATGATTTTTGGGGGTTGTTTAGTGCGATCTGAGGCACAACAGGATGAGGGGTGACTGAGGGTGTTTGTCTTTCCCAGTAATTTGTTGTAAGATTTATAAATGAAGCCACGGTGAAAAGCCGCAGGAGATCTTAGACGTCACACTGACTTCTCATTCTGTTTCTATGGAAAGATCTCAGACACTTCTCAGAAACGCTTCGTCTCCCACGGAGAGCTGAACCGAAGGATAAACGAACACCACACCAAGGCACAAACACACACTGGCACACACACGCTCAATTTATTGTGAAACAATGACAGTGTCCTTGTTATCAACACATTGTGGGAGACCTTCAGGTTCTTCTCAGAAACTAAAGATATGGTACGTGTCAGTGATGTAAAGCAACAGAGATCCAACAGAAAGGAGACTAATGTGTCATTTTGTGGAGTGTCAGTTCTATTTTTGTACATTTCTGTAACAACAAAGCAGACTGTCAAATCAGTGCAACCTCTTTAATACTGAGCTTTTACAGAGCACAAGACGTGTTCTGTTGAAGAAGGAGGAGATTTGCAGGCAAAGTATCGCTCTAATAGTTCAGTTTTTACCATGGACACTTTGTTTAAAATCAGTTTTTGCTCTTTAAACATGTAAATATCATCACTCAGACACAATCTACACTGTTCATACTGTCATATCCACCTACCTCGTGTTCATAAAGCAACCTGCTACATAAACTCTATTGATTTGAGCATCCTTTGCACTCTGCACCATTGCACGATCGTCTTGATTCTGATTGTGACACGTGTTTTATCACAGATTTGATTTGCACGATCTCTATGACTTTTTTATCTTCATCTCTTCATCTTAATTCTTTGTTTTGTTGTTTGTTTTGAGGCTGTGTGGATTTACTGATCCTGGACTGGGTTGCTGAATCTCATAGCTTGCTCTAAAATTAATAACAGTCCAGCCTCATTTCCCGCTCAGTTCCCAAGAAATTAAGAGCATATACAAAAGACTCAGACCCTGCAGCGCTATCACAAGTGCTTAGTCATGGCTATTTTGGTGACAGCTTTATCGGAAAAGACTAAAATAAACCTGCTGTTTCCCACTAATTATTGGAGCAAGCTCTATAAATAAATGTTTTATTTAAATTCCCCAGAGAGAGGAGGGCTCACTAACTTCCACTTAATCTTTCTGGACAAGCAGACAAGCTTGTTTTGGTGCCACAACGAGCACAGTCCCCTAGAAACCTCAAACACATCAATATGTCAGTGCCAAGCAGAGTGACTAGCTATAACTGTTTTGCATTAAAATCACCACAAAACTTTAATGTCCAGCGATTATTCAACGCATAACTAATGTTTTTATTACAGATGAAGTTGTAAATTGCAGATATCTGACTTCATGCACATCTAACAGGCACATAAGGCTGCAATGAGTGCCAGAAACCCTTCGAACCCACCTCACACACTGACATAGCCATTTACTAACAAACACTTGTCTCCGTTGGGCCTTGATCTAGTTTTCTAACTGACTGTGTCGGGAGCTGTACGGTCTTGTGTGACCTTAAGAACCACAAACTATTTACTCTTTTGCTTATGAAAAAGGATGAGTCAGATCTTTATGGTCATCATCCGCATGATACTAATAAGACATTCCTGAATCCTTGAACAGTTTATTCGCCTGAACTTATTTCCTTACTGTGCGGTTAGCCTTGAAACAGCTGGGTGGAGTGCCAAACAGCCGACGTTTCCATAGAAGGGAGTGTCTACAGAGTCAAGACCAATTTCCAATTTGCAGGGTGAAATTACTTTAAACAACAGCAAGGCTTTCCTGAGAACTCTGACTCTCTGTAGTTATACAGTAATGAGTGAACTTGCAAGGAGGTTGATTGGCTGCTTTGAAAGAGAAATCAAGAAGGGGAAACTGTTACGCACAAGTAGCTCTTAACTTTTTGTGGACCAAAACAGTAACATGGTCTAAATAACAGGGAAATACAAGCAATAAATAGAATCTACTAATCATGACTTCAACAATATGTGTGTGTATTTTACCAATAACAACTTTAAAGCAACATCGTGTAACTTTTCTACCATGAAATAAAATCATTTTAATGTTACACTGAGTTGTAATCTGGTGAATTGCGCCCTTTGGGCTCCAGGTTTTTTATGGAGAAAATGTTTTCTGGTTTTCCCTCTGATGTCCTCCAGCTGCTCTGTATCAACTCTTTGTGATAGTCTTCTGATGGACAGTAAAGTAAACTACTGCAAACTGTAGCTGCTGTTAGCTAATGTTAGCCCAGTTCATTAACCAAGCTGCCCGGACTGTGAGTTCAGAGCACCGGGGGATGTTAGTTTAGGTTTTTCAAGCCCAGGGCTCAGCAGTCTCTATGCACAAAATGAGAGAGTCGAAAAGACTGATGGGGATTTTGACAGAGAAAGCTAAGAAGAGAAAAGGAGAGAGTGAACACCAGACAAGAGTAAATCTGGGACTGACTTTTAGTCATTGGCAAGAGCTTCATGAAATAAAAGGAAAGAAAGACAGATGCTGAGCTGGGCATCTTGCTGTTGGACTAGTAAGTAATATTAGCTGGCTGCTGTTGTTAGTAATATAATCCTAACATATTCAACATATTCAACTGTCAATTTAAGACAGTGGCATGACACTCTGAAACTGGGGTCACTAAATCGTAAAAATACCAATTTCTACTCAATGTTTTTGCTTTAATACTTTTATCCATTACTACAGTAGCTGTGTCAATATGAATGACCTGCAGATGAGCTTCTGCAGCCATTTCAATTAATGATTTGTGCTACATAGTCTCGCTGAAGACGCTGTCACACTCCCTCGGTTATGTTAATGTTAACACGGGTGTCCCTCAGGGTTCTGTTCTAGGGCCACTTCTTTTTACTTCACTTTATAATAACAGCGTGGATGTTCGGCTTGTCGCTTTTGTGTGGACAACACTGTTATTTCCTGTCAGGCAGAAGCCTTGAACCTTTTATAGTCTGCTTTTAACATTATTCAGCACAGACTGAATTATTTGATCGAAATGCTGGAAAAATGAATTAATGTAGTTCACAAATTACAAGAAAAATTACTTTTAATGAAAATGATAAGTAGAGGTTTATTACCATGGCTCAGTGCTTGCAGAAAATCTGTTTTTTATTCATCTATTGAGAGAGAGATGTGTCATTACCCTGATCTTATTCAATGTTACATTTTTTCTGATTGGCAACACGTGTTCGTTCTGACACGTGTCAATGCCGAGTCACATTTGTTGACTATCCAATAAAAGAGAAAATATTCAGAAGCTCAAAGTGGCAATGAGACTGTTAACTGTGTGAATCATTTTCATTCAGTTGTTTTCACAGAATGAAGGCCTTGAACATTTCCAGTTCTGAATCAGAATTATTTATTATTTTCCTCCCCTATTATAAAATACCATGTGGCCATGTGGACGCACAAATACCTCTGTAGTCTATTTATTAAATTTATGGCCCTAACAAAAATGAAAACACAGATATACACGACATGTTGTACAGCTACAGTACTATATAGTATGCAGTGAAGCAAATAAATCGTGATTTTCCTGAGATATTCTCTTACTTCTCAAACACCAGCCTTTTAGATTCAGAGACACACAGTGAACTGACCTTTATTGCCTCCTCTTCAAAGTAATACGTATGTAACTATGTTTATTTTCTTCATTACACACAGGAAGGGTAGATTTCCTTCAAGCTCCTCTAACCACATTAACAGGTCCTTTTTTTTTTTTTATATATTTTTGCCCATTTTTGGTTCAGAGGTTTATGACCAGAGTCATGACGCTCGACTGTGACGTTTGTTTTGGTCAGGACGAACACACCACAGCTCTCCTGGAAGTCATACTCTTCCCATCCACTCTATTTTTTTTTTTTTTACATCTCTGTGCCAGAGAAAAATATCTTCCTGCCCCTACGTGAGGACTGACTGGCAACACAGAGGGGCATGTGGTAAAAAACAAGTACTGAATGTCCCCTTGCAGCCCTGTGTTGGTTCAAGGGCCCCTGGGCAGACAGGCATACATATATCATAGGAGATCATCTGGAAAATGTTTGTCCCACTAGTGCAATTAGCAAGTTGGTGTTAAGTGAGAGGTTCACCATAAGTGAGAAGACACTGATTGAGTGGTGCTAACTGTAAGCACTGTGTTTACTGACTTAAGTATTTCCATTTTACTACTTCTACTCCTTTCAAAGTAAAAATGCACTACATTTATCAGACATTTGTAGGTTACTGGGTACAGATTAAGATGTTACATAGAAAATACAAATGTTAAATATTTAATCTCAGTAAGTGTAACATTAAAATGCTTACACGATTACACATTAATGCACACATAGGATTAATCTAAAGGTATGTACTATCATTCTGCAAGTACTGCAGCTGATTATATCTCTACTTTTCTTTAAGTAAAACTTCGAATGCCTTGTAATGGAGTATTTTCTTTTCCTGCTAGTACTTAAGTAAAGGATCTTGCATTTCACTGTGTAAGGACCTTGGATACACTGAAGTAAATATAGTGTTGAACTGCCATCTAGTGGTGAAATTACATGATTGTTGATAAAAACTGGACACATTATGGGCAGGTCTGAGGTCAAAAAGTCACATCCAAACTATTTTTCTTCTCACATTTAAATCAAAGACAAACAAAATCCATCAATCAAAATGTTGTCGTGTTGACATCGCATTGCAGGGTTCTAATTTAGACGCCCCCCCCACGACAGTTTCACCTCCTCACATCTGTTCGTGACAGACAGAAACAGACAAAAGGCAGAGACAGACACATTCAAAGACATGGTCGTAGGTTCAGTTGGTGTAAGTAAAACTGTAAAGACTCAGCAGCCCCGGAGGTCAAACCACAGCCACAAGAGTGTTTCCAAATATTTTAATAGTTGTACGTGTTCTCTGTGAGGCAGCTCTCGAATCCACCAGATCTTTCTTTTTTCTTTCTCTCCCCCTCTAATGTTCCTTTTTCCTCCATCCCTGTTCAGGGTGGGGGTGTTCAGCACCGAAGGCCAGTCGGACACGAGATTGGCGCCAGGTTTGATCGCCTGTTCCTTTCCGTGAGAGTATCAAATCTAAGCAAAGTGTAACAAGCCCCAGCGGAGCAGTAACCTTCGAAACTCACACCTGCATCAACGGCACTCTACACTGCCAGTGCTACTCTGTAATGTAAAAGGATGACTGTTATTCACATTAATCACATCATCCAGATGTGTTTTCACACAAAGCATTCCAATATCCAGGCAGGGCTCCTCCTTTTGAGGACAAGAAGAAGTTCACCACAGTGCACCTCCTGACAAAGCAAACCATGTAATCACAGCACAGATTGACATCTCTACTTAGCAGCTGAGACATTCTTCAATCGGAAATGTAAATAGATTAATCTTTGCCAAGTAGAGGCAAACCCTTCGAAACCCATTGACATCTCGTTGATCTCCTCCTTTCCTCAAGAAAGAGAAAAGGTCACGACAGCCTCTGAGGCTTTAATGACGTGTTAAAAACAACTCTGTGGAAAAACCATGAACCAAATCACCTCACTCTGGGCTCCGCTTTTGTGTCCCCGCTCTTTCAAGATCATGAAAGGCATGGCACATGATTACCAGGCTACGTCTGGACTGCTCGTTAGAAAGCACCTACGATGATTTCATGAGGAAAATATTACAGAGCTGGATGTTTTCTGCACTTCAACTGATCAGTGAGGCATTTAATCTACTTCCAATGTCAGCTGATGTCAGGAAATCACATGTCCAAGGCACCAACCTTAAGAAACTGACAGAGCATATCGAATCCTTTGACTTACAAATAATTTAAATCGACTGGCCCAGATGTGCAGTGGATGACAACGCAGGAGGAGGAAACAGTCTGGAGAAATGTCTGCGTTGGGAAAAAGGCAGTCCAAATTCGAAGGTCGTTTTTCTTTATTTGATATGATAGTTGTCATAGAGAAAGGAAGGAAGTATTTATCCGTGGTATCTTTGGCAAAAGATTTGGCCACTTGATGTCTGATCTCACTGGAACTGAGAAGAAGATCAGCAGTCACGCCTGTTTGCTCCTCAGCACCCATTGGCCCAGTGCCTGGAGCCAGCCCTCGCAATGACCTCACACACTGGTTAGTGCCAAGGAAATCGCCCCTTGGGTTTTCCAGCACAGGCTGAGAATGGCGAATAAAGAGGGTGGGGTCGAGTTTTGTCCAATTATTCACGCACAATGTTGCACTGATGTATGAAGCCACAGTGATGACTGCTCTGTCTTTCCCCTCTACCTCTGTTTTGTCCCTCCCGTCATAAATTGTGAGGTCCTCCTGTACAAAAATCTGCATCCTGCTCCGTTCCAGATGTGTTTAACGGCCTCTCTGGGCCACAGACAGCACTGGCTCTCTTGGAGATACAGCGGCCTTGTCGATCTGACTCATTGACTCCTCTGTTGAAGTGTGACTCGACAATCACAGCCTAGGATGACTGGATGACTTTAGATTTGAGAATGAGTTCTTTTACATTCTCACTTGACCCATCCATGTTTTTGTTTCCTCTGTCTTGATTTTTTCACTCTCTATTTTAATATTGCCTTTGATTTACACGCTGCAGCTTGTTCGACCATAACCATGTCGGCATGAGCTGTGATATACAGCCCCATTAATATTCCCCCTCTGGTCTGGCTGTGGGATCAGGGCGGGTACTCATCGTGCTCAAGCTCCAGAAACTCAACTCTTGAGCCAGCATTGAGCACATTAAGAACGTCCAGAGGAAACATCACACGGTCCAGCAGCGTCGAGTCAGACTTCTTCAACCAAACTGGAAACTTTGGCTTTGAGTCTGTTTAGGGTGTCCTCCAGCTACTGTCTCTTTGGTTTGGGTCATGAATTGAGATTTCACTTCTGCTCAAACCTCGTCACTCTGGTCACAGAGGAAACGGTGGTTTCATCCTTTTGCTACCAGAAGACAGCTAAAGATGTAGGAATGCTCGCTAGCTGTCTAATGGAAACACTTCGTCTGGTGTGTCCGTAGAAGAGACAGAGCACAACCATTTTCAAGCTTCTCTCTCATCTCTATCCATCCACAGTCTAGGGTCTTTCTGTCCATGACCACAGCTGACCACATCAGCACACCTAAGTAAATAAACCCCCCCGCCGGGCTCACACAAGGACAACTGAACTGAGACAGCCTCTACAGGCTCCCTCCCAGTTATATCATGGTAGCAGGACCTGGCCTGTGTCCCAGGAGCCAGGACCTCTCTGAACCGCTGCAGATCAGACAAGAAGCTCATTGTGTGGGAATGTGATGAGGAGGCATGGCGGAGGTTTCCATGACATGGGTTTTCTGCATATTCTACACATTTCTTTTCCGAAAATATTCTCCAAGCCTCTCAGCATTTTTAATTGCAAAAGGCTTAACAAAGGATATTTTGTCTTTTGTGAGGATACATGGCATATAAGTTAGTGTGGGGTTTATGTTTACACTGGAATGACACTGAAATGGTATTATGTGATCTATACCATTCTTAGCATTCAGGATATTTTGCTCTTGACACAAAATCACAGTCCATGCAGCATCCTCTGATGTGGGATACTAATCACCGCAGCTACAAACACACCATGTGATTTTTAATAATTATCAGCACAGACAAGTCGTACAATAATTTAATTTCCATCTAATTCACTAAACAAACTCATTTATGCAGTAAATTAGCATCAATATATCTCGTTTACAGACTACAGAAATGGTCACTGAGTGAACTGTAAGACTCAGAGTTCATGACCAGAGCTCAGTTTCTGCTCTGCAGAGCAAAAGCCTGATTTTAGATATTAGATATGGTTTGCAGAGCTGGTATATAATTGGTTTGCCTGGTGGGGCAGACGGGTGCAGGACAGGGCAATCCCTGGAGGTAGGGAGACCTAATTAAAGGGCTGAGAATACTAAAACAACTTAGGCAGGCATCACGACTGGGACGTTGCTGCTGGGATTTCCTCAAGGATTTCATTCAAATGCAAACATACTGATGCATTTGTACACATGTGCGATGCACAATTACTATGATGGATGTTCACATACTACAAAAACTTTCACTAACTATTCAGAAACTTGCAAACACGGCAGTGTTTTCATGATGGAGCAGTAGCACCACCTATTGTTAAAACGGGGTAGTAGTGATACTTTAATGCCAGTAAATGTAAATTGGGGGAATTATTGAGCCTGTTGTGGAACAATAACTACAGTGGAATCCTTTGAGAGCCCAAAATACAAAAAAGAACGGCATTCATGGTTTAAAAAGGATTTGTTATAAGTTTTTCCCTGCATGTGCTCAATTCTAATTGCCCCTGTCATTACCACACCATGACAACACTGAATATGCATGTATATACCATTTTAAAACTGTCATGGTAAATAAAGCAGCATTTCTAAACCATGTTTAAAGGTATTAACAAATGCTGATACATTTCTAGTCAATAAAAAATAGACATAATGAACAAAAAACAGAACTGTTGCAGAAAACTAGAGCTTTGTCATTTATTCTTTAAAACACAATCATGAAAGGCACAGAGGATATATTTGTTGCACAACACAAATCAAATCATGGTAAAATCAACATGAATTTAATCTACAGTACTGACTATATTTTTAAAATCAAGTCATTAAAGGGCAAATTAAGTCATATTGGAGATGATAATATAAGTGTTCATACAGTACACAAGTTGAAATGAGAAAAAAAATAAATAAATAAAAAATGTCATATTGAATGCATACAGACATTTCTGCAAAATAGCTAATGGTCCCATTCTTGTTTACAGTAACTACACTATTTCAATTTTGATTTAAAAAAACATTTCAGACTTAAAAAGAGAAACCAGTTACTCATGTCATAAACATGTCAACGTTTAATGTTATTAATCCTCACTACGTCTTACTTTATCTTTATAAAACAACAGCACCAAAAAATAAAAAATAAAAAATAAAAAAACACACACACAGCACACACTAACACTAAAAATCACAATGACTAATATCAGTCACTCTCAAGTACTGGAGGAGTTGAAGTTAGCACTGATCATTAGCACCATAGTGTACGTCCTACAAAACCTGCTACATAGATGGATAGTTGAGGAGTAAAGATGCTTCCTATAGTTAGCTGTCAGACTAAGAAAGTGCTACTGTGCAGGCTGAGAGTTCCCCTGAAAAATGTACTTTTAATTTTAAGACGATCACTAAAACACTGTTAGTATTATCTATGAGAAATTTAGTCACACAGTAAATATAGTAAACTAAGACAACTGTTCAATTAGCTGCCAGACTATTTTCAGTCATCTATGATGTACTGACCTCTATCAGTGTCCCGTTAAACTGCCCTCCAACAATGTAAAACTCTGAGCAGCCTTTGCATGGTACAGTATCGAAGGATTTTATTGCTTTATTTGGTGGAAGCATGTATGTAGCTGTACTGTACAGATGAAATCAGAAGTGGAAATACCTCAAACTTTATTTCACTGAAGTTCTAGGTGTTGACAGAGAGGTCAGAGTTCACAGGTGGCTCGCTGTAAGACGTCCAGGAGACAGGCTTCTCTTGCCGTTAAATGCCTAAAAAAAAAAAGGATCAATATGTTGATTATATTCAAAACAAATAAATACAACACATCTAAATAAATAACGCTTAAATTCTGAAGTACATACCCTTATGGGCCAGGGGTGTGCATGCATGTTTTAAAGTGGAAAGAGTGATACATCTGAGTTTCGAGTGAATTTGAAGTTTTTGAGTAGCTGAGCAAAATCCAAGAAAATGACACAATCCACACCCACATGGTGCGTATCTCTCTGTGTGTTTGTTTGCACTGTTAAATCTTATAGAAACTTACAAGACTGCGACTTGGGCTGAGAGAGCGAGAGCGCACTGGGCTGGCACTCCTGCTCCTGCTTCTATTCCACTGCAAAAACAGACACCGGTGTCACACACATGAGACTATCCATGCTCTCACATTATTCTCTAGAGCTGCACTGTAATGAGTTATAGCATTTCTTGGGAGTATTATTCAGTCAGTACCAGAGCGCCTCTTCTAGTCACAGCCTCGCCCTTCACTACCACAGCATCTCCTTCCACCAAGGCTGGCCACACGTGGTGCATCACCAGAGGGGCAGTGAACTCGGAGTCATAGCTACGACGGTACCTGTCAGACAGAGACATGGGAGAAAACAGTGAGGGAGAGCTGTGTGTCATCTAAGTGTGGAGGGTGACATCTACTGGTAGAGATAGCAAATAACCAATAAATATCCTAATTCCTGTAACAGTGTGGAGCCCTGATGCAGAGTTCAGACACAGTACTGTACAAAGGACTGACTTGTTGTCATTGTAAAGTTCTCCATCGCTGGCAAAAGCCAAGTCAAGCGGGGGGTCCAGTGTCTGCATGGCAAAGGCCACCCTGCACGTGTCTCTGATCAAGGCACTGATGAGGACAAAGTCCACTTCTGGCGGGAAAGAGATCCGAGGGTTCACATTCATGGCGTTGATCACATCCTGGAGAGATGAAATACACAGTTTCAGTATCAAACTACATTCATTTGTTCAGAAATGCTGCAGAGGACACAAGAGGGAAGTATTTAGTCCTACATTGACGCTGGCCTGGACATCATAAAGGTCCAGGTTTCTGACGATGTAGTCCACAGCTGCATCCTCTAGACTTTCTGGCCCAAAGTGGGATGGGGACAACGTCTTTCTCACGCGCAGCTTGAACTGACGGTAAGCCAGTTTTGCTGTCTTAAAGGATTCCTGAGACATGACAACATAAAAATTAATCATATACTAGCAAATCATATAAAACCCTGATTAAATAAGG
The DNA here is from genome assembly GCA_946959425.1 of Argyrosomus regius. NCBI lineage: Eukaryota > Metazoa > Chordata > Actinopteri > Sciaenidae > Argyrosomus > Argyrosomus regius. Next base: position 6,587,671 of record OX336888.1, read on the forward strand.
CAACTCTGCAGTCCAAATAAGCAGATTTGGCACTTCTGATCTCCAGGTGGCTCTACAATAATTGCAGTCATACCACGACAGCAATGAAGATGATTTTCTGGACCATGTCTAAGTCAGCGATGTAGCGTCGAAGCATGGCCTGGGCCTCCAGACGCTCCACAGCATAGAGGTCACTGAAGCGTGATATGAGGCGTGCATGGCGGGAAGAGTTGGTGAGCTGAGCTCTGGTGGGCGACTCGCTCCTCACGGGGCTGGAAGAGCGACTTAGCCTGGGCAAGGGGCTCGGAGAACGACTTCTCACCAACCTGATAGACACGGAGAGGGAAAACACACATCATCATTTGATACACTCTTTAGTGTGTGTGCATGTAGGGTAGTTGAAGTGTGTGTTGGGTGCAGGTGTACCTTTCCTGCAGCATGGCCTTCTCTGTGCTCAGGTAGGACACTTCATCTCTCAGCAGGCGGATCTGCCGCTCGTAGTCATCAAGAGCATCCAGCTTCCTCTTATAAATCTCCACCTGCTCGTGTGCGGATCGTAAACTGAGACACAGACACAGTTCACATCAACAAAAGAGTGTACATTGCATTTTGAAAACGAATATATCATGTCAGCGTTTGACTGGATCACCTACTCTGCTTTCAGCTGTAATATTTCATCTTCAGTGGCCAGCAGAGTAGTTGCTGATTTGCTCTTTGTCTCATCCAGTTCCTTCTGAGCATCGGCCAATCTGTTAAAGCAAAAAAACAAATGTAACATGAAGTATGAAACTCTGGCTGGCTGCAGTCCATTGCTCCTCTTCTACTGTCGTATATCACTCAGACTCACTCTGCTCTGATGGAGTCCAACTGCAGGCGAGTGGAGCACAGCTGAGTGTCCATCTTCAGCATGTCGCTGTCATGGGAGGCAGAGAGCTCCCTGATCCTTCTGTCCTTCTCCACTGAATCCTGATGATAACAAATGATATACAATAACCACAACACCAGATGGTCGTCTATCTATGATGTATTATTACAGTAGATTAAACTAATTTTGAAAGTAAGTAACAGATGATGCCACCTGGATGAGCTGCAGACTGGTGTCATCAGTGACCGACGGCCTCGCCATCGAGAAACAGGTTCCAAGCCACGGCAGCAGGCGCATTTTGAGAGTGTCCACTCCGGCATAGTGTCCACCTGATTCACAGGTGAGTGTTGAATAGTTCATGAGTGATTACAACCCGGTCGATGCTTTTGTAAATGAAAACTATTTCACTATGCTGCAAGTGTAAAGCTTACCCTCAGCAGCCGTGAGGTTGAGGATGGCAAACAGCTGGCCCTGGATCTTGGCGGTTAGTTCAATCAGCTCACAACATCTGTTTAGATTCTGGTCACAGGAAATCACCTGGAGGGATGAATATGAGTCAGTCATTACATTTTAACCTTAAAAAACAATAAAGCATTTGAAATTATAAAAGACGGGAAGGTCATGAGTCAAGACTATAGACTAAACAATCAGGACCATTTCAGATATCTGCAATTAGGGGGACTAACAATGAAATATCAACATTTAATGGAAAGAAAGGGAAACATGATATATGTGAAGCAGAGATGGCTGCAAATCTGGAGAATGAACCAGTCCACAACATCGTGTTTGGAGAAATGTAATTAGATTTTTTTTTACCATGCCCAAAGTTAAGAGCAAACATTGATTTACACCACAGCCACAGTTATGATATTCCTAAGTTAACTGTAGTGTTGTACTTTGGTTATTTCACCAAAGATACTGTACGAAAAGAATACAGATATCTGTTAAAGTTCTGTTGGCAGCCTTACTAGGACAGACATATATAGGATGGAACTGTTAATTGATAATATAAGAACTCAGGAGGAGAAATGGACAATGTTTGCATGTTGGTGACAGGACGTGACAACAAGACAGTGAATCATTGCACATTACATAGAAGCTAATTGGTTCTGACCTGGATGTGTCATTGTGTTTTTCTTTTACTAGCTTTTCCTCTGTGTATATGTTGTCTTGTTGCGTCCTATAAATCTGCTCTTTTCTGTTGTGTTCGCTATATATTTTATTTTCAGATAAATACAATAAGATAAGATAAGGGCAGATTTGCCACTAAAGTACCAAAGAAAGAGTCCAAGAGAAGAAACAGGTTAACTAACCCCGTTTTGTTACAAGACACAACAACGCAACGACATGTTAAATGCCATGCATTGAATGTTGTGTGCTTTTATAGATAGATAGATAGATAGATAGATAGATAGATAGATAGATAGATAGATAGATAGATAGATAGATAGATAGATAGATAGATAGATAGATAGAGTACTTTATTTATCCCTGAAGGGAAATTCTTTCGTTCCAGCAGCATTATAAAATATACATAAGAAAAATATACATATGGACTCGTAAAATAACGACAAAACTCACAGGAGCTGCTGTAACAAGCTGCCACAAGTATTTACTATATTCCTCTTCCGGTGTAACCGGACTTCAACCGGAAGTGACAGGACGTGAATCATCTGAGGTAAAAAGATCTTTGGAATAGTCCGACAGTAGCCATGGCGACTGGCGTCCATAGCAACCAAACTCTACCTGGAAAATCAATGTAATCTAAACAAGTGCATTCCTTTACTGTAGTTTTAATGTTATGTTTTAAATAATTTAATGCGTTTCCTAACCACTGTGCTTCAACTATATTATCCATAATTAAAATAATAATGGTTATAAGAAATCTCCATTTTACGGGAGATAGTGAAAAAATCAGCAGTCGACATTGGTAAACAAAGCAGATTATAATTTAAGAGCAACAGGCTACAGCTATCTGCAATAGATTTTAACTGCATGCTAACACAAATATTATGTTTAGCCACTTATATAGGAGATAACAGCCGTGCAACAGGTAGCTTAGCCGACACAGATGAAGTGCTTTGGTCAGATTTAGGTCGGTCATTACTTATTAATGAACTTACATGGTAGTCTTTGTGCCAGCTCTCCAGCTTGTCCTGTAAGACGCTGAAGGAAGATGTGTTGGTCAGTCTCCTTAGAGTGTCCGCCATGTCCGTCCACAATAACTACGTGATAGGTTTTAAATAAATGCCCCCAGGAGGAGGAGGAGGAGGAGGAGGAGGAGGACAGCAGCCTGGGGTATAATCTCTGAGGGGAGTGCAGTAAAAATTCCTGTCCTGGCAGATTTCTCCACCTACGACGCAAATGCCAAGCACCGCCTCAGTTGTGGCAACCAAGTGAGGATACGAGCAGATAACTGAACCACACACTGTGTTTTTAAATCAATATGAGTCGCAGCGGATAAACTACGAAGTCTCCCAGCCTTGTCCTCTGCAGGTTCTGCTCTCCAGTGATGTAAATACGATTGTAATGTCATACCGTCAAACGACACCAAAGGCCCGCAGAGTAAACCCTGCGGCTCGGTAACACAGATATGCTGTTTCCGCCCAACTGAGCTGTGTTGGATCAGATCTGATTAATAATACTGCAGGTCATACTGAACTGAATCACATGTGCAGAGAGTGTTTGATAGAGCATTAGCACATTTAAAACCATAACAAGTGGTCTAAAGTTATCTAACCACAATGAGTCATTTCAGCCTAAAACTACAGACAGATGAGAGGCGAGCAGGCCTTCAGTGAAGGTATTACTACTGATGCCCATTTACCTTGTTATATTTATATTTAAATAATAATAATAATAATAACCATTATTATTGTTGTTATTATTATTATGGAAATAGTAGTATGGTAGTAGTAGTCTGTAAATCTTTAGGTACTGGGACAGAACTAGTGTTTAGCTCTGCTGTGGTTTGGAACATATAGATGTATCAATGGTCAGTGATCTTTAAGACGTTCAGATTTTGATACTCAAAAGACAGATTTTTAGCAGAATACCCCTTTAAACATAACCGTATAGTTTCCAATATTTGATACTAGTAATCACTTTTGATTTGTGTCAAAGCATCTGAGTTGCTTGTTCAAGCTTGAATAAAATATTTAAGCTTGAATAAGCATTAATTCTTATTTTTATTTTTATTCTTATGTTGTTGTTGTTGTTGTTGTTGTTGTTGTTGTCCCAAATGATTAAAGAAAAGTTAAGCTACATGAAAATCTACAGTAATCTATAATTTAATAAAAGTTTTTTCGGCTTTAGGACACTAATATCTAACAAAAAATAGCTTTTGGTCTGCTGACCACACTGTGAAAAAAACATTAGTGTTTAATCAGTTTGTTGTTTGTTAATTAAAGGTTAATTAAGGCTGAGTGTTTATGTAGTCGGCAGTTTATGTATGGAAAATATGAATGGACGTGTTTTTCTATTTTAGGATCTGTCTGTCATTGGCCGGTTAAACTTGGAATGAACCATCTTTTGTTTTTAATGAAACGTCCCTTTTCTAAGCACGGCCACTACAAATATAAACACCTTCGGATTGTTCTTATTAACATTAACATGAGCTTTTTATTAATTCATCTGTTTTATATATGTTTACATCTTCCAATCAATAACTCTAAAACTTAACCAGTGTTTCTCCTTCGACTGTGAAAGGTGGTATGATCCGCTGTCACTCGGCTAGCAGGAGAGGGAGGGTCAACATGGCGTCTGAACAGGTCCGTTATCTTCAATATTTGTTGTTATTCTCGCGTTTTACGCCATAATTTCATCGGGTGTTTGTTAATAATGCAATAATATATACTTTCAAGTAACGTCGTGTTATAAATATGAATGTAGCTGTCTTTGTTGTCGACCTTAGGATGAAATCAGTGTAATAAATACTGGCCTCCGCTCCGTTATTATAGCTAGCTTTAAGTGGAAATTTAACAAAAGCTATGATCGTAGCACATCTGCTGTTTGACCGCGAAGTAATGCTGCTATTACACATAACATATAAGCTGTATTGTAACGAGACTGCCGTGTTTATTTCTGTTTTACTGCTGAAATGACTGCGGTTTATTTTTAGTTATGGCCACAGACGGGCAGTCGCGAGGCATTTAACTGAGATGCATACCAGTGACACAGAGCACGAGAGACAAGAGTGCAGAGCAGTGAGAGCTGAAAGCTAAAGTTTGACATGTTGACATGTTCATGGACTGTAAATGTAGATTTGTGTGGAGGTTCATACACAGAGAGAGCCAACCACAGAACCTCTATGTGTAGAAATGCACTGATTTTGACTCACTCCAGTCTATCTAGAGGGAGTTATAAGCCTTTAAAACTAAGTGTTTGTTATGAAATAGTTATTTCTGATGTGTAATTTCATGACTTACTGATTCCTTATGGTACTGCATAAAGTATACATTGTTTTGCCTTCCAGGAGAGTTCAAATGGGCCCGTGAAGAAGTCCATGCGAGAGAAGGCTATAGAAAGACGTAACATCAACAAGGAGCACAACAGTAACTTCAAAGCAGGCTATGTACCCATAGAAGAGGAACGTCTCCATAAGACGGGGCTGAGAGGACGCAAGGGAAACATGGCTGTTTGCATCGTTGTCCTCCTCTTCCTCCTCGCCTTAATTAACCTTATTGTGAGTACTACAAGCCTGAGTGTGTCCATCTTCTTCGGTACACCTTTCTGGTAAAGAGCGGACACAGAGTCATTATTGTGTGTTGTTGTTGCATGGTCTTTCGTAATCTGTCCCTCAGATCACTCTGGTGATATGGACAGTGATCCGGATCGGTCCCAACGGATGCGACAGTATGGAGTTTCACGAGAGTGGCCTGCTGCGTTTCAAACAGAAGGCGGACATGGGCATCGTTCACCCACTGCACAAGAGCACAGTCGGAGGCCGTAAGGACCAGGACCTCGTCCTTGTCGGCAACAATAATCCGGTGAGAAACACAAACAGATTTACAGCGAACACTGAGCATTATAAAAACACAAACTTACATGCGTCTTTTATTTTTTGTATGTTGATCCAGGTCGTGTTCCAGCAAGGCACCACTAAGCTGAGCGTGGAGAAGGACAAGACCTCAGTCGTCAGTGATGTTGGCATATCTTTCACGGACCCTCGCACTCAGACCACCTTCTTCAGCACAGACTTCGAAAACCACGAGTTCCACTTGCCCAAAGGAGTCAAAGTTCTCAGTGTTAAAAAGGCCTCAACAGAAAGGGTATGTATGAGGCTGATAATGTCTGATAGCATTATTTATTATGTTAGTGCGTTACAACCTGTGCACAAGGTTGGATCAGTACACAATAGTGAAAGTGAAGTGAATGAATAAACGAAGCATTAAAGAGTCCCCAGGAACACACTGAGCTTCATTAGTGTAGAATGGAGTTTAGACTCGATCGCCTCACAGCCAAAGGTTCCTTGTTTGAACCCTGGTTGAGGCTGAGTTTGTGTGTTCTCCAGGCGTCTGCGTGGGTTCTTTCCAGGTACTCTGGCTTCCTCCCACATTCCAAAGACATGCACTTAATAGTTTAATTGGTGATTCTAAATTATAGGTGGGAATGTGAGCATGAATTACTTTCTCTATGTGTCAGCCTTGTAATGAATTGGTGACTTATCCAGGGTGTAGCCCGCCTCTCAGCTGGGATTGGCTTTAGCCCCCTGTGACCCTGATAAGGATAAGCGGTTATGGAAAATCGATGGATGGATGTTTAGACTCAGGTAGAAATTCAGTCTTCAACATGGCAAGAGTAGAATAAGTATCTGAATGACATTGAGCGGTCCCAAAAAGCCCAGAATGGAAATGTGAATATCCTGAGAGACGTGCAGTTTGCAGTTCACCAAAGCTCCCCCGTCCAGTCTGACAGAGCCTGAGAGAATCTGAGAGAAAAGCAGGTGTGCACAGCTGATAAATACACATCCAAGAAGACTCAAAGCTGCATTCAGTAACAGCGGCCTGAGCATGAATATATAGAAAAAAACATTTTTAGCTTTAATAAATGTGGAAAAATAATTTCAGAACTTGACTACACGTTGAAATTATTATATAACACATACACGTGGGGAAGAAAGTGGAGCCTAATACTTTGTAGACCTCTGTGTATGCTGATAATTGTGTTGACAAATCTCATATTTTGTCTCTGATTTCAGATCACCAGTAGTGCAGCATCTGACCTGAACATTAAAGGGGACAGCAAGGCCATCATTCGCGGAAACGAAGGCGTCAACATCATGGGCCGGACTGTAGAGTTTAAAATGGGTGGAGGCATTGAGCTCAGGGCTGTAAGTATGAAATGCAATAATATGATTTGATGTCTGATGCTGGAGGTTTTGCACGAATACAGTTTAAAGCTGATGAAGATGAACATGTAATGTTGGATTTTCTCTTTGCAGGAGAACAGCATCGTCCTCAATGGATCGGTCATGTTCAATGCTACACGCATCCCTAATTCCGCAGGAGATGTGTATTTCGATGAAGGCATGGAGAGGTACAAGCTCTGCATGTGTGCAGATGGGACTCTGTTCCGTGTGCAGGTGAAATATCACAACATGGGTTGCCAGACTTCAGATAACCCGTGTAGAAAAGCTCACTAGGAGACTTAACTGGAATCTGCTGTTACATCTCCCTACAGTCTATCACCACTGAGGTCACACTACAAATTTGCATATGTAGAACAGCCTATAGGCCATTCATCATTACTGACACATAACAATACCTCTGCTGTTCACCTGACTTATTCTGTATTCCTCATTTTGTGTGCCAAACAAGGGTTGCGTTACGGATCATTGCCACTTGGCCAAAGATATTAACAGACTTGTAAATGCTGAAGTACTTTTATTGCTCATCAGGGTTGTCAACTTTATCTAAAAACTGATGTCATATCAGTGCATAACACTCACATATTTAACATACTGTGGTTTACACTGTCCATTGATAGGAATTTGAAGCTACAGTATTTACTTTTTTTGCCTTACCGTAAAGTATTACTAATTTACAAACCTCACTTTGGGTTTGTGTAAGACTTTATTTGCTGTTCATTGTCTCTGGCAGCTGTGTTTGATATTTTCTTTATTATATTCACTGACAAGCGTGAGACACTACATGTAAATTATTAAATTTGGGAAATGTAAAACATGAGATACATTTTAAGCCATCCAGTAGCTGAAGGGGTCTCTTTCTGCACATCTTGGACTCTTATCATGCACGTGCCAATGGATTTAGAAGGGAAGATGGAGGATATAATATATGTAATATTCTAATTTTGTCGCAAAAAACTTTTTTACAGCGAAATAATACAATATTGAAAAAACAGGACGAGAGCGTGTGCACTAAGTTATGCTACAGATCGATGCAAATCTCTTTAAAAACGTTGATGTTCATGAATGTCAGGAAAGTTTAAATCATCAGTAGCTCGGTTTGAAACCTATATTGAGTGGTTTGTGCAATATAGTATAAAAGATTTGATTTTCATTTTGCTTTGGATTGTCTTTGTCTGTTTTATAACAGTAATGATGTTGAGAAATGTCATGAAGCCTGTTGTGAGAGTGTTTTTGATCAACTGAATGAAGAAAAAAAAGAAAGGCAATCAGCCTCATTTGAAAAGTTGTCCAACATTTCATTGCTATGTTTGTTTCAATAAAGAAACATGTCGCCATGTGAAACTTCTTATCACTGGTTTCAGTTAATGTCTCAAGCGTCTACACGGTCTTCATAAATCATAAATCATAAATCATAAAGGAATGCTGCGTGTCATTATTCTGTTTTATTATCTAATGTGCGGAGGGGGCATGGTTCTCTTTGCCATAAACTTTGAGGATCGGTGATGATTATCTATCATATGTGAGGAGGAAAACAAAGACAGTAAGACATTAACCGGGCGTGTAAATGATTGAATGAATCACTGAATAGCATATTTGTGAAGGGGCATGTTAAGCTAGACGCAGCGAAATACTCTTCAGACTTTGATCAGGACTACGGGAGAAGGTTAATACGCTGAAAGCAATCTGGGTGTGAAACGACAGTCACAAGTTCTCCCGTCAGCTTGAAAAAAGAGTGGATACACAGGTGAGTTTGACGTTTTTAGTCAATTTACTGTTTGTATCATTGTAGATTTATTTTAATTTAATAAGTTACTGTCTAAAGAAGAGTGATAAATGTGTTTTTGTAGAGTGATTTAGTGATTTTAGTAATGATTATATGAAGACATAGTCTGTCTTTCATACAACACATCCTCATAATAAAATGTACCTTATTTTCTATTTTTTGAGTGAATCTGCTAACTGTCATCCCTCATCTATCTGTACCCTCAGGGCAGGTTGTGATGGCAGTAGCACAGGGGCCGTTCTTGGCCACTGTGCTGCTCCTTGTCTCCTCAGGGCTCCATTGCTCCTCTCCACTACCTGCCTGCCCAGAGCCTTGCACCTGTCAGAGCGCTCCCCTGTTGAACTGTTCCTCCTCCAGCCTATCCCTGGTGCCTCAAGGCATCCAAGACTCTGTCACCGACCTAGACTTGTCTCACAACCTCCTTGGCTCTGTAACACTCGACCGACCGCATTATAACCTCAGGAATGTATGGCTGGGAAACAACAGTATCACACGCTTGTCTCTCTGCATAGAGAGAAACCTGGGAGGCCGTTATGATAGAGGTAGACATCGCTTGAGACCTTGGAGTAGACGGGGATGTGTATCTTGGGCCCCCACCCTGCAGCTGCTATCTGTTGAGAGGAATCAGCTAGAGCAACTCCCAGAGGGTGAGTCAGTGCAATACACCCATATATAAAACACCGTCAGAGTGCATGAACAGCACAATAATCATTTCTTCTAGTGAGATCAGCATAAAGAAAGTGTAAATGTATTAAAACGTATTTAGAATCAGCACCACTGTGGCAAGTTTGGATAGATATCTTGCAATGGTGTCTTCTCATGCTCACATTATTATTATATATTACTCTTGGAAACTTCCATATCAGCTGTTATCTATATATTGTGTGCCTGAAAGTAGAGTGTCTAACCCTAAACTCAATGATCTTTTATTTAAGCATTTTGATCTGATGAATTTTAATGAGATCAAACTTGGATTGCCCTTATCAACCATTCAGATCATTTAGTTCAGTAAAAGTTGCTATAAAACCGTATAAAATACGTCATTACAAGTAAATGGCTCACGTTAAACATTTTATATATGTAAAAAAATGGCAAAAAAATGGCAGAATTGCCTCCGCTAGTGTTATATTATTGAATTATTATTGATGTGTTTAATATTGTAATTTCAAGGTCTACTTGTGACCTCTGGTCCAGAAGTGTCATCTGAATAAATGTTCCATGTTTTTTCTAAAGAGTCCAATATTTCAATATTAGATTAGGGATGAGAAGTTGCGAGACGGTGGTTAGCACTGTCGCCTCACAGCAAGAAGGTTCCTGGTTCAAACCTCAGCTGGGGCCTTTCTGTGTGGAGTTTGTATGTTCCCCCTGGTGTCTGCCCAGTTTCTTTCTGGGTACTCCAGCTTTCTCCCACAGTCCAAAGACATGCACTTAACAGGTTATTTGGTGAATCTCTACCAAGTTAATTGGTGGTGGGTATTTGGCTCTATGTGCCTGGCGATAGGCTGTCCAGGGTGTACCCTGCCTCTCAACTGTCAGTCAGCTGGGATAGGCTCTAGCCCCACCATGACCCTGATGAGGATAAGCAGTTACAGATAATGGATGGATGGATAGAGGTTGACTTAAACGTTCTATATCAGAACTTTTTTGGTGGGGGGGGGTTCTTTCTTTTTGTGATTTATCTTCTGACCCACTAGATAGGTCTGAAACTACCCTTGAATGTCTCTTTTTAAAAAACTTTTTGGGTGTGTGTGTGTGGGTGGGAGATTTAAGCCTGTATCTGATAGTGAAGTTGCACAGTCGACATGATGCACACCTTTAATTGCCCTCTGGGGTGTCGTTGAGAAATGTCCATGAGTCAGACCTGAAAGATAGGTCCACCTCGTAGGCATATTGTTTGCCAAATTCAGTCTAAAAAAGTAGGCTGAGGTCTGCTAATTCATCTATACAGTAGAATACAGTAGAATAAGATCTATGAGCTGTGTGCATTGCTGTTATTGTCCTTTCATTTGATTCTCACATCTAAACAAACGATTTTATAGATATCCCTTATCTTTAGCACTTTGCTCCACTCGAAAATGATTAAACCTCCCAAGGTAATCACACTGCACACCCTTCAGCCAGTCACAGTTTTTATTGACATTCCAGTGGCTCAAAGAAAGGTGTAAACATGCAGTACAACTTTTACATTTTCCCCTGCATCATGTTATTTCACAGAATTCCTTCTTGCTTGGTTGAACATATGTGTGTTTCAAAGAAATGTATTCACTGTGGGTTTTTTTTTTTTTTTAGGCATATGTGGACAGCCCATTTACTTAGCAAGAGCTGTGTTGACAGTCATAGACTTCTTTCCTGTTTGGTATTCAGCTCACAGAACCCTCGGTGCCTCTCTAATGAAGCACAGACCCACAGTGGCTTACTTCAGCCCAGCAGTCTCTGGGAGATTGTCTCTGGCTAGTGAAAAGGGGGAGACAGCAGGGGAGAATGAGCACCGCAAAAAAAATTCTCAGCCCATAATTAGTCATATTCTGAGAGTGTTCACAGTCAAAATAAACCAGAAGAATTCGGATTCATATTCTCGGGAAGGGGTGTTCAATTCAGGCATTTTATACTATTCACTAGGCCTATAGAGAAGTCCAGTGAGAGAAAGAAAGAGAGGGAGAGAGAGGCATGCGGTTACATTATTTAATCTCACCATTAAAAACACTGCAGTACTGCAAACAAAACAACTTCATATAGAGTTTTTCACCTTGCTAATCACAGTAAAGGAGGTAAAGCAGTACAGGACTGAGAAGAAAAGACAGACTGACCTCTGTTATTAACACTGGAAAACGGTGTCACATGGTACATTCCTTGCTCCCTTCAGTAGACACCCCATTATGGCTCCTGTTGAGTTCTAATTACAGCTTGTGTTTTCTGTAATCCAGGTCTGGAAGGTAGTGAGTCGTTACAGGTTCTGCAGCTCTCCTTCAATAAAATCTCAACTCTACGACCAGGAGACCTTAGCCACCTTCAGCAGCTAACAGAGCTACACCTACAACATAACCTCATCACCACTCTCCATCCACAGATGTTCCAGGATTTAGCCCAGCTCCGGGTAATGCTTGTTTTTGAAACTAACATGCACAGAAAATTCAGTAATCAAACAATAAACTTGCAATGCCATACCTTATTTATTCATCTTTTATTTTCAAATAAATATTCTATAATTAAAAGATAATGTACTTTTCAAATCAAGAATATTAAACAATCAAGTCACATATTTCAACATCTGCTGTATGTCCATATTGTGTCCCCCTCCCAGGTCCTTGATCTGAGCTTCAACATGTTGACCAGTCTCCATCCCTTGATGTACCTTTCTCTGCGTAACATCGGGGCAGATGTTAGGCTGAGTGAGAACAGGTGGCAGTGTGATTGCAGTATGCGTGGTCTAAGAAGGCGGATGGCTTACGACAGCAGCAGAAGCCTGAAGCCCTGGAGTGTGGTGTGTGCGTCCCCCTCCATCCTCTCTGGCAGAGACCTGCTGCAGTTGGAGGAGGATGACCTCAACTGTTTCAACACTGACAACAGACCAGAGCTCCACCAAGATGTGACGGTTTACCGTGGCTCTGAGATACTGCTGTCTTGCGCTGCACAAGGTAACACGGTCAAAAAAGTGTAATGTAATTTAATGCATACAGTATATAACAATGTAGCTCAGTCAAACTGCATGTCAATATTGTCTTTTTTGTAGATTCAATGTGGTGGACACCCAGTGGTCAAGCATCTGTGAGCCAACCTCAGGCTGGTCTACTCATCAATGACATCACAGAGAAAGATACAGGACTATATGTGTGTGTGTCTGAAGAACACAAAGTTGTGTCTGTTTTCAACCTACAAATCAGTAAAATAGGAGGTGTGAGTAGAAAAACTAGAAGTTTACCCATAACCAGCCAACAAATAATCCCACAAGACACCCCAAATAGGATCGGCCAAAAAAGGAATCAGACTACCCCAGCTACAACTACCTCATCTGACTTGGCTCTGGCCGTGTGTCTGTCTATTTTGTTCACGTTCCTGATAGCCTTTATCCTTGGAGTCCTTGCAAGACCTTGTGTAGATAATCTTTGGAAAAGGGTCACCAAGAAGAAAAGCTCCCATGAAACCAATTCTGTCCCACCTGTCGATCAAAGACAATATGACAATGAGGCTTACGTCAATGGTGATGACCCAGAAGTGGTAATCACTCACAGGGAAAGGAGAGTCACATTTAGCACAGAAGACTTTAGAGAAAGCAGCTATTATGATACCGTAGCCGGTAATGACCAGGAAAGCATCAATAATGATGAATATGAAGCTCGGAGGAGTTCAGAGGAGAACCAGAGAGATGGTCGCACACACATAACAGAGTTTGAACACATCCCAGACCCTGTTGAGCTGGAAAACAGGAGAAGCTCATCTTCATGCTCAGGTTCTTCATTATCATCTGAAGACCAAACGAACCAGAGAGACCACACAGCACCCAAGTCTCCTCAGCTGGCAGAGGGCTCTGTTCAGCAGAGAGCTGATTCACTGACAACAAGAAAAATAGTGGTGTCACAAATTTCTAGAGAAGACAGTGAAATACCTGGATCTTCTGAGCCCTTTGCAGATTGGTCACCACATGCAAAGGACCTAAGCCTAACAGACCCTGATTTGTGGCAGGAGAGTGGAGAACAATTTGAATTTAGTGACTCTGTTCGAAGTGTGTCTGCAAGGTCCAGCAGTGTTGGTGGTTCTTTTAAAAATTCAAAACCGATTGTGGCACTCACTTCAGATACACAGAGGAGGGATGATATGTCCAGCTCCAGCTCCGTTGTTAGTGATAATGAACCTACATCATACACTGTGAACCCATACCCAGAGGAGGATAAAGGAAGGGACCCTAATAAACCTGCAGAAAGATATGACACACAAAGGCATGCAAAACGCTCCTCTTCCTCTTCTTCCAGTGACAGTGATGGGAAAGACAACACAGTCAAACAAGAAACTACAACGCCAAGCACAAAGGACATGGCAGGGCTTCCAATTAAAGAGTATCAACCTGTAAGCCACATCAGAGCCCCATCACCACCTACTGATTCATCTTCCAGTATTGACACAGACGATGAAATAACACACCACACAGTGAAGCAAGAACCTGGGAAGGTGGACCTTGAGCATACTACACATGTCAACAGGAGTCAAGATATCAAAGCACCATCACTGGCTTCTGATTCATCATCTAGTAGTGGAAGTGATGTTGCAACAACCAACCAGATAAAAAAACAGGTGGCACCCACTTCAGATGTACAGAGACCAAGACACCCCTCTTCCTCTTCTTCCAGTGACAGTGATGTAGAAGACTACACAGTCAAGAAAGAAACGACAACGCCAAGCACAAAGGGCATGGCAGGGCTCCCAGTTAAAGAGTATCAACCTGTAAGCCACATCAGAGCCCCATCACCACCTACTGATTCATCTTCCAGTAGTGACATCGATGATGAAATAACACACCACACAATGAAGCAAGAACCTGGGAAGGTGGACCTTGAGCATACTACACGCGTCAACAGGGGTCAAGATATCAAAGCACCATCACTGGCTTCTGATTCATCATCTAGTAGTGGAAGTGATGTTGCAACAACCAACCAGATAAAAAGACAGGTGGCACCCACTTCAGATGTACAGAGACCAAGACACCCCTCTTCCTCTTCTTCCAGTGACAGTGATGTAGAAGACTACACAGTCAAGAAAGAAACGACAACGCCAAGCACAAAGGGCATGGCAGGGCTCCCAATTAAAGAGTATCAACCTGTAAGCCATATCAGAGCCCCATCGCCACCTACTGATTCATCTTCCAGTAGTGACATCGATGATGAAATAACACACCACACAATGAAGCAAGAACCTGGGAAGGTGGACCTTGAGCATACTACACGCGTCAACAGGGGTCAAGATATCAAAGCACCATCACTGGCTTCTGATTCATCATCTAGTAGTGGAAGTGATGTTGAAACAACCAACCAGATAAAAAGACAGGTGGCACCCACTTCAGATGTACAGAGACCAAGACACTCCTTTTCCTCTTCTTCCAGTGACAGTGATGAGGAAGACAAACAGAAGCCTACCCTATATCTTGACCGTATTCCACGCATTACAAAGCGTGTAGAAATCAAAGCACCATCACCTTCTGTGTCATCTTCTAGTAGTGACAGTGAGGATGAAAGAACAAACCACATAAAAAAACAGGATCAAGGCAAGACATACATGGAGAGGCCTTCAATTAAGGTACAAACAAACACACAAACTTCAAATCCTGACCCACAAACGCAGTGGCCTGCTTTAGATCTTGAGCATACTACACAAATCAAGAAGCATATAGATATCCAAGCACCATCACCGGCTCCTGATTCATCATCTAGTAGTAACAGTGAGGATGAAACAAACCACATGAAGAGACAGGAGCAACAGGAGACATACATGGAGAGGCTTCCAATAAAAGTCTCTCAAACTTCAAGTCCTGATCCACAAACACAGTGGCCTGCTCTAGATCTTGAGCGTACTACACGCATCAAGAACCGCCTAGATATCAAAGCACCATCACAATCTTCTGATTCATCTTCTAGTAGTGACAGTGAGGATGAAACAACAGGTCACATAAAGAAGCAGAAGGCTGGCAAGGTGGGGATTGCAGTCAGTCAAGATCCAGAAACAGGGTGGAGTGCTGTAGATCTTGGTAATATAAATCGTGTAAAGAAGCGCCTAGATATCAAAGCACCATCACGACCTTCTGATTCATCTTCTAGTAGTGACAGTGAGGATGAAAAAAAACACATGAAGAAACAGGAGCATTGGGAGACACGCTTGGAGAGGCTTCCACCTAAAGTATCTCAAACATCAAGTCCTGACCCACAAACACAGTGGCCTCTTCTAGATCTTGAGCGTACTACAAGCATCAAGAAGCGTCTAGATATCAAAGCACCATCACAACCTTCTGATTCATCTTCTAGTAGTAGTGACAGTGAGGATGAAACAACAAACCAAATAAAGAAACAGGAGCAAGGGGAGACTTACATGGAGAGGCTTCCACCTAAAGTATCTCAAACTTCAAGTCCTGACCCACAAACACAGTGGCCTCTTCTAGATCTTGAGCATACTACACCCATCAAGAAGCGTCTAGATATCAAAGCACCATCACAACCTTCTGATTCATCATCTAGTAGTAATGACAGTGAGGATGAAACAACACACCATGCAAAGAAGGAAAGACCAGAGTCGGTGGGAATTTCAAAGCTTCCATTTCAAGAATCTATAACAGTGAGTCAGGATTCAGAAAAACAGTGGCCTGCTGTCAATCTTGCTAATGTTACTCGCATCAAGAAGCGTCTAGATATCAAAGTATCATCACAACCTTCTGATTCATCTTCTAGTAGTAGTGACAGTGAGGATGAAACAACAAACCAAATAAAGAAACAGGAGCAAGGGGAGACATGGATGGAGAGGCTTCCACCTAAAGTATCTCAAACTTCAAGTCCTGACCCACAAACACAGTGGCCTCTTCTAGATCTTGAGCGTACTATACCCATCAAGAAGCGTCTAGATATCAAAGCACCATCACGACCTTCTGATTCATCATCTAGTAGTAGTGACAGTGAGGATGAAACAACACACCACGCAAAGAAGGAAAGGCCAGAGTTGGTGGGAATTTCAAAGCTTCCATTTCAAGATTCTCAAACAGGGAGCCATGATTCAGAAAAACAGTGGCCTGCTGTAGATCTTGGTGATATTACTCGCATCAAAAAGCGTCTAGATATCAAAGTATCCACACAACCTTCTGATTCATCTTCTAGTAGTAGTGACAGTGAGGATGAAACAACAGGTCACATAGAGAAGCAGAAGGCTGGCATGGTGGGGATTGCAGTCAGTCAAGATCCAGAAACAGGGTGGAGTGCTGTAAATCTTGGTAATATAAATCGTGTAAAGAAGCGCCTAGATATCAGAGCACCATCACAACCTTCTGATTCATCATCTAGTAGTGACAGTGAGGATGAAACAAACCACATGAAGAAACAGGAGCACTGGGAGACATGCTTGGAGAGGCTTCCACCTAAAGTATCTCAAACTTCAAGTCCTAACCCACAAACACAGTGGCCTCTTCTAGATCTTGAGCATACTACACCCATCAAGAAGCGTCTAGATATCAAAGCACCATCACAACCTTCTGATTCATCATCTAGTAGTAGTGACAGTGAGGATGAAACAACACACTATGCAAAGAAGGAAAGACCAGAGTTAGTGGGAATTTCAAAGTTTCCATTTCAAGAATCTCAAACAGTGAGGCAGGATTCAGAAAAACAGTGGCCTGCTGTCAATCTTGCTAATGTTACTCGCATCAAGAAGCGTCTAGATATCAAAGTATCATCACGACCTTCTGATTCATCTTCTAGTAGTAGTGACAGTGAAGATGAAACAACAAACCAAATAAAGAAACAGGAGCAAGGGGAGACTTACATGGAGAGGCTTCCACCTAAAGTATCTCAAACTTCAAGTCTTGACTCACAAACACAGTGGCCTCTTCTAGATCTTGAGCGTACTACACCCATCAAGAAGCGTCTAGATATCAAAGCACCATCACGACCTTCTGATTCATCTTCTAGTAGTAGTGACAGTGAGGATGAAACAACACACCACACAAAGAAGGAAAGACCAGAGTTGGTGGGAATTTCAAAGCTTCCATTTCAAGATTCTCAAACAGGGAGCCATGATTCAGAAAAACAGTGGCCTGCTGTAGATCTTGGTGATATTACTCGCATCAAAAAGCGTCTAGATATCAAAGTATCCACACAACCTTCTGATTCATCTTCTAGTAGTAGTGACAGTGAGGATGAAACAACAGGTCACATAGAGAAGCAGAAGGCTGGCATGGTGGGGATTGCAGTCAGTCAAGATCCAGAAACAGGGTGGAGTGCTGTAAATCTTGGTAATATAAATCGTGTAAAGAAGCGCCTAGATATCAAAGCACCATCACAACCTTCTGATTCATCTTCTAGTAGTGACAGTGAGGATGAAACAACACACCATGCAAAGAAGGAAAGGCCAGAGTTGGTGGGAATTTCAAAGTTTCCATTTCAACAATCTCAAACAGTGAATCAGGATTCAGAAAAACAGTGGCCTGCTGTAGATCTTGGTGATATTACTCGCATCAAGAAGCGTCTAGATATCAAAGCACCAACACGACCTTCTGATTCATCTTCTAGTAGTGACAGTGAGGATGAAACAACAAACCAGATAAAGAAACAGGAGCAAGGGGAGACATGCTTGGAGAGGCTTCCACCTAAAGTATCTCAAACTTCAAGTCCTGACACACAAACACAGTGGCCTCTTCTAGATCTTGAGCGTACTACACCCATCAAGAAGCGTCTAGATATCAAAGCACCATCACAACCTTCTGATTCATCATCTAGTAGTAGTAACAGTGAGGATGAAACAACACACTATGCAAAGAAGGAAAGACCAGAGTTAGTGGGAATTTCAAAGCTTCCATTTCAAGAATCTCAAACAGCGAGTCAGGATTCAGAAAAACAGTGGCCTGCTGTAGATCTTGGTGATATTACTCGCATCAAGAAGCGTCTAGATATCAAAGCACCAACACGACCTTCTGATTCATCTTCTAGTAGTAGTGACAGTGAGGATGAAACAACAAACCAAATAAAGAAACAGGAGCAAGGGGAGACATGGATGGAGAGGTTTCCACCTAAAGTATCTCAAACTTCAAGTCCTGACCCACAAACACAGTGGCCTCTTCTAGATCTTGACCAAACTACACGCATCAAGAAGCGTCTAGATATCAGAGTACCATCACCAACTTCTGAGTCATCATCTAGTAGTGACAGTGAGGATGAAACAACAAACCACACAAAGAAGGAAAGGCCAGAGTCAGTGGGAATTTCAAAGTTTCCATTTCAAGATTCTCAAACAGGGAGCCATGATTCAGAAAAACAGTGGCCTGCTGTAGATCTTGGTGATATTACTCGCATTAAGAAGCGTCTAGATATCAAAGCACCATCACAACCTTCTGATTCATCATCTAGTAGTGACAGTGAGAATGAAACAACAAACCACACGAAGAAACAGGAGCAAGGGAAGATGTACATGGAAAGGCTTCCAATAAAAGTATCTCAAACTGTAAGTCCTGACCCACAAACACAGTGGCCTGCTCTAGATCTTGAGCAAACTACACGCATCAAGAAGCGTCTAGACATCAAAGCACCATCACGACCTTCTGATTCATCATCTAGTAGTGACAGTGAGGATGAAACAGCACACCACACAAGGAAGGAAAGAGCAGAGTTGGTGGGAATTTCAAAGCTTCCATTCCAAGAATCTCAAACAGTGAGTCATGATTTGGAAAAACAGTGGCCTGCTGTAGATCTTGGTGATATTACTCACATCAAGAAGCGTCTAGATATCAAAGTATCCACACAACCTTCTGATTCATCTTCTAGTAGTGACAGTGAGGATGAAACAACAGGTCACATAGAGAAGCAGAAGCCAGGCAAGGTGGGCATTGCAGTCAGTCAAGATCCAGAAACAGGGTGGAGTGCTGTAGATCTTGGTTATATTAATGGTGTAAAGAAGCGCCTAGATATCAAAGCACCATCACGACCTTCTGATTCATCATCTAGTAGTGACAGTGAGGATGAAACAACAAACCACACAAACAAGATGGAAGATTTACACAACTCCCCAACAACAATCAAACACACTGGTTTTGGTACTCTAATTTCAAGCAGTCCAAAGACAGACCATAAAATCAAATTAGAAAAATATCAAGTTATTACAGATGAGATGAGGGACGAAAAAACAAGTGGCAACATCAACACACCACCAGAGATAAATTCAGAACTTGAGGCACGGTGGGCCACGATGAATCTTGGCATCTCCCGCTTCAGAAAGCGTCTTGAAATCACACCGAATAAACATGAACCACCAAAGCTGCCCTCATCACCACCACCTGACTCAGATCTGTCAGGAATGACAGAGAATGACTCTCTAATCACTTATAAACGTTTAATTTTCAAACCTTCATCGCCACTGAGTAATTCTTTTTCCCACAGTGACCCAACTATAGACCAGGCAAACAAAAGACAAACACGGGCTGAACTGGTAACTGTTGCACAAGGTCCATCCCATAGTATGGGAGACAGGAATCCATCTCTTGCCCCAACAAGAGTTTCCAGTACGACCTTTGATGATGTAGTAAAGAAAAGGATCAAGCAGTCTAGACACACCATAAATGTGGACGTGCCACCAGAGATAAGGTGGACTGGCATTGGCCGTTACCTGTCTGACCCATCTATCTCCAGTCAGAGGAGACACCTGGATATAGGCTTATCAACTCCACAGCAGCTTCCACCTGGAAAGCCAGAACTCCCGACACTTCCTGACTCTTCCAACTCATCTCTTAGTGCCAATTACGTTTCTCATGCATCCAGCAGAGCTTTTGACAAGTTTGACAACTCACCTGGCAGCATAAATGAGATTTTGAGGGCTGCATCTACAACTGAGCAAAAGAGGGAAAGGAAAGGCCTCAGTGCCTTAAAAGCCATGTCATCGGAGAGAAAACAATGGGACACACAAGATGCATCTCTTCTATTTGATAACCATGGTCCACAAGTTGACACCAGTTTTAACTATGCAAAATCTGAGGAGGACGTCAAGCCGCTGGCGAAACAGCCACTAACACGACTACATACTTCTTCTACATACTCTACACTGGATTTGTTGTATGATATTCCCCACTACATGAGCCATGACACTCCACCTCCTATTCCAGCAACACCACCACCAGATGAGGCAGTAGAGCTCACATGGGGGTCTTTACAGAGCAGTAAGAAACAAGGGTTGGAGGGCACTGAATCCTATCTGCAACAGAGCGGAAACACAGAAAGATCTGATCCTTCTTCAATAACATCACAAAACCTGGCGGTCTACTTTGACTCCCCGAACATTAGTCATGTTTGATGGAGATGTCACTGCATCCTAAATACTGATAAAACAAGCAAATTAGTGGCATAGTTTGCTCTTTACTTAGCCAGGGAATTACAGAAATGTATGAATTTTATTCTATTTTATACATATTAACCTTGAAATGAAATATAAATACGAATAACTTATTGTGTGGAATTGAGAGTGCAATAGAGGAGATGTTTAATCTGTAACATTTGCCTTATTTCTGTATATCGCTTTAAAAAAAAAATCAATCACAAAGATATCTTCTTATAATCAATCTTGAAACAAGATTCCATATCATCTTCATGTTTGTGTATTATTAATATACTTATTAACAGACTGTAATAAAACCATATCTATGAACAATATAATGCATCTTCATTTGTAGTGATAAGTACATCTAAATAATGACAGGGCCTTGTATTCCTGATGATACTTAATGTTTCTAAAGAACCCAATTATAAGCCAGTAAGTTAATAAACCCTTTTATTTATGTATATAGACATAGGTTATAGTGAAAACAGACATATAGACACTTACATAGTTTACATACATATATACAGTTGGGACAAGGGTGTTCATCCTCCTGCATTGTCATGGGAGAATACTAAAACATTAATCTCTACACAGTATTTGGTAAGCAATCCAACAACTACTTCAATCAAAGATGTTATGCTGATGAGTTGAAGCATTGTAATGATGAAATGAATGATTTAATTTCATATAGCTCAGCTGCAGTGGAGTTCAATGACATGAGAGCTGATGTATGTCATCTTCACAACAGATTCCAATGGACATTTCATGTTTATCATGACTGTGGTGTAAAAGTAAAAAAAAAAAAAACCCTCTTCCAATAAATTAAAATTAGATTCTGTATAATGGCTACAGCTACCTAAAGCTTAACAGCATGTGTATTGATGTGTGTATGTTGGGGGGGTAAATGCAGGAGGGAACTCCTGTTCCACCGTGAGGTTACAGGTGTGTTCCAGGTCTTAATAGACACAATCATGTTGTTCATCAGAATTAAGATAACATGATCGTGAATATCAAAATTAAGCACAAAACACTTGCACAAAATCCTGTACAAAACAAAAAACGCGTTTGGAAAAATGTTTTCAAAAAATCTCATCCATTCACAAAAGGCTCTGTTGGGAGCATGCATGCAAATATTAAATCTGACATTTCAGCATCACACCACAGCCAAAGACAAAAATTTATACATGTGTTACAAGAACAGTATACTAGGCGAAAAAGAACAGCATAGCATCATCACACAGTTCCAAACTGTCAGTGTCCATTGATTTAATTAGATCCTATGGGTGGTACAAAGCAATGCTTTCAACAAACCTACCTTTCTACTCAAGCTTTAAAGGACCTCGTCCTGAGAGGGTCACTGGTCTTCCACTGTAGTTATATATTAACACTGTCAGTGTTGGGAGAGATGCTACTAGTAAGAGGAGACCTGAAACTATCAGTGGACTAAGGAGGACAAAACAGATGTCACATATCGAGACAAAATGGACACCAACTAGCTCTATGTCAACTTATAACACAGCCCAAACAGTCTGAATTCATCCTGAAATAATCCCTGACCACTCTGTGTGTGTATGTGTGTGTGCGTGTGTGTGTGTGTGTGTGTGGAATGTGTGTTCTCACACATGTATATACATTTGGGTTTGTTGGTATGTGTGTGGGACACACAAAGTGACTTCCATGTGTTGAGGCACAATAATACTCTTACCTACACAACGTAGATACATAAATTGGTCAGCAGACCAATAAATGCTGATCAGAGCACTAGTGGCTCACCGCTGTACTGTAATAAGAGTTAGTAAGCAGCAATGCTGATTTTGTTTGGTGTTATGAGGTCTGAAGCCTTTGCAGGGGGGTGAGCAAACTGATAGCATTAGCTGGAGTAAAACAGCAGGAGAGAACAAAAACTGGAGGGAGAAAAAAAAATAAAAATCAGAAATCACTGGCACAAATCAATAGTAAACAACACAGGCATCAGAAACCTGCGATCAACCATTTGACACAGTGTGCTTCTTGAAGAACTCCTATCTAACTCAAAATATGACAAACAATAGTTAGTGCCATCTGTCCAGAAAAGCTCAAGTTCAAGTTCATTGCACAGATACATAATATTTAAATGTGCCCAGGTCAAAGTGACCCTGTTTAAGACTCAGACACAATGCATGAATGGTCACTTCTGTTGGTTTCTCTGTGCTGAAGACAAGGGGTGAGGAGTGGTTCCCCCACACAATACCATTTCTGCTTCCATCATCCACGTATGATACCATGTTATCCTAACACAGACAGCAATATGACATGTCACAGTGAGAGAGAGCAATGCCACTGGGGATTGCTGCAAGCTTGCCCACTATGCAACTTCGGTAGGGAACATAACTCCACAATGGCAGCCCTCCGCGCTCTGGGCAGCATGCACCCAGGCTGCAAACCCAGTGCCCCCACCCTAGCCCACCCACAGTCCGAACCCCTCCTCTACCAGGAAGCACCCACTGTCACTGCTTTACCATTTTTGTATTGTTTACTTATTGTTTGTTGATTCTCATAGTCGTTGTTGTCACAGTTGTATTTTTTCCATTTTTCCATTTCACTCCGCGCCTATGACATCTGTCTTTCCTTGTACCATTCCACAAACTCATCCAACAAAACTGGCCCTGGTGGAAGGAAGACCAGAGTGTAGGAGGTTAGATTTGTGGAGATCTGTTGACACATTTACGTGTAGATGTGCGTTCACTTACAGGCACCATCCTCATCATAGTTACTGAGGTCCAGGTTGATTGTCCTGCTGAACTCTAAAACATTGCACCATTGGTCTTTGTTGATGACTTTGTACTTGGATTGCTGAGGGACAGTAAAGAAATGCCTTACATGAATACAGAACAAAGAAAATTTAGTCTCAACAACCTAGTCAAGGTCAAACAGGATTTTCGATCTTATACACTGCTGTTTAAAACATGAATGGTGTAGAGGAAATTTGACGACCCCTACCTCTAAAAACTGATTAAACACCGGAAACAGAGGCCACGTCTTTCCCAGGAGAAGACCCAGCATACACTTGGCTGTGTTCAAGTCCAAACTCCTCTGATCCTTTTCCTGTCCAATCAAAATACCAAAAGCTTCATGAAATCAACGCAAAATGTCAACCACACTTTAAGTAACATCATAAACATTAGCCTAACACACAAAACAGGCTGAACAGTTATCACAGTGTGGAAGCATGTGCCATTTTTCCATTCACTATATCAGGCGTGTGTTGCTGTCTTTAAATCAGTGGTTTCCAATCTGTGCATCGGAGCTGCCTGAGGGGTTGCCAAATGATTGTGGAGAATAACATTTAAAAAAAGCTAATATTGTGGCAAGCAGTGTGGACTGGGAAACAGCTCTCAGTGATATTAACCCACAAATGAAATTCAACACAGGGGACAAAAAAACACTATGTACTATAGGCTGTATACTATGGCCCAGTTATCACAGTAACAGGAGAATGTATTTTTCTATTATTGTTCTTTTAGGTCTAAAGCAGACATGCTGACTGCGAAGTTGCCAGTATTTCAATAAATCTAAAAACAACATTGAAAGCCAGAGTCATTACTTCTGTCTGTGGGCAAAGCAATGGACCTTATGTGTGTAAGTTTGATAGCTTTCATGTGTGATATTATATAATAATCAGGTCGTTGAATGCCATTCCAGGGGGTTTGCACTTCTAAAAAGGTTGAGAACCACTGACTTAAATCATAGTTTATTGTCTACATGAGAGAAAAGTCGGGGCTATGTCAATAGGCAACACACTGAATAAGTGCTTTCCCACTCCAAGTGAAACTGGAAAATGATCTTGACCTATTCAAAACAGCAAGTAAGGTGTGAACATCGGCTTGAATAAGACCTTACAAGGTATTGTAATCAGGCGCACTTAGCCAACAACTGTTTCTTCCAGGGGGTTTTGTTATTTAAGTGAACTGAATAAAATTTGTTTTTTTTTTTTTTTGCTGTGCGCATGTGAACATCTTTGCAGAAAATATTTAGCTTGACTCACCCGAGCAAAATCAAAGGCATATCTATAAATGAGCTTAAAACTGGTGCTGTCGTTTAGGACAGATCTCAGGTAGTCGAGTGAGTTCCTCAGCCTCTCTGTGGAGTCGCACCTGGTAACAGCAGAAAAGTGCCTTAGACAGACTCTACACTTCAATGCCTATTCTACTGAGTACCAAGGGCACTTTAGACTGACATGGCTAGAGAGAGACAGAGCAGTCTTGAAAACAGCATGCAAAAAAAAAGACAAAAAGTAGACGTACTGCAGCGAGCCCATGCCTCTCAGCCACTCCTGGAGGGTGAAGTATCCCATACTCTGGGCGTCCAGCTTCCAAGCCAGAACCAACATCACCACCTGGGCACAAACAACAACCTTTATAGCTGCAGACATCCTTAAATAGAAGATGTGTCAGTCCTTATTATTAATCTATCAGCTGACATGACAAGTCTATTACACGTGGAACACAGAAAACAACTGAACTCAATAACCCTTGAAACAGAGAAGGAGTGAAACTAGGTCTGCACATTGATTATTTTTTTGAAGAGAGAGACTCATCAGAGTTACCACAGGCCAAAATGGTGTCAAAATTACTTGCTTGGCTTGAGTGGCAGTCAGAAAGAGAGTATGCCATGAAAACTGACACCATATAGATGCAAGACTTGTGCAAAGAAGAACCAAAATGCAAAAAAAATAAAAATCTGCTTACATTCTCTGGCTCCACTCCAATGTCCTCACAGAACTTCTCCATGCCCTCTGGGCCCACCACATCGTCACAACCTATTTTAGACAGACAAGTGTGAAGCCACACATGAGCATCAATTGGCACATGTTGCGCTAGAAACTAACGCCACTGATCAGTGGTTAAATGCAGAAACCAATGATGATGTGCGTGGTGCGATCGCTTAAACGCCTCACCTGCGTATTCATAGAACCACTCCAAGCATCTTTTACTGGAAAATGTCTCCTCCTCACGGATTTGTGATGTTTCATGTTTTCTGAAAACGCTGCAGGTGAAAAGAAAGTTTCACTCACAAGCTCAGCAGCAGTACTACAAGCACAGTACAGAAGTAGTCAGTGTGATTTAAGAAGGCTGCAAAATAAAGACACCATGCACGCAATACTTGTTAAAAGTGCTCCTCCGTGAGACAGACACCGGGGTGGTCTTTATCAAAGAGATATCACACCTGTCCTGGCGGCTTTTCTTGGCTGACATGTCATCTCCAGCAGAGGGTCTCCTCTTTTTCCTAGGAGGCATGGCTCTAGAGCAACAAGCTACAGAAAGGAAGTAGAAGACCAAATGAAAGGGGGCTAACTTGCAAGCATGCAAGCACTCTCAAAGAGCCGGCAGTCGGAGTTTAATGCATGGCATGTCAGTGTTTTACACATAAGCACCAGCTGTTATTACCTGAGGGGTGGCTATCCTGTCCAACGTCTTCTGTCAGGTTCTATCAAAACACACACACACATATAAAAACATACCACACGCTTGTGAGCAGGATATACGTGTACACGCTCGCACACGTGTAAAAATACACAAGCTGCCAATATGTCTTTACCAGCCTGTGCAAGGTGTGGTGGATCTTATGGATGCTGGCCAGTGTAGTCAAGTGGGAATTCAGCTGAAAATCTATTTCCAACAAAAAAATAAAGATAGCATTAAAATTTCAGAATAAAAGCATAACACACACACACACACACACACACACACAGACACACAAACCTCCTGCTCCTGATCAAAACTTGGTACAAGGGTACAAGAAGGTGACATCATCATAACAGCACCAACATGAGGATATAGACTCTACGGGGCTTCGTCTGATTTCTACATCAGGGCTTGAGAAAACGACAGAAAAACATCTCACACGACTGAGGGAGTGACTCTCTGCATTCCTCGAAAGACATGCAAACTCGAAAATATTTTGATCGTGCATGCTACCTTGTCGCCAGATGTCATCTACACATTCCCGTCCAAAAGCTGTCATCAAACACCGACGCTTGAAACGTGTTTGTAGAGGCCAAAACCGGGCAAAAACACACACACACAGCCGAGCAGATAGCACTAGCTGCATACCTAAAATAGCAGTGCAGACGCGCAACTTGCACAGAGTTTACAAAGTATCTAGAGAGTTGGGAGTATGGGCGTTGTAGTCCATTTCCGTCAAAGAGGCCATTGAAAGCTAAGCTCCGGCTGTGCTAATAAACTACAACTCCCAAGCCTTGACAAAACAACTACTTCTTTCAGACCCCCTCTACCCCCCAACATTTACCCCAACTGATTGAATGCATTTTACATTGTTTTAAAAAAAAATCTCTCATCATATGCTCACTGGCACATAAGCATTGCGCAGACAGTTTTGCAGCAGCAGCTGGTTGTAGGTGCCGCAAGGCCGGGACAGTGCTGCTGCACCAGGCAATGAGAGATGTTTTACACAACTGCGTCACAATTTTCATTCTCTGTACTAGTCCGCAGTTGACCAGAAAATTGACCTATATACACTGGCATCACGTTGGTCCCAAGTTTGAGTTGAGACGCTCAGTGCGTCCCCAGTAATGATGTATATATAATTCACAACGCGCCGATTACCATCGAAAAGCCTGTGAATTTAACCAACGTCGGCTGCGTTCAGCTCAGCACAGCTAGCGCCACACAAAAGAATAACTTCAGGGGAAACTGCCGTGTCAAACGTAACCTCCTGCATGTCCAAAACAACTAAAATTACACTAGCTATCCTCCCTTTGTTGTCGCCCAAGACAGCAGCAGTGGCAAATACAAAGAGACCAGCGAAATAGCACGGAATTCAGTCGTTCTCATCAAACCCTACACAGGCACGGCTTAGAAGTTAAACGTAGGAACACAAAGCGTCTGTTTGCTTGCTCTACGACAAACCCTGCGGTATCCGTGAAGGCTCGTAATTTGATGCAGAAAAGCCTCTATAACGTTACTACTTACTTGCCGCATCAGAGTGCATTTTTATGAAACATACAACTGTCTGTGGGAAGTCCGCAGACCGGCCAATAGGCGGGCCTTGTCAACGTAAACCACGCCCGCGGCCGTTGATTGAGACTAAGCCCGTTTGGTTCCCGCCCACACTCGCTGTCTATTGGCTATCAGAGGTGTCATGTTACAAGAGGGCGGGAAAACAAATAGACCCCGCCTGCGCTCGAATGCCATTGGTCAGAGTTCCCAAACAGGCTGAACTATCTCTGCATGTCATTGGTGTATAGATTTTTACGAGCACGTCAATCATGAGAATTTCCTCGTGCAAGCCTGAAACCAGCCCACGATGGAATCTGATTGGTCGGTTCAGTCATAAGTTGACCTCCCCGGTGTTTAGCCGCTGTTTGGGTTCGTTTCTTCATTCACTGTCAACTCGCCCGGGCGGAGATTGGTGGCGGCGGCGGCGGCGGTGCATTTGGCAATGTGAGTTATGTCTCATTTTATGCTGGGATGGGGATCCGACAGCGCTCACCTGTGCCGGGTCCCTGTTCTGTTGTTAGAGGCCGAAAGACGTCTGTTAGCAGTGGTCCTGGTCTTGAACGCCTCAGTATGAAGTTGAGCAATCGTGAGCACTGCTTGTCAGCTGACTGTAAATCACAGTTATTACTCAAAACGAGCGGATACACTCAAACGCACCTACGCTGCCTGTTGGTCCTCAATGTGTTAATAATAATATCAGTAAGATTAGGGCTGTATAACTAGTCAACAAGTTACATAGTAGACTGTAATAAGTAATATTTGACTGAGAGTGACACCAGTTGGAGAGTCAAAAGACTAGTCCCCCTTAATACCACCATTTTTAGTATTTTCATATTACCTTCAAGGTGAAACAGCCTGCTGTGTTAAACCACTGCAAATGGCCGATAAGACCACTGTGACTCCATTAATATCACCATTCCCACCTGCCCGCAGAAATACACTGTTTGCTTTTGTATTGCAGCAGTTTACAGAAGCAGAGTGTACTTCTACTTGTTGTACTCCTACTCCAGTCAAGTCAACTTTATTGTCAATGCTGCCATATGTACTGGACATACAGAGAAGTGAAATGGTGTTTCCCTCATATCCCTGGTGCAAACAGCAATATACATAAAATATAAAATATAAAAAATATATACAAGTTTAAAAGATATCTAAGAAAAATATGGCAAATCTAAAAGATATAAACAGTATAAATATGGCAAATATAGAAGGATTCAGCGGTATAAACAGAATGAACAGTATAAACAGTGAGATCTATGGTATATAAAGAATTATTATACTTTTTACTCCACTACATTATACTGTCAGTTACAGTTGCTAGTTAAGATCTTACATTATCTACCCAAATAGTATGTAAAACAGATAGACCCAAAACGACCAGCTACAACATTAACATACAACTTATACACTAATGCATTATCCAATATTATAATATAGATCATATAACACTTTACATGTTGTTTCTACATTTTTTTTTATACATTTAGCTGATAATACTTCTGTACCTTTACATAAATAAAACTGTTACTTGTTAATTGTACTTAGTGTAGTACTTCTACAGTCCAGTATTACTAGTTTTAGTCAAGTAAAGTATCTAATTACTTCTTCTAACTCTAGTAATTTATTATTATTGTTGTCCGATACTGTGCCGTGGAAAGTAATTTAAAGATACAATAAAGTTTAAAGTCTAAAGTCTTATTCTTAATGAATAACATCAGCAAAGGCTTTATGTTCAACTTTAGGTTGTTTTTCAAAGGCGGCTCTATTACTACTTTTATTTACGTGGCCCTTGATTGAAATGAGTAACAATTTTAACAGCATGTTTTTATTTTATTTAGTAGTTGGCTGGACCGGAGACTGATGCTGTGCTTTGCCCCTGACTGCCACTCATTGTTTTAAACAATATATTTATTGATATTTTCTCAAACACAGGGCAGTCATCAGGAGAAAACACAGCATTAAAATATCAATAAATAAATTAAGTAAAATAAAGTAATCATCCCACAAGCCCAGTCCCCACACCCTCCAGACAAGGGCCATGATAAAAAGAGAGGTATCAGAGGTGAAGAAAAGGTACATTTGGTAAAATAAACACAAAATTTACACACGAGACATAGAAATTAAATTATACATGTCTGCACACACATCACACATATCAAGAGGTGAGATTAAACATCATTTTTTCTGATGCAATGTATGTGTAATTTCTTCAAGCCACATGGAGACAGGGGGAGGACCTGCCCCTTTCAACAGAGAAATACATTTATTACCAGCAATCAAACAGCCACAAGTTATCCTACTTCAAACAGGCTGACTTTTGATCTCAGGCGGTGATTCTTTTACAGTACCGAGCACTTCAGAATGTGTGCTTTGTATACAAGAAAATAAGAATAGTTTGGAAATGGGAGAGCTTGCTCTTTAACTAAAATTTTCCAACAGATAGATCTACAGTATGACTAATGTGCTCATTTGCACATGTAAAATATACGACCTTTACCTGTACTTGTTTCTGCTGAGCAATGGTTTAAAAGAAAAGGCTACTTCAAATAAAGGTGTGTACGCGGAGGTGCAGATTGACAGGACAACATTTTTGTATGACACTCTCTATACATAGATATAAAAATGTTAGGGATTTTTGTATGACACTGTTTTAAGTCAAGTCAAAAAATGGTTTATAACCACCGATAAGAAAAATAGTAATTTCCCTTAATATCTACATATATTTATAAATTTCTAATTCTATATTTTAAGATCTTAAGAGTTGTTTTTTTTTCTCCAGTTCCTTGTTTGTCTTATTTTGAAAGAACCTTTAAAGGCCTGTGTTTTTAAAGGGGGGCGGGGTTAGCCAGAGGAGGAGTGATTATAACCAGAGATATCAGACACCGAGAGAGAGGAAGTGTTCGAGACTACAAGAGTGACGCTCTTTGGGGTTGCACGGTAAACAAGAATAAACTAGATACCTGGAGGCTCTCCTGCATCATGACTTCTGCAGAAACTAAGCAAACTATAGTCGTGAAGACGGAGGAACCAGCAGCAGCAGCAGCTGGTACTGGTCCAGCAGCAGGGAAAGGGGGGTGGAAGGTAAGAGGCAACATGTACATTTGTACTGTAATGTAACTTATCATGGGGGGTCACTGTGATCCAGATATGACCTGACCTCTAACTTGCCCTGTGTGTGTTTCAGTGCCCCATCAGTGATCATCACGTCCACAGAGATGATTTGAGAAAGATTTGGAAAGAGTGCAGAGAGGAGAGCTTCTGGTATAGAGGTAATGTCTTCTAGATATTTACACACACACTTCTACTAATTTTATCATTGTAGCAAACCAGGAAACCAAGAGTTCTGACAAGCGATGATGGGTTCGACCACACCACATGTTTGGCTTGTGTGCAGTCTTGCAGGTATATTGCATAAGTCTTTTGTAGTAGTAGTTCTGGGGCAGGGCTCATTTATCAACGCTCTGTTAATGGAGGGGCATGTGTTTACATTCTTCTCTATACTCATTCTGGGGCCTCTAAAAGTACCCTCATATGTGGACACAGAGTCAAGTTAGAAATGTTAACTGTAATAGTTGCTTGCGCTTGTTTTTTGTACTTTGTGGTGAATTCAGTGAATTGTTATTTTAAGTTAACTATGGCTGGCCTCCTTTCAGGTTTAAGTTGGGTGGTGCGAGGCAGGGAGTGCCTTCAGCTTACCCAAATCTCTATACCTATCTGTATCCTTAAAAAAATGACCTGCTAAAACAGGTGTAACAAAACTAACAACATATTTAGGGATATGTCGGTTATGCACACCCACACAGCTCAACCACCCTCGGACCAGAGCTGTAGTAAGGTGGAAGTCTACTCACATACTGTGGTGAACAGCACACAGGACAGAAAACACTATGGCCAGAAAGCATAAGCTGCTATGATTAAGATTCTGCAAACTGAGAATGATCCATGTTTCATGTGTCAACACTTTTTTTGTAAGTAACCTCTAACATGTCCTTCCACTCACTGACATCCAGCTGCTCCTTGTATACTCTCACTATGCAGTTACGTAATTGTGACACAGCAACACAGTACCTCCTGAATTAGAAGTCAGTCCAGTCCCCTATCTGGAGTTAGATGGACGGGTTGCTGAATCTTACTACTTCGCAGGACAAAGTTCAGGCAGATTAAACTTAAGCATCCATGACAGGCAATGAATGAGCCGTGGGCGGGGAGCAAATTGTCATGTTTAAACAGTCAAACGTCTACCACTTGGTTTGCAGCATAAGTTGCATGTAATAAGATAAACGTTGTTCTAATTCTTCAACACTTTATATATATATATATATATATATATATATATATATATATATATATATATATATATATATATATATATTGTATGGCTTTGATTGGACCATTGTCTTATTTGACTTTTGTTTTGTTTCTTTATTCAGCTCTTCCTCTCTCTGTGGGTAGCATGGCTGTCACCGGTGGTCTCATCTACAATGGTAAAGTACTGTAATTCAAAACCCTTTTCTTCCATGATGTCATGACAGCGTAATATACAGTAAAGCAGTCATTTTTGTAATCATGCCATCTGGTTTAAGTTCAGTTTTTTTTCCCATGCAGGTGTCTGGAAATCATCAAAGCGATTTGGCCCCTTTCCAAAACTAGCAGGTGTGTATCATACAGTTTTTTTCTCAGTAGCTTTTAATAATCCCTCAGAAATCATTGGCCCCTAACTGTGATTTTTCTTCTACAGTTGCTGGGATCCTTGGTTTTCTAGTGGGGAAAGCATCTTACGCTGGAACTTGTCGAAGCAAGTTCCAGAAGCTTGGCATTGGGGAAGGACCTGGATTTGGAGGATTTGGACCAGGATTTGGACCCTGGTCTGAGGGAGGTCGCTTTGGACCACCTAAACACGCTGGTCATGGACACGGGTGAACACATTTAAACCAAAATCCCTACAAATTATTCCCTACTGTACCTCTACAGAGCACCGATATTACATCATGAGCCATTTAAACAGGATAATCTGTCATCTTTGTGCTGTAACACATCTGCTTTAAATAAATTAAATAACGATGATGCATGTCACTGACCAGAATATTATCCCAACAGATGCCACCATGTGTGTGAAGAATGTAAGAAAAAAGCTGAAGCTGCACCTGCACCTGCAGAAGAAGTGAAAAGCTAGAGGTAAATACATCAGATATTAAATGAGCTATTAGAAACACATTTAGTACGCACCATCTCTGGAGCGATTAAACATATTAGTGCACAGCAGTATAAATAAATTGGCTAGGTGGTAACTAATAAAAACTATGAGTACTTACAAACACGTGAAACTGTAAATCATAAATTAAAATTTGCAATGCGTGCTCAAGTATTTATAAGTACTTGCTATTTCCAGTGTAGAGCTTTGTACATTGACACAGTCATGTTAAAATAACCTGTTTATGTTTTTCATTTTGTTTTTCAGCCTCATCATAACCACTGAAGAACTGAAGTGTGTCAGCGTGGATCTATCAGGGGCAGCTTTTCTGTTTTATAAATGCCACATATATTTGTCACATATGTGTAATTTAATCTATTTTGATATATTGTGCAGCTTTTCTTCATTCAGGAGAAACCATGCAAGATAACCAGCAGGGGGAGCGAGTGTCCTTTCAGTCGTAGGGTATTTGGACGGCGTTTCCATTTTTATCTTTGAACAAGTATCACCTCATTTGCAGAGTACAAAGTCTCTTATAGGGAGTGCAGCAGAGAGATAAAGCACAAGTCAGCTTCACTTCAATTTCACTTTCAATTTCAGCTGTAATATACAAATTAGTCCACACACAGACACTAACATATAATATAATACAGACCAACTTAGAAATTTAAGGAAATGTCGCCGTCATTAGGGAATGTTGTTTTTTTTTTTTTTAATAATCATTCCATGTATTTTCAGATTTGCTTGTCTTGACTAAAGAAAAAATAACTAACAGCATATTTGACACAAATCTCATCTTTTTATATGCATATGACTTTGTTACATTGTTACTACAGTGTTTGACAGTCTCAGCAGAGTTTCAGCTGTTTGTGTTTGTTTTTGGGTGTCAAATCATCAATCTAAGAGAAATTAAGAAGTGTTATTAAACCTAAAATAAAAGCAATATATAATGCATTTCTTTAAATAGCATATACTTGGTTATGCTAATCTTCGGTGGCCTTAATGTAGGGTGGGCAGACAGTTAGTGTACATTGCCATACTGTATAAACTGTTAATAACAGTACAGGTAAGCTCTGGTACTGTATGTGCATTATATCCAGGACAAACTTGAAGATATGGTACATACAGAGACCTAAAGCTGCTTCACCATGCTTTGTTTTCTTTATTCCGTACACACTGTATGTACTGTAAAGCCTCCTGAGGCAAATTGTGATTTTAGACTATATAAATAAAACTGACCTCTCGCTTTGATCACTGAGCAAACTAGTCCCAGTCTGAAGAGTTCATAGCACAGAGCACAGATGAGTGGTATATTTTGGCCCTTTCAGGTAAAAATATTTTAACCACATCTGTTATTTGGAGTTACATGCTCAGCTTTTTTGTCTCAGTAAAAACTCAAGCAGCAGCACTCTATATGGGCTGTAGCTGTGTGACCTTTTTTTTGGAGAGTCGCTATTACTGTAGCTCAGCCCAAATATGAATAAAAGCACTGATACAGAGGTTTCTGAGGTGATTCTATGGGATCATGGTCATTTCTCACAGCTATCATGCAGTGTCATCCACGTGACTATAGCGCTACAGCAAGAGATTTCTTGCATTATTTCAGAACTCAACAATAACTGTTTTATTCTCCTAAATATGTTATTACCAATATCCAAATAGGACTGGACAAATTTAGGGCTGTGCCAGAAAATCCAACCCAGTTTACCAGCCTGTCTAATAATAAAATATGGAAACTGTGTTGAATGCAGCAGAAACCACCAATAACGCTGCAACTGAGATTTTGCCACAGTCTACAGCAGCCTCAGCGCTGCAGCCTGGTTAAAATTAGAGCCCAAACATACCTCACACACAACATTTTCTGTGTTTGTTCTATAATAACAAAGTGAAAAACAATACAAATTTAGGTTAAAGAAGAGACCAGA
Organism: Argyrosomus regius; assembly: GCA_946959425.1. Taxonomy (NCBI): domain Eukaryota; kingdom Metazoa; phylum Chordata; class Actinopteri; family Sciaenidae; genus Argyrosomus; species Argyrosomus regius. Next base: position 6,622,827 of record OX336888.1, read on the forward strand.
CAATAAAAAATAGTGAGTTTGTGATGGGTCTGAAATTGTTAAGTTGTTAAGTCATCTTTTTTTTTTTTTAAAAAAAGAGGCCTAATAACTGCAATTTTTTAACTCTTTGTGAAACAATGTGGTCGACCTGTTCACTCTGAATGAAATAAAAATGTAGCATGGGAGATTTTAGGAGAGTTTATCAGCCTCAAGTCCACTTGATAACACTGTACTTTAACCCCTAATATCTATCATTTATAAGCAGTATAAAACACTTAATACACTGTATAAACACATTACAATGTAGCTGTATCATATTTAACTGACAAGTATGTTCCATGGGATCATTTGAGAAACTACAGCAGCTGTGAAACTCATGAAGAACACTAAAGGTTCTATGTAGAGCCAGTATTTGGTTTGTCCCTTCTGGGCTGCTGTAGAAACATAGTTGGTCAATATGGCGGACTCCGTTTAAGAGGACCCGCTCCTTCTGTAGATATAAAGTTTAATTCAAGGCAACATAAGGTAACATAAACATAACGATTGTTATTTAAAGGTGATTATACACTAATGAAAACATTGTTATGAATATTATATTCCATTTGTGCCAATATATACTACTATAGAAATAATATATACTGTAGAAAATGAATGAAAATCACAGAGGTGTACCACAAGTCTTGAAAGTGTCCAGAAAACACTGCAACTCTTTTTTTTTTAGTACTCTTTTACGTCAGTACAAGTCCTTATTCGACCTATGTGTGTGGTGTACCTACAAAAAATATATTTGAAGCTTCCTCCAAAGGTGAATTTGGCCTATAACCCGAGTACCCGCCTACTTATGCGAGTTTCGGTGTACGCCGGTTGAGATAAAAAAGCGAACCCGTGTGAGAACGTCACCCTCCGGACGTCATCCAATCAACAGGTCGTTCTCTCAGGATTGCCACGTATTTGGTGAAATAGAAAGCTGTATTTTATGTGGGCGGACACCATCACAAGCCAATCACGACGAACGAAGGAGGCGGGACAAACAGGGCCACCGACGGTAGCGATGGGAAGTTCGGTTCTTTTTAGGGAGACGGATCATTTGACTTGGCTCTTTCGGCTCCCCAACGGATCTTCATTTTACCACTTTACCTTTCATAATTCAGCCAAATTTAGCGCTGTTTTGACTTATGATTTGTATGTGTACACATATATCATGTATATATTCAATACATCCTTTGTACTGAAGCATTCAAAAGTAAAAATGACATTTTCTAATATCAATAAATTGCTGTAGCCAATTGTTTTCATTGCGTTTACAGACCCTTGTAACTTTCTGAAACCGCCCAATGAATGCACTAACGTGGTGGTAGATCCACTCTGCTACACAAAGCAGGTAGACACATGACACTAGTCACTTTACACTGATACTGTGAACTCTTTTGCACTGAAACTGGTACTATTTGCACTATTCATATTGTCTATTTCACTGTACAACACACCCTGCTGCTACATATACCTTTTTTTAGCTGCTACGTTTCTGTGAATAAGTCACAATTTTATTCTGTCTCTGTTTCTTTTATATTTTATTCTATTTTATATTTCATATACTTTATATTTATACTGTTATTACCCTGTCTTGTGCTCATTCTGAGCCTTTGCAACGAACGCGCACAAGCATCAAATACTTTTCACAGTATACAGATGGGACTAGTATGTGTAACCAGAGTCAGTTTAGTGCACGTGACACTTTCCTAGTAAAAGTTAACAGGGGGTACATATCACAGGAAATGGAAAACAAGGCCTGCCATGAAATGCACCCCACCTGCATAATTTTGTTCCTTTTTACCCCAGCATCAGGTACCTTTAACAGCATACATTTGGTGCCAATATATGTATGAGTTTGATAGGTCTGACAACAGTCAATGGTGGATGGGGGACTTATTTATTGTATTTTATTTTATAAAGCAGCAAAAAAAAAAATTTAATATCTTAAAAACAAAAGTATTTGATGGAGAGAACATGTCCTTTAATGGTGAGAAACACAGAGGTTATGACTTGTCTATCAGTCTGTAGGCATATAGACCACATTACATTTTATATTCTGGATCAGAAGGCTATTGTTTCGACCTATATAAGTAGCTTATATACAGTTAACCCAATTAAAAGCACATACTTTTGAACCTATGAATTGCAAGAAAAGCTGGGATTATATTTAGCCTTGTGAAACGCCAAGTCAAATACATTCAACTTGCTAAAAAAAAAATCATTTTAATTCATTTTGTAATTATGGCTGGGGAGCCTGGGGTATATTTCCACAGAACATACAATATGTTTGTCTTGATTTGTTCTGTACACGTGACATCTATTGCACGTCTGTCCGTCCTGGGAGAGGGATCCCTCCTCTGTGGCTCTTCCTGAGGTTTCTTCCACCTTTTTTCCCTGTTAAAAGGGTTTTTTGTGGGCAAGTTTTTCCTCACTGGCAAAATGTATTTTGTGACTTTGGGCTATACAAATAAAATTTGATTTGATTTGATACAAAAAGGTGTTGTTTTGCGTTCGCTATTATCCGATTTTGTGTTGAGAAGAACATCGGTTATTTACACTCTTTAGAAGAGTTTAAATACTGTAAGTAACCGATGTTCTTCTCTTCTATCTCCTTCATAAATAATTTAAATCGTAAAATAGTATTTTCCCCTGCGTTTGTTTGCGATATTAAGGCTATATTAGGCTCCCCATCGTTCAACTTAAAAAGAGCCGGCTCTTTGAACCGGCTCGTTCGCGAACGACACATCACTAAGTCTGACAGTGGAGCTCTCCCCAACAGCGAAACAGACCGAGAGAGAGAGAGAGAGAGAGAGAGAGAGAGAGAAAAAAATCTCACCACTACGCAAATCCTTCCAATGGAGGAGGGCCAGGACGTTGAAGCTTGTTCGGCAAATGAAAAGAACGTCTGCAAGCTAGCTACCTAGCTCAACTTAAAAAAAGAAAAAGGGGAGAGAGGAAACAAAAAGTTGTGAGTAATGTCAGCTTTACGAATATTGAAGTAATTGAGGACACTGCGGTTGGTATGTGATGTAGTTAACGTTGTCTTACGTCAAGTTCCGTTATTAACTTTGCCGTTGAGGTTTAAAAAAAAAAAAACGTTAGCTTTCCAACTGGTACAAAAAAATTGGCTGCCTTTAGCATGCTAAAAGAAGGAGTTTGGCTCCTCTGCTAAGTGTGAGTTAATCGCCTAGCTGCCTTGCAAGTTTAATCTTAGGTAAAAATCCTGTTGTCATTGGTTTTATCGCTGCCATATGAGCTAGCACGGCTGTTAACGTTGCTATCACACCAGTAATGCTGAACGTTAACTTATAGTTGACATCTGACTGCTCGGCTAAATCAAGTTGCTGCTGCTGCTGCTAACTAGCACTTAGCACTTTGCTAAATACAGTATCAACACCAGGCTCAAGCTAGTTGCTAACTAAAAAAAACATGAAACGGCACGTTACTATCATGTGTGTCCAATTTTAACGTCTCTTTTTGCTCACAGTTTTCGTGTCAGACATTAAAATCAACAACAAAATGGTTTGATAGCCGCAGTATCAAAATAACCACGCACACACACACACACACACACACTAGTGTGTGTTTTTTAATGCACTAGATTTATCTAGGACACAAAACAGTGGAATGAAGCTGCGTTATTTAGTTTATATCCAGGTGAAGCACTTTTGTGTGTGTGTGAGGTCACACTTGAAAGAAAAGATGTGTGTGTTTCTAAGCCATAACATGCCCAAGCATGGTGTGGTTCTTCATATGCATTGGCATATACATAACAGTGAGGGAACTGTCAGCTTTTTTGCATCTAACATTTCTCTGAGGACTTCATTCTCCTTGTTCGGAGTGCATCTGACATACAATGAAGCGTTTGTTCGCTTTCTGCTGTAGAGACACAAGCGGTGGCACTTTGGGTACAGACAGAGAGGAATCTGGTCAGTCTGCTGTGTGACTGGAGGTGGTGGAGATGGCCAAACTATTTCAGACGGACGAAGGCATGGTGACGAGAAGAAGAAGTGATTTTTATGTTCGCTCATGGGCCCACATGTGGGAGTACTGTGCTCTGAGGAATGAGAACTTTGTTGTGCATGTTTGCGTTTATGAAAATTTTAGAGGTTAGCCTTATTTAAAGAAGGTGAAACTAAATTTAATTTAAAGTTTGATTTTGCTGCAGTGTACCACGTTGGACGGTTACTGCAGTGGCACTGCTGTGAAGTGGCACACATAGTTGAAGCAATTTATACACTTGGCATTGTTGTACTAGCCTCGACCTACTAGATCGAAAGTCTTCGCCACCGGCTGATCCCTGTTCATCTCTGCGGATAAGCTTCTGATGGCAGTACAGATGTTTAGTGTATTCTAAAACTATAAGGGAATCCCTCCTAGATTGCAGATCGCTATATATCTGTGATTATCTAGGGCATAATTCTAGTGAATTAGTGTGTTTGGTTTAATCTGGTAAGACATTAATGACACTGAAGAGTATAGGGATGTAAAACCGAGCTCTGTAAAACACCGCCACAGTGGCCCCCTCACTAAGCTGCCCCCCTGCAAGGATTAACTGTTAACTCAGCATTTCAGTGGCGACTACACAAATATTATGTAACACAAAAATAACTCTGTTCTTAATTTGGATTTTTGTTGTTTTTCATATTCCGAGCATCTTAAATACGAGCAGCATCCAACTTATTTTGTTCTTTGAATCTAACTTTATCTTTACCTTGCTTCTGTTTACTAGTATGTTGTCGTCTGTCCCCCTTTAAACAAATACCTTGGATGGTTCAGCACCTGTTTCCATGCCCTTTGACCTCTCAGCGGTTAAACTGGTTCTATATTGGCAGCTCCTGCAGGAAATCTTGATTTGGCCCTCTTCAAAACCATCTGAACTCTCCGTGTTAATGTCAGCTGTAATGTCATTTATTTGGCCAGATTACTGGAGATGACCTCTTATCTAAGCCTAGACTGACCATCTGGATGCAGGTGTTTCCATTTGCACATGGCTAAATTATTAACTGGGCAACTGAACACATACTTTGAGGAACTGCATATAAATTTGGCCGAACCAAATTAAACGTTGCTAATTTCCTTGTGTGCTAGCACCCGTCTTTATGGCCACATAAAGAGCATTGAACCCAGCACATATTGTATCTCTAGAGCACGTCATTGCTCTTGTCTTCTACTGTTTGTGGGAAATTCACAGTCTTCAATGAGGGCTTCCTGTGAAATAGTGAAGATAAGAATATTCATGAGTTGGTCAGCGGTTAAAAAGTGGTGATGTTGTTGCAGAATCCTCAACAGAATAACAATTTAAAGTACTACCCTACATAAATCAGATTAACAATTTGTTTTCTGATTTTTTGTTTGTGTGTTTCTGCGTTTAAAGATAATGAATGATGGTTTTAGGGATCAGCACTTCTCTCTCATCGCTCTGACCTTCATCTAACCACCATCTTCATAAAGCCAACTTTCAAAAGTCTCCTTCGCCTCTCAGTGCAGTGTACATTAAAGCACGACATTGCTTACTCTGATTTACACGGGTTAAGCATTCTTTTCATTGATTGCATTGAAAGACTTGGCGTAATGTAGTACACAATAAGGACCGAGTCTAGCTAGAAATAACCTATAATTGAGCCCTGCTGAGGAAGATTATCCTTGGCTTTGAGAGAGAGGGTTTGGAGCATAATTGATGTTTGGGTCTGCCTTCGCCAAAGAAACCACCCTGTCTTTGCCCTCAAAACGGCCTCAGCTGAATCGCCAGCGTTTCTGCCATGTTTAGATCCATTGACGCTATGTTAATGCGCCATACTTTCAGGCTATACATGTCCTCCAGAGCAAGATAACGATAACAAGAATATCTGTTGAAACATGCAAAAAAGGTGTTTGTTTATGCACTTCCCTTCCCGGTCGGAAGAAGCCAGTAATGTTTCCGCTGAAGAGGTAGTGATTACAACAAGGCCAGGCCTGTCATTTAGTGTTGGAGGGAGCCAGATATAGGCTATTCCCTCTTTTGTCCAATTTACTGCCTGTTTCTGTATATGAGCTAGCCCAAATTCTTCAAAACAAGTACAGTGAATACACGTGAATCAGACATTTTTTTTATTTCCAGATGCAACCGTTACTCATTTATAAAGGTGAACTTGAAGGAAGCGGCACAGAACTGTTAGTGGAAGTTGATATGTGGCATAAAGCTGGAGAGAACACAGTGAAAGTGAGACGGGGCAATCTTGCCTTTGTCAGGGATATCTCTTATATCCTGGATGAGCTATCAGCGTCCTATTTGCAGCATCCTTTGCTGCGTGCTGGAAATTGCAGGGCGGTATGAGATGAGACAAGTTAAACATTGATCAGATCCGTTGTGCTCCGCTGACCTTTAGCCCGTCTCACATGCCGCAGTTACACCAAAATGTGCAATGTTTAAACTCCGTACACAGATACTGATGTTATATCGAGATATGAGATATGTTTTGGTGCTACCAGAAAAATGTGTGTTTGAGAGCTTAAATATAGAGCAGGAGCTTAGTCTGTGGCTGTATTTGCTACAGCATTCAGGATGTGCACAGGGTTTGGCTTACCCTTTTTCTGTGGTCACACTTTTTTGTTTTTTGGAGTCGCTGAGTTGGAACAGGAAGTCAGATGTATTATTCACAGGTCTGTCAGCGTGAGACGCGAATGATTGCATCTGAGACTTTTTTTTTTCACAGTGTTTGTGGTGGGTGGGATAAAGGTGCGTGCAACAGTATGTCGCTGACACAACTTTTTATGCCGTCAAGGTTTTTTCTTTTTGGTTTTGTTTTGACTTGACATCTACACTGACCTGTTCTCACCATCTGTCCCCAGCGCTAGAGTGGAAGTTCTCACACATTAACTTCTCTGTCTGGCTGCTATGTGACTCAGTGGCTTGTTCTTCCTTCCTTTGTTTGACTACAGTTTGATAATGTCAGAAGTTTATATTCTCTCATACTTAGTCTCTTTTATTTATGCCTTTATCTCAACATGTTACTGGATTATGTCTCTACTTTGTACTTACAAACAGTTATGATTACATTCTTCTCTGAGACAGACAGTAACAGTGATTGTATGACTGCATTCGAGATTACCTGACTATAAAAGGAGACCCTTTCAGCCTCTATGATGATAAACTGTAAGGAAAGTAGAGTTTTGGAGGCGCTGATCGCTTATGTAACTGCCTCTTGGATGTAGTGTGTAATCTTCAGATTATTACTCTGCCCAAGAGGAGGTTTTAATCCTGTCCCAGCACAGAGCCAACCCGAACTGAAGCCAACATGAGGTCGACCTATCACTTTGCTGTGACCAAGAATGGACTGTCCAACAACACTCCGCCTTTACGGCCCTGTCGTTGTACAGGATGTTGTTCGGTGTCAAACCATCACTAAACAAAACTCCCTTTTTCTTTTGACAACATGATCGTTCCAAGACACAAGTATTGAAATATATACTCTTGACTTGACGTGTGACCAGTCAAAGGTTAATTGGATCTGCCTTTTGTGCTTCAGTGGTAAATAACCGAGTCAGTTGGTGTGTCTGCTCTCTTCTCAGTGTACTGTTTCGTTGTTAAAGACATGATTTCTGTGGTCTCTCTTTCAGATTCTTGTGCAGTGCACTTGCGGACCCTCCTTTCTCTTTCCACTTCCAGCCCCTGCTCTATGGCCTTAAGGTACGTCACACGGGTTAAGTGAGTAGTGTTGCACTGTGTGGTGTGCTTTAGGTCTTAGAGAAACTGCGAGCTAAGTACTGTGGGAACGAACAAGATGTTGAAGTAATCTCTTTGTTTTTTTTTTTAACTGAATTCTGAAACTAGCATTTGGAGTTGAATTTTCTTCCTCTGCTTGGCAACACATTGCCTCATTCTACTCTGCAGGCAAACAGTATCTTCGTACAGGTCAAAATTTGAAGCAACGTTTGCATCTATTGGTTCTACCTGTGTGTGTTTAATGTATATTTATCCAACCCACAACATGACATAGATAGTTAACATGGTAGGGCAGGGGTCGCTAGTTTGTCGCAGCAAAGTAACATCTGTCTTTGTATGCTTATCATGGAAATGGGTCAACATTATGACTCATTATTTTCAAACAAACGAAAAAGAAAACCAGTCATCTGAAAATGTAATGTGACAATTGGATGATAAAATTAACATGCGCTGGCGTTTTTAACTTCCCTCACAGTGCACAGAGCAAAGCTATTGTTAGAAGGAAGTAATGGTGTTTATATCGAATTAAAATAGCGCGCGTGTCACAGCTGATTAATAAAATAAAACAAAAAAGGAGCAAACAACCAAGGAACAGAATGCCACATGTTTATTAACATCACGTTATCATGTTTGTCAGTCTAGTTAGCCGTCCTCCTCCCTAATGTGACTTCAGCACACCGTGTTAAAGTAGCACCCAGATGGTGTTAGTGTTTGTGGCAACTGGTGCTTGAGGTACCTTCTGTTCTCATACGTAGAGGTAGTACAAGGAGGCTATTTCATATTAGATTTTAGTTCTAAATGTAAAATACAATACTCATACATTATTTATGGTTACCACAGCAGTCTGAATGTGATGGTACAACAACAGTCTGGTTGTTTCAACACAGCGTGACACTATGTTGTGTCACACACTAGTTTTTGCAAGTGTGAGAAATAACTCAAATACTATACCGATGACTAGACTAGACTAGATGGATTCAGGAGAATTTCAAACAATATTATTCTACTATGAATCTAACTCTTAGTTGCAGTTCTAGTGCTTGAAGTGTCCAAAATGAACTCCTTGGTTTATCTTTTGCCAGTAGCAGCGAAAGTGGCAACTGAACCAGGTAGTTAGCTGGTTAAAGTAACGGTGGACAGTGAGGGATAACCAAAGAATAATACAATACAGTTATTGACAGTCGTACTGTACGTTGCATCCACTGGTGTGCAGAGTTGATGCAAAACAAAACATGGTCAATCAACTTATGTGTTGTATTGATGAGGGTTTGTAGTGAGCAACCCACTAATGTTGGCTGACTTCATTTATTTTATTTGCCGAAACAGATTTTTGACTTCTGTTTTGAAAGTGGCTAATTTTGGACCCAGAATGCTGAACAACAACATAAAAAATGTCTGTGGTTGTGTCGAGTTGCTTGCGCAAGCAACGGTAAAGCTTGTGAAGTTGAAATACATTTTTGTGTTCCTCTAAATACTGTTTTTTTTTTTTTCATTATACTATTGCGACCTCTGGGAGATGAGCGTCATCTCAGAATGGTAATTGGTCAGGACAGAAAATGGGATAGTTTTTTATGCAGGGTCTGGTCAGGTCACATTCTCACATTCTTCAGCAGTGACAACCCCGTTCTCTGTGGGTTGCCTCACAGCTGTCAATCAGGACGACTGGGCAGAACCAGCTTGACATCTTTGTCCGAGTGTGAACGTTGAACGTTGCATTTCTTGTTCCTGTTTGCAGACATTGCCTACATACTTGGCTTGTAGTTTCCCAGACCTGAGAAGTTGAAGTAGATAGTAGCAATGTGCAGTACTCAAACAGAGGCTGTGAGGAGCTCATACATCAGAGCTCTGAATGAACCATGACTGAACATTGACTGTAGTTGTTTTGTTCCTTGACAGCCTGTTTGATCTGACTCTTATTGATTGAACCTCTTGAACTTAGCTGGCCTTTCAGAACAAATCAATGATATACTGTATATGAAAACAAGCAAGATTTATATCTCTGAAACTGACGGGACAGGATACATTATTGTAGAGAAGTCTTAGGAGCATAGTGCAAAACAGTGGCTCTGTTTCCATGTTGAATGCTTGACAGATGTGTGCATGTCTTTCAAGTAGCAGGTTTGCTAAATGTGTTAACCGCTGAATAACCCCAACCCTAACCACTCCCCCTCAGCCCTTTAGTACTAAATTTAAGTTAGTATTGCCATGGTAACCCTAAAAAACATTATTCATATGAAGTTGCACCAAGGCAGTCACAAACACGGGAGCAAGAAGGTAATTTTCTGGCTTCATAACTTGAGGTTACACTTGAGAGCCCTGCACAGCAAGACATGGTTGTTGCAGCTATAATGCGGTTGCCGTTTGTGCCATTAGAGGGCAGTGCAACATTGTTTTGATATTCAGGTTACCTGACATGGACCTCGAACTGTTTACTGACATCAAGTGGTGGTGTAGCAGTTCAGATATATGCACACCCGGAGCGATCAACATGACTGTAGTACAGTTGTGCTGACGGTGTACTGACCAGCCCCCCACAGCTGACTGCAAAAACGGACTGTGACTTCTGGGCCCCAGCCTGCTAGTTTTCCTGTTTTCTCCTGCATGAAAGCAGAACAAGGCAGAGGCGGGTGGGACCCAGAATGGCATTGGAACGCTGCACATTGTTCCCAGAGCTTCCTCTTCCACATTCCTGGGCTGATTGGGATCTGGGCCTCCTGTGCTGAAGTATTGTTCTAACTCAACAGCACCACAGACCTGGCCCCAACCAAACCGCAGCTGCCTCCACTGACCATTGTGGTGCTCAGGCCGGGTGATGGCTATCTTTGCCACATCAGTCATCCCTCTCTCTTTCTCTCTGACTCATTTAGTGACTCTCACCAGGATCTGCTGCCTCAGCCTCTCTGCATCTATGCATAGGCCTCAGTCTTGCGCTATCCGAACAAATGTCCATCATCGCAACAAATTTCTTCCTTTTTTTCTGGCGCCTGATAGATTTTTTTTTTTTTTTTTTTAGTCCAAACCAGTTAGGCAATAAAATGAGGTCAGTTAGTCACACAAGTTCACTGTGTGATTTGGTGTACATAATGATAGTAGACGACACATCTCAGGAGAGGGCTGTGATCCAGAGATCGGCTCCTCGGGGCCTGCCCGCAGTTATAAAATATCTATCTCTGTCCATGCAGCAGTGTTGTAGAAATGCTTGGATATTTAAAAGGCGAAATGAAACACTGAAGGCAACTCCAGCAGAGACTGAAGAGTCTTCCTGCTTTCGTCCAAAATAGTGTGAACTACTAAACTAAGACTGCCGTCCTTAGAGCCCTTAAAATGTTGTTTCCTACGTATTACCTAATTTCTTTGTTGAAAAAGTAAAAAAAAAAAAAGAATTTAACAATAAACGAATGTAATTGTATGTGGAGAAAAGGAGGTGCATTCCATTCAGCACAATTTTGACAGTTTTGGACAAATGAAGTGTTTTTAAGATGCCAACTTTTTTTTTTTTTTTTTTTTTTTTGCAAAAGTGTTGGTGAGCCAGAGTCCAGCTCTAACAAGCTTTCTGGTGGTTTGCCATCAAATCTTGCTGAGCATGTTTTCTTTTTTTTTTTCCCAGCAATTTGGGGCCTGTCAGTAGATTTTCAACAATTAGTTTGTGCTGCTGGGTGAGCTGTCTGCCAGCTGGCCTCTAGGGGGCAGAGATTTTCCCAAAACTGCTGCACTGCATTCATCATTGCATTTCCCCCCCACTTTGTGCTTAGTCTGCAGACGAGGTTTGGTGCCGGATAAAAATATTTTTAAAAAGTATAGTTGAAGTGGATGAAAACATGTTTTTGTATGAGTATTTTTAGAAATCACACAAGGAACGAAACTGACAGATCATTTTTTTTTGGTTTACTTCCTCTCTCACACTCAGGACATAGATTGTCTTCAGAAACAGTTACATCATCACACTGAAATTTTCACATGCTGCAGTAGACGTTGTAAGCACTTCCTTGATAAGTTTCTGACCAGCCTTACAGGTCTTACAAACAATGCATTTTAGCACTCGTATCTTCACCCTAAGAAACCATTTTCTGTGAAGCAGATGGCTACTTATAAATATTTGACACAAGCAAAAAGCTCCTAAACCAACGAATTGGAAACACAGGCATGAAACTATTTGCTTCTCATGTTGTTGGGAGACAGTTGCCTACTTGGACACAGCAGCACAGTCCATTAATTTTACATTAACTTCTTATTTAGTCCGCCAGCCCTGAAGTGTTACTTTTAAACTCGCAAGAGGCGCAACTTTCTTGACCTGCCTTTTGTTTACTTTGGTTCGCTGCTTTGTTTTACGCATGACAGGTAGCATACACCCACTATGTCATGCAGCAAACGTGCAGCTAATGTTGTAGCTTTGTTGTACGATTCAACCGTGTCCTTGTGTGGCTGCAGAGCCAAAAGACATAAAAGAGCACTTAAAGCTGCAAAACTGAGTTATAATTCCAGTTATACCAACTCTTTTGGTTACATTTAGTCACTTAATTTAATATTAAAATTAAAAGCAAGATAAAATAACTGTTGTGCTGTTTTGTTTTTGCCAGATTGCTTTATTGTGGTGCGTAGTTGGTGATGAATCAGCAGAAAAGGCTTCTCCTAAAGGTGTTTTAACACTTTGCTGCACACTGGTGCCACAGTCATCTTTAATTTCTGTGAAGTCTTACAGCTTTGTATTGCCATTGAGGACTGGCTATGTTGGTTGCTTGGATGGCCTATTAATTTTTGCACTCAGTCCCAGAGAACAGCAAATTGATGATTTCTTTAGGCAGGGAGCTTTTATAAGAGTCAGCACAGTGTAGTCCCTCTCACTCCTCAGCTCGGGATATTTGGAAGGATTTGAGTTTGCTGCAGGTACAAGCTGTGCAGCCAAGCAGAGCACAGCAGTCTGTCATCACCGCGTTTCACAGACCCCATCACTTTGCTCATTCTGCTTCTCTTCATAATAGCTCAGCACAGTCGTGCAGAAGTGAAAGCGAGGGGAGGGGTTGCTCTTGTTATATGAGTAAGTTAGCAAGAAAGCAAACAAGCATGTGAGTTTTTGTGTGAATGCTAACAAATAACACCATTCTGTCAATGATAAGGGCTATCAGTAAACGCAGGCGGACAAGTGCCGAGCTTTCCTACTTCTTATAGTGTCTGTCAATCTTCTTCCTCCTCTCTTGGTCTCTTTGACTCGTGAGCAGCCCAGGCCAGCAGGGTGTGGCTTGTGTCGTCTCTGTTGTGATTGGCTGGCGGCCCAGACTCATGTTATCTCCTGTGGAACATGTTCTAGTCCCACCCCAGATAGTGCCTGGCACTCAAACGTGGCCCTGCCCACACACAATTACATCACAAGCCATGAAAAGTGCCATGTCTGTTTGCTTCCTCCGTTCAGAGAGCAGACAGGTAATGTTGCAGCGTAAGAAGTTTCTCACTCTGTCACCGTGGCTAGCTACAGTAAACAGCTTCTGTTCTACTAGTTAGTCCAGACAAACAACTTAAGGAAGCCTGACAGGTGGTGTCTCTTCTGGTTTGTGAGATCAGATCTCAGGGTCCACCCATACAGGCCTTGACAGTGAATGTGTAGCTGCTGCCTTTAGGTAGCAGCTGGAGACGGGGACTGTACTCTGCTTGCTTGTCTGTAAATGGGGCAGATAAGGCAGACAGGTAGCTTGTATGGGAGAATGACATGTCGCAGGCTATTGGACTACGCACCAGAGTGAAAGACAGAAAAAGTCTTGTCGAACATGGACTTTTTGAAGAGCCTGGTTCCGGCTGTCATCTCAGGGGAGGGGCCCATTGAACATGGGGGAGCCTTGCCCAAGGACACGGGTCCACGGCTCCTTCGCATGAAACGACTGGGCCTCCTTGTCATGGGACAGACCATTGATGAGGATCCGGTAGATCCGATGATGGAGGTAGATTCGGGCATCGGCTCCTCCAGGGCTGCCCGTAACGGAGCCCGGCTCAAAGGTACAACCGACCCAACTGCATATTGATGCAGTAGTTTATCTGTGTTCATTTTGTGTTAATTAACTATCTCTGCTAATTAACTAAGGCTTCGTCAGAGGTGCTTTTTATAATTTACCTTCTTAAACAAGTGTGTTTAGCTTTGTTAACATCTAACCAAAGGTTGGCTTTACCCCCAACCTATCCGCACACATGCTAACATGCACCTAGACGTATAGATCCAGTATACTGTATACATGCTAGGTTGGGGAAGGAGGGTGTCTAGAGCACCATCAACTGTCAATATGTCAAAGACACGCCTGTGTTTAACTATGCTCATATATACAATCACACGAATGGATAACATACAGAGCAATCTCTGCACCCTGCAGACGATATCACAGTCTCGGTTACATTAAACTGATGCAGCATCTAATTTAATAAAAAGATCCAATATCCACTTCTCAAAGTGTGAGGAAGAAGAAGGAGGTTTTAATTGGTGTACATAGCAGCCTCGGTCCGATAATGGTAACAACACAATGTACTGTAATGAGCAGCTGGGAGTTGGTTCATCTACAGTCGATGATGACTATTTTCAGCATTTACATAACATTAACTTCCCGTACAGTTCACAGAGCGATCATTTAGTCAGGAGAAAGAACAATGTCTGTTTGTTTCAGATCATATAGAGGAGTGGCTTGATTACCACTGCAGATTTTTTACACAATTCATAAATGTATTTTGTCCAAAAAGTATTTAAAACATCCCCGGGCATCATCCATTGATGGTTATCATTTGCTAATAGTTGATATTAGCAAACACACACTGATCTGTGTTGTTAATTTAGACCATTGATTACCAACTTCTACCTGTGGTGTGAGAGGCATCGCTTACGGTGAATAACCTACAAAGACTTATCGCCACACTCTGTAGCTCTACAGGTCTTTTTATCCTCTTTTAGAGCATTGTTTTGGTTTCACTCTCCTCAATCTTACTGTATAATTCAGCGTTGGTGAAGACCCTGATATTAAAATGTCAGTGAAGTCAGATGAAATGATTTAAGGCAGCAGACTGAAAGAGACTATTTTTACATTTTCCCAAGGAAAGTTTCACAGAAAGTAGTTTGTTAGCTGGTTACAACAAGAAGATTTTTCTCTTTTCAAACTTGGACAGAGCTGGAGCAAAAACACGCCACCATGGTCCTCTGGTCAGTCTTTCAACAGGTGGAGAGAATTGTGGGATTTAAAAAGGACTAGACGGGTATGTAATATGGTGACAACTCTGTCAACAGAATTACTTTCACCAAACACTGTATCTGTTAGCGCACATACACAGCCACAAATGGTTATATTACCTCAGTGCACGCCGCAAACAGCTGTGTGTAAAACATAAAAATAGTATTAAGATAATTTGCATATTTTTCACTCGCTTGCAAAACAAATACGCACACTAGCCAGATCCAGATCTTTACAAGGCGGTGGTGTTCATTGTGCTTTAGCAACTTTACATAGTGGTAACGTCACGCCTGTGTGTTTGCCAGCTTGTTTTGGAGTCTGTTTGTTTGTCCCAAATAGCCAAAAATAAATAAATGAATGCAGCTTTTGCTCAGCATCAAGGACGTTCCTGTGTGTTTTCAGAGGTATTTCTGTGATCTTTTTTTTTCCCCCCATACATGACCTACACGCCCTGCCACATAGGAAGACTACCGTAATGGCTGCAGCGTGCACCGCCGCATTGTTTTAATTGATGTGGTCTTGTGTCATGCCAGCTGATGAGAGCACAACTGTTGGGTTGTGATTTTGGGAAAACATCAAAGGAAAGTTGTGATGCAGGTTATGATTTGTTCTGCTGTGTTATTCCACTGGCTAAGGATACTCAAATATTTACAAAATATAAATATGACTATTAAATCACACTCGGTATCTGCAGATAATCAGTATTAGAGGATTACTATTGGGACTTGTCCACTATGGTGTTTGTAGGAAAAGTTTTGAGGTTCTAAAGTTGTGCTGACAATGTTAATCCTCTGAAGTAGATCTCCTGTTGTGTCTATGGATACAGTAGTTAAAGGTTTAGCAGACGTGTGTACACATACAAATTATGTGTGCGTGCAGGCCAGCCTGTATGCATCAGCAGTGGGGTGATGACTTGTCGTCAGGCTCTCTATGGCTTCTTTGCAGTGCTACCTGTCGGAGCACGCTTGCGCCCTGTTTGCTCGTGGCTAAAGCATGACTGAGCTCTCCCTTCTGCGCCGCTCACCTAGCCTTCTTATCCTCCTAAGAACAGGACGAGACAGCTAAACTAACCCGCAATAACAATGATAGGCTTTGAGTTTTGTTTGTCCACACTTTGTTTTGGAGCCTTAATGTGCTGTGAAGAGTAAATAAAGTTTTCTTTCGCTTGGCTCGGGCAACTGTTGTGTGAGTTTGTGTCTAGCTTAGACTGTCGGTGATTTGTTGATATTCATATTAAAAGACCAGCGAGGTGACTTTTCTACAAGCTGGACTGTTTTCAAATCTTTCCTTTCTTTCTTTTCCAACTAGGAAACATCCGTCATATTAGAAAAATCTCCTTTTTTCATCATGCTGGTGGTGGCAGGGGTCTCGATGGTGAGTTATGTAATAAAAGAGGTGATGTGATCACTGCAGTTAGTTGAGGTAAGGTGATATATAGAGGTGGTAGTCTGGTGTGTTCATACCTCAGGATAATTTGCCCTGTGTTCAAATCATAGCTCAGTGCCACTCCCTTGTTGCAGAACTGGCATAGCCTGAGTTGGCTTTTAAGGTGGTGCTACTCTTTTCTTTCTGTCATTAGTCTTTCTTAGCACACAGTGACATCAGCCAGTTCTACGTACAGCTGAGTTTTTGGGAAGGGTTTGATTGGGACGGTATTTGGTTAATGGGCGCAGCAGGTTTCCTGTTTGTGATTTGGGAGTGTTTGGAACATGTGACTGAACATGAGTGTACACTTGGTGGGTTGTGCCTCTGTAATGAAAGATGTGCATGTGATTTCTGTCTGAGCAGCCCATAGGGTGTGTGTGTGTGTGTGTGTGTGTGTGTGTGTGTGTGTGTGTGTGTGTGTGTGTGTATACAGACAGGTCAGACCAACTTATTCATCGTGTTTCTTAAACAGTTATTAGCCAACTACCGTGAAACAAACCCCCGTAATGGTGCAGCTCAGTGCAGACTCGGCACTTAGTGGGAATGTGGTGTCATAGCTGGGAAGACAAATGCCATGAATCATTGTTAGTGCTGTTTCTCCAACCAGCGCTCCCACTAAATGCTCTTCCATAGCGAACGACAGGAAGACAGCTCATTTAAAAAAGTGCTATGAGTAATGAGCTGACCTTTTTGCACCTATGTTAATAGTTTTAATTCAGATTTGCCTTGTTTGCTCTGTCACTCCATAAAGACGATATACCTCTGACCTGAGAATGACTTTTTCTTTCTGAAATGAGTTACCTCTCTTGATTTTATAGGCAAATCTGAGTAGTGAGTTTCAGAGGAGAAAGGCTCATTCATTGCTTTGGATGTGGTTTGTGCAAAGAGTTATATAAATATAGATATATGATTATCCTAGAAGTTGGTCAGGAAAACTCTAGTCTAATCCTTTGTCTAAATGTGAAGAGTTTGTGTCTTGACAATCATTAGGAGGGAAATAGTTGGTTGACTCGGGGTGAACGTGTGGAAGTAAGGAGCCGTGCAGGTTGCAGAGTTGTGCTGCATACTCAGATTGCCGTGATGGATCTAAATGGCGTGTCCTCTGCAGCCCAGGCACCACTGGGGAGGTCAGGGATTGAATTACAGCTCCTATCGATTATTGTTCCCACCACTGCCCTTCAGAGAGGCCAGGACAGGAAATGCATCCTCCACCCTGTGGGCTCCTGGGAGGAACAGTTCCCCTATACTGTCTGCAGTCAGGATGGCTAACTGTCAGTCACTGTGCCCACTTTGTGAATGGAGCTACTATAACCTGCCCTGGTTGTGCATTTAGTTGAGATTATTTAATCAGTGAGCTCTTTCCAGGAAGTCCGTTATGATGTTGCTCGTTTGAAGTCCTCCAATTACGTCAGCTTTGTTGGATTTGTAGCTCTTAGCTCTAATGTTCTCAGAGCGATGATGTTGTCAGTTATTCCTCCGCATTCCTCAGACAATAAACCAGGTTTACACAAAACAGTGCCTGCAGACATCTCTGCATGTTTGTGTATCAACTGTTTTGCAGATTAGGATTATGATATGAGCTCTAATCCTGTTTTAAATCATAATGTACGCAGTAGTCTTCTGCCAGATACTTCCTCCTACTGCCCCGGAGCTTGAGCTAAAGGCTTCAGTATACTGAAAAGCTTTTTTTTAGGTATATTAAAGGCTTAAGCTAGTGCCAGTTGCAGTGTACTCGATGAGAGTCAAGGCCTGAAATAGGAGATATATTTGAAAATAACTAAACATGATGCAAACCTAAGGCTGTATTTTCGCTATCTGGCCACTTTGTCCTCTAAAACAGAATACATATAAGTAGCCTGATTCAAAATATGGCTCTATAACTCATACATTAGATAATTTAAACAAACAAATCTTAAAATGCTAATGAAACAAAAATGTGCAAAGCAGTACCAAAACTGTGGCGCCGTTGTCGCCCACGTAGTTTAACACAATGTCCATTTAGAGGAGTTCTTTGACATTTTGGGAGATACTTGATAGCTTTCAGACAGACATAAAAGTCACATTCATCTAACTGTCAGCAAGAATAAGCATATTTCCCCAGACTACACCTATAACGTAAGACCAATTATACATGAAATCTGTCTGTAAAGGAATGATCACCAGAACCATCAGCGTTACACTGAAAGTCTCTTCATATTATATAACTTCCAAGATGTCATCAAATGAAATAAACCGTGCAATGGGACTCTAAAGAATCCGCTTGTTTATTACAAGGCCGAGTTTCACAGTTGAAGCCTGCATCAGGGTAGCACCAGCCAGGGCTTGACAAAGCGTCTGCTTGTGTTGTGTTTGTTTGCAATGAGCTCTGCCTCATTTTGCATAACTTGTGTAGTGGAGGACATGTGACAGAGGGGAGAGACCGAGGGCGAGGAAGAGAGAGAGAGAGAAATGAAGACTAAACTAAAAGAAGACAAAGAGCATTTGTCTTTCGCAGCTTTCCCAGTGCTGCTCCCCCCTCTGAATATTTTGTTAACAAACTTAATCCTGCCCTTGACTACAAATTGCTTGATGTCATGTGGATCTGTTTTTTTTAAGTCTCCGCGAGGGCAAGAAGCGCTGCCATCGACAGTAGATTAAAATATCGGACAGATCAGGTGTGCGTCTGTGTGTCTCACATACACACAAACACACACAGTGGTCTGTAGTGGGTTTGTTTATCATTCTGTGCGTTACCATGCCTGGTAGGTTTTGGACAGAGGAGTGATGTAATGCCTATGACTCCACTGGGTGTGAACAGTTAGTTTAACGAATGGATTAGCTGTGATCACTATCACACCACGATCTGAGATGCTGCTAGGAAGTAACACAATGTCAGGTGACCATGTCCCATACTTTCGTCATATATGAGGTCATGTTAAGTGCAGCCAGAGTACACTTTACTTTGTTTTGAAGATGCACACAATTTACACATACATAATTTATTTATTATTTTGGAGCTGCGTTGTTGTAGTCCGTGCACACCCCCACCTTTAATTTATCCTCCCGTTTCTTTCTTTTCTTTCTTTCTTTCTTCCTCTCTCCCATTCTTTCCTTTTCCCTCCTACTGCAGTCAGGGATGACGCATCAGTATTGCTGTGGAGCTTACAGGAAGTGTCGTTTTGATAGGCCAGCGGAGAGGCAGCACAGTAGCAGCCTCTGACATGCGTATGCATTGCTGAACCACAGCCAGGGAACACTCGCAGCATTTTGATGACATCACCCACACTCGGCTCCCCGCCTCCCTCTGTTTGCTGTTGAAACAAGCTCTCTCTCTCTCTCTCTCTCTCTCTCTCTCTCTCTCTCTCTCTCTCTCTCTCTCTCTCTCTCTCCCTTAGAGAGAAAAGAGCAGGCATCAGTAAAAGAACAAGAGCTAGCTCGGAAGAGGAGGGGCCGCTCGTGAGCGAATAGAGAGAGAGAGAGAGAGAGAGAGAGAGAGAGAGAGAGCTTTGGGGGGAGGCGGAGGGTGGCTGACGGTGTTTAGTGGGCTAGGACTGGCACACAAACACACACACACAGGAAGAGAAGAGGAGAGGGAATATTGCAGTGCATTGTTAAGACTTCTATCGTGTACTGTTCTGTTGCTGTTTGTCTCCTATCAGGAGCAAAAGTTCTCACGCAGTTTTGTCCTTTTTGCCTTTCTGGATTTTTCTGCACTGAAATGTGGATGAGGGACTCTGTGTCGGATTGGCAAGTGGGCAGCAGGCGCCAGGGTGGAATACTTCTCTAACTAGCCAGGCTATGCTCTCTCTCCTCTTCTCCCAGCGCAGTTTCACTCTTCAGTGACCGAGGCGGCAGAGGAAACAAACTGGTAGCACTTTTTCCCCCTCTTTTCTCGAGCCGCCGCTCACACTGTCGTTCAGGATGATGCCTTTGACTAGCACCTGTGGAGGGTAGTATTCAGCTCCAGTCAGGGCAGAGGAGCTGCAAATGTGAGAGGTTTATTTTTTATTTTTTTTTGAGAGGGAGAGAGAGGAGTGGAATGTTTGGGTTTCGTGAAATGAAAGTGACAGGAACCCTGTAAAAAAAAAAAAAAAAAAAAAAATTTGTGCCTTCTGGTGAAGTCTAACTTTTTTGAGAGCCGCCATGCTGAGCCTGCAGGATTCGGTCTTCTTTGAGATCAGCATCAAATCTCTGCTCAAGTCTTGGAGTAGCAGCTGTGAGTACCTCGCCAAGCTCGCTCTCATGTTTACATACCACACTTGGCCACCAGACTTATCTACGACCGACACACACACACACACACACACAGCCACACAGCATTGTACATGTTTGCATGCGATCCAAACTATGCTTGGAGATTTCCTATCTCCTCCCTGTATAAGAACAGTGGTTATTAATGGAGTTGTCAGGATGACTGATGATGTGTAGCACAGGTTTGTTTGATGTGTATGCGGGTTGCAGCAGCGTCTTCCCTCTTCCCATTATCATCATCATAATTCTACTGGCTCCTTGTTGTCCCATAGATAATGTTTCTATTGATGAGCATCTGATACAGAGCACAGGTGGACTTGAAGTACTCTTTGTTACTCAGAAGGCGCCGGCTGCACCCAGATTTCCCTTACTCTGTTCATCTCTGTCAACTTTTAACATCCAGATCTCCGTTTTAAGTCTCCCTTAGCAGCACTCAACACTTTTTTCCTCCTACTTCCATAACCCTCTTCCCTCTTCCCTCTGGGGCAGCTAATGTTTCCCTACTATTGATCCGTCTTCTGGTTCCCTCCTATTATTAGCTTCCCATACAGCCCATATTACATCAGGAATAAAAAAGGCGCTGTCTCTTCAGTATCATTAAAATACAGTGATTGACAAAGGTGGATGGCAAACAGTTTGAATTTTGCAGCTGCTGATTCATCACTCCGAATTTTACCTGCATTAATAATTACACACAGCACTGTTTCCTGTGCAACGCATTTCTGAACATGTTTGATATGGGTTTCAGTAGTGGTGCTAAGCTTATGTTTATATTCAGCGCAGCTTTCACGGCGCTGCATGTTTTTGAAGTGTGTTTAGTTCAATGTTTGGCACACAGTGAACAACACATACAACACACAGCTTTGTTGTGACAGCAGAAACTCTGAACAAAGATTCCTCTTGTCTGACAAAAGGGACGTATGGTTTGGATCACCTGAGTTGTCCTAATCGGGTTATGGGATGCTTCCAGAGACATTAAAGTGATATCATCAACTCTAGGGCCAGGCGAGCGAAAGGTTGTCAGAGTACAAATCAGACGCAGGTTTATAACTTCTTCTATATTTATAGATGTTGATGAGAGCTTCAGGTTAGCTTTCCCTTTGTTTCTCTCTCCAGCTCTCTCTCTCTCTCTCTCTCACACACACACACACACACACACACACACACACACACACACACACACACACTTATAACAGCAGGAACATGTCGTACAAGTTTGTTCTAGATATGGAGGTTTTAAAGTTTGTTCTAGATAAAGTGAGTTTATCATGTTTGGATTTTAATTTGGGAACAGTAATCAGGCCAAATCAGATCAGAGAAGATTAGACCAGAGACCTAACATGGCTGTAAACCATCTATTGTTTTATATACATATGGTGTTTTATAAAAACTCCTTTCTGAGAGGATAGCTACGATGTGATTCATTGCTGAATTAATTGGTCCCTGCTCTAAGTGCATGTAGGTAGGTTTGGCTAGACGATAGATATTTTTATCACATGCGTGTTTTGATTGGGCAGGTATGGAGGTAAGCTGTCCTCTTAATTATCGGGGTTACCCGCAGTGCATTATAGCAGAGACAGACTGCCTAAAATGTGAAATTGTCACACTTCTGTGACATATAAAGTGTGAACTTGCTGTTTGTACCATTAATAGAAAGAGAAATTATCATATTAGATTAACGAGGAATGGTGTTGTTTTGTATAATTTGAGCATACAGTGCTCAGCTGGTTATCGGGACGTTCACTTTGCACGTTGGTAAGAGCAGGCAATTCAGGACTGTATCAGAAAGTCGAACTCAGTTTTTCTGATGTCTCGCAGTGGACTATGGTCAGCAGTTTTGAATGCAGCACTTAGATCTAGTAGCTGAAATGATGCCAATGTCACCATTTAAATGTATAGAATAAAAACGTTTAAGAGCTGTGGCAGCCAAGTGGTTGTGCTGAATTTCTCCATGTAATAAACACTCAGTAGATTGATTAGTGAGCAGAAAATTAAGATTTTGAGACACAGATCATCATTTTGTGACATCACTGACTGGTATAATGTTGCATAAGTGTAATTACAACAAATATCCAAAGATGAAGCATTCATTGTGGGCTGTTTGTCCGTAGTAAGTGTACTACTTTTTGATCAGTGTCCGAAGCGTTTCCGTGTAGAGTTTACATGTTCTCCTTGTCTCTACGTCAGTTTGCCTCAGCTGCTCTGGTTTCCTCACACAGTCCAAAGATATCCAGGTTACACAGATAACCCTAGTTGCCCATAAGGGTAGATGTTTGAATGCATTTGTCTATATTTTCCCCTGTGATAGACTGATGACATGGCCGGGACTCATCCTGCTCCTTACCCAGTGAGTGTAGGGATTGGCTATGACCCTGCCTTAAAGATGTACTTTTAACAAAATGTGTATTAAATGCGTTACTGTGATTCAATTATATCTTGTAATAAGACAGACACATAGACACCATTATTCTGAACTCCCTCCCGCCAAACATGGAGCGATCAGAGGCATTTCAGGACACAGAAGAAGTCTCTCCCTCTAGGTGATAGATAATTGAGAAATTAAAGTATTAAAAGATTTTGTATCTTGTCTGGATCTTTAAAACATCTGATCCCGAACATTGAAAAGAGTCTGTATTACATTACAGTTAATTCATCTTCCCCTCTTGTATTGTTGCCATTGAACCTAATTTTAGACCCTGTATTGCTTTTATTTTTCAAAATCTAGCTTTACAGCGTTGTTTTTTTGTTAGCTTACCCGTAAAACATCCACCTGTTGAGTCTTCCATTTGCCCCTCTTTCTAATTACCGCCCCTCTCCCGCGCTGGCTGCCAGTTTTTCATTGGGCCTCTCAAACAAAGAGGGCCTAAATTCACAAACACTCTCTAAGCTGTTCTGCTACAACGTCCGGCCATGTACTGTCTCTTTGCAATGCTTTCCTCCCCTCCAAATGTTGTTGAATGTTTCACTTTGTTGCAAGTCTAGATGA
The DNA here is from genome assembly GCA_946959425.1 of Argyrosomus regius. Lineage (NCBI taxonomy): Eukaryota > Metazoa > Chordata > Actinopteri > Sciaenidae > Argyrosomus > Argyrosomus regius. The sequence continues at coordinate 6,646,381 of OX336888.1, forward strand.
ACATCCAGTAACATGTTCAACAATTTATACATATGGTGAGGTCACAGTTAAGCCCTTTATTGTTACATCAGTTCTTGATTCATGATGGAGCCTGCATGGTTACTCAATACATCCCTAATGTCTCGTCAGGGTCTGATAACAGTTTGGTGTTGCTCTGTATCTTTTTTTAGTTTCTTTTTTGATCTGAAGAAGTAAAGGTGAAAAGTAAACTAGTAGTAACTCGTCAGTGCCTGAGCATGTTCAGACACAATAGCAGAACTGGCACTGCCACACCACATAAACATTGGCAGTGATTCTTTTGTTTCTCTGTTTAAAAAAAAAAATGGACGCACTCACTGCCCTGCATTCCAACAGTATGTGTGTGTTTGTGCTGTTTTTGCTGCTTGTCCTGATAGGGGAAGTGAGCAGGCGTTTGGGAGGGCTTTATTATAACTGTGACAAGGTGGAGTCACTGCTCTAACAGTTGTGCAATCCTGCAGGGTGCTCCGTTTCATAAGCATAACCGTGAAACTCTGGAAGAGTTTTCAGGCTTTTCAGGCCTCTCATGACAAAATCTAAACATTGTCTTACGCAGCACTTTAGTTGCAGTTTGTCAGTTCTTACTATCACAACTGTAGGTGCAGCACTGTCCACCGTTTAGGTCAAGATGTTCTGAATCTCTGAGATACCAGGCAGCAGATATTTTCAGGAACACCGTCAACATCTGCCAGTAGATTCAGCAACAAATCATTGTACTTGAAATGCAACCCAAGCTTAAGGGCTTTGAGGAAAGCTCTCAAGCATTGGTCAAGCTTTCTTCTTTACATATTATTAGCAAAGTATGCTCAAGCTTTTGCATTTAGATTTGACTGTAAAAAAGGAACATGACCCCGCGGTCATGAGTGACGCGCTAGTTTCAGTCAGTGCAGTTCCTGGTTTAAAACGGTGAGAAATCTTTTAGAGTTTTTCATTCACTTGCAGAGATTTGTGCAGTGGGGTCAGCTTTGGAAGGGACTCTTAGTTTGGCATGCCACAAACGACTGGCATGGCATGAGGAGAAGGAGAGAGAGAGAGCGAGCGAGCGAGGGGGGTTGGGGCGATGCAAAGACTTGGCCCAGAAAAGGATGCCTTACGTTTTTTGTTTTTTTTTGTCATTAAACTGGAATAGTACAGTGTTGGGGTATTCATTTGTGTGAACCAGTCAACAATCCAGCTGGCCCAGGGTGGGAGAGGGGGGGGGGGGGGAAAGAAGGTTGGAGGGGGTAGAGCACCCAGCACTGATTGGATATTAAGAGCTGGCTATGTGACATCATTGGGGGTGTTGGTGAAGCACAGTAAACAAAGAGGGAAATGCTTGAAAGGCTCTCTGTGCTGCTGGACAACATGACCACAACACAGTTAACACTACTACGCTGCCCCTGCCACCTCCACACTTTGATTTGCTCTATAAAAATAGCATGACTGTTGATTTATAAAACAAATAAATTACAATATGCTTTAGAATATTTACATGGTTTTTAATAAAAAAATACTAAATATAATAAATACTTAAAATGGTAGCTAAGGTTTTTGCCATGTGTGCAGGTTTGCACAATTTAAAACCATCAATACTTTTTTAATTGACCCTGAATTAACTTGATCTAGGATAATATTAAAACTTTTGTTTAGCTGTATATAGAACCAGTTCTGGTGCATCAGATTGAGTCCATTGTATTCAGCAGTACAACAAACAGAGACAAAGAATTCTTTTCCAAACACAGTTTGTAGTTCTTGTTGAATGTAAATGTTAATGTAAGTAGTCTGAATAAACAGAAACAGACAAAGTGTGTGACAAAGTGTGTTTCATGGTTGGTCAGCTTAGAGGAGCTTAGCTTCTTCATCAGTGTACAATGTTGCGTGTGTTTGTGTCATGCATAAAAGCTTCATATTTGAGGTATGAATGTTTTTCCTTTGCTGAAAAACATATTTTTTCCTGTAATTCTGCTTCTCAGTGGTATTCTTCAGACTATTAAGAATGCATGAGTGTTTCTGTGACAACCAGGAAGAAACAGAACAAGGCTTTTTCCTGGGAGGGAATGAGGTAAAGGGTCAGTTTACTATTGGCTCTCCACTCGGCTGGACTGGAACCATTGTGGACTAGACTGGAAGTTGTGTCCCAGCTGTGGCATAAATCTCAAGCGCGCTATTGAATGTTATGAAGCCTCGTGCCTTTGAATAGACGGCAACTCTGTTTTTTTGGAGCATGTACTTAGACAAGTGTGTCACGATGGTTATGCAATCTTCATGCGTTTCATTGGAATGGTAAAGGGAACTGACACTTAAGTGTCTTTATAAGGTGATTTATTGTCTGCATGTGAGTGCTTACAAAAACCCCAGTGAGTGTGTGTGAATGAGTAAGTGGAATTAAGTAACTTCAGAGACTCAGAGAAGAAAATAGACTTAATTTGATTATTAATGATTCAATTGATGGAGATGACTTTGTATGATCTTTTGCATAAGGTTTGGATTTATTATTTACCCCACATGACCCCACAGTCATAAGGCTGCCAGAGTAAACCTGAACATTACACCCATAAGTTCCAAAGCTGTGGGTTCTAGCTTCCTGGCCCTTTCCCTAAACATCCAAACCCAGACCCTAAAGATTTGCTTATAGCCTACTATTTGAATAGAATGACCAAATGATCTGTGCCAGATGCAAATGTGCAGAGAGCTCAGTGACCCTGGATGAATGTGCTTCAGGAAGCCGGTCTAAATACTCCTGAAGGACCTCTGTGGACATCCAGTGTTTTACTTTCCTCGCCACTGAACTTTCTTCACTCTTCCATCTGTGTCATGTTTGGCTTTAAAACTTGATTAAGCAGCCATTCCTGCAATTTTTGACTATACTGTACAGCAATTTAGGATGATAAATCCCAGAAATGCCTGCTACTACTGAAGTAACAACACAACACTACCTACAGCTGACATTACACCCAAGATTCATGTAGTCCTCTCTGACCACAGTGACAAATTTATATTTGCATCTTCTTCTGTGTTAAAAAGAAGAACAAAAAGATCCAGATACAAAACAAAGTAATCAAACACCGTGACACCTAACAGCTGGCTGTATGAAACCATGGCTGACTTTTTTTGCATAAGACTTCAACATGCCACATCCCGCAAGGACATCATGTTTAACTTGAATGCACACAAACCCACTGATCTTTGGATGAATACAAAGACGTACGTAGATTTTGTAGTTTATTTATCAGTTTGTTCAGTCATTTCCTGCGAGTTGTAAAAGTTAGTCTTAACGTTCTGCCTGGTAATCTTCCAAATGTGCTAATATGAAATATAAAAAGTAGTAGGAATATCACCAGCAGCAGGTTAGCTTAGCACAAAATCAGAAACGACTATCGTGCCTCTGTCCAAAGAGCCAAGAAATAGCCTGGCACATAACCCACCAGAACAGCAGCGTATCGTTTTTACACGCTTTGTGTGGATTAAGTGAAGGAGACATAACGTGTTAATTAGTGAGATTTTTGCGGATTTTGTTACCTCTGCACAGAACCAGGCTAGCTGTTCCCTTCTGTTTCCAGTCTTTGTGGTGAACTAAGCTTAGCTGACCGCTAGCTCTATATTTATATTTTAGACATGAGAGTGCTGTCAGTTTTTAGTTTTAGGAGTAGTTCAACATTTTGACTATTTCCCTGTGTAAGTCTGCGTGCCTTTCTACCAGATCAGCTTTGCAGTATAGTTCGTACAGACTGGCACTGTTAAAGAGCTGGTTGTAATATTTACTTAAAGATTTTCATAATTAATCACATAGCTCTAATAGGAGTTATGATTATCCGTATGTTTGCTTTTTAAGGAGATTTGAGCCCATTATGGGCAATATGAGTTTAGAAAATGAGTTTGCAATTAGATCTTGGAATCAAATGGAGGTTGTATGTTTGCTCTAGTCAGCGCTGAAATATGTCCCTCTTGCTCTCTCATCAATTCAGTCAATTTGCCTCTGTAGGAAATGTCTGTGCTCCTGTTTGGATTAGAACTAGAGCATGACATTGCATACTTTCCAGGAGTGTTGTTCTTAGTCTGACCCTGCTCCTATCCACTCCCTCTGTATTATTTCCTAACCTCTGCCCTCTCGTCTTCTCTGCAGCTTCTGCACCAGTCAGCAGCAGCGTGAGTAGACGCCGTGCCCCCTCCTCGGTGACTCCCCTCTCGTGGGAGAAACACAACATCGCCGCCATGTCGAGCATCACCATCGACCCCGAGCTGAAGCCCGGGGAGTTTGTCATCAAGAGTCTGTTTGCTGAGTTTGCTGTGCTGGCTGAGAAGAAGATCGAGATGGTGATGGCTGAACCGCTGGTGAGTCCACAGGGGGTGAAGGCTGGTGTCAAGAAACACAGGAAATGAAATTCGATACGCGACACGTGATGTGGCACACACTGCTGAGATAACCTCCTCTCTTTTGCAACTAACTGCCAGGCCTTTAGACACTTCAGGAAAAACTGTGTGAGGAAACAGAGCCACACTTTATGCACATGAGTTACACAAAATATAAAATAGTTTATTAACAGACTGGAGTGATGACTCCATTTATTCATTTTATTCAGCCCAGTTCTTTATCCTTTATGTGGAGACTCCTGACAGTGTAATAACCTCAAGCCGATAGAAGTCTTACCTCACTCTCATTCAGCTTATGCACCACAGTAAAATTTTATTGTTCTCTCTCTCGCCTGCTGCTTGACTGACAGCAATCTGCTATTGTGCGAATACAACCACCATCACTGCTGGATACATAACAGACTTATTCTCAACCTCTTTTTTTCTCTCTCGCTCTCTCACCCTAACAGGAGAAACCCCTGTCCAGATCCCTCCAGAGAGGGGAAGATGCACAATTTGACCAGGTCAGTACATCCACATTAGTGACCAGGAGGTAAAAAGCACGCGTGGGTGTATGAATGTGACATTCTCATTTTCCCAGGACCACCCAGTAGTCCTTTTTCGTACCTCTGCATGTGTGCGCAGTATCCCAATCCCCCCAGCTCCACCCACTCGGTGGCCCGTCTGTCCCTCATCTGTAGCTGGTGCAGAACTGTATACAATGGGCCCGCCTGCTGCAGAATGCTTTGTTCAGCACAACACAAAGCCAACGAGGATATGGTGCTATAGATCCAGCTGTCCCCATTGTGAGTGAGGGAGAGAAAATGAGTATAGAGAGCGCAAAAAAGTGAGAGTGTAGAATCGCTGTGTCATCCTCAGCTACTAAATCAGCATTGGGTGCTGGAGTGTATCTGCCCGATGCCATAAGGGCAGAGGGAGCAGTTGCATAACTCTCCTGCCTAGCATCCATCATCCACCTCCCTCATCACACTGCATTGGCCCTTAGCACGCACGCACGCACATACACTTGAATAGTTTATGCATACTGACCACCTCATCTCATGTTTTATGTATTCTCTTAAACTATTCACTGTAATCTTGAGTTGCTAAAGTGCTGATTTGTTGTTTTCTTCTTCGTAATAGAATTTACTGATTCCTCATCAGAATACAGCTGTTACTATACATCCACATATAGATCGGTATAGATCATCTCTAACAGTGGATTTGTCATGTTGATGTTAATGCAGTGCTAGGTTTAAAAGGCACAGTCTGACATCACTGATGATGATGAGGTGTTTGGAGCACGGCTTACTACTACCACCACAGTCTTACATATGAACAGCACAGAGCCACATGTGCTGTGAAACTGCTCAATAGTGTAGCAGCACTGTGATGTGCTCAACATGTCATCCAACACCACACTCCAAATTGCAATCAATAGCTACAGTATGTCACCCAATAGTTGAGAAAACCTCTGGTCTATACTCACTGCATATATGCTACTCAGTTATTGAATATCCACTTTTAATTATTACTCGTGGACAGCATTGTGTAGAGGCTAGGTTAACTAGTAATAATCTAATGTGTGTGTGTTGTTGTTTTCCAGTTAATAAGCTCTATGAGCTCAATAGCAGAACACTGTTTGCCCTCCCTACTGCGCACACTGTTCGACTGGTACCGGCGGCAGAGTGGCACTGAAGACGAGTCTTACGAGTACAGGCCTCGCTCTAGCACCAAGTCCAAAGGGTGAGATGCTCATCTTTGTTTCCTCGACTCCTCTTCCGTGTCTTCTTCCCCCCCCTCCCCCATGAACAAATCATTAATAAGTAATAAGAAATGTTTGTCAGTTTTAAGACGTACTTTGCTTAAAACCTCCTTGTTGACAGTTATTTTCTCTCCCTCTTTATAGAGACGAACAGCACCGGGATAAAGATTACCTTCTGGAACGGAGGGACTTAGCCATAGATTTCATTTTTTGTTTAGTTTCAGTGGAAGTTCTTAAACAGGTGAGCTATCTGACTCTGCTTTTTGCATACTGATTTACGACTCCTATAAAAAGCAATCGCAGAGGTTGCTGGGGTCATGTGACGACTGAATGTTTACATAGAAAAGGGGAACTGCAGTGCTCGACCTAATATTTATTATTTTATCCAAGCAGACATAGCATTGATAAATCTTCACCTTAGAACTTGCTAGACAGATGCAAGGTTTTCTCACTATACTGAATTTCTGATATAATTTTGTTTTTATTCATCTGTTTAAGACTTTGTCCACCTTTTTATTGCTGCCATTTTATTGCTATCATTCAAATGATTAGATATCTGTAACCGTCAGTGCATCACTGATAAGAGAGCTGGCGTTACTGTGCCGGTTTTCTAACACAGTCTAAAAGGTTTGACTTTTTTATTTACTTTTTATTTTCTTCGGTACAGAAATGAACAGCAGCGTTGTTAGTGAGGTCTTTCCCTACAGCGGGGGGGGAGGGGGGGACGACACAGTAAATAAACACAATGGCAACAGACCAACTCTCAACTGAGTGTGTTTCTAAAGTGGACTGTCCAAATCCAAGCAGCATTCTGAACCGAAAGCCAATCCCCGGAGACCAGAGCTAAGTTGTCCTTGGCGTTGCTCCTGTAAGGGAGGGCAATGAATGGTAGCAAAGAGAAAGAATGAAGACTATCAATGCTTCTAATAAGACCAATGATTCCATGTTTCCGTCACAGATTCCTCTTCATCCAGTGCCAGATGTTTTAGTACATGAAGTTCTGAACCTGGCATTCAAGCACTTTAAACACAAAGAGGGGTAAGTAAGAGTCAACACACAGAAAAAAACAGTGACGCAGATGAATAAGAATAAAAAGTGCTGATGAATATACTCTCTACTGTGCTGTTCTCACTTCTGGGTTTTGCTTTGCTCTAGGGAGGCAGTCATTTATTTATTTATTCACTGTGGTTTGAATAGTCTGGCTCTTCAAATCATTTATAAACTGTATCATTAATAACTAAAACAAAGCACAATCAGGCTCTTTCAGAGTTCTTCCGTTGTTTTGAAGTCAGACATATGACTCAACGTCTTCCACAAATAAATACGTCTTTGTTGAAGACTTGATGCTTCCTTTGACAGGTACTGTGGCCCCAACACTGGCAATGTGCACATCATCGCAGACCTTTATGCAGAGGTCATTGGAGTCCTTACACAGTCAAAGTAAGTCTTAACCTCTCTCACCTTTTTTGGGGAGCTTTTTTTTACCGTGTATATATTTATCTTTTGTCCGTGTTTGTGTGTGTGCTCAGGTTTCAGGCAGTGAGGAAGAAGTTCATCACAGAACTGAAGGAGCTCCGGCAAAAAGAGCAGAGTCCCTACGTAGTCCAGAGCATCATCAGTCTCATCATGGGAATGAAGTTCTTCCGGGTCAAAATGTATCCCGTGGAGGATTTCGAGGCTTCTTTTCAGTTCATGCAGGTAAATTACTTTCGCTTATTTATGCACGTTTTTCCGCCACAGTGTATCTACAGTAAGCGTGGCTGATACGTGCGTTTGTTAAATTGCACCGGACGGTTTTGTTTTACCGCCGGCCCTTTGTTCGAACTCAGCAGCTCTCTGTAGCAATGGCTCATAAAGCTCGATGAGTAACGATCAAAGGTGAGGTCTGCCAAGAAGTGGGTGTATGTGTGTTTCTGACTTTGTGAAGAGATGTGAATGAGGCACTAGTTTCTTCATTAATCTTCATACAGCGGCATGAAACACACTCGCTGTTATCTGTGATTTCCTGATGTGTTAATGGAACATACTGTGCTTTATGTCCAGCACTCTGTTTCAACATATATCATGATTTCTGACCAATATAGGATGTTTTTACCTTTTGTATTGATGTTTAAGAAACAATCCATTACAATTAAGTTTGTCTCCTATTAAAGTCAATAATACAATTAAAACTGTTTTCAAGCCTCAGCGCCTCGGCCTAAAATAACAATAACACGATGCTGTATGCTTCATGTGTGCAGCAGCCTCTGGTTCTGCATCAGCTCATGTCTCCATCACTGTTTAGTCGATATCTACTACGTGCATTTCCTTGAATTAATACATATGATATTACAAAGTGTTTCACAACAAAGGCAAATGACGCAGAAGAGGACAGAGGTGTGATTTTTCTCAGACACTGCACCGTCTCCCGCCACTTTGTCTGTGTTTATGTCTGTATCCGTTCATACGTGTGCGCCTTTGATGTCTCTTTCCCAGGAGTGTGCCCAGTATTTCCTGGAAGTCAAGGATAAGGATATAAAACATGCTCTAGCAGGCCTTTTCGTCGAGATCCTCATCCCTGTCGCAGCTGTGAGTAACATTCTAAACCAATTTCCACTGTTTGACTCGACATGAGTGAATCTCTGCATGTGATTTTGTCAATTTGAGACGGTAATTACTCGTTCGTCCTCAGGCGGTGAAAAATGAAGTCAATGTGCCCTGCCTGAAGAACTTTGTGGAGATGCTGTACCAGACAACGTTTGACCTTAGTTCCAGAAAGAAGCACTCTTTGGTAATAATTATACCATCCTAGTTTTTTCTCTCTTCCTCCCCACCCCTACAGTATCACTATTCACTCCGCATCCTTTACTACTTCCTTCTCCTACTGTGTCTCACTCTTCCTGTATTTCATCAAACATTTCTATTGTCCGCAGCACACACAGTCTGAACATGAACATGCAGAAATGTTGGCCTTAATTACAACCGCACTGTTTGTCCATTACGTTTACTGACCAACTCCAAGATTGCCAGAACAGTTTTCATATTAATATTTAATATATTGAGTTCTTCTTAATGTTTTAATGTCTTTAATGCTTCGAGCATGTTTAGTAATGTATCTGAGATCCTTTAAAACTTTTGTGCAGCTCCGGTCTCAGCTGACGAGACTGACTCGCAGTGCGCGCAGTGTTTTGTGCAAATCTGTTACTCTGTTTTTTGTACATGCTGAATTACAAAACATGCATACAAAACTCATCCCTTTGGATATCTTTGATGCCGACACGGTCTCATCTCTCTCCCCAGGCTCTGTATCCCCTGGTGACATGCTTGCTGTGCGTTAGTCAGAAGCAGTTCTTCCTCAACAACTGGCACATCTTCCTCCAGAACTGCCTCTCACACCTGAAGGTACTGCTATCCTAAACCTTCACACCCGATCCATTTTAGAGCGCGTGTGCTCTAAAGAATAGCACAATGACTGTATTCTTCAGATGAAAGTATTTTTAGGACACCATACTTGGTTTGATAAGTCAGCTTAAACCTCAGAAGTCTTATGACTCCTCTTATGAAACCTAAAATTTAATTTTGGTGTTCTTGGTGGCAGTAAAAAGTGACATTAGCCCCCTTAAATTCAAGCTCATAACTCTGTTTTTCTCTTGAGTGATTACATTGTGAAGACATCAACATTTATTACAGTTAATAAATGAATTATTGGTATTATGATGCTCTATTGTTGGTACATGCTGTAATACCACAGATTGAAGATTGTTTTGGTTGTGTGCTCTGTGGTTCTGTCTTAAGATCATAATGTACTTTCCCCCTCCATTACCAACAACCAGATCTGCACAGGAATAGCACTTGATTTGATAAAAGTGTCTTTGTTTAAAAGAAAAAACTTTAATTTATGATCAACGTGAACAAAAAGCAAACATGGAATAAAAGATTGTGTGTCACTAAGAATCACAAAGTGTGACAACAACTCTTTTTGCAGAGAATGAAAATATAAAGCTACCTTCAAACCTCCATCTTAGCTAATGCACCTTGCATATTATGTTATCTCAAGTGCTGTTTTAACTCAGGTCTGTTAATGACTCCTTTATAAACCAATTACAAACAGATCAAACCTACTTTCCTCCTATCCCTGACCATCATGGAGCCCGTTCAACCCAGAAGCTCATTGACCAAATTACTGACCGACTGACTCAATGACTGTCTTTTCCATTCTACATTGATCGCCCTCTGTGGAGATTGTATGATCTTGTGGTGGATAGATTTCTGATTGCGTCTTGTGATCGTGATTTCCGATTGGTTTCAAACGGCCGTCTGTCTCCTCAGTGATCTCATTCTCTTTCACCGTCGTAATTGTTTTAGATTTCCTTGATTTGAAAATCGTAATCAGTCTTCTGAGTGGTGACGCTGATTCTTTGATTGAGATCATTTTTTTACGGGTTTGTGTGATGGATCGAGTGTAGTGATGATTTTAGTGATTCAGGGTTTCTTGTCCAATCAGTGATTTTTGTTTTTTAACCCTGTGGCTGCTTTTAATGGTCCAATAAGACCAATGAATAAAAGAAAGAAAACAATAATCGCTGTTCATAACAGTTATTGTTTTCTTTTGGTTCAGAGTGGGACTTCACGAAATAGTAACCAGAATAAATCAAAAGTTTTGACAGTAAATGGCCTCATTTTGAGGGGATAAAAGACAAAGTCAAGAGCTCATATCAGATCAAAGACATAATTTGTCATTTCATAATCTGATTTGAAAACCAAATTACAACAGAAAAAGTTTGATACATGTCCAAATGTGACTTAATCTTGTTGCTACAACAGCATCATTATATGATTTATTTACTTTTCTCAGTACATTTGGATGAAGTTTGTTCTCAGATCCATTAGTCTGATTTATTTAACTGAAACATGAACTACAGTAAGAACAAGAACAAACTTTTTAGACATATTGCATATTAATTGTGTTTCCTGAAACCTAATCAGTATTGGTGATAACACCAACTCCCCACAGGGTTAAAATACAGTTTGCATTCTGGGTGTGCTTGACAGTGATTTGAATGGACGGCTGAGTCAGGTGTCGCTGCTTCTCGGCTTTCGTAGATTCAACACGCCTCTTTTTTCTTTTAACCTTTTTTCCATTCACATCTTTAAATGTCCTCCCGTGTTCCCCTTTAATCCACGCTTCTGTTGATGTGCACTTTCTCTGTCCCACTGTCTGATTTCCAGACCACAGCACACTTTGTTTTGCTTTGCATTTTACACTTTAAAATAACGATTAGGCTCACTTTGTGTTTGTAATATGTAATACCATATCAAATACAAATGGACTGTTGTTTTGTATTACCAGCATGCCACTAATAAATCCACACGTGGCATGTTAAACAGTTCATTGTGTTTGAATAGTGTCGATTTGTGTACTGTCACACTGACAAGAGTGAAGACACTTTGTTTGCTCTTGTCATATTTGTTTAGGTTATGTTTTTGTTTTTGCCTTTAACTTGCATGTGTCCCTCCCCAAACCCTGCATTCTTTGTCTCCTGTCATTTGATCTTTTTCTCACACTGACTCGCTCCAGATGCCGTCTAACAACAGCATCCGAAAGCAGATTGAGACGCTGCAGGTGAGTTATCTGGCGTCGGTGACCTGCCCAGTGCTCCCATTCCTCTTGTTAAACGGTCCAGGTCCTGACCAAGACGTAGGGTAGTTCTGCCTTCTTGGCTAATGAGGTAGTCAGTTGGAGTCCGTAGTGACGGTGACATTGAAGTGTTACTGTTAAAGTAGAGAGGAGGAACATGTGACGTTGTCCTAGAGCTCGTTGGTGAATTTTTGTGCTTATGGGCAGACTTTTGTCTGATATCTAGTTGCACATATTTCAGTAAAATATGGATGTGTGGGCATTTATTAGGTAACAAATGCTTTAAAACATGTTGTTTTTCTGTAGCGGACTAACAGCAAAATTATCTCAATCATCATATTTGATATGTGGACGAATCAGCTGTAATTACAAGTACAAACAAACCCTGCAAATGTTATGTTATGAATTCTGTTTTTTGTCATCTACATCAAGCAGGACAGTCAGAAAACTAGACACACCGGGGGTGACAATGCAAAATTCTGTTACTGTCCAAAAATAACTAATCTTGACTATTGATGCAATATTTATCAAAAAAGGTCAATATTGCACATCCATAAAATATATTACCAGATGGTCAGAAGGTCATAGAAGCATAAAAAGATAAATGAACTTAACTAGCATGGAATCTGGTGTTTTTGCAGTGTGTGTTCTGGCTTTTCCTGTTGGTGTTGGTGAGTGGCTGGCTGGTTGCACAGTGCATTCCCTGCCACACTGGCTGGTGTTGACATTAAGTCTGAGTATTCTTTTTCATTAAATCGTTTGTTGTTGTGTGTGACAGACGTCCTTAATGTCTACAGCACTGAGGTGAAAGGTTGATTTCTTTCCAGGTTTCTGTTGTGCAGAGGGGTCTCTCAGTCCCGTGAACACATTTAGACTGAACTAACAAGGTTAAATAAATGCATGAAATATTATGTGATCATGATTCAGTGTTCAGATGTACGGCTTAGTTGTGGACGAAAAAAAAATAAGCCTATTACTTTAAACAGTTATAATTATATATGAACATAAGCTGAAAAACCTGTGACACCTTGTGATAAGTGTACTGAATGGTTTGTGAGCTCTTTAAATAGAAATGTGATTTAGTTATATACCAAGCCATTTACAGATTATTACATTTTACATCACAGTAATGTCTCGAGCAGCCCTCCTTGACACTGGAGGCTACATTTATTTGAACTTAGTGATCTACTGTTCTTTGTAACTGTGATTTGTTGAGCTGCAGACAGAAAGATGATGCATATGGTTGCATAGAACACTGATGTCATTCATTCATTGTCCCCTTTTTGTTTGGTTTAACTCACTCCAGTTCTGAGATATCTGCCTCTGACACATCTTCCACCTGCCATCTGTTTTTTACAGTATAGCATGCTTAAGCCAAGGCATGCCGTGCTATAAGCATTTCCGTTGTGCCCTCCCAGTAAGAGATATCTGTGCTAATCTGGGGGCAGGGCCAGGCTGCGATGATCTCTGTTTTCAAAACTGCGTCTTCACTGTGAATTGCCAGATTGACGGAAAGATTATTTTCTAATATGTTCCACACGAAAATGTTGTTGGTGGTTTTAAATATTAAGATAGAGGAGATCACTTTGATCCTTCAGTCCATGGGCGCTTAATGCAGGTTTTGGGCAAACCACAAACCGTCATCGTGTCAATAAGGTAAAGCTGACATATGGAAATTCTTGCAGCATGCCCACATCACACGCTCTGAGCGTGGTCGCTCACAGTGTGGGCCTGTGCATGTAGCTCAACAATATGGATGTTTGCTATAGCAGGCAGCTTGGTTGGTCTGTCCAAAGAATTTGTGATATATTGACTGGATGTTTATTTTAGGACAGAATTATTTCATATGAATTACATTCAGCAATACAATGACTTGGTTATTTTCCTGGAGATCTTTTCCTCTGGTTGAGAATGACTCCTTTCTAGCATTTTCTTCCTAAACCCCATCATAGTTTTGTATTTTACTGATGACCATATCTGAAAATATCTGTAGACCATGTGGACTTTTAACTGTTCAGACATACAGTTTGTTTTTGTGTTTGAGTTCTTCGAGAAAACATGATCTCACAAGTCTCACAGGTAGGTAATGAAATCGCCTTAAATTCAGCTGCGTGGCTCATATTATTCTTTTCACATCCTCAGAACAAAGACCCCAAAATGTCCCGTGTGGCGCTGGAGTCACTCTACAGACTGCTCTGGGTTTACATTATCAGGATCAAGTGTGAGAGTAATACTGTCACACAGAGGTCAGTTCACCCTCACACACACACACACACACACACACACACACAATCAACCCCTTTGCAGTCAAAGTTGCTCAAATGTTGTTCAGCACTAAATAAGCTTAAAATATCTGCCCTTTTCCCCACTAGTCGACTACTCAGCATCGTTTCAGCACTTTTCCCCAAAGGCTCCCGGAGTGTGGTGCCCAGGGACACGCCCCTCAACATCTTTGTCAAGATCATCCAGTTCATAGCTCAGGTAGGTTCGGAACATGGATATCTGGATTTCACAGCTATGTATACATTACGTAGTCGCATGTAGCGTGTGTGAGTGATCCCTGCTCTGTTGGTTGTTACAGGAAAGACTGGACTTTGCTATGAAGGAGATTATCTATGACCTCCTGTGTGTGGGCAAGTCTCACAAAACGTTTGCCATCAATCCAGAGGTAAAGTTAAGAGACAAAAGTTCAGGTTCTGATGTTTTTGGAGAGTTGGTTTCTTCTCTCTCTTCCATGTCATACCTCTCACCTTCTCCCTCTGTTTGCTCTGCCAGAGGATGAATATCGGTTTGCGAGCTTTCTTGGTGATTGCTGACAGCTTACAGCAGAAAGATGGGGAGCCTCCTATGCCTACGACAGGGATCATTATGCCTTCTGGGAACACCCTGCGTGTCAAAAAGATCTTCCTCAACACCACCCTCACTGATGAAGAAGCCAAGGTCATAGGTAGGTTGGATTCTTGACACTGTATCTGTATAATATCTGTGTCCTGGTGTCTTTCCTGACTCTGCTGGGTGTTTCCAGGCATGTCACTGTACTACCCACAAGTAAGAAAGGCCTTAGATAACATCCTGCGACACCTGGACAAGGAAGTGGGCCGCTCCATGAGCATGACCAATGTACAGATGTCCAACAAGGAGCCAGAGGACATGATTACGTAAGCTGGATTCATACAGTTACTCTTCCATTACTGTCTGTGGCTCTGTGTGCTTCTGACCTGTAGCAGGTTCTCATAAGCTGTTTGTGCCACAGGGGAGAGAGGAAGCCAAAGATTGATCTGTTCCGTACGTGCGTGGCTGCCATCCCAAGACTGATACCAGATGGCATGAGCAGACAAGACTTAATAGAGCTTCTAGCCAAGTAATTCACCCTCCTCCAACCCACTGCAGACACATGACTGCACAATCTGCTGTAAGTGAGGTGGCCTTCCACATGTCCTTTAATGTTTTCTTCCCTGTTGGCTCCCTCTCCTCCTCTAGACTAACCATCCACATGGATGAGGAGCTACGTGGCCTTGCCTTCACGACCCTCCAGGCCCTGATGGTGGATTTCCCAGAGTGGCGAGAGGATGTTCTCTCAGGCTTTGCCTACTTCATTGTCCGAGAGGTCACCGATGTCCACCCCACGCTGCTGGACAACGCCGTCAAGATGCTGCTGCAGCTCATCAGCCAATGGAGGCAGGCAGTGCAGAGCAGCAATAAGAGCCACGACATGCAGGTTGGCCAAACAAGCTTCAGCTGCATTCTAAGTTAACTGCGGTGAAAAGTTCAGAGTGATTTTAACTCCGAGTTCTTTTAAACAGGGCTCAAGCAGCGGCCATTCTCTGTCCCTGGAACGCAGTCCTGCGTTAGGGGTGTTGCACGTGGTGGAGGGTTTAGCGCTGGTGGTGCTTTGTAGCTGCCGCCCTGCCACGCGCAGACTGGCTGTTAACGTCCTCAAGGAGGTCAGAGCACTGCACACCGCGCTGGGCCTGGGCAAGGTAAATACTTTTGTCTCATTGAACTTTGTTGTGATTGGAAAAATAAGACTTTTTTTGTTAGAGGTACTCATCTGACACTTGTTCTTCCTCCTTCCATCTTTTCAGGGGGATGAGGAATTGGCCATTGATGTAATGGATAGATTAAGTGCATCAGTGTTGGAGAGCTTCATTCATCTCACAGGAGCTGACCAGGTATAAATTCCTTTTCATATTTACAGCCTAAAACTCATACAAATACTCTGAGACTCAACTCCTCTCCCTCCCTCTCTCTCTCTCTGTAGAGTAACCTGCTGTACTGTCCCAGCGGGATTGATCTTCAGACGCTAGCAGAGTGGAGCTCCTCTCCCATCAGCCACCAGTTTGACGTAGTAAGCCCCTCGCACATCTGGGTGTTTGCCCACGTTACTCAGGGCCAGGACCCCTGGGTCATCAGCTTCTCCAGCTACCTGCGGCAGGAGCACCTGCCCAAACATTGCCCCACTGCCCTCAACTATGCCTGGATGTTTGCCTACACCCGCCTGCAGCTGCTGTCACCACAAGTTGACATAAAGTACGTTCCCTCAAGCCTCTTTGTGCTCTGTCTGTTTGTACGTTGATGTAATTGTGTGCGTTTCTGTAGTCGTGGTGGTTTTTCTTATAGACTGGTAATCTTTGAAAGAGCCATGTGGAGGTGTCTTTGTGATGACCTCATGTCAGTCATGTTGACTGAACCAAATAATACAAACTTAATGGAGTTGACAGAAGATAAATAAACGATCAAGACTGACAAAGCATGTCGGATACTTCTTTTTACCACTCTGTCGTGTCATTCATCTCTGACCTCTCCTGTGTGTCCACTCGCAGTA
Organism: Argyrosomus regius; assembly: GCA_946959425.1. NCBI lineage: Eukaryota > Metazoa > Chordata > Actinopteri > Sciaenidae > Argyrosomus > Argyrosomus regius. The sequence goes on from OX336888.1 coordinate 6,662,935, forward strand.
GCCCCATCAACGCCAAGAAAGTGAACAGCCTGAACAGCAGTGACTCCTACATCGGCCTTTGGAGGAACTACCTGATTCTCTGCTGCAGCTCCGCCTCCTCCTCCCCCTCCATGTGTTCCTCATCCTCCACCTCTGGCTCCGTCCGCTGCTCCCCGCCTGAGACGCTGGCGTCCACGCCGGACAGCGGCTACAGTTATGATTCAAAGGTCAGAAGCACCAGTAAAATGGTAGCAGCTACTGATGTTAGATAGTTAAAAGACTTGATTTATTTGTACATTTCAGCCATGAAACTGCTCTTTCTGTTAATAGATTGTTGGCACTCCGTCCCCCTCCTCCCTGTTCAAACACATTGTTCCCATGATGCGCTCTGAGAGCATGGACATCACAGAGTCTCTTGTGTTGGGGCTTGGCAGGACCAACCCCGTAGCCTTCAGGTACACAGCACTCAACATGATCTATATATATATACAGTACCTTGGTATACCTTTTTGCTTATTTACCTGTATCTTTCCCGTCCTTCAGAGAGTTGATAGAGGAGCTAAATCCCATCATAAAAGAAGCTCTAGAAAGAAGACCTGAAGTAAGTTGCAGTTTGCTGGTAAACCTTTCTGTCACAGTTCAGACGATAAACTGAGTTACAATGCTTCTCTTCACTCTGCAGAACATGAAGCGACGCAGGCGTCGTGACATCCTCAGGGTCCAGCTGGTCCGGATATTTGAGCTACTGGCTGATGCTGGTGTCATCAGTCAGATGTATGTAATCCACGACAAATACAGTATGATTAGTTTTCACTTTCATATATTCGCCTTCTAAACATCATAATCTTTTTGGTACTTTTGTTTTTACAGAGCCAGCGGAGGGTTAGATGGAGAGAGCCACTCTTTGAACAGCACGCTGCTCGAGTATGTTGATCTGACCAGGCAGTTGCTTGAGGCTGAAAACGACAAGGACTCTGACACACTGAAGGACATTCGCTGTCACTTCAGTGCACTCGTGGCCAATATCATTCAGAATGTCCCAGGTATGTCTCTTAAGTTTCCCCATTTGAGGCAGTTGAAGACAGATTATTAACTTAAAGGGTCTTGTGTATTAATTTTGTTACTTGTGTTGTGTTCAGTACACCAGAGGAGGACCATCTTTCCCCAGCAGTCGCTGAGACACAGTCTGTTCATGCTGTTCAGTCACTGGGCTGGACCCTTCAGCATCATGTTCACTCCCCTGGACCGCTACAGTGACAGAAATATGCAGATCAACCGCCATCAGTACTGTGCACTAAAGGTACACACAAACACATCTAAAGATATGAATGTTCAACTCTGTTTACCCCATAGAAGATAATCTAGGCTAACCAACTGCTTCTTTATTGTTCCAGGCCATGTCTGCAGTGTTGTGTTGTGGACCTGTAGCTGATAATGTTGGCCTTTCCTCTGATGGCTACCTCTACAAGTGGCTGGACAACATCCTGGATTCTCAGGATAAGAAGGTAAAAGAAACGTTACACTCAAATTGTCTCCAATAATCTGCTCTCGGGGTATGTGGATAAGTGCTGGCTATTAGGTAGAGAAAGAAAGAAAAGTTCTGACTACTCAACCAAATATTCAGAGCGTAGAAGAGGAAGGAAGTCCAAAGTTCAAACCTCACTTGTTTGTATATATTAGACACAAAGGCAACTCCTTCATGTTTTGACCTGTCAGTCGTCACCACAGCACATAAAACCTCCTAACAGGTAATCTCAACAGATGAATGTAATGGTGGCAATCAAGTATATAATTAGAATGTTTGTGTGATAAGTGATATGCGTCATGTAAAGTTGTTTATAAGTTGATTGTGTCATGTTCTACCCTGTAAGACTTCCTGAGGTCAAAGTTATGCAGAACAGGTTCACATACCATGACGCTAGCGCTACACAGTGGTGTTTAGAAGTACTGCAAGACAGCAGCAGCCAAGTGTTTCATTCACATAAAGACCAACACAATAAAATTGACTGAAAAAGCACTTTAATCAAATTTTAAAACATTATACTTAGGGGCAAAATCACAAACAGTCCCCTTTATGTCGTTTTTTATGAGATGACTTCTTTGTTTTGAGTGATTCTGTAAACAAAATGTAGAAAACTTCATGTGGCGATCCATATTTAACTTCTACAAAATGTTTTTGTCATTACTTAGTCCATGTTAGTCGTCCTTATGGCATGTTTGGGCTTTAAAATACACAGCTTTAATTTTCAATGGGTTAAAATGTGCAGGGTTGTGTATTGACTGTTAGAAGAAGTGAACCTATGGTTCTAACTGTCGCCATGTGGTCTCCTCTAGGTTCACCAGCTGGGTTGTGAGGCTGTGATGCTGCTGCTGGAGCTGAATCCAGACCAGAGCAACCTCATGTTTTGGGCTGTGGACCGCTGTTACACCGGCTCTCGTCGTGTGGCTGCAGGTTGCTTCAGGGCCATCGCCAATGTCTTTCACAACAGGTACTACACATGCCCAGTTTTGACTTCAACAATGGGAACAATGTGTTCAATTCTTCTGGGTTTGTTTGTCGCTTTGGAGCCAGAAAACTGCTAATCAAACATATTTATATTTTCTCTCAGGGATTACCAATTTGACACTGTGGTGCTGCTGAACCTGATTCTGTTCAAGGCAGCGGATTCTTCCAGGGACATCTATGAAGTGGCCATGCAGCTGTTACAGGTCCAAATTTCCCTTTTCCCTTTTACACATGTACACATAACTCTGCTATTTACGCTTTTATCATGAATTAAATACAACGTTTTTGATTGTTTGTCTGTGTGAAACTAACAGATCCTGGAACCCAAGCTCTTCCGTTACGCCCACAAATTGGAGATCCTGCGAACAGATGGCATCTTGACGCCTCCCTCACCTCTGCCACACCTCTACTCTGTGTCTTACTACCAGCTGTCTGAGGAGCTTGCGAGGACTTACCCGGAGCTCACCCTGCCCATCTTCTCAGGTTTGCTGCATTACATTTTGACAGCTGTCAACAGCTGCTCGTTTTGGTAGTAGGGTGCTGTAATGTGTGGAATCGTTCCATCAACTGGAAGGTCTGTCCTGTCTGTGTGGGTAAAACATCAAAGGCCCAACGTAGCACACGTCAGCCCGAACATGTCCTGCCTCACAGCAGCCTTTTGTTTGATGAACCAACCTAATTTTGCCGTACTGCAGATGTCATGTGTAGGAATAAATTAATAGCAGTGTCGGTATCAAATATTTTTCAATCTGCCATCTTTGAGAAATGAAATAAATAAATAAAGAAATAAAACCTGAATGTAACCTCGTGGCTTATGTGCTGGTAAGTCATTTTAACTATCTAGTTTCCACTCTCATATAATGGTGCCTCTAGGCAGAGAGGAGAAAATACCCCTTAACTCCATTACTCCTTAACCATCTGATGCTGGAATGAATCAGTGGATGACTGAAGTGAACCGAGCCATTTCACCTCATCATAGCAATACAATCGTGGTCACGTATTGTGCTTATCGTGATACTATTGTGCCTAAAATAACATTACTATAATTGGGTAATGACAGTATTTGACTTAAACTAACGACTACCCTCTTCCTGTCCTCACTCCAGAGGTGAGCCAGCGTATCCAGACAGCGCACCCTGGTGGTCGTCAGGTCATGTTGCACTACCTCCTGCCTTGGATGAACAACGTGGAGCTGGTTGATTTCAAACCAGCTGCACGGCGGCCGGAGGATTGCGGCAGCGGCGAGGACGACGAGGACGTGCACGAGCGGGAGATCATGATGGTCAACAGCCGGCGTTGGCTCCGCGGAGAGGGCTGGGGTTCCCCGCGAGCAACAACCATGGTGCTAAACAATCTCATGTTCATGACGGCTAAGGTGAGACAGCTGATGGACCGTCTGCACTCCTTCATATTTGGACAACAAGATTGGTTTGGAAATGTTTGGATTTGAGATAATGAATTGGATCTAATGATGATTTTATTCTTACAGTATGGGGATGAGTTTGCTTGGTCAGAGATAGAGAATGTATGGACCACTTTAGCAGACAGCTGGCCAAAGAACCTCAAAATCATTCTGCACTTCCTCATCAGTATGTCAGGAGTCAACAGTGACCCTAGCCTCTTGCCCTACGTAAGTCACAATATATTTACGTTACGCACCGTATCTGTTGTATCCCCATGTGCAGTCCACCACTTACTCCTCATGTGTCTGACTGTGTTACGTGTGTGTCCTCAGGTGAAACGAGTTGTGGTTTACTTGGGCAGAGATAAGACTATGCAGCTGCTGGAGGAGTTGATGTGTGAGCTTGAGTTGACTGATCCTGTTAGCTCAGCGGTCACTCACATGGACAACCCCCCCTATTACCGCATCACCTCCAGTTACAAGATCCCCTCAGTCACCTCAGGTTAATCAGCAGTGTGCACGCACTAGTTCACAGCTTAGGTTTTCAATACTACATTATGTGTTTTTTGAATGCTAGATGATCAATGTTGCGTCTCTGCTCTCACAGGAACAACCTCCAGCAGCAATACCATGGTGCCCGGAAACGATGGTCATCATGACAGCAAGATCAAAGACTCAAACATGGAGGACAGGTACAAGCTGAAATACACTGTGAAAGTGATGAGAGGACTTACTTATATCTCACACAAGAGACACATAACTCCTCTTATAGAAAGGGTTAAAATTAAAATGTCTGCTTGTTTATAGATGTGAATTAATTCAGATGAAACATTTTAGAGACTTAAGTTGGGAAATGTCGCTGATGCAGCGGATTATATGCAAGTTGTTCACTGTGGGGGGGAAGGGAATTAAATGCTGGCGCTATCTATTTAAATCAAACATGTCTGTTCTGCAGTTACACCCACCTGGACATCTACAGTGGTCTGAACAGTAATCTGAACCGCCAGCACCACCGCCTGGAATCTCGTTACAGCAGCAGCTCTGGAGGCTCTTACGAAGAGGAGAAGAGTAAGAGCGAAACTCTTTGCACGACTAAATTAAACACTACTCATAACTCTTTTCCACCAACATTTCTGCTCATCATCTCTCTTCTTCTCCAGGTGACTCCATGCCGCTTTATGCTAATTGGCGTTTGAAAGTGATGGATCACAACCGGCCGGAGCCTCTCCCCTTCCCTCCTACAGGAGGCTGTTGGTCTCCTCTTGTGGACTACCTACCGGAGACAAACGCTCCTGCTGTACCGCTCCACAGGTACAACATACACCACCTTTATTCTCTCTTAATCTATTATACTATTGTGTTCCTTGCTAAGTTAACCCATATTTTCTTTTTTTCAGATGTAACATTGCAGTAATTCTGCTAACAGACCTCATTGTGGACCATGGCGTCAAAGTGGAATGGAGTGCCTACCTGCACCTCTTACTACATGCAATTTTTATAGGTAAGTCACTATTTAGTAATATTTTGGATACATGTATCGGCCAAGGACAGATTTTGTTTTCTTATTTTGGGCCTCCCAGGTCCTGTGCCTGAAAAACCAGATATCAGATATCTTCTCATTAAAGTCACACGATTAAATATCTCTCCCTCTTCTGTGTCTTCTTCCAGGGTTTGATCACCAGCACCCAGAAGTCTACGAGCATTGCAAACGTCTGCTGCTTCACCTGCTCGTTGTCCAGGGAGCAAATAGCAACGTTCAATCTGTGGCTATGGTGCTGTTGCGCAACAGAGACTACAACGAGCCGAGGGTCCTGACTGTGAAGCCCGTAGCTCCAGAGTTAAACCTCACAGGTCAGTTCTGCTGTGAAGAAAAGGACAATAACAGGCTTAAACTATTGTTAAAGTGAAGGAATTTGAACTGATGAGATTACTTTTTTATAGAGACAGAGAAATATTGCAAATACTCATTTGTATTGCCAAAGCAGATCACTGGGTGGCAGCAACGACCAAAATATTCTGAACAAGTATTTCTTGCCTTCAAAGCATGCAGTGCAGCTCAATGTGTACAATGTTTGTACGTCACTTGTTCCTACAGGAGTGCAGGAGTTTTTGCCAGATTGCCAGCCATCACCTATGACAGACTCGGGCCTCAGCTCGAGCTCCACCTCATCCAGTATAAGTCTTGGGGCAGGGGGAACTGCTCTGCCCCACCTCTCCCCCACACTCCTCAGTGAGGTGGACGCCACTGCTGAACAGGACGAGAAGGTCAAAGCTCTCATTGAGTTCATTACCTCAAGGTGAGAATACCCCGTTTTATTAGAATAAGTACTTCCTCGAACCTGTTGTATGATCTAGACCTAGTTTGAGTCTCGAAGATGTTACCGTGTTACTCATTCTGTTCAATCGTTTGCTTTCATGCTTCCAGCAGTGTCTGAAAGGACCGGTATTTTTACAATGCATGGGTTTGATTTTGGAGTTGGTGTCATATTGACCTCTTTTGCCTGGTGTGATAACATCAACTGATGTTTTGAAGTGTGGCGTAATTTCGTGGCTTTAACATGTCACATTGCCTGATGTGTGTGTTTGCTCGTGCCTTGTAGAAAGCGGGGCCCCCTCTGGAACCATGAGGATGTGTCGCCCAAGAACCCGAACATCAAGAGCGCTGACCAGCTGAGTGTTTTCGTCAGACACGTAGTGACTGTCTTCAAGAATTCTCAGTCAGGTCTGTATGTTGCATGGCTGTTTGTTGCCTCGTTTGACTGATTTCATCTTGGGATACAGGTATGATTTGGATAGCATTATCATATTTACCTGTACGTCTGTGTGTGTGTGTATTCCTTCAGGTTTCCAGCTGGAGTCACTCCTGAGTGATGTAGCCCTGCAGACAGCTCTGTCTTGCTCCTCTCGCCACTACGCTGGTCGCTCGTTTCAGATTTTCAGGGCACTCAAGCAACCTCTCACTCCAGCCTTACTGTCTGACATTCTGTCTCGGCTGGTAGAGACCGTAGGAGACCCGGGAGAGGAGGCTCAGGTCAGAACGAAAAACGATTGAATTGACCTGCTTTACAACTAATGGGGACTGTGCTAAATGCTTACCTTGATCCTTACAGGATAGCTCAAGCTATTGAAAAACAAATCACAGTTGCATTTAGAGGACATACTTTCTGATATAGAATTGTTGGTGGTTGTTGCAGTCTAAGCTACAACCATGGGTCCTGAGAAAGTCCTATATCAGATTGAAAATAACCCACAGTCCTGTATCTGCAAAATACTTTACAGGAAGTACAACTGCTGTTTTTGTACAAGTATGATATTTTATCCAGAGTCATTAGTTTCTATCTGACAGGCTGACCTCTGCTGTTTCTTTTCCTCCTCAGGGTTTCGTCATTGAACTACTCCTGACACTGGAGTCGGGCATTGACACGCTAGCAGACACAGTAAAAAATTATGACCTTCTCACTGCCTTAGCACAGTAAGTCCTCCTGCTCATAACCTCTTTATTTCACTATGTTTGACTCATCCTTACTTTAAATCAAGTACTACGTGATATGCATGTTACAAAAGTCATTTACAGAAAGATTTGTCGTTATTTGCAGAACCCCTACCCGTGATCACTTCTTGGGGCCCAAGTTTGCTGCCAACAGAAAGAGTACAGGCCAGCTGAACCTGAACAGCGGCGGTCTTTTCCATTACGTCCATACTCGCAGCAACTCTCTTCGTGCCAGCCTGATGGGTGAACGAAAAGGCGACAGACGTAGGAGTAACACCCTCGACGTAGCAGACAGACTCGGTGGCAGCCACGGAAACCTGGCGCGCACGCGGAGCTTATCGGCACTAGGTGGGGGAGGGGGTCCAGGAGGGGACGCCATCCCCCCCGTGGACCCGTCGAACCTGATGGCCACCGTGTTCTGGATCGCCGCCTCGCTCCTCGAGTCGGACTACGAGTTTGAGTACCTGCTGGCCCTGCGGCTACTCAACAAGCTGCTCGGCCAGCTGCCTCTGGATCGCGCGGACAGCCGAGAACGTTTGGAGAAGGTCCAGGCCAAGCTGAAGTGGTACAGCTTCCCTGGACTGCTGCAGCTCTTCCTGAAGGGCTTCACCTCTGCTTCTACTCAGGAGCTCACCATCCACCTGCTTAGCAAGCTCATCAGTGTCTCCAGGCATACACTGATAGACCCTTCACAAGTGGCAGGTCAGTGTGTAGGACGTAGTGTGTAATGTGTTTTTGCTTTAGACTTTTTAAAATTTGGTGGCTCTTTGTTTAAACTGTCTTCCTGTCACATGTCTGCAGGTTTTCCTCTGAACATCCTGTGCCTCCTACCACATCTCATCCAGCACTTTGACAGCCCGACTCCTTTCTGTAAGGAGACGGCTGATAAGATAGCCAAGGTGTGCGCGGACGAGAAGTCGGCCACGCTGTCCAACCTGGCCCACATGATGAGCCTGTACAGCACGCACAGCTATTCCCGCGACTGCACCAACTGGATCAACGTTGTCTGTCGCTATCTCCACGATGCCTTCGCCGAGATAACCTTGAACCTGGTGACTTACTTGGCCGAGGTACGCAAGCTGGAGATCAAACTTGTTGCTGTTGGCCACATAATGGTGAGTTCAAACCACTTAACGTGTCCATCTTTTTCTCCCTCAGCTGCTGGAGAAGGGCCTTCCCAGCATGCAGCAGTCCTTGTTGCAGATCATCTACAGCCTGCTGAGTCATATCGACCTTTCAGCAGCCCCGGTTAAACAGTTCAACCTGGAGATCATGAAGATCATTGGCAAATATGTTCAGGTGAGCGTTTGCCACACTTCAATTTACTCGTTATTTGTTATCAGTTACTCTTATTATTTATCTACTCAGCAGCTTCAGTAGGTAAAATATACATGTGTATCTATCTATTGTTAATTTTTACATCATTTGTTACATTATTTTCTGCATGTAGCAGTAGCAGGAACTGAACCCTTGATCGCTGCAGTGGTGGGAGTGAACTAAACTCATGTTTATCATGTGGTTAAATGATGAGGTGTTTAGGTATGTTAAGGTATGTCTTTACTGGACACAGTAAATTACATTACATGCAGCCTGGTGTCTGTTAATACTGGGTCGATCTGGTCTAACCACAGCTGAGGAGACGAAAGAATAACACATCCCACAGGCTCATTGTTCAGACGTCTTTTTGATGCAGCTGCAGCTCTTTATGGAAGCCTTTTACTCGGTCTGACCCAGGGCACTCTCTGCGTCTCACTCACAACTACATCCGACCGCTGTTATGACATTATTGCCTTGGGCCCATTCTGCACTGGATTACTACCAGTGTTGCCTTTTGTGGAAGGCATTGTGTTTGTGCGTGTACAGTATACTGCTGCATGTGCACTGGTGTGCACTGTGAGTTGTATTTGTTCGGCACCCTTTTAACGTTCCCTGACGTTACACATGCATTGTAGAAAATGGTACGAAATACAAATGGCTTCAGAGATTGAGTCTATAGCCGCTGTGGTTTGGTCTTCTTGAGGGGAAAAATATGTCCGTTCACATTCATACATTCTCCAGAAGCACCCACACAGCCCGTTGTGTCACAATGAACTCATTATATTTGTGTTTTCTACAGAGCCCACATTGGAAGGAGGCCCAAAACATTCTGAAGTTGGTGGTGTCTCGCTCGGCCAGCCTCGTTGTTCCAGATGACGTGCAGCGCTCTTACAGCACAGAATCATGCGGCTCTCCAGAAATTGCCTTTACGCGCATATTCAACAACTCCTCCAAGGAGCTGCCTGGCAAAACTCTGGATTTCCACTTTGACATCTCAGAGGTCAGTGTCCTTCAACTCCGGTTTTCCTCAGTGCACTTTCACAGGATAAGCTCTTCAGTATTTTATTACTAACTGGCATTATTTGTCTCCACAGACACCAATCATAGGTCATAAATATGGTGACCAGCGTACAGCAGCAGGCCGCAATGGAAAGCCGCAGGTGATTGCTGTAACTAGGAGTACCTCCTCAACGTCTTCTGGCTCCAACTCCAATGGTCTGGTGCCTGTAAGCTGGAAGAGGCCTCAACTCTCTCAGGTACCTGCTCAAACAGGCACACGACATCCAAAACCAGGTTCCATCCAAATGAGTTTCCATCCACCACTGTAAGGCAAATATTTGGAGTTGGTGCATTGAGATAAGCAGTAGGTGGTGCTGATTCTCCAGTCAGGCAGAACATGATGCACAATGAGCTGATCAAGCTTTGGTCCAGCTTTAGGTCTGTTGTTTGGATCTGACATGTACTCATAATAACCAATACAGACAGATAAAGTGGTTACATTTACAGCAGCCTGACAGATTTAGAACAAAAATACTTAACACAGAGTATCTGGAGCTCTGTGTTTCAAACCCACACAAGCATATAAACACATTGATTTTAATAAATCCCTTCATCAAAACCCAATATCCCAGTAACAGGAGCATAAATCAAACGTTTTGCTTCTTCCACTTAGAATATCAAGGAGCACAATTTTGTCCAGCGTACAAACAAAATCCATAAATGCACCAAATGGTTAGAAATGATAAATAATAGTCTGTATTTCATGGTTACTCTCTCGCTCCTTGTTGCTCATGGACCCGGTGTCAGAAAGCACAGAGCGAGTCGTATGTCTCATCATGATTTTGTGTTCTTGTTGCAGAGAAGAACCAGAGAGAGGCTGATGAATGTCCTGTCCTTATGTGGGCCAGAGTCTGGCATTCCCAAAAATCCATCTGTAAGACTCCTCTCCTACTCTAAAGCCTCTGACAAGGTCTCTGTAAATTCCCTGTTAAGATTACTGCTGTTGTCTTTTTGTCGCTGATTTTTAATTTTTATTTTTGTTTGAATAGTTTTTTTTATTATTAACATACAACAATTGTATTTGGACTATTTGATAACAAAGAGTCTCTTTGCTTCCTTTGCAGGTGGTGTTCTCCTCCAATGAGGATCTGGACTCTGCAGACCAGCAGACCAGTCTGATACCCACAGTGGAGGAGGTGGTCAGAGAGGAGGAGGTGCAGGGAGAAGATGCGGGCAGCGAGCAGCAGTTTGGCGTCTTCAAGGACTTTGACTTCTTAGATGTGGAGTTGGAGGATGCCGAGGTGAGAAATGAGTCAATTAAACACACGCGCACGCACAACAAGGCTCGTTTGTGTGTGTCAAATTATCTGCACAGCGTAATGGTTTGCATAAGTCATCTTTAAAACACCATTTTGAAATCCACTCTAATGTAAAGAGTGTAGGAACCCTGATGCAAGTAGAGGTTCATACAGTTCAGTCACTTTCCATCACTACATTTGTAGCATACTGTATTTAGTCACATGTTCCAGATTAACAAACAATGTCTTGTTTGTCCATCTTCCGTCTTATGTGTCCTGACTGCTCTAGTAGAAACATGTCTGTGTTTTGTAACTGTCTTAAGTCTACTAACACACTTATTCCTTCTCTTCTCTTGCCACAAGGAGTTGCAGGTAAGTCTGAGAGCCGAAAAGCTTTTTAGAGATGCCGTTCTCTACAGCTCCCCGGTTTCTCTTTGTGCTGTCACCAAACAGAGCGCTGTAGTGCTCTTTGATTCAATTGTGGCTTCTGTGGTTGTGAACCCTTTACTTTAATAGTTTTAGACCTTTGGATCATTTACCATCCCGAAATGAGAAAAATCATCTCACCCACTCATGCATCTGTGTTTTTTTTTCTTTCTTTTTTTTGAATATTTATATACGTTACGTGTTCGTCTTGTGCTTTTGTTTCCTTGCCCAAGACTCTCCTTACTGTGTGTCTCACTGCTGTTGATTTGGTTGTCCTGCAGGGGGAGAGCATGGACAACTTCAACTGGGGGGTGCGTCGCCGCTCCCTGGAGAGCATGGACAAAGGGGACACGCCGTCTTTGCAGGAGTGCCAGTACACCGGCAGCACGCCAAGCTTAAACCTCACCAACCACGAGGACACGGATGAATCGTCTGAGGAGGAGGTACTGAGCGCTAGCCAGATTCTCACCTGCTCTGGCCTTGTAAGTCTCACTCTAATCAGGGTCCCCCCTCCTCCTCCTCCCACACCCCAACTTCCCCATCCACCCCACCATGCTCCTCACACAGCCCCCCGCTGGCATGGTGTGCGCGTGTGTGTGTGTGCGTACTGAGCTGGACCTGCTGCCAGTGTGGACAGGGGCTAGATGCTTGCTTCTTCGCTGGTGGTAGATTCCCCCCTTCAAACTTCAGCCCAGTCCCTCTACTTCTGACTGCTAGATTAATGCTGTAGTCCTTTCTTATTTTTTTATTTTTCCGGTAAGTACAGGGCAGGAAGAGTCAAATAAATTGGTTCAGTTCACACAGGCTTGAGGTAAATCACTGAAAATGTATAGTTTATTAACAAGAGGAGAAGAAACTTGTTTTTATTTTACAGATATAAAAATATAAAACACGAGTTTAAGTCTTCAGAGTTCAGATTAACAGCATGCTCCTTTGCATTTTTTAACAGTGATGCTGCTTTCCTCTAACTCTTCTTTGCTTTGTTTCGCTTCGCAAGCGAGGTCTCCCCTTCCGAACTGCCAATAATAACTCCATTAATATAAACGCTTCGCCTCAGACTAATGAGGATGTTTTCGTTCTCTCTTCTTCTGCTCTTCTTGATCTTGGTAGTGCACGGTGAGAGAATGAGCTTTTGCCTCTGGTAGATATTTCGCCCCCAAAAATTTGTTTGTACTCTTGTGCCACTAGAAAAATGAGCATGCAGCATTTATGTGTGCTTAAACAGAATTTTGAAAGTATTTAGTGTAATATATAATTAATAATATTCACGTTGGCATGTTAGTTTTTGCTGAATTAGTTGAATGGAAGACTAAAATGACTAAAAATGCTCTGCTTGATAAAGAAACGTGTGTTATGTAATGTTATTGTTCATCTGCAAATAAAAAGCAACCAGCTGAACCAGCATATAGATATAATATAATATAGAATAAAATAAAGATTTGACAATATAAAAGTGAATTCAGTGTTGTAGTATATAATGAATAAAGTGGCCCTTTGATTTTAAACTAATCATCGGCTCTAGCAGTTAATCAACATATCAAACCCAGCACATAATCAAAGTATGTTTATGTTCTGTGTCGGCATAGCGACAGCCTTAGCTCTTAGTGTACTAAGTTTAACCAGTCCTCGTGTTTCTTCTCCAGCTTAACAGTGACTCTGCTACCGACGATACCGCGTCCAACCATGTGGACTCCTTGCAGCAGTCTCAAGAATCCTCCAGCAGTGCCCTGACCGAGGAGGCCACTGTCCTACCCTCTTTGCCCTCCCTTCCTCGTCTGGATAGCCCCATTTTGGAGATGGCCCACTCAGACAGCACCAGCAGCCAGCTGCCTGAGGTGCGATCAATCGGGAGCAGCAATAAACTGTGGTGCTCGGGTGCTTTCTAGCTCGCTTTTTTTTTTTTTTTTTTCCCCCTTTCTGTTCGTCCTTTTATCTGCTTTTGCTCTACTTGTTGGCTTGTTTGGCTTGTCATTGAGACGAAAGATCAGATCAGGGAGCTTTGGACGGGGGTTAAAATCGCTGATTCTGTCGGGTGAAGACGTTGCGTGTTGCTTCTGCTGCTTCTGACTCCGTCTTCCAGTGCTCGCTTTGTTGCTCTGCTCTGGGTGTGGGTGCCAAAGGCGCTAGCCCCCTTGCTCCTCTCTTAATGTGGTGTATATCTCTGTGGTGGGGCTTGCTTGTATGTTGGGGCTTGCTTCCTCGTGTGATTTGGGGGGAGACATGAAAACAAAAGCTCACCTCAGGTTAGCGGTTACTGCTCGTCTACAATAACACCATTCCAACTAAATCCTCCATTAAAAACTTGTGAAATGGACACCAGCTCCTTTATCTTCGGCAGACGCATGTGTGAGTATAAGTCCATTACAAGTGCTGTGTTAACTTAAAGATTACAGTTAAGTAAACACCAACCAGTGGTGCTCTTCAGTTTGCTACCATATTAACAAGCCGTAGCTTTTCTTGTGATGAACAGCTTTGCTATCCACTGCTACTGACATTTATCACTTATACTAACAATGGTGAGTATATCATGTTGTCCTGACTTGCATTTGCACGTGCAGTGTGGGAATTTCGCAGCATTTGTCGAACGCCCCGATCTTTTACCTTCACATATAGGAGCTCATACATATTTATTCATATTAACACTGAGTAGGTGTTGCTGCCCCTCGAGCGGACGGTGCTCCACACACAAAACTGAACGCAACTTTCTAGGAACTCGATCTAGCCAACGGTCTCAATATCATCCCAAGGACATCTCCCCCATCACAGCCCCAGCTCTTAGTGTAATGAGCCCCAGATAAAACCATCAATACTCTTACTCATTCCCTCCAGGATGGCCACAACCACTTCTAAAAGCTTTCTGTAATATAGCTGCTGTCTCTGTGATGTACTGGCTGCCTGCCACGCTCAGCGTTCTCAGTGCATTAGACTTTAAAAAAACAAAACAAGAAAAAACAAATGCTCTTAATTAGAGCCCCTTTCCTGAGCCATCTCCGTACATATCCCCCCTCCATGTACATGCTTCTTTATATCAGACTTTACATATAGATTCATCTGGAGTTTGACTCGGACACTGTAGCTGTTTGTGCTAATCAAATATAAATGTATTCAGTTGTGGGTTATAAAACCGTAGCCTCACTTAGCGTGTTGATTACTGCTGTTTGGTGAATTTGTTACGTCGCTATCACAGTCCATCATTTCCGTGTAGTTACAGAGTGCAGGTCATAAATCAGTTCATACTGATACGTGCGTCAGAGCATGTACAGTACGTCTCATTCATCTGCCGTCCCGTTTCACCACGATGCTGCTGTTTTATTAGCAGTGAGGCTGTTTTTTTTTTTTTTAATAGTGTTTCAGTGATATATTGATATTGGTTTTCTGTTTATTGATCCTTTTCTTTTTCTTTAATTTCTCATGAGACACGTGAGCTTATGGAGTGACATAAAGAGCGATCTCCAAGGAAGTGAACATCGTAAAAAACGCTGACTTTAGTCCCTCTTGTATAATTGAAGCTAATATATGTGCTTAAGTACAGGCTGTAGCAGTCTTAATTAAACCTATAAAAGAGGTCCGGCAGTCGTTCTGTGTTCTCCAATTGATAAGTGCCACCGTTGTCATAACAACCAGGCAATCTAACTGTTGGAGAAAAAAAAAGATTGTTATAATGTACAGTGTGTTTTTATCTTCTCTCATCTGCCAAACTGCACCTGAGCGCCCCCTGTGGCTTGTCTTACAGGACGCTGTAAGCATGACGGCAGCCGACGAGCTGAGCAGCAGCGTGAGCGAAGACACGGGGTTTTGCAGCGCGCCCCCGCTGCCCTCCGACCCGCAGGAGCTGTGCGACCTCCCGGACTCGCAGGACCCACAGGATGCTCAGGAACCCCAGGAGACCCAGGACCCTCAGGAAGACCTGGATCCAGCCCCCCCTCCCCCGCCGGCCATAGACACTCCACCGGGGTCCCTCTGTGACGAGGACTCCCAAACAGTCCTGCCTCTAGCTCTGCCCCTGCCCCTGCCCATGCCACCAGAGATGAAGCCAGATCCAGATCCAGACCCGGACAGCACCTGTGGCTCTGTTTGGGAGGAAGATGTGACGCAGGCCCTGAAGGAGCTGGATGAGCGCTGTGAGGAGGAGGAGGCCGACTTCTCCGGCATGTCCAGGTAAGTTGACTGTTCAAGATCACCCCACACAAGTTTCACAAACTTTCTGAAAATAAGCACACACAGTGATCTAATATCTGCAACAACATATTGATCCTGTTCTTTTTCAACACACATGTATACTACATGCACATCCTTTGAGGCAGTAGACAAACCAAAGCAAGATATATTCACCATTAGTTTGAACTCTCATCGAGTAACGAGGGATGCATCAAGATCTGTCGACTCAGCTCAGAAAGTTCTTGATTGATTGTGATGATAAATATCACGACCTGTCAATGTAAATCTTTTGTTCCTATAATTAAATTATAGGTGATAAATTATCAGTCAGTAATAATAATTTACTATGAATTCTTATGCAAAACGTTTGACAGCTTTATGTTCTGTAAAAGCCAAAATTTGTGACGTTTCTCGATGTAAGTAACTGAACATTTGAAGGTTAAATCAGCACTATTAAATATTAAACCGTCCTTCTCTGCTCACTTCATCGTAGCCGTTCTTTTATCAAAAGCTCTTCACACCTGAATTTGTGACAAGTGCGCCAGAGAAAGGTGCATTTGTAAAAACACTGCCTTGCTTCCTGCTGAGAAAATGTGTCAATGTTTTGGTCTGTCCGACCTTCATCGGGTATATGAAATGTCACATTAGGGTCAGTCGTAGGATTATCTTTTATGTATCGGCCATAAGAAGCGGGTATCTGCTGCAGAAAGTCCATATCATGATTGATTATTGTATATTGGCTTTGTCGTTTCTAATCAAAGCACCATGTTGCACTTTTTACAAGGTGACACCACCTCTGCTGACCAGCTTTATGAGTGAAACCCTGATTGGAACCATCCATTTAAGAGAGCGACGTCTCTCTCACTTTTATTGTACTAAAAAGAAACCTGCCTGTGAAGGTATATGGATTACAGCGCATGGCTGTACCAGCTTGTGTCAGATGAAGTCCGTTGAGATGGTATGATGAAGTTCCCTGGCGTGGTTCCCATGTGGGCTGGAGCTATGGAGGAGGGTCAGAGTAGGCTGGCTCCAATCCACATTTAAACATTCCCTCTTCAAGGTGGGCCAACTCTGGCTGGAGGACGGCTGTAAAGTCTGAGTTTTAAACGGCACTGAGGCAATATGAAGAAGCAATGCTGAACAAACGTGCAGACACACACACACACACACACACACACAGTTACTCACTTACTAGCACTGTACTCAAGGTCTTTCACTTAGCTAAGCCATGCATGATTGATAGGAGTGTGTGTGAGTGGGGTGTACTCTGAGTGATTGTCTGAAAACAGCAGGTCACTAACCAGTTTAGCGTTGTATGTCTGAGAATTTATGTGAGTGGGAGAGAAGAGAAGATTAAAAACGACTCGGCAGCGTTCTACCTCTGCTGGGTTGGGAGCTGGCTCTGTTTTGTAGAAGTGTGTGTGCGCGTGCGTGTGTGTGTGTGTGTAGTTGCCAGCTCGTATAGAGCTCTCTGCAGTCCTGTGTGGGATGGGAGTGCAGTGCGCTAGTGCTGTTAGCAGTTGCAGCACAGCCGAGCTGCAGACGAGGGGAGAGAGTGAGGGAAAGAGAAAAGAGAAGCGGTAGTTGGGGTGAGGATGAGGACAGAGACTGTGTCCGCTACAGCGCTCGGCAGCGCAGGCTTTAGATACTTATATTCTGTCTGCTTCTTCAGGCTCTTTGGTCCTACAGGCCTGTGAGTATGTGAGATGTTTGCATGATGCTAAAATGCTAATAGCTCATATGTTGTTATTATGCTGGAGCACTGCAGCAAGATTAGAGCTCTCAATAATACTGCAGCATAATCTGCAGTGAGGGAGGCAGAGATCCAGCGATGTGAGGTTGTTTACTTGCAGCGAGGGAGGATGAGCATGCGTGTGTGTGCGTGCGTGTGTGTGTTTACATTTGTCCTTCAGTAAAGAGTAAGGGGAGTGTAGAACATGTCGGATTGTAGCTTATTGGCCCCCGTGTGTGTGTTTCAGTCAAGATGAAGGTGACGCAGACTGCTTCCCAGAGATCCAGGCCTCTCCGCCCCCTTCGCCCTTCCTCTCCGCGATCCTGGCAGCGTTCCAGCCTGTTGCCTATGACAATGAGGAAGATGCTTGGCGTTGCCATGTCAACCAGATGTTGTCGGATACAGATGGGTCCTCTGCTGTTTACACGTTCCACGTGTTCTCCCGGCTCTTTCAGGTAAATGCCTCTTCTTCTCTTCGGGTATTTTTGAGTCTCTAATCGGCAGGGCTGCACTTTTTTTTTTTAATCTGTTGCATCTACAAATTTCGATTCCTCGTCAGCATACGCAGCAAGATTTATTTCTCTCCTTTTTCATATACAGAGCATTCAGAGGAAATTTGGCTCCATCACACATGCATCTGTTCACTTTCTCGGGGAACGGCTCCAGCGAATGGGCAACCAGTTCCTCAGCTCCCTGGAGGTCATGACGTCTCGCTCGCAGTGCCCCACTGTGCTGCTGGACGCAGAGACGGTGAGGCAGTTCTGCAAGGCAGAGCTAAAACACAATAACGTGGTCGCAGTAACGAGTACCTCTTATTATTTTTTGCAAAAAATAGTGCCGCATGTCTTGCATATTCCTTAATGTGTACGTGTGTCCCGCTGTAGATATTTTTGTGTCACGTACTGTGTGTGTTGTGGGTTAATGTATGTGGTGTCCTGTCTTGCTGTTGTAGCTGGTCTCTTGTGGACTGTTGGAGACTCTGAAGTTTAGTGTGCTGGAGTTGCAGGAACACCTGGACACCTACAACGCCAAGAGAGAAGCGGCGGAGCTTGTAAGTCGTCACGCATCGTCCACACTCGTATCTACTTTCCCCCCATTCTGTTTGAACCTTTTATTCATCGGGACATGTTGCCACAACTGCAGTTTAAGTTGCTGTGTCAGGATATGTGTGCAACTCCAAGGAACTGTCTCATAATGGCCTCTCATCTCAAGAGAGATAAGCTTAGGAAGTGTGTAAAGAGGCCTCTATCCTTTTACCATCGCACTATGGAAGGCCAAGAAGACAGAGAGACAAATAGCTGATGCTGTACAAGATAAGTTTGTCTCATCAGTGTGGCAGACATTGAATCAGTGTTTGGTATGAGTGCATTTAGCTGCCGTTGGTGCCTGCATCACCAGTGACATCCCCCGCTGAGGGGATAAAAATAACCCCTCAGCACTCCTAAATCAGTTATAGAGAGCCAGGCGGGAGAAGCTGTGAGGGGGTGGGAGGAGGAACGAAGGGGGAGGGGATTGAAGAGAAGAGATGAGATTGCAGAGGGTTCTGGGATGCAGGGGCGCTAATTGAATGAGACGGCAATGGTCCCCGGAGGGCTAGATACCATCCCGTGCTCTGGAACAGGCCTTCTTTAATTCGCTAAGTACAACACACTTATTAAATCTCCTCCCTGACCAACCTTTATTATGTACACACATAAATGCAGATGCAGACATTCAAGGCAGGGGGGAAAAAAAAAAACCCTTGTTATGCCTCTGTTACCAATCTGCCTCTCCCTCCCCTAATGATTATGTTTTTCTCCTGTCTTGTCTATCACCCACTCCTGTCCTCCCAACTCTGTAGTGGCTGGAGAACTGCAGGAAAACGTTTGGGGACAAAGACAGCAGCCAGCGACCCAACACTCATGCACAGGTAGGAAGGGACACTTAACTTGTTTGTTGTCTGGGAGTGTCATCTGTAATTTGTGTCCATCGATATGACTTTATGGAATCTGGTAGGAAAGTTGCATGAATTTTGTAACCAGCGAGGTCCTTGCATTAAGACCAGAGGTCCAACTGAAATGATTTTGCATGCTGTGTAAATCATGTCCTGTGTTCTCCTTTGTGAATAAATCAGAAACTAAGAGGGAGACATTTATATTTAATATCTTTTGGTCATGCGATGACGTCCTCTAGTTTTGTATTTATCCGTCTATTTGGATGAAAAACCTCCATACAGCCAATCAAATGGCTTCATTTTAAACCATAATTGCATAAATTAACAGTGTTCGGTCACACTGAGACAGACAACAGCCTGCTACACAAGACAACAACAACAACCCACGTTAGCTTTCCTGCTAAAGTCTCCACTTCTTGTCACAAATCTTGTCGTGCACCAAACAAACATTTACTGAGGACACGTGCACTGCTAACATCATTTTACAGGCTACACAGCTAATTGGCTGCTCAGTTTCAAACAGCATGGTGCTGGTGTGGTTTTTACTCTTCAATACCACTAACAACACACTTTCTGCCCGTGACGTGTAGGCTACAGAGCAGGTTTGTTTACTTTGTCTCTCGCTCCCCTGCTGGTGCTCAGCCTGTCAAACACAGACATCAACAACCTCCAACAGCTGAGAGGAAAAAAAGTTTACGATATTTTCCTTAAAGATCTTCTTTCTCTTCCTCTTTGATAATGAAAGAAATATTAACAATATGTTTTTAAAAACACTATTACATTTGCTGGAATCAAAAAATTAGATATTTTCTACACTTACCAGGTAGTCCAACTTTTCTCCAAGCAATCTCCTTTTTTGTCCGGCGTCTGTACAAATATGAAGTGATACCATCGAGCGCCGGGTGCTCACAGACGACTCCAAGAACAATAGTGCAACTGCAGGCAGGTGGAGAAACGATAGTCAAGATAAATCCACTTTTTATTCCCAAAAATTAAAAAAATAAACTCTGAGCTCTCCTCCTGCCGGTCTACGGCTCCGCATCAGAGCAGAATCCAGCGTGACTACAGATGTTTATCCCTCCAGTTGTGCGCCGAATCCTCCGGATCTCTTCCCTGCAGCTACTTCACGTCTTCGTCCTCTTATGTTAGTTAGACTGAGGGCAGACTGGACGCTACAGTGACTCACTATCGCCTCTCGAGGCACAAAGCGGTATTACAAGATAGTATGAGCCGAAGCTAATTTCAGTAGATAACTCTGCAACACTGTTGATAATGATTTTTTTAATGTTTAAACATTTAAGAACTGTAATTCAGGCGATGTTTTACACATTGCTCCTTTAAGTCAAAGAGAATGAAGACTGAATGTTTTAAGACACTTTTAAGTCGCGTGGAGTCTCTGCACGGTGTCTCACTCCACATCCTAAAATTGTTGACTTAGCTTCGGCCTCTTGCACAGATCTGTGGACGTCACGCTCACAGCTTCCATCTGTGTTTTCCACCCACACAAATGCTGTCGGGTTTAAAACTGATGCAACGGCTCTCAGAGGACTTTTACTCCTCTCTCCTTCCTCGACCATATCTTCTCTCCCCCTCGTCACACACCCTGTTAATCAGCCTCTCTGAATAAAGGTCTCCGTTAACTGCCGCAATGAGCTCATAGGTGTTTCAGCGCCGAGCCCCCTCCCCTGACCTGTGTGAAGGAGATGATGACAAAGCACCGCTCCTTGCCCGTCAGGTCACTGTGTCTCCTCTGCCATGTTAAAGCTCACTAATTCTTGGTCTTTCTCTCCTTCTGTTTTGTTTGTTGTTGTTTTTTGTGTGTGTGTGTGTGTGTGTGTGTGTGTGTGTGTGTGACCTGCTCACCTTCTTGCTTAGCAAATGGAAAATCTAGCAGTAAGTGGTTCTCATATTATGGTTAATAATCATGACATCTGGACAAAACACTGATCATCTCATCTGTCTCTCTGTACATACCTGCGCTGCTGACAGCCACAGACTGTGCTCTGCCACCACTCCCACCCACCTCTGCCTCTGCCTTGATCGGTCATGTAACCCAGCTCGACTCCCCCCATCCGCCCAATCATAATTTACTGTCGCAGTATATGCTTTTTTTTTTATTCTGTTGCTGGATAATCGATGTCATAACCGCTTTGTACTGCATACTGATTCTGTCTGCAGATAGATGAGGATGTCTGAGTGTGTATTCAGTGTAGAGTTACTGATGATTTCAGAGAAGGGGGTGCCTGTGTTGGTAGAGGATGGGTGGAGAGATTACATCGTTGTCAGGATAAGATTTCTTTCATTTTGCATGAGTACCGTTTTATTCCCACATCTGTTCAAATTTTTTTTCTCCCTCCATGTTTTCCTGGATCAGGGTCTTAACCTTTAGCATCTATCCACTCCTCTGGGTTGTCCTTGTAGTCAGCCGTACTGCTCACGGTGACCCGTAGGGAGCGTCACAGGAGGTGGTGATGAATAGTTTTCTAATTGAGATCTCATGACTAATTCTCCTAGCGTTAGACTCACCTCTGGCCCAAACCGGACGGCACTTTTGCTCTAGGCCATGTTAACCTTTTCATCTGCTCCCACGTCTCTAACCCAGGATTACCCATCCGTCTAATCATATGATCATCAGTGCAATTTTTAAGTGCAGGCCAAACCTGTTAATGCCGGCACGTGACTCTTGTGTACGTTTCTGTGTCTGTAGGAGCTGGAGTTATGTCGCAGGCTCTATAAGTTGCATTTTCAGCTGCTACTGCTCTTCCAGGCGTACTGTAAGCTCATCAGCAGAGTGGACACCATCAAGAGGGAGGCAGAGGTAAGACTAACGCAGCGCTGGGTTTGTTGTCGGCTGCTTAAATATGCTGGATCTGATGTTTAGCTGGAGTTGATGTTTGCCTTAGAAAGGAAACAGATAAATTATATTATAGATCATCCTGTAGGAGCTCTGTTTTACAGATTGTTGTCTCTCTTTCTGTAGTTTGTCATAAAATTAGTAATTCTTAAGATTTAAATAATACTGAACATAAAGCGGTAAATTGTTGTAAAATGCATCTTTTCAAACACAGACTATTTAAAGCAATCATTGCTGAATGTGACTGCTGTTGATCCCTCTCTGGGCTGCATCTCCGTGGAGCTTTAATTAGATTAAAGTAATGAAATTAAATAATTTCTCATACTGTATGGAGTGATCGAGTCAGCTCCTCCAGTTAATATGAAGTTTTTCATTGCTGACCTCCCCCAAGAGATTTTGCCGTGATACGCGGTGCTCTGATATTGTTTTTTTATCTTCGAAGGTGACCAACATGTCTGAAGAACTCACTATCCTCGAGAGCTGTTTGAAGGAAGCAGAAACAGGAAATGACGGTCAGGAGGATGTGTGCATGTCAGACAATGCCCAGACCAACACGGAGACGGCCATCCAGTCGCTGATTGAAACTCTGAGAGCCAGAGACTTCATCTCTGCCATCACACAGGTCAAAGTCTTTAGGTAAGACGAGCACTGGAACTCAAATCAACAACTTTTTCTGCTAATGTGACAAATTGATTGAATCAGCTGACCAAGAAAACCTAATCAATGACAATTTAATAAGGGAGGAGTAATCATGTTTGCCGGAAAGTTGCTGTTCAACCTTTTAAATGTGCTCACTCGTTGAAATTTCATTAAAATCTCATTCTTAATGTTGCAATTTAAATATTTTTTAATAGCTTAAATAATTAAATGTTAGACGAATCATGAAAATAATAAGTTGCAGCAGTAAAATGTTACGTTAGGGTTCATGTCAGACTGCCTTGTAGAGTTGAAAACACGAGCAGCATCCTTTTCGTGTCACTAGGCAACTCCATTATCCGCCGCTGTCAATCACCCACTATAGCCAGTGTAACTAATGCCAGCAGCCATTTCAGTCACAGTGAATTCAGTTTATTCACATACTGTTGGTAAAATTCACCGGGACGTTACAACCACTACCAAGTTTTTGCTTTTTAAAAAGCAGCACTGCAGTCGGTGTATTTCTGCTCTGACATGAACATAGTGAAAGTGGGATACTCAGCAAAAACTGCACTGCATGCTGGACAGATATAAAGTAAAGCACCTGCTTCACTCACGATGAAAACGATGAAGAAGAATGTTCATCCCACTGCTGGAAACATGCTCTGTATGATTACAAACTCTCTTTTATCCGCAGGTCTTTGTGGCCCAACGACATCTTCGGCAACGAGACGGACAACGCAGTCCAGACCCTTCTGCACATCTACTTCCGTCACCAGACGTTGGGCCAGACGGGCTGCTTGGCGGTGGTGGGCCCCAGCAGGGACCTGTCTCAGGCTAGCACCCGCCTCATGGAGCTCAACCTGCAGATCCGTGAGGCTCTGAGTCAGGCGCAGGCCTGCCAGCCCCACACCACCATGGTCAGCACTGGACTGTGAACCCAACCGGTGGTACTGGACTGGACTAGACTGGACAAAAAAAAAAAAAAAACCAACACCCCCGCCCCCCCTCCCTGCTCTACACAGACCTCACCTCAGCTGTAGAGAAAGGGTAGACAGTGAGGGGCTTCAGAGGAGGACGAGAGAGACTCCACCTATAAAGGGCTAAAGGATGTGTGGGAATAACTGTGACTCTTAATATATATTATTATATGTATGAATGCTTAAAGCTAACATCTTTTCCCAGACTAAGCCAACTTGCAAAATTCAGTTGCAATAAGTCATGTGGTGGTGTGCCTGGGAGAGGATAAGAGAGGACGCAGTGGGATGATAATTTTTCTTTTTTTTTTGTTTTTGTTTTCTTTATTTCTTTTTTTTCTTTTTGCTGGATCTGACCTGATGGGCCTATCGTACCAACCCGGTGGCCTCCTCCTCCTTCTCCTCCTCCTTCTCCTTCTCAATGGGGGGAGTGGTGGTGGCGCCTTGGGCTGGAAGATGGTAATCGAAGCATGTAAAGAGAGGAGGTGTCGTATGTGTGAGGACACGCCGTCAAGATTCTTAAGCAAACACAGAAAATCTTGTTTAAAATAAAAAAAATAAAAAAAAATAAAAAGTTTTCAAAAGCATGCTTGAAAGAGAAAAGCACTGCAAGAATATTTTTTTGAGAAATGTATTTTTTATTAGAGCTAACATCCTAGGTTGTAAATGTTAGGATATTTAACATGTAATTGTAACCCTGTGGGAACTGTTTGCCTTCAGGGAGTGTAAAAAGAGAAATATATCTGTTTATTGATCTGCTTTGAGAGGAGAGTCCCCTTCAACAGGTCTTCACGCAAAACTCACTCTTTAACCAAATAAGTAGCTGCCTTTAGAGACTCTCGACTGTGTGATATATATTGGATATTCTGGTATACGCTCACACACACAAATGCATATAATTGCACACAGGTGCAGACTGGCTACAACTCATTATGGAAACATAACTTATTTTACTCTGTATATATTTTAGAAAATGTATAGTGTAAAACCAGTATTTTTCCCTTGTACTTTTGTGTAATGCACTGTTCATCCGAATAGGATGTATGTATAAAGCTAATGTGATGAGAGAAAGCCAAGACCAGATTTGAGTCATTAATGATCCGCTCCACCTTTCTTTTTCTTTTTTTTTTTGTCATCCAATCACACAAACTTCAAAAACTTCCCAAAGGCTGCCTTGGTGTTTGGTTGTGGTCTTGCAAAAAAAAAAAAAAAAAAAAAGGGGGTCAGGGTTCATTTGGGGACAAGCCCGCCTGTCTGCCTTTGTGGACGGTGTCTGGCATGGGAGATCTAATGTAGCCTTCATCTCCTGTTTGGACCACGCCGATCCAGCCAAGTCATATGCATTCCTTCTCTCTCCACTGTGATCTTTTTCGTTTAGCACGTCACCCCCCCCCCCTCCCCCCCCCCTCCCCCCCCTTCCTCCAGCGTAGGCCTCGCTTAAAGCCTCATGATATAAGGGGAAGACTAAAAAAGGTTCGCGTTTGTCCACGTAGGTTGATCACGTTGCAAAGTGGCGCTCATCCTCAGCTACATTTTTTGATCCTGTTTTCCAGACGGGGAAAAATGGCTGTCATTGAAGCTGCGCTATGCTTTCAGAATGGCCCTACTTGCTGCTGTGACTGCAGGACATGAATCGTTATCTGAATGCTTTCTGAAAATCTTGTCATGGCACATTGTAACAGTCACTGTACTCATTCCTCAGAGAGCTTTTTTTTCCCTGCTTGTCTGGTACATTTGAATGCTGTTCTTAATTATTTAATGAATATATTATTTACCTGGAAGATGTTTTAATGTAGAGGTGCATTATACTTTTTTTTTTCTTGTTCACTCACATACCAGCCTTCTCTCTGGATAAATAAAAACCTAATCATACAGTACAAGCTTTGTCTTTAATCATGTTTCCACAGTTTTAACTTCATTATTAAAGGTCCAGTGTGTGAGGATTTATTAGCATCTCACAGCAGAGTTGCAGATTGAAACTTAATGCTTCCCCTTCCAAGTGTGTAGGAAAAACTACAGTGGTCGTGCAACATGCAAAAATCATGAAAGGCTGTGACCACTGACAGTATAAAGAACGGACAGCGTATGTGTGATGTCACCCACAGGTTTCTGATGAGCCATCTTGAAGTGTGGCGGCTCTGGATGCTGACATGTTGGATGTACTGCTTCTTCTCCTTCCTGGCTAACCTAAATAATCTGCAAAGACGTGGATTACGGATGGACATGAGGTAGGCTGAATGACGCCTAGGTGCTCAAACAAGACACCTTTAACAGCACTTACCAAGTGTCCATGCTGTTTATTCTGCATAACGTTAAGCCTTAATATAATTTGAACAGGTGAGTTGTATATAAATTCACCCTCAGTACAGTTGTCATGAACGAGGAAATTAGCTATAGAGACCAAAACTGTTTTTTGTACCAGGCTGTAAACATGTTTATTTCTGCTGTGAAGTTGGACATTTTAACATGGGGACTTATGGAGAGACTCATTTTGTAGCCAGCCTCAAGTGGACATTTGAGGAACTGCAGTTTTTGGCAATTTTGCATTGTCCTCACTTCAGGAAGGAGGTCTGCTCCACCAGTAGATAAAAAGTCTCATTCGATGTAGTTTTCAGGCATTTATACACCAATGAAAACATTTATTCAGCCAAAAATCCTACACACTGGACCTTTAAAGTGCTTTGTTATTGAAATATAGCAGTGTTTGGAGGTAAAACTAGCAGAATCACAGCACTCTAGATTAGCCTAGAGCTTGTTCGTCTCCCAGAGTGCACATAGTATCTTAATGGAATGCCATTAAATTTAACAGGACTTGAACTAGAGTACAGATGAATGAGGAAAAGCTCTTAGGACCTGCAGAAACATGAATTCTGTTATAGCCTGTAGTTCTTATGACCCACTTGGCCCCAACTATAGACAGGTCAGGGTACGGCTGCAATAGAAATTACAATTCTCACTGCAAGGAGGGCTTTAAGGAAGGAAGTTCAAACCATAGTCTTAAATATTGAGCTTCTCCGTCCATTAATGCTCATCGACAGGAGGTAGTTATTGCGTTCAATGGGGCTACATTAGCATAGCTTTTTTTCAAGGCAACATCTTCGTTAAGATTTGAAGCGTTGACATAATTTTAGTTGCCTTTTCACCACCGATAACATTTCAGTAGATAGTTTGAGTGAAATGAACGCGTCAGTACAAAGTGCAAGGTAGCCATTTATTACATTGTCACGTGTGTGGTGCTTACCATTAATTTCATCAACACAAAACAGGCATGAAACTAAGATTTGAAACATCAAATGTGTTTTGCATCCAAGATGCCATCATTATTATTATTGCATCTGCAAATATCCCCACAGAACATTGTACCCATGTCACGGGGCAGAGTTCAGTCGAGAAGCCTCCTTACACGATGTACTTGAAGCTGAAAGTGCTTTCGCAGGAGAGCCGCTTGCCTTTGCATCTGCCGCACAAGTCCTGTCTGTGGGGCCGCTTGGGGTCGACGTGGCGTTGCGTCATTGCACAGGAACAACGCGCTTTGTTGCATGTCTGGAAAGAAAAACTCTGGTTTAAAAATCGTGACATGCGAGTGGTTTTAAATTTTTAAAAAAGCAAGCTAGAAACTTACATGACATGTGATGTCCTCAACACGGTATGGGTTAAAGTCCTTTTGGCATTTCCTACAGTACTGTTTGAAGTAAACCTGGAACACACCATACTTTAGTTAGGGCAGCCCATTCAAATTGTAGATTTTGGCCACCAATGTGATGAGTTTTATAGCAGGACTCCAGATTAGATACAAAGTGGACACCAATTTCTTCTAAAGAGCAAAGTGCCAAATCACTCGACTGAATCTGGGTTGCTTTAGAAAAGTAGAGTGCTCACCTTGTTTGTGCCCTGAACACACCAAACGTAGGCGCTCTCCCATCGCAGATTGCATTCTCTGCAGTGATAATATCCGTACTTCTGTTCCAGAAACTGATGAATAAAAAGGCAAATCAGCGAGTCTGTTCTCTCCCCTCAATGTTAATGACTAATCTAAAAAAAAGGAGTTTAAGCTCTGTTCATCTTCAGTCCTCACACCAAACTTGCAGATAATAGCTAGATTTGGACTATGGTGATTATTTTGATGAGATGTAGCTCAGCTTTTATTGCCTTACTTCTGGGAAAAATTACCTTATGTTAGAACAAGGCAGATATAAACCAAAGCACCGACAACAGGCCTTATATCATCTGACATTTCTGGAGTTGCCAGTGAATTATGACTGATATGATTTTAAAGGCCAAATTGGATTTAAACCAAAGTGAGTTTTATCTGAAGGCAGAGTTTATATCTTAAAACAGGAGACCTTCCAGATCACAGTAAAGTCTCCACAACTCCTACAGCCAAGAGATTTCATAATTAACTGAGAGACAGCTGGAGCAACATCGGAGGACTAATTTTAACATCGGTTTAACTTTAAGATGAAGTTTCCCTTTGAGTTTTAACCCATCAGTGTTTGCTTATTACCATTGGGGCCACTGGTTAGCTCTGAAACAACTCATTTGGACTAAAATTTACTTTGAGACTTATTTATATGTAGTTTGTTGCTTATGTTTCATCTTTAATTGTTTAAGTTGTTAGTTTTCATGTAAAATAGTATTTCAGCAAGAGTTTGTTGCTACAGAGACAGGTGTCGAACAGTTTATTGGTCTGAAAATTATAATTTGAATGAATGTTCATATGTAGCGTGTGAAAATGACCCTGGGACGAAAGAACCACTAATATAAACTCAAGTGGTGTTTCGGTTTAACGAGCGACCGTGTTAACTAGCGCCCGTTAGCCGAATGCATCTACGGTTGTCGTAGTTACGTAGCCGTTGAAAATAAGATACGTAGCTGTCCATGTATGTAGTTCTTTTTCTTTTCATTAACGTTACAATGTTGAAGAAAAATAAATACTCCATTCGTCTTTGGTGTCTTGCTGACAGCTACATACTCTCACTTTCAACGACTGATGTAACTATGACAACCACAGATACATTAGGCTAACGGTCGCCAGTTTACACGGTCGCTCAATAAACCGAAACACCGGGCTCTCTGATAAAGTTATGAGTTTGCATAATTAGCCTAATGACTAACATTTTGAACTTATGACTGTTAATGTGGGCGGTACATGACTTAAACTAAACATGCTTTAAACTTAGTTACACATTTAAACGTTAGTTTGTTTAATTTAGCAGTTAACGGTCCTTCAGTTTGAATTAACGGTAATTTACCTGGAACCTCACGCGCGCCCTGCCCTTTGACTCCTCCGTCGGCAGCACGTCATCACTCTTCGGCCCCTCCGTCGGCTCCACAGCGTCACTCTTCACCTGTTGTTGTTGTTTGGACTTCACCTTTTTGCGCTGGTCTGAGATCTTCGCGGTCTTTTCATCCTCCTCACCTGCCTGGTCGTCTTCACTCGTCTTCCCGTCGCTTCTCCTCGCGGACTCCGGTGGGTCACCGCCGGGTGGCTCTCCGGTCTGCGCCTCGCCGCTGGACGCCTCTATGTTGTTGTTCTCATCCACCAGGAAGGAGGTGACGCTTCTGTAGGCGATGGGGGAATACACGGCGAGGGTGCGGGGGTAACGCACGCCGCCCGCTGCCTTGGGGCTGCCGGGTGTGGTCGGCTCCTGCCTCCGCTTGCGCCTGAAGTCACGCTTCAAGGCCACCAGGGTCCTCGGGCCGATGGCGCACTGCACCGAGGCGTCTCTCTTCGGGTTGACCTGCACCGCCACATCTTTAGTGTTCGCCTTCCTGAGCCTCGGGGTGAGTTTTGGGTTGATTTTAGATAAGATGGACTTCAGCTGGGCGCGCTGGTGGTTGTTAAAGGCATCCGAGGTGTCTCCATAGTGGGAGAGGTAACTTTTATACTTCCACCCGGCGTCTTTAGGCCTGGGGTATCTGCCCGTGTACGGGTTGTAAGATGAATAGAAATAGCTGTCGACTGGCTCGTCACCATACGTTGCCATTTTGTTCAACCAACCAACCACGGTAGGTGTAGCTATTTAAATAGATTGGGCAACACGAGCTCTCCATTAGGCCCAATTAACATCAGGTGTGGTACAACAAAAAACAGCAGACACGTGACGAAAGTGTGCATGTTTAAGTTGAGTTTCTATACACATTTATTGTCTTGATACATTTGTTTATAATATACACATATTGTACATTTTGTTCAGACTGTTAGGTCCGTGTATGGAGCACAGATACTGGATTGGCACCGCAATGGATAACTTTTGGTCACTTTTTTTTTTTTTTTTTTTTGCCCTCTCACGCACGCACACGCAGTTTTAAAGCACCTTGAAACTAAATGCTGTCATGCTTTGATGGTTTAGTGTTCATTTCACAGGCTGAAGTTAAGCTTTACATGTAACACAGCAATGATTTCAGACGTTCATCCTATATTTGACATGACTTGATGGGCAAATAAATGACATAAAGCACCTTTTTCAGCAGTCAGATCAGTGATAAACATTCTGGATTTCCCTGCATAGTCTCTGTTTTCCAGGTGTTTGTTATTCATGATGGATCCACTTGCAGGTTGCACCTTAAACAGGAGTTGGGTCAGGAGGACAGGGGTCCAACATGATGGTGTTTGGGTCACTCACTGTCACGGCACCGTAAGATATGTCAGCATCCTCATCTTCAAACCTTTGATATCCTATATCCTCGCCGTCCTTTATGGGGTCTGGTTTGTGCAGCACCTTCTTCCTGTACACCCTGTAGGCCAGGATGAAAACGCCGGCCTCTGCCGCTTGGAACAGGGCGTACAGCAGAGGGAACATGTACATGCCACCCATCAGCTGAGGGGGGAAGGCCAGCTTCAGGATGGCAGTGCACAGCTGCACGTTCTGGCATCCCGTCTCCAGAGAGACTGACCTGCGGCAGTTTGGAGGCAGGTCAAAGAGCACGGCCAGGCCGTAGCCTGCAGCGTAGCCGCACAGAGGCATCAGGACAGCCACCACGTAGACTGAGGGCGGGATGGTGGACAGGAGATCCGGCCCAAGCATTGCTCCGGTTAGGATGAAGAGCATCACGAGGGTGACCAGGAGAGACCACAGAGAAGCCTGGAAAGACACAATATTTCAGGATGAGGGTGATTTAAATGTAGTGGGCACTTTTAGTGTATCTGCTGCAAGGTCAAGATTATAGCTTCTGAGGAAAACTGTGGATTTTGTGCCATATAACTGACATGGCTGGAATCCCCATCATGGCATCTCTGGTGCTTAATCTTACAGTCTACTGTAACTGATGTGACCCTCCCTCATGTGTGGCTTTTATCAGAAATGTGAGGGAGGAGCTCTTCCTGACACAGAGCCTCTGATGTCACTGTTCCTGCGGTCAGCATCTATGTAAGGCAGGGAAAATTACGCAGTGCGCTTTTGTGCGCAAAGGTGCTCCTTAACCCAAAGTACTCAGACACAAAATTGAATTATTTAAACGATTGAACTTAAGTGGAGAAGTAACTCTGAGAAATGGCTCCTGTTTAAATTACCTTTAAAACTTTGTCGGCCAAACGCGTGTAGCGGTACCTCAGCATAACTCCTAAACCAATGGGGATGAGAGTGCTGCACAGGGTCAGGATGATGGCCCCGAATGGCATGAGGTTCACCACAGGTGTGTTGATCCAGGCTCGGCTGTAGATCCACAGACACAGCGGCATCAGCACGAGCGCCAGCAGGGTTGAGGATATGGTCATGATGATGCTGTGGAGAGGAGCGCAAAGACGCACCGTTACGGCAGCAATAAGGGATGAACGTGGTTCATTTTGGTAAAGTTATATCTCACTGATTTTGGGGAAGTATATAGAGCTCATGCGTAAAGTTGATCAAACTCTGTTATATGAGTGCGTAATTTACCGAACATTACGCGCAAAGCAGATTATGGTTCAACGTTAGGAAACTTAACTGGCTACGTGTCGTTTTTCTATATGAGCACGGCATATCTACCTTAGATTCATCTCCCCGTGCACCAGCAGAGACATGATATTTGACAAGTTTCCTCCCGGGCAGCAGCCACAGAGGAGAACAGCCATCGCCGCCACATCATCCAGAGAGAAGGCTAAAGCCAACAGAAAGGCCACCAAGGGCATGATAACAAACTGACACACCAGTGCCAGCAGCACCCCGATGGGTCTGCGGATGTGTTCTCCGAGCTGGCTAACGTCCACCGTGCAGCCCAGCCCCAGCATCGTGAAGCAAAGAACAAGTCCCACAAATACATTGATTCCGTGACTGAGTGGGGAATCCCAAAAGGCAGGCATCATGTGAGGGGATTCCGTCGGCGGAGCGGCCATGAAGTCAGCCCCAACGGCAGTCCTGAATTTGCTGGCTTCATGGAATATGGCACTAACTAATCCAGCCATGGCGGTGTCCTCTGGAGAATCCACAACTTGCTTCAAAGTGTCCGACATGAAAAAGCCAGCATTTTGTGCGTCGTCACCCAACAGGCTGGAGTTCTCCATGGCGCAACAGGAGGACTGAGGCTCGCCGATCGGTTTCGTGCGTAAAATGATTCCCCTAGTGGCGCACTGTCACTAATAAGAAAGCGCGGAGGATCCAGTGGTCGGAGGATGTGATGGTGCCATGGCACTGATAGTCTTAAAGCGACTCACTGAGTCAGACTGGTGCCACGGATTGGCTAACTGACAGACGCACATAGCTGGAGGGAGTCTGCACACGGTCTTCAGCCTCAGTGAGAGTGGATGGATGGACCAATCAATAACGGCCAGGCTGCCCTTTTTATACCGCGCTCCGCTCCGTATAAGGAAAAAGGTCCCCAAAATATCAATCTAATAATTTAATATTGACAGTTTTCCATTTGGAAAATTGCATCCAGTCCAACAGAGGCTGTTCTGTAGAATTATAAAGACCATCAAGTCATGAGAAATGAAGCTGCAGCGAGGACAGCTGTTTGTCGAGGTTGGGTAAGCTCAGCCTACATGAATGAAAATCTTTATACGAGTGCAGCAAACTGTAAAAATCTGCCTTTTGTTGGAGCTGCGCATTACGCACGAACTTTATGGTGCGCAGGTCTCATGTTTGATTCAATAGAGGGTTATTAATGTGGGTTATTATAGCTGAAGAGTCTGTTAAATATGAAGCTGTCAGCGTGAGATCATCTGATTCTGTCAGGGCTGCTGCTGGAAATAGACAAGGTGCTGTAGATCACTGCGGAGTAACCTGAACATGATGATGTTGGTGTCTTTAAGAATGCTACTGTAAATTATCAATGCATTGACCTCTAAGTATGATGTTGCTGAAGCTTAGTTGTTGGGTTTTAAAATGAAATCTGCAGAGTAATATTTGTGTTTGTGCAGAGTAATGTTTGTAATACATGTTCATACAGCAAATATAGTGTTTATTACTTACATTTAAACTCTTAAATGCAGAACTAAACTCTACAGCCTCTTTGATACAGTTTCATTTCATCAATCTGTGTTAAACCTGCAAAGTCAGTCCACCAGTTTCTTAAAACAACATCCCAACATTCATATCTTCTGGTTCTTTCTTTTTTAGATCAGACAACACAAGTTAAATGTACAATATTGTGTCCGTCTCGCCTGTGTTGAAGTTTGACTTGACTGTTTCTACTTTGTCTGTGTCTCTGCAGCCAACAGAACATGATCGTCTCAGCCTAACTCCTGTTCATCAGGTACCACACACAAGAGCATCCAGAGATTATAAATACGCTGACGTCACGCACGTCTTCAGGGCACTGAGGCCGGAGTGGGACGGGACAGTTTGCACCAGTCAGTGACTCAGGCTTTCATCTGTCTCCTCCCCTTCCCGGCGACACACCGTAGGACCCCATTAACCAGCCGGGAGACTCCAGGTACGTAAGCAACAGCTGTGCGTGTGTGCAGAATATATAATGTGTCACCTTCTACTTTAAAAGCTGTAAGACATCCAGCACCCAAAAAGGATGACGGTGCACTATAAATAAACTGATGCTGGCAATTCAGTCGAACATCCACTTATTACTAAAATACATTTAAAAAACAGAAGCTTGAAAAAGACGCAACAAGTCTGTGGGACTCTGACTCACACTCATCTAAGTGAAAGATGGGCAGACAAGAGAGTTTCTGTCCACCAGTTTGAGTGATCAAACCTGTAAGTGAGCCTGATTTATACATCTGTGTGAGCACAAAGCAATGTAGAGATCTCCTTCTGAAGGCGAGTATTAGAGATCACACAGGTACAGATGAATAAACTCAGAATAAGGATGTGTGAGTGTATTTCACAGCTTTCTCTGCTCGCCGTCTCCAATGTTGTGCGCTCTCATTTTAGCAGTTTGTATCCTTCAAACAAACTCTAACTGAAAGATTAAAATACTTTGGATTTGACCTAGAAGTGAGTTGCTGTACCTTCAGACCTCACCAGGTTCTTTTCCCAGTGTTGTGATTTATCCACAGACATAAGGGAAAAACAGTTGACCCGAACAGATTTGTGCCCTTTGGATAAAAGTGGTTAGCATCGATGCACCCTTTCTGTTTTCAAGTGCAGAGAATCTGTCAAGAAAGCACAGCGAGTGTATAGTTTGATCTCAGTGCACATGAAATCAGTACTTGCACTTAACTCTGACAGACAGACAGACATGAAATTCAGAAGAGAGAGAGGATGACATGCAGCAAAGGACCCAGACCGGAGTCGAACCCAGGTGGCTGCAGCGAGGACATTAACCTCGACACACGGGGCGCATGCCCCTACAGGTGAGCTACCGGGGCACCCCACTTTGTATTATTTTTAATATTCAGAGATTCCAAAGATGCAAAAAGAGAGAGAACAACTTTTCAGCTTTTATTTGAAATGTGAATTTACACAGGGAAACTGAATGTCATGTTTGTGGATATAAAAAAAAGTTTAATAACAAAAACTTTCACACAAAAGGTGTGGTATGTCTTTTTGCAACATTCGTTGTAGCTTCCCACAGAATCTGAGCTTTAACAGAGGCACCTCTCTCTTTAATAAATAGTTTCATTTACAGAATGAGTAATTAGTTATAAATATGAAGGCGCATTTAAAACATTTTTTTTTTTTAAAAGCAATTATAAATGTATTGATTCAGTTACAAAAACAAACAAACAGGCAAAGCAAATCAACCAAGCAGAGATGCAAAAAAACTGCAAATAATATTGGCAAAACCAGAAATTGGCACAAAATGATAAACGAACAAACGAAACATGACGTTCAAACTCAAGTGAAACTTTAAATTATAGGCACTAGTTTCATAACAGCCACCACACCAATTACCAGAACAGCTTCCCTAACACTGGCACACCGTTTGATTCATTTTCATAGCACAAGAGGTAAAAGCCAGCAAAACATATTCGTCTTGTCATCTTTGTTCGAGACGTTTTTCCATTTTTTTTCATGGCATGAATGATATACACTGACAGGAATCTGATACGGGAATTTACTGAACCACTTTAAAGTTTCCTTCGTTTCATTGGCTGAAAGGGTGAAAGGGGGCAAAAATATGTTCAGGTTTCTTTGAAAGAATCAGATATAACTCAAACCTAAAGTCAACCTGTTCTTTATAATCTTAGCACTTTAATGGAAATGTATAATCTTGGCAAATTGTGTGACAAATCAGAAGGCTTTGGCCGAGGTGTCATCAGTCACCAAGTCCCGATTTGACACTTTGAAAACAATAAAAGGCTTTGGAGAGTTAGCTTGCAGTTGAGGTTCAGAATGTACATTTTAAACAATTGAAATCTTTAAAACAAAATACTGATATGGATGTTTGGACACACATTTCTTAAATAATTTGAATAAATAATTTCCAAAACAAACTTGTGCATACATTCTGGCTGATTTTACATGAGGAAAGATTCTTTAAAAAGGTCATGACCCACACAAGAGGTGCTTCCACTGTTGCAAGACATCCACGAATTCTCTGAACGTTTACGAGACATTTTTCACCTGCACAGCATCATCATAGAGATCGCTCACCTACTTCTGTTAAACACAGAGCATAAAGAGAGAAATGTGTGGAAACATTTCAACCTGAGGGAGGCGGAAAAAAAAGAACAGGGGAGGAAAGCTGGGCGATGAAGTGATATGAACTGTCTGACAGATGATTGCAGACGAACCAAGGCAGGTGATGTGTCCTCTGCTGGCGGAGCTGGAGTTGGGCTGGTTTCTTTGGCATTGACTGTCTGCACTACATGCCTGACCCCCCTCCAGAGCTGGACCTCACAGAGAAACACGATGGGAGGCCTTCTTTGACATGATATGGGCACTGTCCTCTCCTTTTATGTTTTAAATCTGAATTCTATATATTTTTTTGGACATAGTCTCTCTCTTTCTCTTCACTGTAAAAGGTATCTAGGTAGATAAAGTGCCGTGTTGTAATGTCTGCCTCCTGGTGTTGATCGTTTGACTGGAGGGCCCTCTGCTGGCCCATTTCAGTAACAACCTTCTCTCCAGTTCTCACCAGCACCGCTGTAGGACCGAGGAGCAGGAAGAGATCTGAGAAGGGGGGCAAAAAATGGAGGTTAATTTTTGGCAAGGCAAGCCAAGATGTTTGGACATTATGGTGCGTGTGCGTGTACATACCTGCGCACAGGTTGGGCCAGTTTGCTGCGAGGCAGAGGGATCCCCCCTCCTGCAGAAGAAGCACTGGGGCGCGGCAGGCCGCTGCGTGGAGTTGCCAGGGAGCGGGTGGGGGTGGAAGTGGCAGAGCCAGGGTTGGATGTGGCCTTTACCGGCTGCCTCAAAGCCAGCGGGGATGGGGTGGCTGGAGTTCGCAGCTTACTGGGAGAGGGTACTGAAGACAGGCAGAGCAGGAACACAGTAAGTGCATTGTGTTTATAGATGATTTGTTTTCAGAGGTTTCAGTCTGTCAGTGGTTTCAAAATGAAGTAATGATCAAGAGCACGATGGTGTGAGACAGATATAAAACTATGCTAGTTCACAAACTGTTTAACAAAACATCTATCAGACATGGAAACACACGTTACGTTGTCTTAACCACATTCATCACAAATGAAGTCAAACCTGTTATGATGCAAGTTTAGAAACTACAAATGAAACTTCATTAAAACACTAATAACGAACAGAAAAGTCTAATTAACTCAGCTGCCTACTGTGATGACTGAATGACGGACACACACACACACACACACACACACACACACACAGTATACTAGTGAAAACCAGAAGCACACGTCATAGCACGACATCAATACAACCACGGCGTGGAACCACAGTCACAATATTTACAAAAAAAAAAGAAAAAAAGGCGGAAACCCTCAGTGAATACTCACTGAAATCACCTTCTTCTCCAAAGCAACAGGAGAGTGGGACTAGACAAAATGAAGACAACAGAGACAGGCCTTAATTCAGGGCTGGGAGGAAGGTGCTGAGGATGGGCGTCAATGGGGGGGGGGGGGGGGGGGTGTCTCTTATTGCTCGTTTGTTTTCAAACAAACTAATGTCACACGGCCGTTGACCAACATGAGCAACGATCCGTCTTGTCATGTCGCAAGCGACCTTTTGAGGTTATGTGCGGAGCGGTGGATAGTGATGGCAGTTGAAGGACAGTCTGCGGTTACAGATGTAATGTAGCCTTTTAGCGGTTCTGTAACACTGAGCGAGTGTTCAGGTTGAGCACACAGTGACAGTCGCTAAATGAAATATACAAACCACTTCCAAAAAAAGGATAGAAACTAAATGTGATGATGTGCAACACTTTGAAACCCCACATTTAACTGAAAATAGCACAAAGACAACTTATAAAATGTTGAAACTGAGAAATTTTGACATTTTCTTCTGATTCTCTGAATTTTTTGATGATATTATGAACGGCAGACGATGAAATCCACAGAGTCTTTGTAATTTTATGTTGAGAAGATTGAGGAAGTATTATTTGAGCTCCCTGAGCTACCAGGTCACCTGAGAAACATTATTCTTAAATTGTTCCACTATTTGCCAGCGTAGGCTTTCACACAGTGTTGAAGTCCTCCCCATCTTTACTTCACAAAAACTCTGGATGTTTTTTTTTTTTACACCCAGTCTTGTCACTAGCCTGTTTCCAGTTCACCTCATTTATTGTGAGATGTTCCACCAGCTGTTTTCTTTCAGCATTTCACAACTTCTCCACTCTTTAGTTGCCACAGTCCAAACTATTTTGAGACATGTTACTGCCATCAAATTCAAAATAGGAATATCATTTTCCAAAGACAATAAAATCCCTCAGTTTCAACATGTTGTCTTTGTGTTGTTTTTAATTAAATATGGGGTTTCGATGTTTTGCACATCAGCACATTTACTTTCTTTTTTTACACAATGTGCCAACTTTTTTGGAAACCGGTTTGTATAAAATGTGTCATCGTAACCAGTTTTGAGCTGCTACCTGGAATTCATCAGGCACCATAAATCTACACTCAGCTGCCAGTTTATCAGGTATGCTAAGCTAAAACTAATGCAGTCTAACAGCCCTGCAGTAAATTCTACCTTCATAAAGGTGAAACTGAGAGTGTATATAATTTGAACATTTGACATTGCAGAATTAAAAAAAGGACGTGACAAAAATTATTGTTCAGCACTTTTTGAGATGATTTTTTTCCTTCCAATTGAGGGAGGTCTAATTTTAAAATTAAATATTTAATATATTCTGCTCGTACAGTCTATAATGTTAATTGTAGTCTCTGCAGAAAATCACTGACCAATTAATTTGCAATACAAATTAAACAAAATAAAGCTGAACTTGATGATCAATCTGGAATTTAGTGCTTTTTCTTCCCGTGTCAGTCCACTTTATTGTGTAGTTTTATTGAGTTAATACCAACATCTGGTCTAATTTAATGTGAGTAGCTACATTACGGATATGTTTAATGAGAAAAAATGTTGATGTGTTGAACACTTATTTCCCCCGCTGCATGTAAACAAGACAACATGAATGCTGTTTGCTAATGATGCAAGAAAAAACAGGAGGTCCATGTAACTGAATCCACGTTAAGATGGCCGTCAAGGATGAACGGATAAATGACACTTTTATGTAGCCAGACAGATCGGAGCGACAGTAATGCGACTCTGATCGTCAACCATGGACCAGCAACAGCACACAAGCACTGTTTTGACATTTCTGAGCCAGTGTGATCGATTTCATAGCTCGACGCAGTCCTCACGTGACTCAGCTCTCTCCTCCAAGTGTGTGAACGTTAAATCCTTTCAGTACGGTGGCATACCTCAAGATTATCTCTGCCAACAACCACCGTCTAGCAACAGAAACAGACGCTAAAGCTTCACTCAGACCTCTCGCTGTCTCACAGTTTGCAAGTTGGCAACTAGTGCTTTAATACACCTTCCTCAGATCCATTTCAACGCCGTACGATACAGCTATATCATCATTTACACTATGTGCATCAGTGGTCTATACCTTCAGTACACAGGCAGCTGATATTAAGTCATGAATTGTGTACATGTCTGTGTGTGAGATCGATCTCACAGCCTCCAGCTGGTTTAGGAGCAGGCTGTTACCTCGCAGGGCAGTTGGGCTCTGGAGGTGCTGTTTGGGTTTCGGGGAGGAGCGAGAAGGGGT
Organism: Argyrosomus regius; assembly: GCA_946959425.1. Lineage (NCBI taxonomy): Eukaryota > Metazoa > Chordata > Actinopteri > Sciaenidae > Argyrosomus > Argyrosomus regius. Next base: position 6,702,206 of record OX336888.1, read on the forward strand.
CGAGTATCTCGGGAGCTGAGCTGCTGCTGGAAAACAGGGACATTTCAGCATGGGAGTCAGACTTCATTCTGCCTGAGATTCACAGTATAACTGGATGGGAAAATGAAATAGCATCCACTGAGGCGCAGAAGGCCGTAGAAGCCTGAGATGCAGTTTGATGCCACCAGGGGGCCCTCCAGCCAAACAGGCACAGGCAGCTTCATTCAAGGTGGAGGAGCAGCAGGATATCAGAGTGAAGTGTCAGCGCCACCGTCCAGTCCTACCAGTCTCAGCACAGACAGAGAAATGGAGGCTGTTTTTTTTTTTTGTTACGCATGCTTTACGGTGAAGAGAAGTCGGTGAGAGAGGCGGAAATTCAAGTGACTCGCATGCCCAGTGCAGCCAAAGCTCAGATAGAAAAACATACAACTATCAGGAGTAAACCTTTCAACTGTAAAGTAAAAAAATAAAATAAATAAAATTCAGCAGATGTAAAGGCTCAGGCCACATGAACACCCTGCCCCTCAGGCGAGCTGGCTAAGACAGGATGAAGGTCAGCACACGTTTAACCAGCTGAAAGCTGCCCTTTGACCTCTGTCCTCTCTGCAGCTAGTAACAGAGAGGGATCACTGTTTCTGGATTAAGGACAACACCATTGCCTCTATCTCCCATTACAGGATTACATCAAATGGATAACCCACAGAGGTAGAATACTCTTTAAGCTCTACACGAAATGTAAAACAACATTAGCGTCACTGATGCCACGAGCCGCTCTGGATTCTCAGTGTTGCTGGCGCCATGCTCTTGATTCTGCAGGATGAGTGTGTTTCTTTGAAGTGAGAGTGATGCCAAGGCAATAAGAGGAGGGATGCGTGTGAATAAAAGATATTACAGCTGAAAATGATCAAAGACAAAGAGGATTCCCAAACACCAAAGCCATGGCACTACAAAGCAGCACAGTCCTCGTTCAGCCACAAGTATTAACAGAATCCCCGCTCGCACAATGACTAACAAGAGATTACACAGCCTGTCGTGTTTCTAAATAATAATACGTCAGCTGGAAACATATTAATATCAGTAATTAATCTAATAATCTTGTCTCGTAGCTACTACAGTGATTTATTTACAACTTTACAACACAGGTTTGTCTGTTTTGCAGCATGTTGTTCATGTACGTGTCTGTTATAATACTCACTAGCAGACTGATTCTGGTGTCGAGGAGAGCCGCCATTTGGCACTTGCAGGTTGGACTCACAGCTGCGGCTGTTCTTGACGGGCTCCGGGCCTTGGGCCATCGCTGCGGAGGAGCGAGTAAGGTTGGGAAGACTGCGACGCAGCTTTTCTACAATAATAATAATATAAACAGAGTTAGCTCAGTCTAAATGACAGTGTCCAGAACCGGATGATGAAGTTACTGACCGCTTCTGCTCCCCTCCATTTACCTTCGTTCTTCACCACGTTGGTCTGCAGGTCATGCCCGTGGCCCTGCAGCGAGTGGCGAGGCTGCTGCAGGCGGCTGATGATGGGCTGAGGCGAGCCCCGGCTGTGGCTGTAGTCGATAGAGCGCGCAGGGGAGCGAGAGCGGGGAGAGTTCCTGGGGGAGGCGCGGGGAGAGTGTCGAGGGGAGGGGCTGAAGCGGTTGGAGGGCAGGTGGAAGGCCGGGTGCACCGCCTCCTCCTCGTCCTCCAGACTGTGTGCGTCTAACTCCTGGTCGCTGAACGTGCTGCGCCGCAACGAGTGGCAGGACGAACCGGAGCTCCGTCTGGAAGCTGTCGCCGCGTAATCTTGTCTCAAACCTGACAAACATGGATACACTCACAGTCACACACACAACATGAAAAGAACTGAAGCTGAACCGTACTGCTGGTACAGGTACATACTCTCTTCCTGCATGCGTGCCAGTATCTGGACATCAGTGACATCATTGAGTTTGTAGGTAGTCGAGGAGCCCACTGAGTCCTCATCCATCTCCGAGGTGCTCAGCTCACTGTCCACTGATGACTGCGGGCTCACCGCCGGTGGATTCCTCTCCGCTGCCGCATTTCGCTGGTGCACTGGCAAGAAAATCAACACTTCAGTGACACATATTCAACAATAACAACAACAGATACTAACTGTCAGTGACTCATACCTGCGTTCCCAGGCATTAGTTGCTGTCTGACAATGGGCACTCTGCTGGGGGTTGAGGAGGGGGAGTTGAAGCCACTGCTGTAAGGGCTGTTGGCTGCGTTTGTGCTATACGGACTTCCATAACCCTGCTGGTTGTAGGGGCTTCCATACAGGCTCCTGCGCTTGTTGGCTGTGGAGTCAAAGATTACATGATTACTCATTACATTTAGAAAAAACATTACTGTTTGTACAGTGTGAAGAGCCACAGCCACACCTTTGTACAAGCAGAGTTTAAAAAAAGAAAATGTGACTACATTGTTAACTCTTAATATGATTGATAGTTGTCTTTATATTCTGCGGCACCATTAATATTCATAGTGGGTATATTCAGTCATTGCGTATTAGTCTGAAATGTCACATCATTTCTTTATTTATGCTACTTTAGCTCTGCTTTATTACAGATCAGTGTTATATTGTTCTGGTAAGAAGTTTTACGTGTTAGTTAACAATGAAAATATAAAGCTGTTCTCAACATTCTTCCCTTACAGTTAAAAAATCTGTCAAAACATGTTCATGTTATTGTCTATAATAAATTCAGTCATGCAGGAGGATTTGTTGTGAAGACTGGTGTGATGCGAAAGATGAGATTCTTTCCTTCGTTGTCCAGTAACAACTGATGACCGGTAGTTCATCCTCTTAAAAATTATTATTAAAAATATTATTAAATTGTTTTTTTTATTAAAAACCCACAACTACTCATGTTAAACTTTCTTACACAACCATGAATAAAGTTGTAGTGGATGATTTGTGACAGAAAGAGCTCAGAGTAGGCAGCTTACAGTAGTAGAAGATCTGTGAATTGTAGAGGTCAAGATGCTGCATTGTGGGGAGGAATCAACTACTGAAAACTTCACTGTTCATTGTTTAACTCGGCCTGTATGTTAACATATTACATCCATACTCCAGACCCTGACAAAGCCAGTATTTGACCACAACACCAGCAGTGCTGGCCCATGGCCGGCACCTTTATGAAAGCTCTACAGTGTGCCGGCAGTCTGGGCGACTCTCTTAAACCGTATGCTGAGTGTGGGCCTGATAGAGTTCCTGCATCATCATCAGCCGCGAGAAGCGCTTAACAATGCATGCCATTCAATCCATACGCACAGAGCACAATGCTATTCTCTGTGGGAGCTAGTCAAAGGCTGCACTCTGCAGAGGTCCTCGTCTCTGTCATGAGATCTGACTCTGGGCAGGCTGCTGGTCACTGTTGGATGGTTAACATCTCTCTGTTTCTCTATCTGATCCGATGTGTTTACAAAGCTCGGTGGTGACTGGAAAGAAGCCTTTTAAGCTCAGCCACCGCCCCCTTTCACTTTCTCCCTCTCCTGGTGCTCTGCACTCTGTCCTCCTGCATTATTTAGGAAATACCATCATGTCCACTCGGCTGCCATCCGCCACGGATCAGCTACTGTGGAATGTCAACACAGCAACATGTAGGTCTGTGACACTGTGCACTTTAAAAACAAAGGATGCTTCGTTTTGCATTTAAGAAGAGTCAAATCAAGACACTGAAACGGTTCACCTGGTGAAACTAACCTCCAATATCAGAGCCAAGGTTACATTGAAAACAAAGTAGTCAGCTACTTCTGTAAAGCTCCACTGTGGCTAAAAATGTGCACGAACACGCCACTGACAAACACAAAGACATTTCTGCGAGTGCTTGCAAAACATGACTCATCTTTTGTGTACTGAGAAGTTAAGGCATCGCGCTAACTATGATTAGGCAAATCTTCATCTATACTGAGTCTGAGAGACAAAATCACAAGGATATGAACCCGGCTAGAGGTTCTGTGTCAAACATTTTAGAGGTGCCCTGTCACAGTGACTCTAGCAGCACATTGTCAATTGAAACACACACAGAGCGATCTAAAGGGATCTGCAGCACAGGGACCAAACCGAAATAGAGTGTCCTCGAATCCTCATGTCCTAAAACAAGAAAAGAAGTCAGAGAGAAGAGAGAAGAAGTTCCTACTCGTGATTGATGCCATTTGGATTTACTGTGATATGAAGTTGTACTGAAAGATTTTCTTTTTTCCGTCTTGGCTTTTCAGCTGCTGGAAACTTCAGAGCAGTTTCCACCGAGGCCAAAAGAAAAAACTAAATGAAGCCAGCACACAACAGCCCGATAGAAAATGAAGGCCTGAAGGGCTTAAATGGTGAGAAGGAAATGGAAGACAACGGAACATATGAACATATCACAAGATAAGAGCAAACAGAGGGAGTCTTTGTAAATGAGAGAGATAAATACCTCAAAGGAGAAAAGCTAAAACCGGCAGAGACATTCAAGAAGGAGGTGAACCAGCTGTATGAGGTTTAAATCTAAGCTTTTATGAGCAGGAGGAGAGCAGGTCAGCTATGTGACTGTGGTCAGGACCTCTCGGGTCCTGTATGTACAATAGATCAACAGTGCAGAACAGCTGTCAAAACAGCGCTGTGGAAAAAAACTGTTGAATCGCCCGGCAACACATGTTGTGACTGTTTATCGGGACACAGAGAAAGTAGTGCTGTCGGACGAGTGTAACTCACAGCCGTCTCCTCCCTGTTGTTAGTTATATAACCGAGGCACGTCATGTGAGGATATGGTTTAACAGGGTGTGCACGGACAAAAGGCTTGGTCACTACTGACTCTTAAAGTACAGGTCATGTTTAAAATATGTGAATGTCTCGCCTGAGTGTGAACTCGCTGGCACAGACACAACGTTTAGACGGATCCAAACATTTTGACTTGAATCTGCCTCGGGTGAATTTCTTTCTTTTTTCTTTTGACACATACTCAAACCAACACCATGGCAACAGGGTTTCAGTGTCTGGGTGTGAAGAAGAGTAGCCAGGGAGCCATGAGGGTGTGTCTGTGGCGAGTCTCTCTTTCATAAATGTGGTGCTTAACATTTGCTCAAGTCTCGTGTGCGGAAAAAGCAAACAAAAATCTTGAGCTGATTTGATTGAAATGTTTTAACCACGCTGTCACAGTGAATCACAAGACTCCACAGTGGAAGTGATGACAACATTAAAGCCAGCTGAGGACAACAACTGGGTTGTATCAGTGACAGTGGGGATATTTTCAGGCTGGAGCAGGATGACGTTATCTTCCTTACACACCTACTGTGATGAAATCACCACCGTCACGCTTCCCCTGAACCTCACTCATGTTATTTGTAGTATTAATCAGCTGTTAGTCAGGTTGTGTCCTTTGTTCACTGAGCGTGCTCTAAGGTTACATTCACACACAGTTTTTGCCTAAGAACTCAGCCACTGTAAACAAATGTCAGTATCCTGTGATGGGGAGGTGACTTTGTCTCCAGGTGCTGTCCGGATTCTTTGCACGACAGAGCTGAGAAGATCACAGTGACCAACCTTCAGTGGCCCATTGCTCAACATGATCTGTCACATGAGCATACCACTGTCAAAATGGAAATGACCCCTCTCAGTTTAGCTGCGAGGATTTGAGGCCGGTCCTCTTCACTAAAGGGACTGACTATAATTAGTGGCAGCCATAAGCTCAAATAACAGACACAGACCAAGCATAAAGACCTAAAAATAAGGCAGACCTGAGTGATATGCTGTAGATTAAATATAACATTTTGTTTATGATTTATACTGTGTGCAGTTTCTAACAGCTTACTCAGTGTAGAGGGAACCGGACAAGGACGACGTATTAAATTACCATAACACTTATATTTTAAACTCGAACAGCAGCGCCACACAGCTCCTCGACTTCCAGTAGAACACTACTCATTCAACGTGGACCAATTTAAGATTGCTGGTAGCATCGTCTTTGTGTAGCTTGAGGAGAAAGTGATTCACTACACAGATGTAAGTATAAATATATAAATACTGTACATGCCCTAAGCACTTAGGCGCAATCATAAAGGCACAAAACGATAAATATTTTTGCATACCCCATGGTGGAGTTTAAATTGAGCATTATTTTTCACACACAAAGGCATACGAAAGATAAAAACTGAATCCCCTTTACACTCCGAAAGCCTGAGGATGAAGCTTTAAGTGTCTGTCAATCATTTTCTGCTCATTTAATCCCACGTCGAGACTCCTAAAACACACATATGCTCACAAACAACAGCCTCTGCCTTTCAATGACCATACAGGTACATGCGTACAGTTCATCTTCCCTTATTCTAAAGGGAACTGCACACGGGGACGTGTCTGATGAATACCATCTGTTCTTTGTCTGCACTGTAGTTGGAGAAATAAATGAGTTCAACACGGAGTCATTTATTTTGTGTTTTCTTGTGCTTCAAAATTCAATAAAGGGAAATGGTACGATTATTACTGAGGCTCCCTCTCGTAAATAAAAGCTCTTAGTAATAAGAACGATCACAACATTTACAGCCTCCTCTTGTCTGGCCATCAAGACGGGTTATTTCTGAATCTATAAACAAGCTCCACCTTGCTGGATCAATAATTCTACATTTGCCTCATGTGCGACAATCATTTACAGTCGTCCCTTCAAATAGCAAGTTCAATAGCTCAAATTCGCGACAGAGCAGTCAGGAACTACATTGTTATATTGTCGCAACACTCTTATCTGACTGGTTTCAAAGTGAGCCAGAGTTGAAGAGCTCAAATGACTAATGTTATGCAAACTGACAGCAAGAGACTGAGTGACAGCACAGGGACGGGCTGACACAGCAAGACTTTGAACAAATCAACCAAAACGAAACCAAAAGTGTCATCGGCAAGTCAGCGAATCACTCCTACTACTACTGTTACTGCTAAGTTGAGATGACATGTTTCATGTTGACCGTTTACCTGACAGGGTGAGGTCCAGTCTGTGGATGAGCGAGCGCTTGGCTGATTCCATCTCAGGACTGGGGTTGTCAAGAGCTTGGCGGCACCACACAATAGGACTCAAGGTTTTCTGCAGGGGACTGTTCAGTTTGGCCTCATACAGCCTGGAAAAAAAAACAACAAAACAATTAGACACGATGTCCATGAAACCAACACAAATATACAAACTGTCATCTCTGTCTATCTCTAATGATGACCGAACACGACAGCTCACACCTCATGTGTGATGTGACCTGGCAGCTCTCAGAGGAAATAAGATTGAGGCGGATAACGAGCGTTCGGACGGTGTTTCATCACAGAATGCTGCAGTGGGGCACGGTCGCCTCACAACAAGAAGGTTCCTGGTTCGAACCTCAGCTTGTCCCGTGTCTGTGTGGGTTCTCTGTGACTCTAAATTGCCTGTAGGTGTGAATGTGAGTGTGAATGGTTGTTTGTCTCTATGTGCCATGTGTTGAACTGGCGACTTGTCCAGGGTGTACCCCGCCTCTCACCCGGAGTCTGCAGTAGCAGACAGGTTGGACAGGCAAAAAAAAAAGGCCTTTATGTGGCTGATAACTGACTAATCATGTTCATTCACATCAATTTCATACTTAAATATTTGAAATCTTGGCGTCCATTAACAAAAACACCAACATTTAAATCTTATGTGGAAGCAACTTGCAGATAACCAGCCTGAGCAATGAGGACAACGCAACTTTCCGCTCCTGCTGCAGAAAAACTTTAAGAATGAAGCGCCGTCACCAGACCAAATAATTTGGAAAAAGTCACTGGGTTCAGCGCTTAGTCAGCTGTATTGATTGAGACTGTCGGAGCCTCTTAATACTGATGGGAACACATGAAGGTATAGAGTGACTGAATTGGCTGCTCGTTTCTGTTTGTCGGTTAAATAAGTGATTTCAAAAATGTGTGTTTATCCGAAGAGAAGAGAAGAGAAGAGAAGAGAAGAGAAGAGAAGAGAAGAGAAGAGTTTCCACTCAGTAGAGAAATCTGAGTCAGCAGCTGTCAGCTCTGTTGCAGCCATCGAAGAAGCCTTTCATGATGAAAGCAGACACATTACAGGGAAAGTGCAGAGAAATACAAGCCTGAAATCCTGGGCTGCACATTTCTTTAATGTTTATCAACACAATGGCCGCCGTTCACGTTCGGCACAGCGCATAAGACAGCCCCAACACTTCATACACGACCTCCACTCTGCGAAACAATGATATGTGTCATGTCCACATGCGGTTAAGCAGGAGTGTGACAATCATCTATTGATAGGCCACGGCGCTGCAGGAGAACGCAGCCAGTCTGATGCTAATTCAAGGATTACAGGGGTCTATGACAGGAGCTGGCGAGAGCTAGTCACTACACGGTAATCCCAGATATCAATCTGATCCCGAGCGCAGACAAACAGCCAGGGCATAATGAGACCGGCTCTGCTGAGCATGAGTGAGCAATGTCTGAAAGTAGTCTGATGTCAAAAAGGCCCGGCAGCTGGCAGAGGCTCAGCGCTGCAAGCAACTGAGGAAGACTCTGCTGTGAGCTACCTTTGTTGTAACTATGTCATTAAGTTGTATCAGGAGCTACGCCCTTATGCTTCTTATATTACAGTGTCATTATGATAGGAGATGCCAATCAAACAAACTCTTCCTAACAAGACGGATAACAAAGAGCGTCCGAGGGCGTCCTATCATTACATTCATGTTTGGTCAGTTTCTATCCCAACAGACGGTCTGTAAACTCATCCAGCGAGTCTACGTGACTGACATCAGCCCCGTAACAAGCAATCCTCTCGGTGTGTAACTCTGCCTCTTGAGGGGATTTCCTTAAGTTGAGATGAGAGGGGAGATTTAGACAGCAGCAGCACAAATCCAATCATACTCCGGGAGTTTTTCGAAGGATTACGCTTCTAAAGTGTGTCCACGCAAAGCCACCTAACTCATGAATGCTCAGCGCTGGAGGAAGTAATACAAACACAATGTGTTGTAGGGAGGATTAAGAGCAGTAGTGTGGATGAACATGTGGGCCAACATGACGCCAAACGGACAAGACTGCCCCTACGTGACCCCGTTTATATTATTAATACCCATTGTTTGATCGTTTCTAATCCTCGTGATCAGCCTTTTGACACGGACATAGCGTTTATTCCTACATGATGAGATGACGATCCTATTTCAAATCTCTCGCCTTCCTCACTTGGTGCTGCAGAGCACTTGTGGCCGCGTGCCAACTTGTTGTGCTAAAAGGGAATTCAGAGGAGGAATATAACCATGGCTACCTCTCCCACATGTCTGTTGGAACAGAAAAACAAGCTTCATGTTAACTGCACACATACATACACATACATATATGCAAACACTGATCTCTTGCCACCATTGCCATGACAAAGCGAGCAATCTGCCACATCACAACACTTAAAAAAAAAACGATTCAACAGATGATCGGGGACTTCTAAGGTCCTGACAGCTGAGAGCCTGAACCCCAGAGACCTGCTGATCAAGTCTCGGAAACTCAAGCTGGAAGGGAAGTATGAGATAATGGAGAGAGCTGAGGTATTGATTGTATGACAAAGCATGTCTATTATGATCACAGAGTCCGAGAAAAAGGGGCTTGGCATCGCCCACATGACTCCTGCCAAACAACATCCCTCAGTCAGCGATCCACAATGAGACTCCTTCAGCACAGATGACTTCAGATTTCAGGCAAGCTACTAAAGATTGTTGATGCCAGACGTTTTGTCGTGGTAGTTAATGTGTACAGCAGCTGTGCCCGGGGCAATTAAAGTACTGTAGACACACAGACACGGCTGTAAAGGCGAGATACCTCCCCAAGACGAGCCTGTCACTCACCAGCTGTCCTCGTCTTCGTGTAGACAGTCCATGTCTTCGAGGTCTAAGATTTCCACTTCGTCCAGGATTGATGTTTCCCCTTCATCTGTGAACCCCCCGGTGGTGTCTGAATAAAGTGAGTTCATACTCGACACGGAGGGAGCAGCCGATGCCCCCTCATATTCATACGCCCTTCTAAAACTGATACCGTCGTAAGACAGTCTGGGGCTCAAACAGCGGTTGTTCTCCAGAAGCCCACCGTAGCCTCCCGTACCGACGAACCCCACCCCAGGGAAGCCGGCCAGACCGGCTGCCATCCCCGCTGACAGGGACGACGAGTCGTAGCCGTCGCTAAGCGGTCTGTGGTTCCCTGACATCGCTCCGGACGAGGACAACATCGTAGACCGACTCCGGAGCTGTTCGTTCTGCTGCTCGAGTTTCTTCACCAAGTCCTGGAGCTTCCGCACCTCCAAGTCCGCGTTGATATTTGAGTTGATATCCTCCATGGTGGCTCCTCAGACAGCCCGACGAAAATATGCGGTGGTCGGTGGTGGGTTTTTTTTTTTTAGTCGTTTCTCCGCCGACAGTCTCTCTGTTCTTGGTTACTTCACTGTTCTCTACGTGTTCAAAGAAGACACTTTGGTGTTGGACCGACTTAAGAAGCTCAACATCGTCATCTTCTCCGGTTCTCCGTGCTCACGGGCAGGGTCGAGGCCATTTTCATAATACTCGTCACCAACTGTGAAAGACCAACAGGCGGCGGATAGCAGACGTCACTACGTTCGGCGTCGGGGGCGAGCACGTAACCAACACCTATTTTACACGTGCACAGATTTTGTTATGAGCTTTTTGGTGTGTTTTTTTTTGCGTGTTTGCGTGACGTAATACGTACATTTATGTTGTTGTTGTTGTTTTTTTTAAATAAAATTATTATTTTGCTACATAAAAGTTGCATATACACATAATATTGAAAAATAAAAATTTATTTAATTTTAAATTTACCACAATAAAATAAAATAAATGAACTTTCCGTTTTCTGGATCACCTTAACTTCAGGTATTAGAGGGTGTGGTTGTTGTTTCACCTTATTTTTACCTGTGCACTTGGTGGCGGGAGTTAGAAAAAGAGGGTAACATAGGCTCCAATATTTTCTGTTGACTGTTGTTGTTTTCTTCTCATATTTTATCACTAGTATCATATAGTTTTGTCTCGTCAAGTTTGTCATGTTATGCCAATTTGGTGTTACTCTTTAGTTAATAAAACACCATGAAACTCGAAGTGACTGTGGATATTTTCTTTGGACTTTAGAGCCTACTCAGCCTCTTAGCTGCCTTTTTAAATGGATAGTGGCCGCTACACCAACAACTCAAACAAACTTGTTTATTTTCATATACAAACATTACAAAAAAAATGGAGCAAAGTCTTATATTTATGTAGTTTGTTTGTGTCTCAGTCTTAAGAGAGCTCCAGTGCTTCCTCTGACTCCAGTTGCTCCTCAGTCTTTTGAAACACGGCTCCTCCTCCTCTTCGCTCTCCTGATTCATCTCCAGCCTCCACACCCTCCTCTCCCTGCCCCTGGCTGGTCATAGATGTTTCCAGTCCGTCCTGGTCGGCGCTGGCGTTCTGCGACTCCGCTCCCTCGTCATCCTCATCTTCTACATCCATCTCAAAAACACGAATGTGCCTCAGATTGGCGCTTAGCTGCCGGGGAAAAGAAAAAGTTGATGATAGGAAACAGTCTATTTAATTTATTCACTGGCATGCCTCCTCTTCTCTCTGCTGGCAGAGAAATGTAAGAATACCAAAAGTGGATCATCTGACTGTATCGATCCCTGGAACAAATATAGAAATATTGCAGTGCAGTTCATTCACACATAATATCCCAAACTAAAATCCCCATACTCTAAATATAAACGGAAGTCCCAGATATAATTTTAACATACCACACAGGCCACTTTGCGGATTCCATTTACAGCAACAAACTGGGCTTTCATGCTTTCCAGTTCACGCCACTGATTCCCCAACACCAGTTCTTGGCACGGGATGGCACCGCTCTGCTGGTCCAACCTGAAAACACGGGTGACATATGTAGCATCTTGCAAGATATTTTAATCCACTGATTCAATGCTAACAATTAGCTTCTCTGTCCTGGTTGAAATTAATGCACACAAACACACCTCAGGTTAGGCTCCCAGTTGAATTGAGTCTCACAGCTCAGGGTGGACGCAAGCGGAAGCTGAGCCAGGACGCGCCTTCGGTTTTCCTCTTCTGATCCTTGCAAGACCACAGTTAGCATTTCATCGTCATAGAAACGAGCATCCAGGCAGCTGTACACATAATTAGGCCTGAAAAAGAGAAAATCATGTTAAGTTGAGTACAAACGTCTTTACTCGATGAGGGTTTACTCTGCATTTATGTCGTGTGGAAGGAATGACGTGAGAGGCACTAACTGAGCTGCAGCATTATCATCATCTGGGTTGTCAAGATGGTGGCTGAGGTCGATGGACATGACACTGTTGGGGATGTGTCTATACAAGCAAAAGAAAAAATAAAGATATGGTTATAAACACAGCTTAAACACACAAGAAACTCACACATCACACAGACGTACCTGTTCGGGTCTGTTCCTTTGCGTAACAGGTAGAGCTTGGATGGTGAAATCTCTGGCATGCAGAACAAAACATAATGCATTTTGGCTTTCTTGTCATTCCACCTGTAAGACAACAACAAAATATGATTAATATGAACCCGTCTTACTGTGCAGAGTGTTATGATGTTTGTTTTTTACTTACAGAGAGGGAAGTTCAAAAAGTCGTGGGGTGTTTTCAGAGCTAGAAAGACAATGGACACGAACAAATAAATGGAACTCTAATCACATTCATTTTGTGGAATTTGAATACTACAGATTATTAACAGAGGCATAAGATCATACCTCTCTGGCACGGTGTACAGGGGCAAAAAGACAGCCTGTTTTACAGACTTCCCAATCACTTCCTGCATACACATAGACAAACAATGAAGGAACATTTCATTAAAACACATCTAAAGTTGATTTAAAAGTCATGTTTCATTAAATAAAGGTATATTACCAACACACATTGTTAATTTGCCTTAGCCAAAAGGCTGTATTGTAGCTACAGTATGGGTAAAAATGCAGCAGATCTACACACAGAATGAGAAATATTGTTCCTGTTCTGGTTTATCTTCAAGCTTCATTTCCAGTCCCTGACATTTATAACTAAATGTGTAATTGTACTCATGAAAAACAGGAAGCTGGCCAGCACACAAAACTCACTGCAGGTTTCTGTAGACACTGCTCGATCACACCCTCCATCATCCTCTTGACGAAGTGCAAAGACTTTTGGGGATATGAAGGAAACAGCAAAGGGCTCTCTAGATAAACAAGACAAACAAGTGATCTGTTAGTTAGTTTGAAATTAAGCTAAGACAAACAAATCATTTAACTTCAGGTACACACAAACACGCAAGTAATTATTGATTTATTGATTGGATTTTTGTGAACTTCTAAAGTCAAGATCATGGTTCACCCTTTAGGTGCGTGCTCTCCTGCAAAAACTTCAGCCACTGGTTTCCCTTTGTGTTGGGCGGAGACACGAGGTCCTCGTCCTCATCCTTCAGGTACTGCATATGAAAGAGAAACCAGTCTGATGTAAGACAGCAGCTCCGTTCAACAACGCTTGAAAGCTTTGCAACACAAAACCTCTTACCTGACCAACTCGTTCTACGTTGAAATACTTCCCTTTACGGTCAAAGAGTTCTTCATTCTGTTAAACCGGATAGTAAACAGCTATAAAATATATAAATATGTTGAACAAATGTGTCATCACAGTGACATCATGCTGACCTCACCTCACTGAAGTGCTCAGACAGGAAGTCAGCAACAAATGCGATGTCCTTCTGAGTCATCTAAGGGGTTAACCAACATATTAAAATGATAAAATATTCAGGAACACTTAAAAATCAAAAATCTCTCTCGGTATATTTGTTAACTCACCTTGTTGAGCTCTGGTGGTACATGCTCCTCGCACATTCTGAGCATAGCTGTGGGGGAAAAAAAGAGCAATCATTAAAATAATACTTGGGATCTTACAAATGATTACATGACGAATCGTAATTTTTATTCTTACCTACATACAACCACCGAAAAAAGGCCTTAAAGTTCTTCATACTCTTGTCAATCACCCTAAATGACAAAAAAAGCAGTGATTCTATGTGTGAGTGTTGCTAATGGAACAAGAAGCATATTAATTTTTAAGAAAATCCTTGAACTCACTGCAGAAGTTCGTTGGCTTTCAGAGAAAACGAACCCACAGCTGTGATTGCACCTGAAATCACAAAACAAACACATGTAAATTGATGACTAAAGATCTGATTTTCCTATTAATCATGCAGGTTAGTGGTGCGGTACCTTCTATAGCTGCTGAATCTAGACCGAGCGGCTCGAACTTCTGCTTCCACAGGGACATGCCTTTCACCTCGCTGAGGTGATACAGCAGAGCCTCAGAGCCACTGCAGCCAGAGAGCAGAGGGAGAGGTTAAAACTGAAGGATCTCGGGTAGAAGGCAGCATTGAGGTGAAGGGAAAGGCTGAAAATACCTCTGCAGGTGGCTGATCACCAGCTTCTGAATGCTTGAGTAAGAGGACTCAATGGACTGACCAAGCTTCTTCAGGCCCTGTGATGAAAATAGAGAAGCAATATGTGTTTTTCAGTAACATGAAAACTTCTCTGAACTGCAAATAAATTCACGTTTCTCCACCTCTTACCTTGACAGTCAGCTGATTCATAAGAAGAGCCTGTAGTTCAGGGCTAAATGAAAGCACAGAGCCAATGGTAAAAACAAATAGATTATTTGTCACCATCTACAGGACACTCCAAACACTGCAACATGATCATGAACAAACAATAACAAGAGAATTTCCCTCTGTTCTCACCTTGATTGTCCCCACAGCAAAAGCTCCAGAAACTCGTCTTGAACTTGAGTGCTTGTGTTCTTTTCCTACAAAAAAGGATAATGAGACATTAGTTGCTCTCTCTCGTTTGAGCTAATTTAGACAACAAACCATGACCACTGACCTGAACAAACTTAGTGAGTCGAAGATCCATCTGCATGAGGATGTCCTCCCAGGCTTCACACATACATGTGAGCGAGAGGTGCAGGTACTGCAGCAGGGTAGAGATGTGGGTGAACTTGCGTGCCATCCTGGTCACCTCAGGCAGACAGTCTGACAACAACCCCGTGTCCAGCTGGAAGACAAAGACGGACGTTAAAATAAGTAAAATACAAATAAAAAAACGTTAGTTAGATTGGAGATTACATGAAGAAAAATCAAGCTTACAAGAACTTTAAAAAAAGAAGTCAACTCATCCATCTCACCTGAATGTAGCAGATCTCTGGGTTGTTGTCAGTCGACCTGACTTCTGTGATGACGGACAACGACTTGAGATCACTGGACAGACTGAGGCTGCGGCATGTTCCAGACACCTGTAGAGTGTCAATAAATGAAAAGAACACAACAATACATTTAGTGATTCATCTTATGTGCTTCAGATATCAGTTTTAGAGGCTTAATATTTGATATTTGAGACTGTGTCAGAGAAGTTATGATCCAACTCTAGAGTAACTGTAGAAGCTAAACTTTGTTGTGGAGGCATTTTCTTACATTTTATTTTAAAATGTTTACAGTGCAATTCCAATTGAAGTTAAACTTTTAGTTTGGCTGTTTATGACAACACATTTCTGTACTTCAGATCACACTTTTGCTGGCAAATATTTTTTTCAGTGACCAATATATCAGTAGATTAATGAATTCTTTTGGAAGACGACAACAAGAGTCTTACCCCTGTTAGAGTGGCAATCTTGTACATCCCGTAGGCATAAAGCTCCACAAATCCAGCGTCCCCTCCAAGAACAAGTATGTTCAGCCTGTGTGGAGACAAAACTGGCTGATGAAATAATTTCCAGTGCATCTTAAAAAGAAACGATTCAGACTAAAGAAGCTTCATTTACCTGACTTCTCCCAGGAGATTCATTATCTCATCAGACTTTTCCTCACTGTAACACAGATAGATAAATACATAAGGCTGCTATCACAAGCAAAATATAACTAATCAGACTAATGAGTTATGTATTAAAATACTGCCCCACCTGAAGATCTTGGAGGTTGTGCTATAGCTGTGGGAACAACAACAGTATGAGCAGTTATTCAATCAGTGATAGGAGTTTCTATCTTATAATGTGATGTGCAGTGAATGCTGGTTACCTCTTGGGGAGTGTTGGTAACTTGGGAAGAAAAAGTTTAGATTCATCCTCTGAGCTGTAGAAGGAGCTGAGGGCACTGAAACACATGAAAAAGACCGAACATTCACATTACTCGAGAAAACATGATGTGCTTTGTGCCATGAGTTTGATCCCTGAGCCTCACACATACACATACCTGCTCTCCTCCACCACCTCCATCCAATGCATGCAGGTCACAGGGTTCTGCATCGGAAACACGTGGAGGATCTCTGCTTTCTCAACACCACACAGGACCACCTGCTTGGTGTCTCCGAGGCTGAAGGCCAATACTGGGGAGTGAGGGAAGAATATAAGTATAACCACTTCATGTATCCATCAACAAGCAGATGACTAATAACAGAAAAATGTACACAGTCTTACTTTTCCCATCAGGTCGCCAGGCAAGTGCAGTGATCTCCTTCCCAGTATACTCACTGGGTGGTAAGCTCCAAACACGCTGGAAACTAGCCAAGCGGTGTAGCAACAACTATGGATGAACACCAACCATTAAAAAAAAATCACAAAACCATAAACCAAGACATCTTTCAGGATACATAAACGATTTTCAAGCCTACCTCTCCAGTTGTGTTGGCCAGAGCGATAAGATCCCTTTTGGGCGACCATGCCATGCACAGCACAGGGTTAGGAAGCTGCTTCTCTCCCACTTGCCGGAAGGCAGGCATGGTGTCGACTGGAAAACATGAAAAGTTTTAATAAATATGTAAATAACAGAGAATTATGAGAAATACTCTAATGTGATAATGTAATGTAATCTTTGTTAGTGATGCTAGAGTAAAACAAGACAGTTGAGTCTTGGTTGTAAGTATGTTAGTAGTACATTCTTATTTATTAATACAGTGACACCTCTCCATACTCCACACTTGTATACACCTGACACTTGTAGACAGATAGATGCTTTATTGTCCTTACAAGGAAATTTGTTGCCACAGTCTGTACAAAGCCTAACATAAATACATAGATTCATTAAACACCACAACATAACCACAAAAATTAACATTTTTCTGGACTGGACTGGATGGGAGCCCTATGACGGATGAGTTGAGGGGCTGACTGAGGTCCTGTGCTATACACTGTGCTGTGTGTGTAATGGCTTTATTGTGGAGGTCTGAGAAGTTGAGGATGGGGAGAGATGGGTGGTGTGTGATTGTACAAACAATCAACTGACATTTACACCCTTTAATATACTTATACTATGTGTACAGCTTGTGTCTTTACATGGCAGCAGAGCTCGACCATCTGCTGTTGTAAATTAATTTCCAACCATTTTGATAACACACTAAACGTTTCAGGCAAATATCAAATACATTCACAGGCTTTCCTGGTCCTGTATGATTGTAAATGGACTATTTGTTCGGACTGTATTGTACAAAACAAAGACACCAAGCAGGAGCTGGAGCTGGTTATAGAGATATGCATGCTCCATGATAAACTTCTCAACATAATGGACAACAGCTAACATCCACTACATGACCTCCTAGTCAAACAACAGAGCAGATTCAGTCAGAGTTTGAATGATGGACATTAATCACTAATACATAACTTGACTAGCACTGAGTCTATTAATACTGTATCTACCTCATGCCTATTTGTTTATCGTGTACCTGTGAAATGCAGCTACCATGTAGGTGTAAAAGTGTGCAGCAGGTGAATAACCGTTAGTCGAACGGTGATAAACCAACTGACACTCGGTGCTAACTAGCTCGAGCCGTTACCGTTGAGAGCTGTCAATCAAAGCCGTCTGTCCCAGTGATGTGATGCTAGCAGGCTCGTTAGTAGCAAGCAGCCGAAGCTAACGTCGAGAAAACGCCATGGCTGCTTTCACCGAGCTGAACGTCACAGGCGGGAAAACAATAACTACAACATACCGTAACAGATATGAAGGAGTCAAACACACTCTGCTCCGCCTTATGAAAAACTATATTTTAGTTTTCTTCGTGATGTTTTCACAGTTACGCGGATAGCGCCATATTTTTCTCTGCGACCAATCACTGTGGAGCAACGGAAGCCGCGAGGTGACATACTTGCTCAGAGGCCAAACGCAATTCGTAAGTGTGACCACCAGTAGAGACTTTGTAAAAGTACACTGAAGAAGATGTTGTTGTAATTGCTTCACAGTCAGAGGCATCAGTACGTTGCCGCCATATTTGTGCTTTAAAATATCTGTGAGTATCTGTTTGTAGTATAAGATAGCGCAGATCAGTAATTTTGTCCAGCAAATTATTCTTTAGTATTAAGTCTACAGTATTGCTAGCTGCTGCCTAATAGCTAATGCATATTTGTGAGTATTTGTGTGTCTGCAAGTGGGTTTTATTTTGTTGTCTTTTGTGACAGTTTTCTCAATGTAAGGTATTTACCATTGCCCCGTTTGCCCAGCTCCTGTTCTGGCACAACACTGGCACCACTCCCCATCAGCATTCACACGCATTCCAGGCCTGAAAACCTCCTCAAATGTTTTAAAAACACCTGTGATACAAACACTAACACTCCCTCTTTGCTTTGAGCTCACAGTCTGAGCAGCCCGGCTAACAAAGTGAGCTAACATTAGCTAACAGCAGCTAACAAACTGAGCTAACATTAGCTAACAGCAGCTATAGTTCACAACAGTTTACTTTGCTGTCCATCAGGAAACTCTCCATAAAATATGATCCAGTTTCACCAAAATCAGTGAAGTAGTTGGTAGTGTGTGACTTAGTGTCGTAAAGCGTTACGTACTTCTTGTGGGTGATCGAACCCGGAGCGCAAAGTTACACAGTGTGAGAACAATTGTACGAATGATAGAGACACCATTCACATGATAACACTTAAATGTAGCATCAAAATGATTTAAAATCTGTTTATTTTAATGGTAGGAAAGTAATGCACTTTGACATTACATACTGATATATTCTTGTGTCAAGGCTAAAACACAAAGATATTAACCTTTACTGAAGGTGTGACGTATTTTTTTAATACGGCACAGGCCTAATATGAGAATAAAATCTCTCTCTCTCTTATCTGTGGAAACACTATAGATAAATACTGAGTGTAGGCAACATGTAAATATAATCTGTGATGCAAGGAGTCGTGTTGTGGTGGACACGTAACAGTATAAAAGGGTGTTGGGAATGCTCCAGTACTATTCTTACATAGATCACAGCACAGATACACGTCTGTAAAAGTCACCAGAAATAATGCGGGTATTTTTAAATGATGCCTTAGTGTCAGTTATTACTAATTGGGGTACGGTGACGAGTGAGGAGAATTTTAGAAGATTACCGATTAGCTGGTGTGGATGTGAAGTACAAAGTTATTACAGTGGAAAATCCTTTCCCAAGTTATCAGCGGCACTTAACTGTAATCACCGGATTGATGAAGAACCAGAATAGCTCTGAGAGTACCAAATGTGATAGCGGCCTAGAAATAGACCAAGTGAGGCTGCGTGGTCCTCGACTGGCTGATATCCTTCTAACCTACCGTTTTGTCTTTAATGTGAGACATCTTTTTTCTGGTATACCAAATAAGACAATTCTTTATGTTATATCTTGGCTGGGTGGACAGTTTACATGCTCCATGTGAGCGGCATTGACCTTGGCAAAAGCACCAGTCTTTGCTAAATCCTCCTCGTTACATAGGGTGAGACAGATAAGTGGGTGGTCTGGGGTCATTGGGTCAACTCAACTGGACACATTGGTAACACTGACAAGCTGCTGTCACTTCACTGTGTCATATTAGATGTCTTCACAAGACAAACCCAGCCAGTAACCGATGCATTCAGCACAACGTTTGATATCTCTTCATTATCCAAACCTGCAGTTTGAAGAGTACTGAATGCACAATGAGAGCCTCTGAATGTTGCATGAACTTCAATTGTACTATTATGCATGCACATTATGGGTGTGTTGTTTCAAATATTACAACAGGATGCATTGTTTTCCATGTTTAATTAACAAATACTCGTCCTGCAAAAATGTCACCACTACCTTCTGTTCCCCTGGACTACCATAACACTCTCTCTCTTCTTGCCAGTATTCTGGCTGTGAAACCTGAGCCGGGGCCAAATATAGCCCCACACAGTGAGCAGTTAGAGACCGGGACAGATGGGACAGCAGGCCACTGCAGAGGCAGTACGCAATTGGACCCTGAACCTGAGAGATCCTGCTGACTGTCTGACCAATAAGGCTGCTCTTCTGGAAAGAGAAGCTTCTTTTTGGCTCATTCTTTCTTTAATAAACGAGACAAACCTGGAACCACGAATCCGGGAGAAAGTGTTTGGACACGTAGCACACTTTAAGGTAAGTTTTGCTCTGTTTTTGTTGATTCTCTCAACGGCATTTTACGGTTCGGTTGCTGATTAGTGATCAAGAGTATGACTTAAATCATGTAATGTAACAGTATAGCTGTTTAAATGTAGTGGCTATATACAGTATCAGTCATAGTGAGACATTACAGACACAATATCGTCTCTGTCGTGTTCTTTTAAGGATATTTGGATTCCTTCTCATTTTAAACTACTTATTTGAATTAAATATAACAGATAAAGTGAATTTACATATATAAGATATAGTTAATATTCAAGTTGGCTCATAAATCTTGAAATATTTGCTAGTGGAAACTTTGACAGCACTGACAGTTGTTAACATTCTGTCAATCAGTCTCAACCTTTTACATTTTCCACATTCATATTTAATAACCACTGCACTGTTGTTATTGTTCTCTTTGAAAGTCTCGGCTTGTCCGTCTTTAATGCTTCAACCCGGTGACTGTCAGTGTATGTTTGTGCGTTTCCAGTTGTACCTGTGTGTGTTTGACTGAGTTTCAAGGACCCTCTCTCTTGAGCTCAGGGTGGGTGAGTTTGTGCTGCTGCTGTGAAACATAGCCCAGGAGATTAAAAATAACAACAGCTGGTCTTCAGGACGCCATGAGGCACTGAGTGTCACACTGCTCCGTGCGTGTATCCACACCAACATACTATACATCTCGGGTCAACGTCTCGAGAGATCAGAGCAGAGGAAACACGCCTTTTTATTAAACTGCAATTGTCTGTGGGACTAGCACATTACATGTAAACTAGCATGTAAAGATGCACCAGGTGACATAAATGTACAGTACAAACACTGTGAGCACATTTCCATCATATGGTTCGTATACGTGTTATAAATGTATTGAATGTATGTACATGAACATATAGACATTTAGAATTTAGAGATGATTTCATGCATTCAAAGAATGAACTGAAAAAATACATATACAGTATGTATGATTATGTATTGATGCAACTGTAGCCCTACTCTCCCCACAGTATCAGCATTCATCCAAGCTGAAAGGTTGATTAATTGTTTATTCAACTGATTAAGCAGTGCCTGATGAGTGACATACACTGACACTGACAGTCACTGGGACTTTTGATAGGTGAAGAAAAAATATCAAACTTATCAAACATTTGTATTTAAATTTTAGCTTTCCTGCACTTCATATCATTCCAGATGAAATAACCGTTTAAATCCCAGGTAATAATATTAACATTAATAAGAACTTATTCATTAGTAGTAGTAGTAGTATTATGATGATAATAATATTAATATTATCATTATTATAAACAGGATTTTGACTGTTTGTCAGACAGAATAAGAACTTTGGATAACAGCATTGATTTCATCAGTTGTTTTTTAATCAACAAAATATTATTTTCAGCTGTGAATGTCAGTTAATACATGTGTCATAAGTACAACAAAGAACAGATTAATGGGGTAAAATGTCCCGTCAGAAACAGAGTGAGTAATGCCGGTCATGTTCACTATGACCTCAGTCAAGGCCTTTGCTAATACCCACCAACTGTGTCCAGACAACACTTGACTGAGTCATCCTGCCTGCTATGGCTGCGAGGGGAAATGAGCCAGTATTGTGAAGTCTATATTTTAAGCTTGACTCCTCTTGTTTGTCATTTCCATTTCCACTGATAGTCGTGTCATGTATACAGCATAAACTGTACTGTATACAGTGTAAATGTGTGTAATTTGATGTGTATTTCAGGATGCAGGACGGGAGTTGGAATCAGCCACTCCCCATCTCTCTGCTGCTGAAGGACCCGGCAGGAGGCAGGACCTTGGAGGGCGATGGGGGTGTGTTTTCTGAGGCATCCTCTGATGGGGAACTCTATCTGGACTCTGGAGATGGGGACTTTGCAGATCTTACTGCATTCTTGAGTGCAGATGAGATTAATCGTAGCCTGGACCTGGCCTGGGAGTCCTTTGGTGACCCATTTGAGTCTGAAAATCCAGGCCCATCTCATCCTACATCCCAGGAGCAGGCTCTCCAACATGTCCCCTCCCATCCCATGCCCCCTCAGACCACTGAAAACCTCATTACAAGCCCAAACCAGCAGCACCAGACCAAAGCCCCCTGCCCAGCTGACAATGCAGCAGTTGAAGTCTCTTCCAGCCAGAACGCTCCCCTCAGCAAACCCATACAGGTGTCCAGTGAGGCTCCGTCCTCTACTGAGAAGGTTGTCCACCACAAACCCATCCAGCCAGTGTATAAGCAGGATAAACCTCGGCTTCTTCATGAAGGCCTGGAGCTGAATGATCGGGCAGCTTCAGCCACAGAGTTCTGTAGCCGAGCTGCCACGTTCATCGAGGAGCTGTCATCCATCTTCAAAGGTTCTGCTCATTTGGAGCAGCAGGTGGAGGAGGACTCCTCCTCTCCTGATAGTGGTTATCTGTCCCCGAGGAGTCGGCGGCCGGTCCCTCAGGGCTCGGTCTCTGCTCCCTCTCTGCCTCCCAGCCAGCAAGAGGAGACACAGTACAACCAGCCAGCCATGAGCCTGGAGTCGCAGTCTGGAGGGCCCGTGGGAGTGGCGGCTTCTGCTCGGTACCAACACTCTGGAGCTCCAACCTCACATGGACCACTCTCTCCACCCTGCTTCATCCAGAAGCTGAAGAGTCAGGAGGTGGCAGAAGGAAGCCCCATTCGTCTGGAATGCAGAGTCATAGGAAACCCACTGCCGCTCGTCAGGTAAGATTTGATCTTTGTTGGTAAATCACTGTCACACAGCGTCCATTAAGTAGAGCTGTTCTGGAGCTTTCAGCGGTATCACATGATCTTCCTCTGCAGATGATATTGGCCCACTTGGAATTGAACTGAAGATGTTATGTTTATATTATCCTGAGCACTTTTCCTGGCTTTATTGAGAGGGTTGAATTTGACAGGGATCTGCTCTCTTGATATTATAACATACTTTTATTCATATCACACTACTGTAGTGCAGACAGATATTTATTAAACTGTTCCTTCTTATTCCATAGACTGTGAAAGAAATCAAATAAAATGTATTTAAGAATGAGATTCAGAGTGACAATGGGAAAAATTTTAAATTAAAATAGTGAAAGAAATGAACAAATCCAAAATGTGATTAACAATTACTTTACTAAATCATTCAGTTTTTTCTTTTGTATTAATTTAAGTATCATTTGTTTCATTTATTCTTCTACAAATTGAGTGTATAAGAGTGATCTTGATTAAAGGGTCATTCCACTGAAATGTGACTGTGGCTCAGGAGGTAGAGCAGGTTGTCCACTAATCCGTGTCCTTGAGCAAGATGCTGAACCCCAGATTGTGTGTGAATGTGTATGAATGGTTAATTTCCAAAAAGTGATGAGCAGTTGGCACCTTGTCAGGCAGGCAATGCCACCAATCTATGAATGTGTGTGAATGGGTGAATGAGATATGTAGTATAAATGCACCTTGAGTGGTCAGTGGAAGACTAGAAAGGTGCTCTGCCCAATTACTTACAAACAATTTGTTTAGGTTTTATTTGTTAGGTTTTTATTCAGGTTTTGAGATATCTGTGAGGTTTCTTCTATATAATGTTGCCTAAAGCATTAAAAAATAATTTTTTTCTATTGACAGCAACATGCAGAAACAGCAAATCTGTTACTGTGGATAATCTGCAGAGCTACAGTTTTAGTAGGGTCTATTTCTTTGATTGAAACTGTTGACAGTGAACTCGGTGGACAGTAACTGAGACTTTGTTTTTGGAAAGACGTGCTGCTCCGGATTTTCTTCAGTGTTTTCAGCACCGCAGACAATTTTCCATACACCTACATTATATCCGGGTGGAAGTAGAGATCAGGTCAGGTAACATTAGTGGAAATCTCTGTGCTTATAGTCAGAGTCTCCAGATATTGAATGAATGCGACCTGAGACTTGACCTACAGTATATGAACAGACGTTTATATCACAGTGTGAGTGATGTTGACCAGACCAAGCGTCAGGACTCAGCCTTGCTGGCCTGGCCATTAGAGATAAGGTGGGCGAGATGGGAGGCGGCCAGGAGGAGGTGAGAGTTACTCATGTGTTGACAAGCAGAGCACCTGGTTTCAGGTTTTGGGGGGGGGGGGGGACTTCCACTCTGTGTAAGCACATTTGTGCATTGCTACCTGAGCCAGTGAAAGCAGGCACACTGTCTAATTTATGCCTGGATGAACTGTTTGAGGGGACAGAACCCCCTGCCCCTGGTTATTTGCACCAGTTCAGACTATAAATACTCTCCTCTCTTGTTTCTAGATATGTAAACCTCACAGCTCAGTCAACATGCTTGTTGTTTACTACAGAGACATACCTGTACTAATTAAAGATGTAGTCTATTTGAATGTGGTGATTGGTTTCAGGGCTTTAGGACGGCTTTTCTGCAGCGTGTGTTTGTTCCTCCTGATGGTTTAGCTTTTAATCCCAGTGAACCATACTGTCTACGTTCATCACTACATTCATCTACTTGTTGCAGCACTTCATTGACACCATACTTCACCCTGACATGTTTAGTATCTTTCGAGACCTTGCAATCTTACCTAGAATTTATCCAAATATGGCTCCTTATCTTGTCTGAGTCTATAATAATAGACCCTCCAAAGGATCCCATAGAATCAAAGAGATTCCCTCTCATGAAGTTTTGAGCGGACAATGTGTTTTTTAGGCGTTTGTGTAATCAGAAGACATAAAGTCGGTGGCCCAGGACCTGTATCTCCCCACTAGGCTATGAGGGGCCTCTTCTGCGGCTGTATAAATAGTCTCCAGGCCAACAGGAGCCAGGCACAGGAATGCAGGCAATGCAATGACAAGGCGTTTTCAGTCACCAGGCTCTACATCTCCCCACACCTTCTTGGGGAATATGAAGGTAGTGTGTAGCAGGAGAGTCCAGACATACTGTGGCCATTCTGACGTTACATAACAGAGAAAATGAAAGGAAAGCTGAAAGAAGTGAAGTGGAAAAGTAAAAATTGTAAAGCGCTTTGCTTTTTTCCCTTCCTCTGTAATCATAAGCTGCGTATAGTTTACAAGTGTCCCAGAAAAGGTTATGACATTTATGGCGTTGACAGTGAATTCAGATGATGTTGCAGAATGAGATGGAAGGATTTTCTGAACCGCAGATTTGTGCAGTTGTTTGATGGACTGTGTGTTTGCCTATGTGCCAGCTCAGTCAGTGACATGCACTCAGTATTGTTTGTGCACTGTGCTGTCGCTTCACGTGTTGGCTATGGATTGTCAACACTAGATGGCAGCAAATTATATATTATTCACAACAATGCTGAGCATCTTCTGGAGGTATCTTCTTCTGTATGTGTAAAAGACATCTACATAGTGACAAATTAATAAGTACAGTTGTGTTTATTATCTGTATCTGTACTGAGATCTCATATTAGCCTAATATTTTAAACATCTGACACTCATATGTCTGAATTTCCTACCTGCAGATCTTCTTGCTAAAACACCAGCATGCAGCTGTGCATAGTAGGTGTGTGTAGACCTGTTTTCCTAAGCGTACGTTTATTGTGTGTTTCACTCGAAAGTTAATGGCTTCCGTTCAGCCTTGTATGTGTGAGCATGCAGATGCATGTGCGTGAATCCAAATGCCTTATCCCACGTCCCGTGGGGCAGCGCCTTTGATGCAGCTGCCAGCGTCCAAGCAGGTGACACACCCCCCCCCTCACCTCCTCGTTCTCTCAGCCTAATGAGCTGGTGCTGAGCTGATGCCAGCGTTTTGCACAGCCAGTGAAAGAGACATTCCTGGTGGTTGGGTGCTGGGCGCGGTCTTCCGTGGTCAACCACAATTTGTCTCGGCCGGAGAGTCTTACGGTGCCGAGCGCCTGGTATTCTTCAGTATGTCTTCATGCTCTTCACACACAATGCTTTATGCAATGCTCTGTTTATAATGATGCATCTCTGGTATTGGGATGCGTGTGTGTTATATCCTTGTGGGAACCACTTTGTGCATTTTTTCAGTCTGAGGTCACTCTGGCTTTTCTTTATGCCTTCAAGAGGTTAGTTTTGGATTAAGATTAGGTGCTGGCATGAGTGAACAGGGAATGTATGCAGTCAGTGTGTTTGTGTGTGGTTAAAGAGAGCATTTCTAAACCAAATTGATGATGTGAGGTTTGCCTGTGCGGCACACTAAACACGCTGCGGGTGCCTGATGACTGATTTCTCACTATTTCAATGCATTGAAAAGCAGACAGAAAATCCATCTCCAATTGTGGCACGTTCAGCATGCTATTTTAGGCATTTGTCTGATGCGCTTCCATGTCATTACCCTAACTGCCTGCTGTGAAAACAAGGCATTTGAAAACTTGACTTGGAGTTGAATGAAGAGAGAGAGAGAGAGATGGGCATTTATGGTATAGAGCAGCCTCTGCTGCTTGGTTTCAGGCAAATACACAAAACCACAGGGGAAACGTTTAGAAGATGAGAGGCCGGCAGTGAATTTTGTTATAAAATCTATAAAAGGCGGTGTCTGAAACATCAGTAGGAGACGACATACCATCGATTGATGAAGGAATTTGATGTCAAATATAGAGTATGATCCTTGTCCGACAGGATCATAGACGTCAGCAGGCAAACAGACATAAAAGGAAACAAACACATACACGAATATGTAGTCCAAGTATTTATTTTGCAAGTTGTCTAACCGATATTCAAATTCTATACAAGGATATAAAAGACGTCTCCCTCTAAAAGATATGGTTCAGTCCTGGAAACCAAACCATTTGATCAAATTGTGGAATAATCCATCCACCTGCAGCCAGAGGGGCTAAATCACATTAATCTGAGGCTTCAGGAAATACCTTGTGTCACCTCCTGTTATTTACTGGCTTCCGAAAAAATGTCCCCCTAGTTTGTATTCTAGGTTTGTATCTTTTTATCTTTGAAGTCCCTCTCAGTGGTTACTTGTAATTAACCATGTAGGATATCTAAGAAATGTTGAAATCATTTTATTATTAGGTTGATTTGACATTGTGTGACATCATGAAAAACAAGAACTACAGATATATGCGAGCATCATTTGCTGACGTAGAAACAGCTGCCCTGGTTTTATGATGTGAAATAGCGATCTCTCTCTCCTTTGCTTGCCCGTACATGTAGTTTATACCTCATACCTTATACTACTACTTACTAGCTTAAACCTTATAATCACAGTTCCAGTATTTCATTTAGTGAACAGGCACACATCAAGGGATCATCAGAGAATCAAAGAAGCAATGTAGTCTTGTGTTTTCTTTCCTCTGAATCATGATTGTAGATGTTTTTTAGTCGAAAGCAATTTAAACTGAACCTGCAGGAAGTATCATAAAATAGTGTTCATGTCAGTGAAACATGTTCAGGGTTGTTCACACAAATAAGGGAATGTATCAGCTTGTTGCTGCAGATTACTCTACCAGCTCACTGTTACAGTAGCCCTTCCTCCTACATTGTGTGAAACAGACTTGGGTATGAGGTCATAGCAGGTGACCCACTGCTGACTCATGACGTAGCCTGACTGTAATGCTGACTGTTCGGCCTGTTTCAGGAAGGCCGTAATTTTAAATTTTCCCTCATGGGCTCATTTGATCTCTGCAGGAGGAGCGGGGGGAAGAAAAAAAAAAAGCCCTGGTATTTTTATACCTGCTTTTTCAGAAATTTTGCAAGCATGATGTCATTTTAATATTTAAGCTCCAAATAACGAGCGAGCCTGGAGTGACCGCGGGGGGTGCACTCATACTTTAAATTAATACTATATGGGGACTGTTTGACAGAAGCTTAACATTCCTGAAACGTGAAAACTTTTAAGAGGGTGGAACTTAAACTACGGATACTGTATGGAGATTTCGCAAGCTGCCGTGAGGTAGTCAGTTTGACGTATTATTTAGTTCTCACCATGCTGATAACTGAACCGTGTCCATGACTCTGTGTGTGTGTGTGTGTGTGTGTGTGTGTTATACGTGTACAAAGATGTGTTTAAGGAGTGAGTACATTTGAGCTCGCTCTCTGCAAGCGGCCAAAGAATTTCTGGAGGTAACCATAAATAGACAACTTAATGTAATCTATATCACGATACACAAGTCACTGTCAGATCTGGCCTCCTGCAGATTGTCCACAAGAACACATAAAGATATCAGCCATAAAACACTCGGATGGACACACGTCAGAGCTATTCCTCAGCGGTACGTTAATGGCAGTTATGACGAATGGAGCTGTGCTGTCTAAGCCTCAGCGGTGGCCCCTGGCCCCCCACTGGCGTGGAGACAGAGTGTGAAGTTTCACCCAACGAGGTGAGACTTTTCCTGCTCCTCCTCTAGCCTCGGAGTCTAGAAGGCTCCTGACCTTGACCCCTTATCACAAACACAACCTAAATTAACACTTATCCACTTCCAACATGGACATACTGTACCACCCAGCTTACATTTTCTATCTATTAATCTTGATTAGTCAATAAATGACAGGCATGTTGGGTAAAACAAGGCTACGCAGACAGAAAACAAGCAGTAACTTGTGCATAGTGTGTGGGCATTAGCGTAAATGTATCACATTTCCAGCTGTTAATCAAAGGAATAAAACTCGTAATAATGTTAGCTTTGTGCATGGGCGATACTCACAGCCAAAAGCATTCTGGGCTCACTGACAGCACCATGTTGAAATCACATTTAGTGCTTAGTGGGTGAGTGTTGTACACCATGAAAAAGGATTTGTCACCGCCGTTCTTG
The DNA here is from genome assembly GCA_946959425.1 of Argyrosomus regius. Lineage (NCBI taxonomy): Eukaryota > Metazoa > Chordata > Actinopteri > Sciaenidae > Argyrosomus > Argyrosomus regius. The sequence continues at coordinate 6,731,282 of OX336888.1, forward strand.
AGGTTGTTTTGTCCCAAAAAAAACGTAGTTGACTAACTATGTAGTTAACACACTAACAGAAGGGATGTTTTCAATCTGCTTGTAGTACATGTCCAACCTCGATGGGGTCATTAAATGACTACCAAACTAAACAATCAGGCGAGAAAGAGTTAAATAAGAAAGGGAGTAGCGTTTGTTGAGTGGAGGGAAATGAGATTTGTTGAGAGTTATATAAGTGGATCAGTGACAGTTGAAGAAGTGGAATACCAGATTTAATATGAAGCATGTCTGTTGCGGACAAAGGCAGCAGTCATGCACGGCAGGAGGATGGTAATCTAAGACAAGTTCAACAGGAGGATGGGCACAGGACACTCCATAAATCTTTAGTCCATACTAAAGCCTCTCCTCCACACAGTGTCAGCAAGGCCTGTTTGACCTCTTCGGTAAACACGCACACACTTACCGCCACCATTCAGCATCTCCGACAGGCCTTGCATGGTCAGTGACACATTTACTTACAGCCGCATCAAAACAGCTCACATTTCTTGGGCCTCACAACACCAAAAGTTTGACTTTTTTAAAGTACAGGGCACAGATACAGGGAATCAGAGGTCTGCCAGTCGTGTTGTTGACAGTAGCAAGCACTCCAGATTTCCTCTGAGGCGCTCGAGTCCTGTCTGTGTCTGTTCTGCACTCAGTTAAGGTTTGTAGTTTTGAGTCATCCGGGCCTCGGGGTCTGTTCCACAGCTGGGCTGTGAACAGTAAGCACTGGGTTACATTCCTCTGTTCACCTGTTAAATGACTCTCTGCTATTCATCATGCTTGATAAGGCATGGCCATTAGATTCAGCTTACAGTAATCTGCCTTTTGATGAGATATTTTAGGCTATTATTTTTCCTGGACGTCGGATTCCTGTGTGGCTGCCAAAGAGCCGTGTGTTTGATGTCGAGCCCGCTTCAATTATGTATCTCCGACGATATTGAAGTGGTGGAATTTAGTGCGTGTTGTTGTGTGTCTCGAGTGTTTTCGTCTGCACAGAAATGGCAGCTAGACTCTCCTGGTGCTTGAAATTGTAAAATGTGTGTACATGTGTTGTGCACTTGGCTGCGCGTCGTGCACGAATCAGACTCTGTGCAGGGATGCTTGTTTTACGAGCAGACGAGAGGTCAAATGGGGCTCATAAAAAAACAAGCTCAAGTCTTCCTTCCCATGTACATGTGGCAGAATAACAGCTGTGTGAATGTTAAACTGTCTTACATAGAAACTCAAGATATGCATCTTTGTACCTAAGTCTCTCCGTGTTTGTCTTTTGCACATCACTTGAGTAAAGCATCCCTGCCTTTAACCCCACTTTCACTTCAGTGCTGAGGCTCCCGATATCACGGGGAGAGACGGTAGGAGTGGGGGGTCTGCAGGATTCGGTTTCATACGGGGGTGGGGGGGGTGGAGGAGGTGGAGAGGAAGATGCTCCATGTCTGACTCATGTGTGTCTGATCAGAGCTCAGATCTATAACCATAAATTCAGAGTGTGGTGGAGAGGTCGCAGAGTTCAATCCCTGACTACACCAACTTCAGCCTGTTGCCTTTTATTGCCATTTATCTCGTCTAGTGCTATTTTGCTGGCAGTTGTTTTCTTACAGTAATTTCTTGTCTCTTTCAGTCTTCAACGCGGCAGAGTGCACAGAGTTCAGTGCTGACTTATGTGCATCCAGTTGGTGAAGTATCTTATCAGCCTGTTGCTCACTATCTTAAAGACTACCTCAGACTGGCTTTAAAACTGAAAATATTCAAGGATACCGATGTTGTGGTCACACCAGGAGAGGTGGTCTGGCTGTGATGGAAGCAGATATTTTTGTATGCTTGTGTGTTTGCATGTTTGTGGCAAGTTCGTGGGTGGCTGGTTAAAGAGGGGGATCATGCACATTTTCTTTTTTACTTGTCTGGGCGTACAGATGGCCAGAAGTATGCCGCTTCTTCTATATAAAAACTCTCAGTTGCACCTGGCCTGTGTAATTAACAAGATGTCGGTTATAATAGTAGGAGATAGTTACTCTTTGAAAGATATATCTTTACAGTAGGTGACTCAGAGCGGTGGCCATACATGTGACCACAGATCTGCTCTGTGCGGTTAAGCCATTGCATTAACTCTATCTAATTGTTGTTCCCAGAAAGTTATGATACATACCTAAAATTAGCGCTGACACAGACTGTCATGTGGCTTTTCTTCAGCTGTAATTACTCAGTGGCAGGAAGATCGATGATTGTGGTCATGGCAGGAGTTAGAAATTTTGATGGAATTTGAAGCGCAACGTCTGACGTAAACGCGCTCTTTTGTTAGGTGTGAGTACATATGTAGAAACCTACCGTAGCTTGCATGTTTGAGGGAAAAAATGTAGTGAATGCTCTATAAAAATTAAGAAATTCCTCCATCCCAGATCAGTCAGAATTCCAGTCAGCCACAGGTAGTTTTACTTTGAAAAATACCAGAAACATAAGTAACCTCGCTGTTGGTCTCTATAATAGTAAAGCAGTGAGACATCTGAGTTTGTTAGCCAGCAGTCCGCTTCCTCTTCATGTTGCTGTTTAAATGTGCGGGCTCATTAATTTTATACGGTTGATATGTTTAATTTGGGGCTCTTCTGGATGCTGCTTTTGTTGGTTTTCACGCTGGATTTATTTGACAGTTGTGAGGATATATTGTCCTTGCTAGTATGACATCATGAGAGGACATCTTTTTTTTTTGGGCTCTGTTTTTGTTAGTGTCATGCGGTCTCCTTGGAGCAAAAACAGAAGTTGTCCTGACTACATGCCCCCATTTTTTTGTGATGTCAACTGACCCTTGAAAGACCTTTTTTTTTTTTTTTTCAAACAGCGAGATATTATGTGGAAGTGGGCGTTGGATTGAATATGCATGAATGTTTGGGTGTTTGTGTGTGTGTGTGTGTGAATGCCATGGAGTCCATGTGCACCTGTGTGTGTTTGTGTGTTAATAAACCCAGCGTGTTGCTTGGAAGGAGGAATTTCTTTCTTCTTGTTGACTCCATCTGCACATTTCTATGTATTTTTTTTTATTTCTCAGTTGGTCTGAGACTGCCGCTGTCAGTCACTCTGTAATTAATGGGAACATCGAGAAACTTTAAAAGCCCTTCCTCTTATTAACCCATGTTTTATAGTCACTTAGGGGAAGTACGGTGCTTTTCATGTTGTTATCGCTTCTTTTACAGACCAGAAGAGTCTGAACAAAAGAACCGCATGATTACAGCGTGTGCCACTGGGACAGGGAGCGTTGTACACTTTTACGTCTTACAACCTCACAAACAAACGCTCGGCAAGCAGGCCTAGTAACAGGCACCACAAATAAACCCATCTGCTTCGTCCCAGCGGTAGTTCTCTCAGGCTCTTCATTGACAGCGACCAAAATATCGCCGAGCCCTGTGTGTGTGTGTCAGAGCCTGAATGGAGCCCCTGCAGAGAGACACACACACACACACACCCTTTCATTCTGCTGTGGACTGTCCGTCAGACATCAACTGTCTGGCTCTAAACGAACCACAAATGCCAGATTTATATTTGCTGAACGATGTGAATTTGGCGTTTAAAGTGTTTGGGATTAGCCTATATATGTGTGTGTGTGTGTGTAGAAAGCATGACCAGTCACAGTAGCCACAGCCATTTGTCTTGAACTCGCCAGGTGCTGCCAAGTCAAAGTGGTCTATTTAGATCCTGACTTATCCAAGCTATTTTTGTTCTGGCCTAACTTGGCTTTTTAAGTGCTCTGCTTAGTTCTGGCATGTGGAATTTATTAAGTAAGGTCCAGTATATTTAGTGCACTCTTGTTTTGTGTTTCACTGTACTGCACTGTAGCACTGTCATCTTTTTTTTCATGATTTCCCCCCCTTCCTGTAGTCACAGATGAGAGCCCCAGAGGTTTCCATGGTGAATGGGTCATTTGGCTGCAGCCCAGCGTTCGCTGTGGTGCTTTTGATAGTCAGACTGTGGCCTGGACTTGTATAGGAGCAGAAAAAAGCACATTTTGTTATTTGTTTGGGAGACAGATGCCACAAAGAAATACACAACCTTAAATCTGCTTGTTTAAATGTTTGAAGCCCACAAAATGCGTCACATTTCGAGGACGTTTACCTGTTTCCAGCAATGAGGGGTTTAGAGATGCAGTGAGTTTGACTAGAAAGCATAGGATTTATCCTTGTTTTAAGGAAGAGAAAAAACATGGAGACAATTCAAACAACCGCTGGAATTATATGAATGCATCCAGTGTGGGCAGCATTTAGACAGTTTTTTTGTCTTTTAAATGAGTCTTAAATGTGTTTTTCCTGCCCTTGTGTCTCGTGTGGAATTTGGCAGATTGAGGCTGCTCCCTCCCTCTCTTAGCCCTCCGCTCAGTCCGAGCATTGTCTGTATGTCTTACTGTGTGACTCAGAGTGGCAGTCCCGGTGTGAGCGTGTCAGCAGCTCAGTGCGTGTCATGCTGTCAGGAGGAGAAGCTCTCGTAGCTTAAGATCAAGGAAATCACTTTTGTTTAACTAACAGGGGATCAGCACGAAAAGCTCAGGTGAGTTTGCCGTCTTACTCGGTGATGTCATTTGTGTACGCAGGTGTAAGTCGATCTTATGTGGTAAATCTTTTTTTTTTATTTGATCTTCATATTATAACCATACATTCATTGTCATAAGGGAGATTAGCAGATTACACTCACCCTGCCTGGAAGTACAGTCATGTGGTCGACAGCTCATTGAACCCTGCTGATGATTTAGGACTTTTAGGAGACTTTTATTTTTTATTTTGGAAACATGTGATGCTGCTCTCTGAAACAACAGCTGACAGATCGTCTGTAATTTGTGATTTTTGAATGAATGAACTTATGAATAGGTTATATTGTTCTTTGTGAACAAAAAGACCCACTTCAAAAGTCTTCTGATTTCTTTCGGCCCTCACAAAACTGTCTGAAATTAAGTGTGTGTGTGTGTGTGTGTGTGTGTGTGTGTGTGTGTGTACATGCTTGCATGTGTTCGTGGTGGGGGCATCCCCATGAGTGCCGAGGTGTATGCATTTGTAGCTCAGCTGCTGCATATGTCTGTCACTATTTTAGTTTTAAGTCTGTCTCTCTCTCTCTCTCTCACACACACACACAAACACACACACACACACACACACACACACACACATGTACAATATTAGTGTATATGGCATCATTGCTAATACATTCCTACTAACCACAGTACAAATTTCACATTTTATATTAGAGCCTGTGATGATTCAGTCTGAACCATTTGCCGTCTTGCCACACTGACACTGAGGTCTGCTCTCCTGCAATGCATCAGTGAACAGCGCTGATGGACAACATAAAGGAGACAAATCTCCCTCTTCGTTAAAATTCCTCAGAGAAAAAGTATTCATCGTCGTTTCCGGTCAGAGCCCGCGACTGTCGTCCGCAGCTGTCTGCCGTCCAGAATATTCCAGTGAACTCCTGACCTGTGATCCTGTGCCCCGATTAACAGAGCTCCGTCACCAGATGACATCAGCTGCTTTATTAAGATGGATTCCTGCATGTATCATCTTTAATCGAGACACTTGTTGCATTTATGCACATAGCAGAACACTTACAAATCAGGAATGTTAATATTTCCTTTTCTCTTCATGACAGCACTCAAACAAATACATACAATTTAGAAGAATTTGTACATCTACTGTAGCTGCAGCTTGAAAAAACAAGTGTTATTGTCATGTCAAAGTTGTGTAGCGCCGGGGAGCACAAAACACCTTTTCAAAGCATTAAGCTATTAAGCTGCTCCATAATGAATATTAAACTTTTAAAGGTCCAGCATGTCAGATTTAAGGAGCTCTATTTGCAGGATATGACAGGAAATAGTCCGCCATGTTGAACCACCATGTTTGCAGTTTCTCCTTCACACTAGGAAGGAGAGTGTGAGGCGAGAGGGTTGCATTTAGCAACTTCACCAATAGATGGCACTAAATCCTATACACCGGACCTTTAAGTAGTCTGAAACCGAAGCAGCGCTAATCATTTTTGACACTGCAAAACTACTCAACAAGGTGAACACCACACAGATGTTTGACATATATAGACTTAAGTAAGTTGGATATACATATTCAGCACATTTACAGCAACATTAGCAATAATTTGTAGTTTTTGTAGTTTCTTTTTAGCTCTATTTTGGTCTTACTCAAGTCTATAAATAGAACTTGGTGTTTAGGTACCTACATGTGCCTCTGTGTTCACCAGCTAGTTTCCAACTTTAACTGTCTGCTATTATGTGCTGGGCAGGCAGCGTATAGTGGGTTCATTAAAGCAATTTAAAATAGTTGCCTGCTGCGTCTAGAAAAGACGCTGATGAGAGCAGTGAGAGTTGTGGGCCATGAAACCAAAACAATGAGCTGAAAGAATGTAAAACTGCTCCGTAGAGTTGAAGGGAAACTGCAGCGTCTTTCACGTTACATGCAGTCCAAACAACTGTATAATGTTTACCATGGTCACAACCTTAGACAACCCTAGAATGCTAACATTCATGACAAATTACAGCTGAGGCTGATGGGAATTACTTTTGCAGGTATTTGGTTTAAACCAAAGTATTGGACAAATTGTAGTTTTGACATTATGATGGCAGATAAAAAGATTTTTATTTACTGGCAAATAAAAATTCAAACCTGCTGGTGGTGCGAGAGCAAAAGTCTGTAGGAGTCATCCTCTGGGGACTGTGAATGTCTGTAAAAAAAATAAACATATTTTTAAGACTACAAATATTCAAATGAGAAATAAAGCACTGCTTTAACGTTATCAGAGAAAATGAACTCTTCTCTGTTAAAGAGAACTAAGTTGTTCCTGGTTTAATGATGGGAACATTTTGTTGAGCAGGTAAATGATGCATTCAGTGGTACAAATATTAGTACCATTGCATACCTGGCGGGCAGGTAAATGATGCATTATGTAGCATTATTGAAAATTACTGTAATAAGGAAGTCAGTGGTGGCAATAAATATTTTGCAGCTTCAGTGAGGTTGTGCTTGTAGACCTTTCACTGTGCCCCATAGAGCTTCATTCATTGTTGGTTTCGCTTATCATGAGTGGGAAAAGGACAACCCAGTATGGTTTCCATCTTGTGTTTGCATGAATTAGGAGATTTCTCTGTCGAGGATAATAAAACCAACATTGGTTGCTATAGAGTTCGGGCAGATTCAGTTGACCTCTATTGTAGTTTGTAATTTGGGATAAAGACAGCCTTGATGCCGCTCTGCTTGTCCAGTTGCACTTTGGTTGACTTCTGTGGTCCATATTCTAGAAACCGAACACTGAGCAAACTTGAAGTTAAAACAAAGACAAACATGTCTCATACATCTAGTCTGCCCATGCCCTTTATCCCTCATTGATTGATTGACGTGTGGCTACATCTTTGTAAGCCCGTCACTCCTACATCCTGTCAAGGTCATTTTTTGCGATTGCACCCTCCTCCTTTCTTTTTCTCCCTTCGCTCTCTGCGCTCTGGCCTCCACTCGTTTTGGGTTTGTGGTGAAACTGAAGCCTTGCTTCATAAAATTTTCCATCAACAGCAGCAAATAACAACAGGGTCAGACGAGGAGAGTACATCCCTCAACACACACACACTACGGAGGCCGGGGCAACGGGGTCTGGTTTGGCCCGTCCGGTGGAATGCTCTCTTCTTCTTCTTCTGTGTGTGAAAAGGTTAGAGTAGGGAGCAACCATCAAACTGAGATCATCCTCCTGTTGATATCATGAGGCATCATCTGGCATCAATTGACTTAACTGAGATGTGTATAATTGCTTTCTCACATGCTATCTTCATCCAGCGAGCTGTCGACAGGCTGGTTGATTGTGATGGTGGGGATGTTTAGTCACCGTCTTGGCTGGGCGGCCTTAGGGTGGGAGATGAATGAAGGGGTGAGGCGTTTACTCAGACGTCTGTTCACTTTCAGCTGTTTTGCATGCGTGTTTGGAATAGTTGCGTTTTATAGTTGCATTGTTTTAAGAGGAAATGGGTGGTAAAGCTAGACTCTGCCAAGAAATTTGTACCTTCACTCAGTATTACTTTTTTTTTCAAAGCAGTGAGTGAGTGCTATTCCAACACACCCTGCTTCCCCCTCCAAATGAGACTATTGATGCTGAGTTCCTTCTTTAACTGCTGGACTGTTATGTGACTCAACAAAGTTCCCACTCCCCAACCGGAGAAAACACCCCATGCTGTTTAAGGCCGAGCACCATGTTCAGCACATTCCACAGAAATAGAGAGGGGATTAAATAAACATTACCGTCTGTCTCTAAATGGGTTTCAGTCAGTAATTATGCATAATGGTGGATCATTAAGGTTGATTAATAAGGGGTTTTATTGTTGTGCTTGTTGAGAATGGTTTGTGCTTCCTAGTCGATCCGCGGGGAGAGCACAAACTGATGAGGGCTGCGCTCTGCTCTGTGTTTCATCAAAGTGTGCCCAAACAAATGTACATTTCCATTCCTTTGCTCCTACTGAGCAGATGGGCTGTGTTTCTACAAGGAGAGCCTGGTAGATTCGTGCCATAACCAGAATGGAAAACTACTAAAGGCTCACTACAAGACCACTGATGAATACTTGAATTACAACTTTATTTTTGCATTTATGTTCACATATGTTGCTGCGTGGCAATGCTGTGTTTTCTTTTCTTGGGATCTGGACAGATTCAGGCCACCCTGTGGTAAACATATCCCCCTGGATCTGTTCATTATAGTTACACACACACACACACATGTACAGTACCTCCAACAGCTTTGAAATCCTTCACCACCAAAACAATCGTCATTAGTTTAATGACCTCATGTGTTACAATAAGCCCTTTACTGTGTGTGTTTGATTTTTACGGTGCACCAAAACATATCCAAATGATTTTCCTATATTGGAGGGGATTTGTATTGAATGGTTCACATCAAACTTTGAGCATATGGCTGCAAGATCCACAGTGAATCATTTTGATTAATGCAGCAAGTGACTTAAAAGAAAGCAGCAAGGGTTTAACCAACAAAAGAAACCTGAGTTTCCCAAGCAAATCCCCAGCAGACATGGAAGTCACTCAGACGAGTTGTTTCCCCTTTTCTCCGCCTGGCTATAATCCTAAAAAATGGATTTCAAAACCGCACAGACATATTGGTTTACTCAAACAATCAACTTTTTTACTCCCAATTGCCGGCTGCTTGTCAGTTTTGTACCGAAGAATTTGGCCTGCATCGCATAACAAAGTCATGTTACAAAGGATGTCCGAGCCCTTCTCCGTCTGGATCGTGTGTTTGATGCGCAGATAGCCGCTGAGGGTGTTTGAAGCATGGCAGATGACTCTTGACCTCAGTTGCCTCGAGGCCCAGTGGATAAGGTCTTCCTGCTTGTGCAACGAACAACCCTTCATTAGCCTCATGTCACGATCTGTTTCCTATCGTTTAACACACCGGCGTCTGGCTGCGTGATAGAGCCAGCCAAGTTTCCGTTGTTTCACTTCATCAGGCGATAAGACAGAGGAACTACTCTGGGGAGTGTATTGTACCGGGGCGGGTTGGCCAGACGAAGCAGAAACTTAGTGACAAGGCATTGCAATGCTCCACCTGTCACTGCTAATGATGAACGGCTCAGTGTGATCCGCCTCAGCAGTGACAGAGCGTATCATTTCTCCTGTCTGACCCGGCCTGACTCATGTTCACTCACCTCCTGTTCCTGTATTTGCCATTCATTCACTCATTCATTCACTTTCCCCTCCGTGTCAGTCTCCCACGCCCACTCTGTCAGGTGTAAATCCTCGAGTATGAAGCGATGTCTGAATATTTAGGCTGATGGATTGCTTTCCGGAAAAAACAAGAGTTAGCCTGTCTCTGACTGACACCCCACAGTGTATAAAATCAAGTAATGACCATGCAGCAGGATGTCGGGGAATTTTTATACAGCTCTCCAAGATAGCTGGAGTGTCCTCAGGTCGGGGCGCTGGGCAGCTGTTCTTCCGGCATTTTGGGAATTCCTTCTCCCCCTCCCGTCATTGCAGAGGTTAGGAGGTGAACAAGACATATCTGACCTCTCTTTTAATAGTGCTGATACAGTGTGTCAGTGGAGCGTGGGTATCTTTATTTGAGGCTTCATAATAGTCTATAAAAAGAAGATAGGGCATTAGTACTGATAAAAGCAGCAGGCTCACACAATTCATGTGATTTGAGGCCAGCTAATGTGAGTGTGTGTGTTGGTAAGAGATGGGTGATGTGACCCCCGTTGTTTGATCCTGTATTTGATGTGGTAACACGGTGCTTTAATCATAACCTTGAGCAGTAGAGATGAGACGGATGAAGCTGGTTGTGTTGTGTAGACTCTCTCATCCCTCCTGGGTCCCAGATCAGGCAACAAATTGTGTAGTGTAACAAAGTGTTAGCAGACCCCGGGGAGGTGGTACACGGGCACCAGGCGCCTGCCCAGACACACAGACCTCTGATTGGAAGGAGGGAAAGGGTGTATCTGCTTCCCGTAACACGGCGTCTCGTCAGTGCCTCAGGGTGGCTGACGTTTGGCAGATATGGAAGTCAGACATGCCCGGAGGGCGTGTGTGAGTGTGAGAATGAGTAGTTATTGATGTTAGTTAGGTTGGCAGGCCTCCATCATATTTGGCAAAGGTGTATTTATGTTCAAGTATTTGTCAAGAAGAGTAATGGTCCTTGCTTGTCTGATGAGATTTGATTGAAAGTAGACAGAGATTTCAGGAATGATTCCTATCGCCTGAGGTGTATCGTGACCGTTTTGGGTTTCTTTTGGCAAGAAGTCAGTGAAGAAAGAAGACAATGGTGAAATGATATGATTCAAATTTAAGACCCCTTTTTCTGTAAAGCTCTGGCTCTGGGTTGACAAGTTAAGAATCAGTTGTTAACTCTGTTTAACGGCTCATTTAAAAGCTCCCAGTGTTGTTGCTTCCCCTGATCTCAACAACAAAGTCTGCTAGAACGATGGCCAAAACTAACCAGACGTCATAATTTTCTTTGAAGCACCGTCTAGACTGTGTACTGCTCAAGGTCACAGTGAATTGATGATTAGTTGTACACTGTGACAGCTCCAGAAATAACCATAGCTTAATCAGGCGACAGTAAATCAAGATGTGCAACTAAAAATTTTGAGTTCAAAATGTTTTTATGAGTTCAAACGTCAGTTTTTCCGCTCTGGCTGTGTGTGCACTATGCTAGTGCAGTTTGCTTAAGAGATGACATCAAACTCTAGTTTGACTCTTCAAGTGATTACTGTAAGGTTTTGCTGTTGTTCCGACTGGCACAACATGTCAAAGTAACCAAAAGCTGTGATTCACCTCCTCTACCAGGTGGTTCTGTGAAGGCCGTGAGCTGCACAACTCTCCCGACATACAGATCTGGAGGGATGGTGACCTGCACACACTGGTGATTACCGAAGCTTTCGAGGACGACACAGGACGTTACACCTGCGTGGCTTCCAACAGTCTCGGAGCAGACAACACCTCTGCTGAGGTCTACATCGAAGGTCAGATGTTTTCATATCAGGAAGTTAAAATATGCTTTCTTCTGAGGCTTTTATGTACTTATACTAATGATCTGTAGTAGTAACCGTCACTGCTTTTGTTGTTGTCCCGTCGCAGGAGCTTCATCATCAGACTCAGAAGGAGAAGGAGTCGTGTCAAAGTCCAGATCGGGAATCATGCCTCAGTACGTGTGTCTCAGCATGACCGCTTGTGACCCAATGAACCCTTGAACTCCTTGAACAGGTTAACTGAGCCCTGCAGCAGCTAATCAGGTCTGCTGCCTTTAACTAGACCCCCTTAAAAGGCCCTTAAAGAGCCATAACCCAGGCCCAGTACACAGAGTAAACTCTGAACCTTCATAATGAGAAGTGCAGGGGGTTAATATGGTAAAAAATCACCCTGTCAGGCTTGTCCCTTGTACTTATTTCCAAATGCAAAACCTTTCCTGCTTCCACTCTCTTCTTTTAACATGTTGATTTAGTGAAAGTTTGGCCCGATCCAGATGTGGATGCATGTTTTAAGTGTTCTTAACCTTTCAAAATAAGACATTTCTCATTATTTAAGCTATTTTTTTCAATAAGTACTTACTTGACTGTCAAATATAGCACACATGTTTATTCTCATGTACGTAGATCTCAAGATCTAATGTTTAATGTTTACAGCCTGTTTACAGCAGGCTGTAAACATTAGCTATTATTAAATATAATGCATTTGGAGGGCTGTACACTCCTCACAGTACCCGCTCGGTGCACTTTCTAATTCTCGAAAATGCTTTTGATTATTATCTGTTGTATAAATCTGCTTCCATCCGGACTACTTCCCGATTCCCTTTCTGTTTACACACCGAAGCCAAGTTCACTGATATCATCATAATTGCCGGGGAGACAATTTTCTTTGATTCAAGTATCGTATTTTAACTAAACGCATATAGACTCAAGAAACGCCTTTATGTGTGTGTGTGTGTGTGTGAGAGAGAGAAAGTGCTGATTTATGTTTTGTTTATTTTAGAGTTCAGAAGAAGACCACTTCAATGTCTCTGACAATACGCTCAGCGTCACCCAAAACCACCGAGGTCCTTCCTCATCGTTCCACCCTGGTCCAGGCCTTGTCTCAGCCCCTACAGCGGGTAAGCACCTACCGCACTCAGGGCAATAAAAATCCACACAAGCTCGTAGATCATCCACAAAAATGTGGGAAAATTCTCTTCAGTGACATGAGCAGGCATTTTTTTCTGAAGTTTTTATTGTCTTCTAGGTGCAGAGCCCAGTGTCGTCACTGTATGGTGCTGAGGTATCAGGTCCTCCTATATTTAGCAAGGTAAGTCTGACTACATGAGATACTATACACGCACTACACGGTTGGGTGATGCTATGATCTTTAATCTTGGATCTTGGATGTTTGCACATAAGATTTTGTAACCTGGCTGCAGGAATTTGCTCCCGTTTAGTCTCAAAAGCAGTAAAGACGTCGAGGGCTGCTTTTGGTGTTGCAGTGCATCTTAAAGGTCTTTGATGGGGTTGAGGTCAGCGCTCTGTGTAGGAAATGTTTTGTGGCATGAAACAAAAGGAACTGTCGCCACAAAGTTTGTTGCATACCATTGTTGAAAATATTTTGTAAGATTTCCCGTAAGGCACCAACCCCAAACCATAAAACACAGCCAGAGATACACACATACTTACATACGGTACATCATGCATGCAAGTACATACTTAGAACCTGATACAAATGTACTCCGTCTCCTTGCCTTCCCATAATAACAGTATGCAGTACTGTGGCTTTCAGCAGTGGGGGTCAGATAAAACATAAGCTTTGATGAGAGCTCCTCCTCCAGCTCAAGAACACCCTTCAACACTCCCCCCCCGCCCCGACATCCCCTAACTCCCTCTGCCTTCAGGCTGTGGGTCTTGTGATGGTGGGACTGAGACGGGCTGAGGCAGAGCTTCAAACGGCCCTGCCAAACCCCACAAGGGTCAGGTCTCTTTCACTCTCATTCAGCTAGTCAGGCCCTAAATCATTTTCCACTTCATTACAAAAAGACATTTGTTTTTCTTCACTCCCACCCGCCTCCTTTAAAAAAACTGTCATGGGCTTTAATCATCTCAGCAAGAGGATGTGTTCGCGTCTTGGTGAAGTCAGCACCGTGATGTCACCCATATAAACACACACACACACTGTCAGCCCCATGATGTACATTCCACCCCCGGTGTTCCCAAAATTACCCATGCCAAAGAGACACAGTCACGACTCACGATTCATTAACACTGACACTGAGTGCCTCCAGTTGATGGATACCAGTCTATGTAACTCTGAGCCTGTTAACCAGCAGAAGAGACAAACACAGTGTTGACAGTAGCTTCTCCACCAGCCCCTGTGTGGATGTTTTTTTAGTTCTGCAACACTATAAGCTGTCGTACGATTGATTGGACAGGAGTTAAAACTGGCATTTGTGAGGAGGAGGAGGAGGAGGAGGTCCTGCAAGTTTGAGGCTGGGAACATCCTCATGGGGGTGGGTCATCTTCTCAACTATTCTATTGGCCAAAATCTCAATTTTTTTTTTTAAACACGTTTAAGTGTCTTAGATAAGAGTGTAAGTGTGTAATCTTAGATATCTTAGCAGAGAGGACTTCATCGACTTCCAAAAGCTTTTGAAAAGATTGCGTGTATTTGACAACCTGTCAACTATAACCTGCACTTACAGTTCATCATTTTCCAAATATTTAAGAAATGATTATATTTTGAAATACAATATTTTGAGAAAGTAAACTTTTTTTGTGTTAGCTGTTAGCATTTGGACCAAAACAGAATATTTTAGGCTGAAGTTGAAACAAACGAACAGTTAGATTTAAAACCATTTTGGGATTATGCAACGCCAAAAGCTATTCAAAGCAGACAGATCCAATAAAATGACAGTGGATATCAGGTTCTTTACATATAACAAATGATTGTATCTGTGATGTTTGTTAAAAAAGACTCATGTTAGCCAAAGGAAAGCCAGCAGAGAGTGATTATGTGATTTCCCTCAAGAGAAACTGACAGACGTCAAAGAGTGACTCGCCATTTTGTTTTTTAAATGCTTTCTTGAGTGGATGGCTCATTGGGGAGCAAGAAAAAGTAAATAAAGAAATTGAACTTGGTGTCTGTTTTGTGAGAGGTTCTCATCTCCAACGATCTCTCGTCTCCGTAACTGTAACTCTGAAGCAGATTTATCGTTTTCATTACCGGTTTCAGGCTCTTCTCATTTCCTCATCATCATTCACTCACTCCCTTCTTATTTCCTCTCCTTTATTTTATTATCCCTCCTCTGTGCAGCTGTTGCAGGATGCCCAGGCATCCGAGGGCCAGGTGGTGGTTCTGGAGTGCCGGGTCCGTGGAAGCCCTCCTCTGCAGGTCAGATGGTACCGCCAGGGAGAGGAGATCCTGGACTCCCCCGATTTTCGTATTCTCCAAAAGAGTGAGACATCCTTCTTCGTCATAATTAATTATGTTTTAACACTAAATTGGCAGCTGATGCTAATGCCAAAATATTTCTGTTTGTCTTCTCTTCCACTCCACCTGTGATATTGTATGAATCAGAGCCACGATCTGCAGCTGAGCCAGGTATGTCACCTCAATTCCTCACAGTGCATTTCTTTCATGTTCCCAACTGCAGTCAGTGGTTAAAATTAGTAACGTATTATTAGCTTTGTCTGGAGACTCACATTGAGTTTCATAGTTTCATCAGCTGCAGGCTTTCACTTGGTTATGACTACAGCAAATCACAATTTAATAAGTCTGCGTCTCACAGGACGCTCATTATCACACCCACTACAGTCAGAGGGAGTCCCTGGGAAAGTCTGAGAAACCCCAACACCCTCAAACTCCAACACATGAACACACACACACACAAAGTCACAGATTAGCAGTGACACACATGCTAATTTATGTCAGACTGTTTCTCACCTGTGTGACTCAGGGGTCATTTCAGGTGTTGCGTTCAGGCCAGTAAGTGAGTCACTCAGACATAGCTGAACATCTGTGCAGCAGTTTGTGTGCGTGTGTCTGTTCTTCATGAGCAGCTACATCCATTATTGTTTGTCTTTTTCTGTGTCTGACTATGAATAGTGATTCACCAGTCTAGATGACATGTCCATCATCAGTCTGCCGTGTACATAACATATCTAATGTCTCTTTACGTCTCATTACAAACAAATCAAGTGTCAACAAGTTACTCCACTCCACACCTGTGCAGATCGCTGTTCATCAATGTCTGGTTTGGTTATTAAAGGTGCATTGATGGTGGTTGTTTTTTTTTTTTTTTTTAGAGGAGATCTGCACACTGGTGATAGCCGAGGCCTTTCCAGAGGATGGAGGTCTGTTCTGCTGCACCGCATCCAACCCGTACGGGTCCATTAAGAGCACGGCTCATCTCACCGTCACTGCAGGTGAGTCCACAGACGGAAAGAGATGTTCAGCAGGCACTAGATGTTGAAGCCAAAGTACAAGCCAAATAGTTTGATAAGCAACTTTGCGAGAACGCCATGGCCCACTGAGTTCTCCAACCAGCACCATCACTGTGTACCTGACACTAGTTGCAGTTGCGACCCCTCTGGTATGGGTAACATTTGAAGAATGATGTCCCTTGACCTGAATTACCAAAGAAAAGAACATTTTCTATATGAGTGTATGAGGTCTTCAGGTTCACCCTCTCAATAACTGGTGTTTTGTTGAGTTGGGCGGACGGCACAGAGAAATCTCAGAGCATGTTGAGACTTTTGGAGCTTCAGGAACAGTAACACAAGCATAGTGCTGCATTCATGTGGATTCAGACAGACGTTAGACGGCAAACAGACACAAACACCAAACAGTTTGACGGCAGATTTTATCGCAGTCCAGCCTCAGTTCCTCTGAGCAGCTGTCTTTGTTTATGAGACATCCAGATCAGCCAGACAGCTCAAAGGTTTTGAAAGTGGTCATAATAGGTGCCCCAAATGCTGGGAAGTTCA
The DNA here is from genome assembly GCA_946959425.1 of Argyrosomus regius. NCBI lineage: Eukaryota > Metazoa > Chordata > Actinopteri > Sciaenidae > Argyrosomus > Argyrosomus regius. The sequence goes on from OX336888.1 coordinate 6,747,771, forward strand.
CATTGTCCAATCAGCTCCTTGGCAAAAAAAGGCATTTACTGTGCCCAAGAAAGTACACACTGCACGGCCTCGTTCGCTGGGCGTCCTAACAGAGGATGATACACAGCTGATGTTACTGTCGATAGCTTCTTGTTGTCCAGATCGCTCATGTTTTTGCCTTGTGTGGGGAAACTACGTAACATCTGGCTGTTCCATCATATTGGACGGCAAAAAGTTTAAATATTTCAACTTGCGACAGCAATACCACCTATCATTACTATTAATATGATATTCTCTGCCGGCCTCACCTAATTTTACCATCCTGCTTGGGTCCACTAAAATGATATCCAGTATGCTGCCCACCTTCTGTTTGAATCCAAGTGAATGCAGCATAAGACAACTCAAAAACCTATTAGTGAAGTCTCAGACTATACATTATTGGTTTTCTACAGTTTAGGGACATTAAGCAGAACAGCCCTGCTCCATGGGTCTCTTTCAACAAACATTATTCCGCACAGAGACATTTACATCTATCCCCTAATCCATTTAACTGCATGCCTTCATGGCCCTATAAACAGTAGCTTCAAAAGATGAGACTCAAGTTATGTCTCCACCATTTTCTGATCATTAGTACTAAAAATGCTTCCAATCTAAGAGCTGGTCTTGTTTTCAGAAGATGGATCTTGTATTGTGTTATTTTCATGTGCAAAGTCTCAAAAAATGTAATCTGTTCAATGAATCAGGGCTTGGTCACACTAATTTAGTCGAATAGTCGAGTGAGGTCTTGTGGTTTGGGGTCGGTCTCATCCTTTATCCTGTTTATTATTGTGTAGTCTATATGGAAGAGGGGTGAGAGGTGTGAGTGGATGAGAGGATCATTGCGAATACAGCAGGACACAAATATTTCTGTGTGTATATTCTTCACAGACAGGACTGTGCGTGTACAGTACAGGACTCACCGCAAAGTTAAAGGAAAAGCTGAATAAACAGGAATTGCATCAGTCTGACTGAACCCAGCTGCTATTTTAGATCAGAAGTGATGCAGTCGTGTGTGTGTGTGTGTGTGTGTGTGACCTGCATCTACTCATGTATGTGGGGGCCAGAAGAAAAACTAAACATTAAAGTCCAACATTTTCCACTTTTCTCTTGTTTATTTCTGTCAATAGCCGAGGACTCTTCCAGTAATGGCATGTCTGGTGATAGCTCAGGGTTTGAGGATGCGGCTGCCTTCCCCCCGCCTCCCCCACCCACAGAAATCAGCCTCCTAGAGCTGCCACCCAAGATGCTGCCTCATCCCAGCTCTGAGGCTTTCCATATCAAGGAGCTTGAGATCTGGCCAAGTGTGTCATCTCTGCCTCCAGTACACGTGGGCTCAGAGGCAGAGGACAAGGATAAGGGAAGAGGGTCTATACAGAACGGCCAGCCAGCAAATCTATCTAAAGCGACCACACCGCCACCCCCACCTCCACCACCACCTCCACCTCTGCCTCTATCAACACATCATGACCTAATGAGAGAAATCATAGCCAAGGTGGCTCCAGACTCACCTCCATCCCCAGGCAAGCTGTCTCCATCCCCTGGGAAGGACGGTCCTCCACTGCCTACCAAACCTAAACCAAAGCTGTGAGTACCTGTCGTATCCCCATGTGTCTGCGCCCCGGGGGCCGGCTAGTCACCAGGGAGGGCTTGTGGGAGGGAGACAGACTGGGAGGCCTGTCTGAGGTCTAGTTAAAATGATAGTGTCTCAGCTTTGTGAAAGGGTTAATGGGGGAATCCCAGGTCGTTTTAGAACAAAAGCATTCCCTTGCCTTTATGTTGGTGTCAATGTGGCATCGTGTTTGCCAGGGCAAGTCTGCCAGCTGCTGCCTGTCTCTGGCTGTAAACAGATCCGTGCCGCTTTTGCTGGATGGCTCCTATTGTTGTCTGTCTGACCTCGGACTGCATGCCCAGCCCAGGACAGAAACACTGTGTTTTTTTTTCCTGAGCACCTTTCTGTGAGCTCTGTAGGGATCAGGTAGGATGTCACTGTTATTACAAGAGAGTTGGGCATTGAATAACCTTGTTTCAATGGTCCTGTGTTTTGAGATGTCTGCCGCAGACAAGCCTCTTGTGCATGGATTTTTATCTCACTTGCTGTTGCTTTTCTTTTTTTTATTAAAGTATTGTTTGATTTTATTACAAAGAAGCAGAAAGCACTGACAGGAAATAAGAAGAGAGAGAAGGGCTGGGAAGTCCATGATTCAAACCAGACTCAAATCCTTTTGGCTAGCAGGATGCCTCACTGATACACAAATAAGTAGTGTGTTCTTGCACTATATTGGTTATTTTTATCTCCTCTGTGCTTAGCTTTTCAGCTATGCTAGCAGCATGGCTCTAGAGACGGCAGTGACGGTCTGTCTGTATGTTGGTAGATTGGTCTGTCGACAACTATTAGCTGGATGGTCATTAAAGTTTGTACAAGTTTGTATGAGTCCCTACTGACTTCGATGATCCTCTGACTTTTCTTCTAGCGCCACCATGAAGTTGACATTCATGGTTCAGAGTAAAATATGTAAAAAACTATTAAATGGACCCTCAGGATGAAGTGTACTGTCTATGGCTGACTTTTACTCGAGTGCGAGAAGTTACTTATTCCTTAACATCTACAAGATGGGTTTGTACAAACCTTTATTATTCCTAGACAGTGAATCTTAATGACTTAAAGGACCAGTGTGTAGGATTCAGTGGCATCTAGCTGATTGCAACCCCTTGCCTCAGCCTCTCTTTGCTAGCGTGCAGGAGAAGCGGTAAAGAGAGGCTGTAAAATGTGCAAAAAATGCTAAAGGCCGTAGAGCTACTGTTTAATTTATCCGCTCTGGGCTACTGTGGAAACATGGCAGTTCAACATGGTGGACTCTGTGGAAGAGGACCTGCTGTATCTGTAGATATAAAAGCCTCATTTTAAGGTAACAAAAACAAAGTGATTGTTATTTTCAGGTTGTTATACACTAATGAAAAGGCTAGAGAGGTGGAGGGGACATTCATAGTCCCCAGAGGATATATTGTAAAAACCTTTCATCATCTGGTCAATTTGTTCTGCTCATCAGATACTTCAGTTCATGACCAAATACGTGTAAAACTAAAGACCCGTTTCCCATCAGCCTCAGCTTTTCTTTGGTCTGCTAACCTGCTAAGCCTTGCTGATGTTAGCATTCAGCTCAAAGCACAACTGTACCTAAGTTCAGCCACGCAGAGCCGCCAGCATGGCCGCAGACTCTTTTTGCTCTTTTGCACTCTCAATATTTCCCCTCATAGCTTGTCAAAACATACTTGCAGTAGATGGGAAGATATTTTTTGGTATTACAATACGACTGTTGTGAGCAGTATATTCCATCAATAGCAGACGGTTAACAGTGTTATGACAGGCTGCATTTCAGTTACAGCGCAGTAAAGCTTGATTCTTGCATTGCACAGTCGATTATTTCCACTGCATGTGTATGCATGCTACAGTATTGCATATCTGTTGACATAAATGTCATGACTTGTTAATTCTGTGCTTCCAGAGCTGAGAATATAGAGGAGGAGACAGAAAATTACAGGTAAATATTTGGCTGTGAGGTTGTTGCTCTGGATGTGATTTGAGTGGCGCCACATGTAGCCTCATTAATCAAGCTATCATGGGAAGTGAGCACAGATCGTTCCACTGTAAGAGATGATAAATCAGAGGCAACAGTTTGACAAGAAGTGAGTGGAATCATATTGTAAATGATTTATGCATGTGTTGGTACAGACTTTATATACTCTGGATAAATAGATCTGGCGTGGGCTCTCCCTTTGGAACACGATATATCATCTGGTTTTTACATCGAACCAAGTAGCCTTTGATATTTTAGTTTCTTATTGTTCTATTGATCTCACAATAAAAGTTTAATATTACATTTCAAACCTTACAAGAGAGATTAATATACAATTTTTTGACAAATAAACATATTTTTGTCTCTAAATCAGACTTGAATGACGCAGTAAAGCTTCTTCTCTCAGCGTTTATCCACTATAACAATATAGCTACACTGCTAAAAACAATCGGCTCCCAACGGTGAAGCAATTACAAAGCATAAGCCATCCCCCTCCACTTTAAATTCTGTAATTACACAGTAAAAAAACAGCAGCCCTGCCATTAGCCAAAGGTCACATTTCTGTCAGACTGCACTCTGTTTCCTCAGGTAACACGTATGAACAGAGACTGACCACCTTCGACCTAAAACAACCCCCCTTGACCTTATCACTGAGTATCCTGTGGCGCATCCTGTACCGCTGACCACCGTAGGTTTCTGAAGAGCCATTTTTAAGCTCAAAATATGCAGCATTGGTCACCATGTTGGTATTCCTGCCTCTTCTGCCTCCTGCCTAATCTAAAAATCTGCAAAGACGTGGACCTGAGGCAAGCTGAAGGTGAACAAGACACCTGTAAAGACACCCACCAGTCAATTAAAGTGGCCACGCTGTTAATTCTGCATAACTTTAAGCCTTAATATAATCTGAACAGGTGAGTTCTATAAAAATTCACCCTCAGTACAGTTGTCATGAACGCGGAAATTAGCTATAGAGACCAAAACTGTTTTTTGTACCAGGCTGTAAACATGTTTATTTCTGCTGTGAAGTTGGACATTTTAACATGGGGGCTTATGGAGACTGACTCGTTCTGCAGCCAGCCTCAAGTGGACGTTTGAGGAACTGCAGCCACAGAGGTTGGCGCTTGGTACAGACTCATGTTCTGTTTCATCTCTGTGAGCCACACGCTGCTATGAAACATGAACACAGTAAAGCACGCTTTAACCAGCCTCCTGGTTTGTTAATTTAATTGTCTTTTTTACAGGAGTTCTTTTTTAATAAGCAGCACGACTTTCTAACAAACCACTTGAACCACTTGTTGAAATGCAATAAATTCAACAGACGGAGTGGAAACTGTGACGCTTCTGTTGTGTATTTTTAGAAAAAGGCAATATCATGTAAAGCCTAATTGTTTCTCAACATTTACATAAACTCGAACAGGATCAGTAAGGATTGAGTTTTATTATCCGCATGAGCAGTTCACCTCACTGAAGGCATGAATGTCTAGACTTTAATACTTTAATAGAATTATTAATCTGTATTTATGTAAATTTAAGCTTTTACTCACAGCTAAATGTCCCCCTGAGTTTTCACAGCACCCATTATCATTTATGAAAGGACAGCTGCATTAAATGACATTACAATTTTAGCACCAGTGTTCGTAGCTATTGGAGACATGTGTCCATGTTCACAAATCTAGAATAAATCATTCTAAATCAGAGGAATAACATACTGGAAGCCTGTTTAAGGGATGATTTTTGCTTCAATAACACTGAGCTGATGAGGTGGAGGAAGTGGTTGTGTGACTTGGCAGGCAGGAGGGACTGGAGGAGACCTGAGGCTGTGAAAACAGACCTGGCTGTGCTGAAGGAAGAGAGAGCAGGGTCGTAGGTATTTGGATTTGATGCCCGGCGTTGATGTCAGACGTCAGGATAAGAATCAAAGGAAATTCTCAGGGGAGAGGCTCAGATTGGCCAGTTGGATGTGAACCAACCCTGAGGTTTGGAGAGAAAGCTGAATTTTACCAGAATTGAGAGAATAGATAGATTGCAAATTGGCAGCACCGTCGTATTGTATGATCCTCTGGAATTTGAAGTAATTCAACAAGTAGAAAGGTTACTTGATTTTTTGTGCTTCCCTCTCATAAACTGCTTTGAGTATTAAGCATACGAAGCAAAAATGTTACCTATTGCTTTAAGCATGTATGTGTTATGTAAGGCGACTAAAGGTTATCTTGGGATTGAAGCCGGTTTTAATGTGTGAGATGATAAACTGGGCTTCCTGCAGAAGGGTCTAAATAAAGATCTGAAAGGATTTAGCAACATGAAACACACCACGAGACAAGCCGTAATTCAGCTGCATCTCAACATAAGGGCATCGCTGCATATCGGACAGAGTTATGGTCTCTCCCGATTCAACAACACGCGTCCCCCCTCTGCTCAGGGTTCAACCGTAGACACGTGACCTTCTGTAAAATCACATCATGATAGACTGATAACACCTGGATCTTGTAAATGTGTGTTTGTGCTCATGCACGTGTTTGTGAGTGTGTGTTGATGGATGAGGTGTCAGTGCTGCCTGTGTCCAGTGTTGGCTTTCCTGTATTGATAAAGGGACATGTTTGCCTAGTGTGAAGTTTCACAGAAACGTTTCTTAGTGACATATCCTTTGTAGAGGAAGAGGAAAACACGGGCATGTGGTTTACTTTCAGAGTTTTACATAGTAGCTTTGCTGTTGTTGCTTTCCTTGTGTTGCTAAATCACCTCCAGGTTGTAGGAAAAGTGAAACTTCAAAGCAACACTGTGTAGAAATTGGTATTTTTGCGATTTAGTGCCCCCAGTTTCAGAGAGCAATATCGCTGTGGTAAACATGGACAGTCATACACCTTACTAGTCCAACAGCAAGAAGTCCAACTCGGCGTCTGTCTTTCAGCTTTTAATTTCCCCAAGCTCTCGCCAACGACTAAAAGTCAGTCACAGACTTATTCTTGTCTAGCGGCTTCTTGCTCGATCACTTTCTCATTTTTGCTTCCTCCGTCAACGTCCCCTTTGGTCTTTTCACCTCTGTCATTATGTCCATAGAGGCTGCTGAGCCTGGTTACATTGCCTTCTTTCCCAGCTCCGGTTCTGGCACGACACCAGCCCCAGTGCTGAAAACCTCCACTTTCCGGTGGTCCAAAACATCTGTGGTACAAGCACTAACACTCCCCCCGGTGCTCTGAGCTGACCCGGCTAACCAACTGAGCTAACATTAGCTAACAGCATCTACAGTTTGCAGCAGCTTACATCAGTCCATCAAGTTGATGCACGGTAGCCGGAGGACATCAGCGGGAAAACCTTAAAACATTTTCTCCATAAAATATGATCCAGTTTCATCAAAATCAGTGAAATTGTTGGTGGTGTGTGAACTTCTCGTGGGTGATCGTACCCAGAGCACAAAGTAGTATGGTGCAAGAAGACAGACCAGACATGACAGAGACACCATTTACCTGATTACAAGTCAGTGTAACATCAAAATGATTTAAAATCTGTTAATCTATGTTAGAAAAGTTACACAATGGGGCTTTAAAACAAAGATAGTGAGCAGCTGTTTCAAAACTAAAGACAAAGGAGGAGACAGTCAAAAATGTCAAGCCAGTGCAACATGTTGAAGGTGTGACCACCCTGATATTGACCGTGATAATAGGGGCAAAGCATTGTATTATAGGTTGGGATAATGTCTGGGTGGGTGTCACACACCGAGCACAAGTAGCAGAGGCAACAATTATCCTCAAACTATTCCACAGCTTAATCTCTCTTTCATAAGACCAGGAATCAACTTTGACAGTCGAAATTGTTCTTTTGCACGGATTTCATTCCACAAAGTGTTTTTTATGTCAGTCGAAGTCTCACTAGCAACGTGTCTGTGGATTTTTTTATTTTTATGCAGCTCTTACAGTATGTTCATTTTTACTCAGTATGCTCAGATTACTGATGATGAAAAACAGGCACACATCAGCACTCAGCAGGACCTCAATTTAGCCTTTTCTCTCTACGCTGATTTCATGTTTCTGTAAAGTGTCTACAGTGATAAAGATGATAATAATTACTGATCGCCTGGGTAATCTATGTAGGTTGGTTCCATAAAGCCAGACAGAAATTGTGTATGTGAATTTAAACAAACCTACAAAGACCTACTGGACATACAGTAAACAGCTCCTGCACTTGATTATAAAGAGTTTTGGTTTGATATATTTTAAGTGCAGCTAGAGCAAAAGCAGCCCTGGGAAAGGAAAGTGGAGGCCAGCCTACGTCTGTTTGTGTCAGGGGAGGAAGTGGAAAGTTTCAGACTCTGAGGGAATTACACAACAGGCAGCACGCAACATGCAATGTAATAATTATTATAGAAGGAATGTACAGCGTATGTGTGACGTCACCGATTTTGAAGCTCAAAATCTGTGGCCATGTTTGTTGTTATGTCGCTAATCTAAAAATCGGCAAAGACGTGGATCATCTGTGGACCTGAGGCGGGCTGAACGACGCCTGGGTGCTCAAACGAGCCACCTGTAACAGCACCTACCTGTCAATCAAAGTGTCCACACACACTTAATTATTCATAACTTTAAGCCTTAATATAATTTGAACAGGTGAGTTCTATAAAAATTCACCCTCAGTGCATGAACGTGGAAATTAGCTATAGAGAGACATGTTTATTTCTGCTGTGAATTTGGACAGTTTAACATGGGGACTTATGGAGACTGACTCGTTCTGTAGCCAGCCTCAAGTGGACGTTTGAGGAACTGCAGCTTTGGGATTATGATATAAATAATTGGTGTTTAATGCATTAACTCTACTGTTTCTCTGTGTATAGATCAGATGACAGAAATCTGTAAAACGATAACACGACACGATATACCGTAATACTGAATTATCGCCCAGCCATGCCTCACCCTAACTCACATAAAGACAGGATCCTGAACACACAGAGGCTTAGAACAACGCTGTGTAAATGACACCATGTGTATGACTGACCAATTTTAATGTTTCCATGCTCTGCAGACTTACACACTGCAGTGATAAAGATGAAAAATGGCCTAATCCACTTTAATGTGGCCCGTATTGCATGCAGTTTGACCTTATACCTTTCGATCCCTGTCCGCTGACATACCACTGAGATTAAATGATTTCTGCAGTAGCTCCAAACCACTTTAACCCCACTGAGGCTGTTGTCCGGGGAACAGCATGCAAACTAAAGGCAACAAACTGCTCTTTGCCAAAAGCCCTCATCAGTCTCCCACTGTCACACACACACACAGAAACTTGTGTTTACAGTGTGGAGCAGCAGCAGGTGATTGGCTGTTTCTTTCTGTCTCTGTCTGTATTTCTTTTTTATATCAGACTCCTACCTCTCAGGCTCGTTGTGTTAAACTTAAAGCAGGATCTATATTCTTTTCCTGCGTTGCGTTGCTGAGCAATGAACTCCGGCTGCCAGGATTTGTCGCATATCTGCGCTGTGACTCAGAGCTTCCTCTCAGCAGTGTGTTTGTGTTTACGAGGTGCAAGTCATGAACTCTCTAATGAAGTATTAACAATCACTTTCTTGTCGAGGTGTTGCTTGTGGTTTTATGGAAAGAGGGAAACATGCATGTTAAAGAAACCACATATGGTACAGGCTGTGCACGCCGAGCAAACTTTGCTTGTGGTTCATCGTCATCAAACGTGTAATTAAAAATGGAAGTAAAACACACGGACTGTGGATCAGTTCCCTAATGAATACCTTTGCTTCAGTGAACGCAGGCCAGAGAGGTTTTTTGAAGAGATAGTTGTCATCAGGGGGAGTAAGAAGTTGTGCAATGTAAAGCAAAGTGAAGTCACCGGAGACACGAGAGAGCAGGAAAAGCAGATAATTTCACATCAACCTCCAGAGTCAGAGATGGGCAGTCCTTAAAAGGACATGGGAGACACAGGATTGGCTGAGACGCCAGACCAACTAACCACTGGATTGGTCGGTCGGGCTAGAATGACCTGCGTGGAATGGAGAAGCTTTCCAAATAAGGAAGAGAGTTGTCGGAGCTGACCTTCATAACACAGGCGAGGGGAGGGGGGGGGGGCTGGGAGAAAGAGGGGTGAGCTGTGCGGAGAGATGAGGGGAGCGAGAGATGAGGGTGTGTGCTTGGGAGTTGACAGCATGGAAACTAACAGGCCTCAGTGATCCCCTCATGGAGAGCAGGCTGTGTTTCCCAGGAAAGAACACCCTGGTATGTTAAACACTGAGAAACACACAGATAAATACACGTTGCCGTACGTACGGAGAATCACATTGTTTCTGGATGAGGTCAATCAGCCTCCTGATTAGATCTTGACCTCGGCCCGGCTGCTGGTGCGAGCGGTGTGTGTGGTATAGACTCTCCGTTTAGACACACTCCCAGTCAGACACCACTTCCACTTGTGGATGTTAATTAGAGGGTGTGACAATGTATACACGCTCTAATCTCAAGACACGACTGTCACCAAGAACCCACTGTGCAGACGACTCTGACTCGCCTCCAAGTGTGAGTGAGTCAACTCAGAAGGGATGACTCGCACCTCAACAGAGAGGAAGACCCTCTCTTATGACTCTTTAACCTTTCCCCAATGCACAACTACACACTTATAACTTCACAAAACACCACACTGGACCGGATCCTTAGCCCCCCCCGTCTTGTATCAACACTCTGTGACTCACCGGGAGCCAGGAAAACACACACCGGCTCTAAAAATAGAGGCATTACACACAAAAATAGAAATGATGAATTCCCCAAAAAGCTTTTGTTTCATCCCACAAGAATGAATGAGAAAATTCTCGGATTGAGAAACTGAATATTTGTGGACACATTTCAGTGAATGAAACCAGATCCGGTGTTTGCACACACACACACACACAGGGGCACAGGGACTTTGTCTCCATTACTCAAGTTGTCTCCAAAGGTGCAGTACAGTACGAGAGTGTTACATAAAACTATTATATTCCATATGCACGACATGTAGATAATAGTAACAGCGCTCTGTCTAGATAATGTTTCTGTGCGGGGCATAAAGAGTACATGGATTGTGGATTTTATTTCCTACAAAGGGGCGTTGTTTCTTTCATTTGTGTCACCTGAAACTTAAAGAGTTGTTCAGATGATTAATTTCTTCAATCAATCTTCCATTCTCTCTCCTCAGTCATCCCGTCTCTGCAGTCTTTAGTACCTCAGGAAACAATAAAAATAAAAGCAATAAGATATAGGTGTCGTTTTCTTCATCTCCATCTCAAAGGCTGTTTTTGTTTTTGTTCCCTGACTCCCAAACGGAAGTAACTCCGCTGTACAGTATAAGGCTGAAGCTTTTATTTTGAAAGGGGTTGGTCTCAAAGCAGGCTAGGAGCTTTTATTGTGAAGAGGAGGAGCTCACAGACAGACTGACTCATGCAGAGAGAGAGCGAGAGAGAGAGAGAGAGGGAGCGACTGAGTCTGTCACTGTCTGGCTGCTCGGCGCTCTATATATGCTCCTCATACCTGGCAGGGCAGCACTGCAACGTAGTTTACACTCCTGCAGGGAAATATCAGAGCTGCTTCACACCGAGACCACAACACTGAAGGTAAAACTAGAACTTTTACTTTCATGACAACTCTTTTAAATTAAGCAAACTTCAGCAGGACTGATGGGACGATGAGGAAATGAGATAAACTTAATGATGCCTTCATTTAACTTTTGAACTTTGAGCTCTCTGATAGGAAACTTTTTTTAAAACTGTTATTGCCTTCAAGGTTTATTTATTTATTTATTTATTTTTAATTAAAAAGTCACTGGAGTGAAAAACTTTGTCATTAAATTTGAATTAGGGAGTATAGAGGAAGATGATTGAGGTAAGAATAAGGACTATTTTGGTCATGTGTTCCTGGTTTACCAGCACCGGCACGTTAATGTCTAAATCATATGTTTTCAGAATGGGTGTGTGGTTTTCTGGGAGCGCACAGCGGCTGAGTGTGATACCCATTCATTTGCAGGAGGCTCTGGAAAGGTAGTGAGGTCAGGCTGTACAGAGAAAGAAGAAGAGCGGCATCACTGTGACTAACTGAAGTTTTCTTTCTAGTGTTGCGTCTTTAACGCAGACCGACTGTGTTTATGTGGCGAGGCTGATTTGTTTGCAGAGCTCCTCGGTTGGAGTCAGATGGATTAGTTAACACAATAGCGTCTGTTAGGTTAGAAAGCTTGCGTCTCACTTGGCTCGAACTCCCTCACTGAGCCAACTCTTCACTCTTTGCCTCTCTTCCTTCCCCTTCCTCCTCCTCCTCCTTCTCCTATCCCTCCTCTCCTGCTGCTAATCCCATTTGATGGCAATGTCTTTCCCACTCCAATCCAGAGAAGAATGTCTTCAGCATTCTTGCTGTAGAGAAAGAGAGAAAAAAAACTCCCCGTCTCACTTGGACAGAAAGAGCGAAAGGCGGAGGAGTGGGGAGAAGAGAGGGAGGGAGGGATGGATGGAGGCATATATAGAGAAAAGGAGGCCTCGCTGATTGAAGAGAGCCCTCTTCACCTACACTTGGATTTGAAATACGAGCCCAGATAGAGAGCAAAGGGGGGGAAATAATAGAAGAAGAAAAGAAAGTAGGGCAGGGAGAAAGTGGGTGAACGGAGCAGCCGTGAGCTGTTGGTGTGGCTGGAATAAGAAAAACGCTCTGTGCAACGTTTTAAAGAGAGCGAGAGAGGGGGGGAAAGGAAAACAGTCTGGTTCTGTTTTATGTGGTGTGTGTGCAATTAGAGCCAAAGAGATGGAGCAGGAGGAGGGGGAAGAGGAGGAGGAGGAGGAGGTGGTGGTGGTGGGGTGGGCGGGGTACCCAGGGCGCAGAGGGGTTGAAAATAAGTTAAGGACACCAGGAGAACAAAGACTGAGAGAGAAGTTGTCAGCTGATGGAGGTGAAGCAGTGAATGAATGGAGGCTGCAGAAGGAGAATAAAACACTTTTTCATATGTGTGACATATTGAGTATCGCGTGTTCCCACCAGCAGCAGCAGCAGCAGCAGCAGCCTGGTTTCAGGGGGTCAGACAGCCTGTGAGATTATACTGAAATATTCTTGGAAACTTGGACCTTTGCTGGTCGGCTTTCTCTTGTGAGAGTATAGGAAGCCATGCATGGAGAGGAGGAGGGTGCAGGAGAGCGATGTGTTTGAGAAACAAGTATAGACTCAGAGATTTTACATTGGAAGTGATTTTTTTCTGTGTAAACTTGTGTTACAGTTCAAATCTGATGGAACAACACGTCAGTAAATGTGAAGTAACGTCAAACATGACACATTTCCAACGAGAAATGACACCAAAACCACGTCGTCGATTACTTGCCCGTCTGTCTAAACTTACTCACCGTCTGTCAGTCTGACATCAGATCAGTCACTCATGTCTGATTAATGACATAATGTTCCAGCTCGGGGGCATCGAGCTTATATTGACACGCTGCAGTCATGATGTAATTCTCAACGGTGAATACAAGCGAGGAAACCGTGAACCAGGTGTGTGTGTGTGTAGGCGCAGAAAAACAAGATACACCTTGTTTTTTTTGTCTAAGTCTCACGACTTTGGTGATTTAATCTTGCACGTCAACTGTCATGAACTCCTGGTCCAAGTCACGGTTCAGGTGTAGCACTGTGTGTGTGTGTGTGTGTGTGTGTGTGTGTGTGTGTAATGATCTCAAGCAGGTTTTCCCATGTTTGTGTTGTAGGTGTGATACCAGAGCTCAATTTAACTATTCGGATATAAATCATTGACAAATGGCAAGGTCATGCTGTTACCAAGAGCTCGCAGGTGTTTGCAGAAACAAACATACAGAGGCCTATAGCCTGAAGGTAGCTCTTGTTTTACTTACCGCACAGCTTAGAAGATCTTTTATGCTTCTTCAAATCTCACTTTTTCTGTTTAGAAACACCTCCAGCACGTTAAAGAGAACAGGCACGTCCTTAGTTCCCCTCATGTTGTTGTTTACAGAAGGAAACCCCTCATTACTAGCTATGTAGACTCAACTACTTCCTGCCCCCCCCCCTTCCCGGCATGCTTCTTGTCATCAGCTGGCCGGGGCCTAATAAAGCGGCTCCATCTTTTGAGCCAGCTGCGGAGCTAAGGAGATGGGCGGCAGATAAACCTTGCGGATGGCTCCCGGCGTGCACCGAGAGTGGCGGTGGAACAGTGGATGAGTTTCTCACGCACCCCGGGTCGTTATTGTTCAGGAAGCACACACCAAGCTGCACCGAGTAAACATGGCCATTTAAGATGTTGAGGTCTTCATTTATTAAAGCAAGATGCTGCTGGTAAAGACCCGCTGTGTCTGGCACGCCTCGGTGTTTAGCTGACTGATACATCGCCGGGCTGTAAAACACACTTTCAATTAAGTTACTGTTAAGCTGTTCCTGGATCTGTTTATGGAGAAAAAAATGGAGAGGCAAAGTTACTCCAGACCAGATTCCTCTTTGCCTTCTCCTTCCTTCTTTATTTTTTTCCCACATTAAAGAATTTACAGACAGGATCCAGCCCAAGGAAAGTATTTTTCAGGGTGAAAATGGGAAGATATAACGACTTTGTCTATTTATACCACCAAAAGTTGTGGCAACCAAAAAAAAAGAGAGGCAATCAAAGAGAGAGAAGAGAGACATAAGAGTAACACTGTGTTACAGAATGACAGACAGAGGAGCTGGAGCGTTTTCTCTCAGCGGAGCACGGCGCTCTGTGGGCCAGTTGGCCCAGACCAGATCAGCAAAACACAGGGCCGTTGGCATGACGACAGAGGAACACTTCCCTCCTAATCCAGCCCCGCTCCGCCGCAGAGACAAAGAATAAGAGAGCAGAGAGATGGAGGTCTGTTCTGCTTCCCGAGCCGTTTGTAGATGCCTTATAATGGTTTACACAAGGCGCAGGGTCAGGTTTTACAGCAGAGCACAGCTGGGATGAAAGGGCAGGACGTCGTGTGCGTACGGCGGCCTCGTTCAAAGCAGGTCTGGAGGACGATCTGGAGCTGGAGGCTGCAGGGTCACAGAGTCTGCATGACCCCCACGTCCTTTGCTTGATGTAAATACTTCAGTGGGCCATAAAACTATTCACGCAGCTGCAAATTATACAAGCTGACCTTTTCTTGCACGGCGCTAATATGAAGCATGCCAAACGACTAAACAAGAAGCAAATCTAATCTGACAAGATTCTGCTGAATTGTATTTAGATGCAAGTTCATTTTAATGTGGATGGGTGATCATAGTGTGAGTAAATCATGATGCAATGTAGGAGGGCTGCACAGAAGTTTGACTTAATAAGTTGCTCCTTTTAAGGCAAAGTGCTGAGTTACAGCTGGATCTGCCTCCTGCTCATACATTTACATACATTTACATATGTCAGAAACATAACTGTTAAACAGAGCTGCTCTTATCACTACTACTCTTATCTCCTACGAAAAAAAACACATAGGTAAACGCAGCGAAGGTCTTTGAGTTCCTTCAACGCTGAGGCAGTAAAGCCTTGTGTCGGCCCGAGAGTGATGAGGCTGTGAGGAAATGAAGTGTGTTTCCTCTCTGCTGGAGCAGACGGGCAGGGTGCTTCTCCCCGACGCTCTCGAGAACACAGCCAAAAAAGGAATCAAACCGCTGCAGAGCGCTTGCGAGCCTCGAGAGCTGCCAAACTATTCCTGTAAAAGCACTCTTTTGGTGGAGGCCCGAACAGGAGGCCTTTGGAGAATGTAAAGAAAGAAAAATGTATACAGAGAGAGGGAGTGAGAGAGAGAGGGCCACACTGAAACAACGGTGTGCTCTTGTGTGCAGCCAGTGAATCCTGCGAGGAGAGCACCAAGGTTGCAACGAGCTGGAATGATCGCGATGAAGTCTTTTGAATTAACGACTATTTATTTGGGCATGTGAAGCCTCCTCTGGAGGGGAGCGTATGACCAAAATAACTAGGCTAGGACAAACTAATCAGTCATGTTGCTGTTGGATTTGTTGAAACTGTGCTACAGCTGTCAGTTTTGTGTAATATTTACTGCCGTTGTTTGCAAATCTATACGAAGGGAGGTTAAAGAAAGAGGAGGGGGGGGCTTTCTCCGCGTTCTCCCAGATGAAAAATAGTCGAGACACTCCACTGATTATTCAACATCTGGAAAAGATTTGGGCACGTGAACTTGGTCCTGGTGGACTCCTGACAACATGCACCACTGGGATGCACAGTATATTCTGAACAGGCTGCCTATGAAGAACTCATCAGTCTCGTGCACACATAGCTGTATACTCTTCCCAAAGACCTCCTCCTCCTGCTGCTCCTCAAGGAGAGCTTCGAAGAGTTCACTTCTGTCTTGTGGTTTTTCTTTTAAAGTTAGCCCTCTGATGCAGAGGAAATAAAAACTTTAGTTTCAGAGCTGCCTGATGACACTACAAAAATTTCAAAACCTCCTCTCCTCTCCCACGATGACGTGACACCACAGTGAATCAACCCCGAAGCCGGGGGAGAGACTGGACGACCACACCTCTGTGAAAAAACACAATACTTCATCATCAGCGGGACCCATCCCTGGCAAAATGACACCGCAACGTTGCATTTTTGTTTTTCTTTCATTACAATGCCATTCAAAGCCACACCTCAACCGTGTGGTTTACACGTCCTATTTCTCAGTCCTCTGTTTTTCTCTCACCACGACACTTATCTCCTCATTCCTTTACCATACTTGATGTATTGTCAACAAGTTGGCTTTTTAACAAGTCTTTGTTAAAGGCAAGAGGCTGATAACCTATCAGTCCGTGCTGCTGGTGCAGTGGTTTCCTTCCCAGGCCAGAACGCACTCTCTAACACACACACACACACATAACACTGCTTTGCCTGAACTTCAGTCCTGACAAGCTATCGCCTTCAGACCAGAGGAAAAACAGTTCCGTTGAAAACCGGACTCTCGCCCACGTGCTGCTGTCATCCTCTTTATTTCTTTAATAATTAACACGTTCATGATTTGCCTTGTTTCTGTCTCAAACACTTTTTATTTGGCATTTTAACTCCCATCGATTATGTACACACACACACACACACACACACACACACACACATCTGACATCTAAGACTTCTGCCAGTTGTGTTCTGACTACAGTTGGATAGAGACCAGGCGATGGTGTCATGCATAAATTGAAAACAGCTGCATGATTTTGTAACATTTTTACAAGTGTGTTACTCCGTTACACACTAGACTACCCCTCCCCCCGTAAAGAATCAGCATTCCTTAAGAAAACATAAGATGACTTTAGTTTCTGATGACTGTCACTGATGACCGTCCTTCTGATTCGCAGGAACGCGTCCCAGCTGAAGCAGCTGCAGGACCAGATTCTATTGGAGCAGCAGGAAGCAGCCAACTGGCAGCAGCAGCAGCAGTTGCAGCAGGAGCAGCAGAGCCAGGAAGTCCCGCCTCCACCTCATCAACCACCTCAGGAAGTGCCTCCACCTGCCCCACCGTCTCCGCCTCTCCCACCTCCTCCCTCCTTCCAGGAGCTGGAGAGCAACGCAGCCATGCAGGCCAGCACCTTCAACTATGCCCGGCCCAAGCAGTTCATCGCTGCTCAGTCGTCTGGCTCCTCGGAGTCCAGCCTGCCCTCCCCGCTGTCTCCCACCACCTCACACAAGTCCTTCAGCAGGGTCATCGTGCCCCCTTTCACCAAAGCAGGCAGCGTGGAGTCTCCGAGCTCTCCTTCCTTCCCGCCTCCTCCTCCACCCTTCCTCAGCTCCAGTAACCTGTCCTCTCCATCAGGACCCGCCCAAGACTTCCCTCTCCCTCCACCTCCACCACCTTTGCCCGTCTCGTCTCCGGGCTCAGATATGTCCTCGCCGTTCTCCTCCATCCCTCCATCTCCAGCCTCCAGCTTCCTGTCCTCAGTGTTGCCCTCCACGCCCTCCTCACCCGGCAGTCCTACAGTCAACGCCCTGGGTCTTCCTAAAGGCAACGGGACTGTGTAAGTATCCCTGCAGAGCGTCTGTCAGGTTACGTAAGTTTTCCTCACACACGGTGAGTCTCAGGCGAGTTGAGCTCTCCGTCAGATAAACCTGCTGCCAACTGCAGGCAGAATGTCTGCTCGATGGAAGATGACGTGTTTACATTTTTATACGGCGTGTTTACAGGAAAACTCTAGCTATAGAGCTCTTTTAAATACACGCAGACCCGCACACGGAGACACAAAAGTGTTCTCAAGGTGCAAGAGCACACTCAGATTTCAATATTGTAGTTTGCGTGTGCGGCATCTGTCAAGATCCATCACTTCTCAGAGTTCTTCGTCCAGCTCATATGGACTGCAGGGTTGCAGGATTTAGATTCCAGCCTCTGCATATTGAGTTAGCCACAGATAAAAATCTCTTGTTGTGTAGATAATCCTCTTCTGATGGCTGTCCCAGAGGGAGAAATCTTGTTTCTTTTTTTTCCCCCCCTCCATCAAGGGCATTCCACCTCCAACTCTTTGCCAGTCATTTTTCACCAGCCCCTCACTCCTCACTCCTGCACTCCCCCTCTCTCTAACCCGAGCATTCCTGCTGCTAGTTGTGAGAGATAAGAAGACACATTGTGGAATGCTATAGCTGGACATGTCCAGATAAGGGGGTGGATGTGAGAGAGCCAGAGAGAAAGAGAGGAAAGAGGAGTTGCGGTATAGATAACGTGAGATAATGAGCGTGCGTCACAGAGCGCACGCTTTAATGTTGTTTCTGTTTTTGTCCGTTCAGCAAAGCCTTCCCCAGGAAGTCCTCGGTCACCAGGACGCCTCGCCTCACCTCTGACTCGGACATCCAAGGATCCAAGGACGCCGTCATCCAGGACTTGGAGAGAAAACTGCGCTTTAAAGAGGAGCGATGCAACGGTCAACAGGTGTGTGTCTGTGTGCGTTTAGCTTTATTCCATTACTTGACCTGTGTGTTTGCAGGCAGTTAGAGAATGAGCGTGTTCAGTAACACAGATTAACAAGTCATACATCTATTCATGCAATAAAAAAATGTATTTAAATGAGCTGTTGTGTCGTGCGCCCTCAAATAAAATGTTCTCCATTCATCATTTCATCCCTAATTAACACAAGGCGTAGAAAGAGTAGCTAGCTGATGGTGTGTGTATAAAGTGTGTGTTCTGCAACTCACACACTAACCCCCTCCCGCTGACCCCCATTAATCCCTGCTTCCAGAGGTTAACCTATGAGGAGAAGATGGCTCGCAGACTGCTGGGTGCTGACAACGCTGCCACAGTCTTAAACACACAGGACACAGAGGAGGAGCCAGTCACGCAGGTACGGTGGCTCTTTATTAGGATCCACACACCTGGAGGGGAAAATCACACACACACTCACATGGAAAAGTTTTTGAACAACATGTCTACACCTGCGGTGTTTACTCTTTATTTTTTTTATACAACACTAATCGCACTGTTGCATGTAAACGACACAATCACCCTTCTGTTTTCTGTTTTGTCCTCTGATACTTTGCTGGTGTCATTCCTATCTTATGACTACTGGCTTTCCTTTTTATATACTGTTGAATCAGAGCACACACACACACACACACCCCCCACGTCCCTGTAAACACTGTTGAAGATCGAGTTATGAAAGCAGGGTATAAACACTGTAAAGTCCTCTAGAGCCCTCCATAAAAAGCTCTGTTTATGCAAACGTGTAGAAACCAGCGTTGCTGCAAACACACCGGGGAGTAACACTGTTTGAAGGCTTGTGTGGCCATTTCTCTGAGTGCGAGTGACCAAGAAGTTCTGTGGAAGTGTCCACACAGTCGTTTAGATTACCAGGGCTACTTATGGAGGAAACTATTGCCTGATAACTTATGTTTTGTGATTTTAAAATCGGGCCACATAATCCACCTCAGTCATAAAATTTAAGAGTCCAGTCACTGTTCGTACAGCATGCAGTGCACAGAGAGGTGAAACTGCCTCTGAATGACACAGTATCCTCCGCTAACAGCAAGCACACGATGATTAGTTAAGCGAAGTCACTTAAACACAAGTTGGGCCCACGCTGACTCCATGAAATCGAGTTAGCAGCGTGCCATCTCAGTGTGACGTCGCCTGTTGGCATGATTGGTTCTGCAGCACTGCATGACTCTAAGCATCATATCATTTGATGTGTGAATTCAAATGATCTGTTTCGAGAGCAGGTAAGATTGAGTGTGTGCACACACACACATTGAAACACACAACACACAAAGACTGTCAGACACAAAACATTTTTTTTCTCTCAACAGGAATACCAGTCATCCGAAAGAGAATCTTTCCCTCAAAAGGTTTTTGAAACCTTCTGGTTTTTTCTTCATTCACTGTGTGAAAATGTGCACACAAAGTCACGCTAAAAGCTCGGATGTGTTCACTCTGGCCTCACAATTAGCTGATAAGAGAACAAACGGCACACAAAAGGTGACAATATGGTCCCACATCGACTGTGTAGTCCATTCACAGGCAGGTGTGTCTGGTAAACACAACAGAAGAGGTCTCTGCACCTTCTACAGTTTGTTGTTGTTCCGTACGCGTAGTTCAGATAACGAAGCATGCTCAAGCTTGATTGCGACACAAGTCACCATGTTTGCTTTCACCTCTGCAATGCATGCTGCGATAGCAATTAGGAGAACTGAGCATTTTAGCGAGGAGCAGGCTGCAGCTGCAGCAGCAGCAGCAGTAAAAGACCTCAGTAGATCAGGATGGGCCGTGCATTCGCTCTGAGCAGCAGGAGTGAGTTCAGCAGGATAAATGCTGGTTCTGCAGCTGTGCCCGAGGCCTGTCATTATCTGTGTGATGTGTCATCAGACCATGCCGTTCTGCAGATGTTCCCTCTGCCTCAGCTCCACCGCTGAGAGATTGATGGAGATGGTGGGAAGGAGGAGTGCCTCATCTGGGCAGGGAGAATTAGAGAATTGGGAGAAAGTCAATAGTTTGGGTGACAATGAAGACAGGTTTATGGGTGTGCCAGGGAAATGTGGAACAGGGCAAACAGGGTTTTACTGAGAGCTTTCTGCACCCTCTTAAATGTGCTTGCCTTTGCCACATGATCCCAAAAACCTAGGGTAGTATTTCTGTCTCAGCCTCTCTGTAATAAATCTCTTTCTCTCTGTCTCTGGCACGCAGGAATACAAAGTGTCCAGCTTTGAGCAGCGCCTGATCAGTGAGATTGAATTCCGCCTGGAGCGTTCTCCGGTGGAGGAGTCGGACGACGACGTGCAGCACGATGAAGACTCCCCCGGCCGGGGGGTGGCACCATCCTTCGACCAGAAGCTCAAACACTACAAAGTCTTCGAGGGCATGCCGGTCACCTTCTCCTGCAAGGTCAACGGAGACCCCAAACCAAAGGTTGGCGCTTGTACTGTACACTGACAGGATGTCATCGCCATGAATGATTAAACATTGCTGGCGATGATTGTGCAGAGATTATTAATGTTAGATAAATGTTTGTTCATTTTGAAGCTCGCTTGGGAGTTGCTGATGTGTGATGTTGATGATGGAGGGTGTTGATTTTGCTCATATAGGCACATGCTCTGGTTTGTGATAAGGGCTGACAGCCTGGCTTTGTTCACATTAATGACGTAGTGATGACAGGCTGCAGAATGAACTGATGAAATAATAAGAGCGATAGAGGGGAAAGAGGGAGAGATGGCAAGTGTTTTCTTCTATTATCCACTGATTTTAGGCATCAAAGCCAATCACAACATGTCTAACAGCTCTGCTCTTTTGTGTCACAGGTCTACTGGTTCAAAGATGGCAAGCAAATCTCCAAGAGGAGCGAGCACTACAGGATCAGCCGCGACGCCGATGGGACCTGCTCCCTGCACACCGCCGCAGCCTCGCTGGATGACGACGGCAACTACACCATCATGGCAGGCAACCCTGAGGTGAGCGGACGGGCGCAGAGCTCTATGCGATCGTGAACATTTTGTGCACACACGCCTGTCTCCAGCCTGAAGAGGAAGAGGGCGTTGAATGAAACAGGAAATCACTAAAGCCCTCGTGAGGGTCAAACGTTCATGTGCTACAGGCTTTCTAACAGCTTTTTCCAGCCCTATCACTCACATTTTATTTCCTCCTCCCTGTAGTGGAGTGTCAACACCTCATAAGCTCTCTCTCTCTCTCCATGTTGCTCTTCCCCCCCTCACAGGGCAGGGTGAGCTGCACCGGCAGGATGATGGTCCAGGCTGTGAACCAGCGAGGCCGCAGCCAACGCTCCGCACCCGGACACATGCGCAGGTGAGGCTTCGCTGACTGACAGGAGAGAGAGAGAGAGAGAGAGAAGAGACAAACAGGGAATATCTCTGCGTTTTCTCGAGCTGGCTGGCTGGCACATGTGCGGCAGGCTGTCAGCCATCTGCACGACGTCTGTGCTCGCTCACGCTGCTGTTATTCTGACGTTTGCTGATCTGCCTGTTGAGTAAGAGAAAAGCTCGGTGTTAATGAGAGGGAACACCTGTTTGCTGTGTTCTGCTTTTCATTGCTCTAATGACTCTGCATATACAGTGCGCATTCACCCGAGCCCAGATATCGAAAAACAAAAACAAAAAATCACACAGAGGATCTCACACACACACACACACACTTGAAAACACCTGTAGTTTGTTATCTAGATGAACACTCCCTGTGCTCAGATATGTTTTGAGTGAGAAGAGAGATCGAGATAA
Organism: Argyrosomus regius; assembly: GCA_946959425.1. NCBI lineage: Eukaryota > Metazoa > Chordata > Actinopteri > Sciaenidae > Argyrosomus > Argyrosomus regius. The sequence continues at coordinate 6,769,979 of OX336888.1, forward strand.
CAATCAGTGTCTCGCTTTCTTCTCCTTCCCTGGTTGACATGCAAGCAGAGCGGTGATGTCGTTGTTATAGGGCAGAGTCAGAGGAACACCTTTGGGTCCTGACCTGCTGCTGCAGGGTTGAAGGAGACTCTCATAGGTCAAGAAAGAGCATGTGGAAGAATGCCAGAGCAGGAAATAAGGTCAAAAAGCGGCTAAGGGGGGCTGTATGATATCAGCAAGTGAGCATGAATGTGGAGAGAGAGAGGTTTTGAAGTGAAAGGAGTATTGCACTCTGTTTTTAAGCTCCCTTGAAAGCGTTCAGACTTCTAAAAGCTGGAATTCGTGGATAAAATCTGTCTTTTTATGGCAAAATTCAGACAAATTTATGTTAAAATTCCACCTTTTTTTAATAAAAGTTCATTCACATTTGCAAAAATGCTTAAAATATATAAAAAATATCCAGAATTTGATTTTTAATTGATGTTTATCCCCCCTTCTATCTTTCTATCAGGCCCAGGTCCAGGTCTAGAGACAGCGGCGATGAGAACGATAACATCCAAGAGCGTCACTTCCGCCCACACTTCCTGCAGGCGCCCGGTGATCTCATCGTTCAGGAGGGCCGACTGTGCCGGATGGACTGCAAGGTAAATACACGCCTCCCCCCTCTCTACTCCTGATGAGAGCGCAACCTGTGCTAATACGAGTGTACGACGTGATGAAAGGAGGAAGGAAGGTTCAAGGTGTCACCCATAAAGCAGACATAAAATAGTTAAATATTGATGGAGAGACTTCTGACTGCTGCTGAAGTTTACAGTTTTCAGTGCTTCAGATGATCTATATTTATCACAGTGTGTCTTCCACTGGTGAAAGACTCATCGAGGAAGTCATTGGAGTGTGTTTGGTCAGCGTACTGAAGGACATATTTAAAACTTAAAAGGAGAAAAAACAAATTATACACTATGTTTTTTTTTTGGTCTGGTATGGCATGTCAAGCTATGAACTTTAATATGAAGAAGACTTTTTTATATATGACCGCAGTTTTGAGGCCTTTTTTGTGGACAAGTTATGCCAGAATCTGCTGTTTGTACATTTTAACCCTCTCCCTGTACGTTTTAATCGAATTGTATCACAGCCTGAAGTAGTGGAACAGTTGAGCCAACAGCCAACTTCTCCTCTGAGCTCCTGTGCTTCTCATCCTGTAGGTGAACACAGTATTTGATCCACGCTGCTTTTCTTTGATAAAAGAAAGAAACAGAGTTCCAAATAACTGACTGAAAAAGGAAAATGCCCGCACCAAAGAGAATATGTTAATCATAGTAATAGAGAAAGCCATTTCAGATCCGCCCTTTAATTCAGAGTCTGTATTGCTTTCAGGGAGGCTCCGTGTCTGCGCTGCCAAAGAAACATTTGCCTTTCTGTGCATTCCAGTTTCTTTAGGGAGCAGGGACGAGATGTTTCATCACTTCCTCGCTTTATGAATGGCTCAGCGCAGACGGGGAGAATACAGAGGTGTCATTTTTCAGGGATTAAGTGGGATCAGGTTTTCTACAATTATTTCCCCCTCTCGCACCACTTGTGCTCATTTTCTCTCTTTATCTTGTTCGTCATCACCTCGCCGCCCCCCGGCCCTGCAGCACTTAGAAACTCTTTGAAAACTGGTACATGTAATAAAATAAAAACAGACCCACAATTAACTCACTATAAAAAGACTCCATTCCTTCTGAGCCCTTAATGTCAAGGATATTTATAGGCAATATTTATTTCCAGATCATTTGAGGCTTTTCAAACTTTCCATGCTTAAAATGTCCCAACTTCTAAAAGTGTCTTGGACCACTTCCAGAAACGCTTATCACGGCTTAGTCTACGTTCCTTTGTGAGATCTGTGAATACTGTTGTTTATTTGCATATAAAACCAAACATATGCATAACCACAGTGGCACATTTTCCAAGTGGTCAGGGGCGAGTACGTGCTCAGTGTCTCTCTTCTCGGTGCAGTTTATTCCCATGACAAAGCACGAAGGCGACCAGGCTCCTCCAGACAAACACAACACAGACAGATTAACCAAACACTCCCAATAAACACACACTGCCCCCCACACAACACATGCAGCTAATATACTCATTTTCCCACACGCTGCACTACAAACAAGCATTCACACATTCACTGAATTTTATTGTCTGCTCTAGGTGAGCGGCCTGCCCACCCCTGACCTCATCTGGCAGCTGAACGGGAAAACCATCCGCCCCGACTCCGCCCATAAGATGCTGGTGAGGGAAAACGGCGTGCACTCATTGGTCATCGAGCCCGTCACCAGCCGCGACGCTGGCGTTTACACCTGCATCGCCAGCAACCGAGCCGGCCAGAACTCCTTTAACCTGGAACTCATTGTGGCAGGTAAACAGAAAACAGAAGAGTAGTTGGCATGCAGTAGATACATGTTGGTGTGATTTGGACCGCCTCAGTAACGCGCTCCTTTCCACAGCCAAAGAGATGCACAAGGCCCCGTCATTCGCCGAGAAGCTGCAAAACACAAGCGTGGCCGAGGGTCATCCTGTGCGACTGGAGTGTCGTGTCACAGGGGTTCCCTACCCACAGATCTTCTGGAAACGGGAGAATGAGTCATTCACTCACAACACAGACAGAATCAGGTAAATAAAATGTGCAAACTTCGACATTTGTCCTCCAACAAATAGAATAACAGAGTGTTATAAAGGTCGAGTGTGTAGGATGTAGTAGTTGCATCTAATCATGTAATTGCTGCATTGCAGTCTTACACACTTTAAATTTGTGTCAACTTTCTTTCCCAGCATGCACCAGGACAACTGTGGCTACCTGTGTATGATCATCCAGCCAGCCATGAAAGAAGATGCTGGCTGGTACACCGTGTCAGCCAAGAATGATGCCGGCATCGTATCCAGCACTGCACGCCTCGACGTCCACAGTGAGTTTTCACCCTAAAACACACACAAACACACACACACACACACACACTGCTCGTGTTCCTCTCTGCACATTACTAACCACCACCCCTCCCTCTGCTCCGTCCTCAGCCCAGTGGCAGCAGCCTCACCTCCCCAAGCCCAAGAAGGTGCGTCCCTCCACCAGCCGCTACGCCGCACTGACAGAGAGAGGGCTGGACGTGAAGGCGGCGTTCTTCCCCGACTCGAGCCCGCTGCAGCCCGGTGGCCTGGTGGAAAGCGACGACCTGTAGAGACCACAGGGAGGCACGAGGATTGTCACGTCACACACCCACCCACCCCGCCCTCCAAAAAAAAAAAAAAGCTGCCTATGCACTCCTGAGACAAATATAACCACCTGAGGGACTGAACTGCAGACACAGAACTAAAGGGTCGGTGGGCAGAGCGAGCTGGTGCAGCCGTGGTTTTCATATGTTTTTATAGTATGACACAACTCATTATATTACAGAATTCATCAAAGTTGTTTCCCCATGCTTCATTTTATCAACTGGACCTGGAAAATGATTGAAGTGTTTAGCACGAGGAAAGGAAAGACATGCTCATGTTTCACGAACTGTACGGTTGACTCTGTTTTTGCAAAAAGGGTTGTCTTTTAAAGTGCCTCTCATGTCTGTAAAGATAAAAAAATATATATATGAAACATAGAATTACTATGCATGTTCAAGTGGTGCCATTTGAAATACACACACAGACTAATACTGTATCTATACGTAGCACTGCACCAACTTTGTGTAGAAGTGGGGACATGCCGGAGAAGAGATGACTTAAAAAAAAAGAGAGACTGAATGACTCAAAGCGTGGTGGCTTTGACGAAGGAGATCACAAACTTTTATTACGTGGGCTTGTGTAGCACAGTATCGTACAGTCTCAGTGTTGTCAGGTCATAGATTAGCTTACAGATATCGGAAAAGGCCGGGCCTTACAGAAAACAGTATGTTTAGTGGGTTTTTTTGGTTTTTTTTAGTGAAAGAAATGTTTTGGGGAAAAGAACGAACGCGTGGATGAGGTTTGTTTGCGGGTGGAGCAGAACTTAAGGGGGAAAAAAGCAGGTTTTTTTGTGACGGACATCAGCTTTAATGTGGTAAGTTAACACTTGATTAGAGGGACGTGAGGTGAAGATGACAGAGAACTTTGGTGATGGGTCATTTTTTTTGTGATTTCTTTTTTTCTCTTTTCTTTTCTTCTTTGATGGTTTATTTACAAGTGTGAACTGAAATGTTCTCACTCGAGAGAGAGAGAGAGAGAGAGAGAGAGAGGGTGCTGTGAAAGGTTTCAGTGTATTCATCACACACACACACACACACACACACACACACACACATCACAGATTGTCCATTTTATTTTTGTATGAAAAACTTTCCCAACAATCTTGACATAAATTATATCAGCAACTTTTCTGTTCACTGATAAAAAAACAAACTCTTTTCTGTATCATGAAGTTTTATAAATATATTAACTGCCTTAAATCACGTTTAGGCTTCATACAAACACAACTTCTTTGCATGTTATTTTTGGACACTTGTACAGTGCCAAACAACTTTCTTTCTTTTTTTTTTCCAGGATGTATAAAAACACAACTTTTTCTTCCAGTATTCAGGGGTAGAACACACTCTAAGTCGGTGAAAAGTGAAAGGCAAGGTATATTTATATCTATTATTTTCATTACCTCTGTAATACTTTACAAAGTGGACATCTTTTTTCTGTGTCTGTTCGGAGCTTGCATCAGCTGACAGTTACTGTGTTTGCACATTTCTATGCCAATCAATGCCTGTATATGGATTGTTCTCCTGATATTATTTTAGGTTATGAAAGTTAATAAAACTCAAACTCTTCAGAGACAGTGTGAGATGTTTTTGTAGACTGGCAGGCTCCTAAAACAATAAGAGAACGCCAAAACACACATTATCAGTCACAGTGGAAATACCAGAATGCTAATCAGAGTGTAAAATAATCAAATCCTTTAATAGAAAATTCAATATTCAGCACACAGTTACGACACTCGGCTGGTTACAGCATGTTTTCAATGACACAAGCAGCATTTCAAATCTCATCAATGGGCATGACAGTCACCTCCAACCTCATCCATCCACACTACAGGTCCAGAGCTGCAACCAGACACTCAAAACATTCCCAGAGCTAAAAATACCTCCTCCCACCTCCACTTCTACCTCTAATTTCCTCCAGCTGCAGCCCAACATGCCTGGCCTCCCTTACGACAGGCCCCTCCAGAGGTGGGCTCAGGGGGCCGCCGGTGGAGGGGAAACATGTGCTGGCTGCGAGGGGGGTCACCCAGGGGAGGTTCAGGGGAACAAAACATGAGCGGGCGCTTCACAGTCATGGAAAAAGACCAACAGCGTTCAATCGACTGATCAAATTTAGGACCTCAGGGCACGGAGGTCTGGACTGGGCCAGACACTCTGGAGTCAGCAGCGTTAGTCACGACCGAGTGTCACACACACACATGCACGCACACATCAGACCACGCCTACTGTGGCTGGACAGAGTGACTCAGCAGAAAGACAGAAAGCAGCAGGACAGTGATCCTGTGAAAGGATTTGTGTCTCCTGTGTCAACAAGTCCCTGCCTTTTAATATCTTGTCAACAACATTTAACTTCGGCCATGAAGCACAGTTCAGTGTTACTTTTTACGCAGTCAGATGCTCCTCAGTCACGAGTAACAGAGAGCTCAATGTCCCTTTATTTTAATCCTGATCTTCAGTCTCCAACGAGGCTTTCACCTGCCTCGCTGACAAACTCTCACTACATTGCCAGCTGCAGTCCTCCATCCACCACCAGCACCTGTCCCGTAATGTAGGAAGACTCCAAAAGGAAGAGGACGGCCCGGGCTACCTCATCCGGCTCGCCAAATCTCCCCAGTGGGATAAAACGCACCTCGTCTTCCTCCTTCAGTCCTGCGGTCATGTCGGTGCGGATGAAACCTGGAAGCGAGAGAGGGCGGAGGACGTGAGGAAGACGAGAAAAGAGCAGGTGCTGAGAGGAAAGGTGGAGTATGAACAGAGATGAAGCTGTACTGTACCTGGAGCGAGCAGGTTAACGCTGATATTACGTGAAGCAACTTCTTTAGCCAAAGAGCGTGTGAAGCCTTCTAAGCCGGCTTTACTGGCGCTGTAGACACACTGGCCGGCGTTCCCCTTCAGGCCCACAACAGAGCCTACAAACAACAAAAATCCATTAAGAAAAACTACAAAAGTGCTTCAAAATAAAAGACTTTTGATGCTACGATAAAAGTTTTCAGACTGAATGAAGTTTTCCAACATTCGAGTCAGCCACTGGCTTTAGTTTATCTCATAAAACTGAATTTACAGAGACATGCAAAAAATATTCACATTATCTTTCATCGCTTGTCATCTTGGTTTGATTTCCTTCCAGCATACCACACATACTCACTACTGATTTACTGTCGACTTGTAGCGGATGCCACTGATTTAAGGCACCATGAGATTAAGTTACTGTGACAAATCTATCATCATTCATCATCTAAACACTTTTGGTATCCTTATTACTAGAAAAATAGAAATCTTTTGTAGTAAATAGGCTTAAAGGTACTTTAAAGTGACTCTAAACTGCCACCTAGTGACCAAACTGAAAACATTAATCACAAAGATCACTGGATTCAGCACCGATATTAACTATAGCAGCTCGCTTGGCGTGCAGCATGCTGCGCAGTGCCGCCCTGCAGGTCAGCATGGTGCCCAGCAGGTTGGTGTGAAGCAGAGCCAGCATGTCCTCCGGCTTAGTCCTCAGTAACAGACCGTCCCTGTACAAACACACACACGCAAAGGTTAGCCGTGACATTCAGTGTGTCAGCAGAGAAGCTCACTCAAAGTGTCGGCTCACCTGTTGATGCCGGCTGCATTCACAAGATAAGAGATGTTTCCACAGGTCTTCTGGATCGTCGCAAAGGTTTTCTGCACCTCCTGCTCTTTGGAGACGTCACAGCTGAGAGCCACGTGGTCAGCTAGAGAGCAGATAAAGAAAGTCTGTGAGTCCTGGTGTCACGGTTATATAATGCAATAATTTATTTCACACACTGTGGGTGTACAAAATCACATGAGCACTGTCTTTGCTGCATCCCCATTTACAAGACTCTGCTGTTTATAGCAGCTACAGGTCTATACTTCTTTTACTTTGTGGCAGGTACTGTGTGTTTGCACCTGTGTGTGCAAGATTGGTCAATTCAGGGAGGAGAAATAATGTTTCTTAAATAGCTAAACTTTAATGCTGCTTGTATTGTTAAAGAAACAAGAAATCAGCAATGTTTGCACAGTCAGATACATTTTGTATACCTCCATGTAGTGATGCCACAGCGGCTTGAGCAGCATCTTTGTTCCTGGAGACAACAACCAGCCTGCAGCCCCTCTCTGCCAGCAGGCGGGACACCGCCTTCCCGATGCCCCTGGAGCCCCCACACACCACGGCCAGCCTGGACATGACACTGCAGGAGAGACAGACAACAAGACAACAAGACAACAAGTGTCCTCTGTGTAACTTTACGTCTACTTTAATGTCTGCTTCAACGGTAGGACAAATGAACGCTGGCATCAAACGGCATCATTCTGCCAGTCTTAACTTACATTTACCTTAAAGGCAAGATGTACCATATTATGTAGCTCCTGTTATAAATTCAGCCATGCCAACCCTCTCAATAAACCGGAGAAAAATAAGGTAAATACACAATAAATCTTCACAAAGATAAATCTAATTTTACATTACTATACTGTAGAATAAACACAACCCAAAAAACAAATTATAATGTACTGACAAAGAAGCTAACATAGACCTACATGTAAAAACATTGATATAACACACAAATTCTGTATAAAATACTTCAAAGCAAAAATAAAATACTATAAAATATAATGAAATAAAAACATTATTGACTACTACAACTATAAAACACACAAGAATTCAAATTAGATTATTTAAATGCATTTAATTCGCCTTAATGTTACCACGAAGTCTGTATCTGACTACAGTTTTGTTGTGGGTGTTTCGGTTTAACGAGCGACCCTGTTAACTGGCGACCTTTAGCCGAACGTGTCTGTGGTTGCCGTAGTTACCACAACTGTTGAAAACAGAAACATATGAAGCTGTCCTCGTGAATACTTCTTTGTTTAGTCTTTATTAACGTTACAATGTCATAAAAAAATCATACCTGATTTGTCTTTGGTGTCTTTTTTTGACGGCTACATATTCAACGGCTGTCGTTACTACGACAACCACAGATACGTTCGGCTAACGGTCGCCAGTTAACAGGGTCGCTCGTTAAACCGAAACACCTGTAAGTTCAACCAAGCTAACGCTACGTGTTAGGGTCATTTAGCTGTCTGCTAATGTTAGCGGTTTTCCAGCTACGTAACTACGATTGTATAATAACGTTTAGAGAGCTCACCTCGCCTCTCGACTGTTATTTACCGCCTCGCTCCTCTTTAAATCAGTTTACTGACTGAGAAAAGACTGAATATCAGAGAGGAGGGTACACTCATGCAGGCCGCCATGTGTCTTCTCCGTGTTGTTGCGTTGTTCGCCGTTAGTCGGTAGATGGCGCAGTGGACACACAAACACACCGTGCAGCACTGCTGTGCACTGACACTGTTTTTCTTTTTTTTGGGTTGTGCTATTTTGTTGTGAAAGCCTCCAAAGCAGCCAAATATCTCGTTAATATTTCTCCACACGGACTCCAAAACATCACAACAAACAACCTGACACCGTCTCAGTGAAAGTTACTATATATTGCAGTTATGTATGTATGCACACCCTGCACAGGCTAGATATATGACACATTTATATGTGTATCTCTATAAATATATTATTATTATTATTATTATTATTATTATTATTATCATTGTTGTTGTTATATACTTTGTTATTTTTCTTATATACTGTTATTAACAATAACATTACCATCATACCATCAGTACTATTACCATCATCTTGCCACTGCACCTTATCTACCTATTTATCTTGTGTTTTTTAAGTGTCCATGTCCCATTCTGTGTTTTATTTTTATTTTTTTTCTACCTCCATACTTTATTCTGTTGTATTTTTATTGTATTCAAATATACCGGACTGCTATGACGACCTAATTTCCCTTCGGGGATTAATAAAGTAATCTATCTATCTATCTATCTATCTATCTATCTATCTATCTATCTATCTATCTATCTATCTATCTATCTATCTATCTTTCTTATCGGTTCACCAGTCCGGTTCATTTGAAAGTCCAGTAACACATTTATGATAAACAACACATGTCTTATAATACAAATTCACAGTGCACAGAGAGCAGTGTCTTACCAACAATCATATCAACAGAGAAAACCATACATTTTACAGTGTATGTCTATATGTATGAATGAATGTTTGAATGTGTACAAGTAATTCAATATATTTAATTTGTGTGTACAATGTGTACACATGTCGTCTGCAGCTGGAACGAGAACAAAGAAAATGTACATGCTGCATTGTTGTTGATGAAAACTAATTAAAAAAATAAGTAAGTAAAAAAGTAAAAAACAAAACAAGGTTTACAAAGTGCTTTACAGAGCAGAGGACCTAACAGAAGGTGAAACAAGTTAAGATTAAGAAAAGTAAAACACAACAAAGACAAAGTACACAGAAAACAGACAGAGCGTTAAAAATGAAAAACAAGGTATTTGATTTCTAAAACCTTAGAAATAAAAGAATAGCAGAACAGAATAAGAGGTATAAATATATGTAAGATGGAGGCATAAAAAGGGAAAACTGACATTAAAAGGGCAGATCTGGTTAAAGGTAAAAGAATAAGATAAGATAAGATACGGCATATATAAAAATTAAAAAAGAAAGTTATGAAGTCATGCTGGTGTTAAAGAGTCTGACAGCTGTTGGAATGAAGGACCTGCAGTAGCACTCCTTCTTACACGGTGGGAGCAGCAGTCTGTTCACTGCAATCACAGGACACAGAGACATTTAAATCACTTAACATAAATAAGTAGAAATGAATCAAATAAAAATAAAAAGGTTAATAATGACGCTGACTAAAATAGAACATGGGTGGGAAAATGGGTGCTGGCGGGAGGATTGGATGTCTCCTACTACTACTTTATTCATATAGCACCACCTTCAGTATCAGTCAGTCAATTTACTTTTAAGGGTAAAAGAATAAAAAGATAAAGAGTCTACCAGCCTTGTCAATAACCAGTCAATGTTTCTGCAGAGGGTCTGTCTGAATCCTGCTTTGTTGGAAACTTGTACTGAAAATGTGAAGATATTTATATTTCTTTCTGGTCGAAGCAGTTTATAAAAGGTGACCATATTTTGTAAAACTTACTCTCCTGTCCTTCTAATGAGAATGTTATCGTCTCTAAATCTAAATGCATCTTCACTTCTCCCATCTAGAAAGGTCAGTAACACTTATCTCATTATTTCTCTGTATGTGTTTGCAGTTGACAATTTGCAAGAGGAAACACACACTGCCAAATTACCGGAGCTCCAAAGGTCATCAATACAGAGAAAGGTGTTTTTATATTGCTGCTGTTGAAAGTCTCTTGACCTTATTGTACATATTAGTATGATAACAACTTCTCACCACGGAGGCTATAATATTTACTGCAATGTGTGTGTATGAATATTCTTATTTCACATTTATAATTGCAGTTCCCTCCAAGTTAACTTTTAGATTAGCTATTTATACTGACAGACTAGAAGTGATTCAACCCCCACACACTAAAAAGGGCTCACTGATTGTTAATTGCAGTCATTCATTCTCCTTTTTTTGCTTCATGTATCATTGTTCCCAGAGAAAACATATTTCTAAACTGTCACTGGTGTTCAAAAAAAAAAAAAAGTGAGTGATGGTGAGAGTGGGTGGCCTTGGCCTACACCTGGATGGTCCATCAGGATTGATTTGCTGAGGAGGTTAAATCACATTCACAACCTGTGCGAGGTGAGACCTGGACCTGTTAGAGCATGAATCATATCCACGCTGCTGCGCCACAAACAGTATAATCTACTTAAAATGTCATTACATCTTACAACAGCGTTCATTAATAAACAGTTTTTGTCTGAGAGAAATAGAGCTTCATTTGTATTCAGAGCACCGTGTTGAAGACATTATCCCCCTCTTTTGCACCTAAGTGATCTAATGATAATTGCCAACAACCATAACCACACACAAGATACGCGTCTGTAACCCTGTACAGCATGCACGTACATACTTAGACAGGCAATATTCATTTTTAGTATTTCTTGCCTTCGGGCTTTTGCACATAATCTCAGTTCACTGCTGAGCTTCAGTTCGGACCTGCATAACAAAAACAAAATATGTTTTCTTGGTGATTTTCTGGAATAATTTTCTCATTATTGCTTCAATTGAGCCAATAAGTGCCATCTTTCTCTTTTTAAATATTATTTTTTGGGCTTTTGAACCTTTATTTTACAGTAGCAGCTGAGGAAGGTGAGGAGAGACCGGTCAGAATCGAGCCCTGAACAAGGACTGAGCCTTTGTAAATGGGGCAGTCGCTCTACTAGGTGAACTACCAGGGGGCCCCAGTAACTGTCATGATGAAACTGGTGACATATTCTTGTCATTGTGACTTCCCTTTGAAATATCAATGCATACTATATGCAAGGTAGCCAAATACCTGACCTGTTATCCAGCACAGTAAAGAGTTAAAGAGGGACTTGACCGACACTCCTTTCACTGAGTGGCTGACTGACACACCCTGAGCTTGAACATTAATTACATTAAACATACATTAAGAAATTCTTGACCTTCACACTCCACCCTAGCAGATATGAATATTGACTTTCACCTACACCTTGCAAACATAGCTGTTCCTTTTCAGATATCCACCTTCCACTCTCAGACAGCAAATTCAGTACTTGTAGGTCATCTAACTGTGTAAAGCAAGGCTATGAAACAACTGCGATGAAGTCAGACACAATGGTTTATATATACATACTCGTCGCCCTTATGCTCATTCATTGGAACAACTTATTTCCATGGTAACCGATCCACCGCAGGGAACTGTGTGCAGCACAATGACCTCTCTGGGTGCCTGTCAGTTCCTGTCAGTGTTTCCCAGCTGAACACTCTGAGAAGGCTCACCTCTTGTTGCAACACTCTGCTCTACAGCAGGACCATTTACTCATGGAGACACGCCAACCGTGACTTACCCCAGATATATTTAAAGCAACACTGTGTGACTTTTCTACCAGAAAATAACAGATTTTAAATCATTTTACGTTTCACACCGACGTGTAATCAGGTGAATGGTGACTCTGTCATTTGTACGCCTGTTTCTGCACCATGTAACTTGTAACATGTAACATGTAAGTCACAAACCACCAACTATTTCACTGATTTTGGTGAAACTGGATCATATTTTATGGAGAAAATGTTTTCTGGTTTTTCCTCTGATGTCCCAACTCTCTGTGATTTACAGAGTTTCCTGATGGACAGTGAAGTGAACTGCTGTCAACTGTAGCTGCTGTTAGCTCAGTTTGATAGCTGGGCTGACCAAACTGTGAGCTCAGAGGGAGTGTGTTGTGGATCACTGGGAGGAGAAGATTTTCATGCCATGGATGTGGGCAAATGCTTGAAGAGGGACTCAGCCGGTCTCGTGCTAGAACCAGAGCTGAGCAAGTGGGCAATGCAACCGGGCTCAGCAGCCTCTATGGACATAACGACAGAGGAGAAGAGACTGAAGAGGACGTTGACAGGGGAAGCTAAGAAGAGAAAATGAGAAAGTGACCGAGCAAGACGTTTCGGGACAAGAGTAAATCTGTGACTGACTTTTAGTCGTTGGTGAGAGCTTGGTGAAATAAAAGCCGAGCTGGACTTCTTGCTGTTGGACTAGTAAGTAATATTAGCTGGCTGCTATGTCTTGTGTTGTTGACCTTGCTTAATGTTTGGCTGAGGTTGACTCGCTAGTATTTGGTCAAGTACACGTGTACTGTCCATTACCATCAGAGTGGTATTTTACTCTGAAACTGGGGGCACTAAATCACAAAAATACCAATTTCTACACAGTGTTGCTTTAATTAGGAACTTTGTTTTTACTGATATGTCTGTTATGTGTGTATACTTTACAGAACTGGTGCATTTTAGGCTATACACATTTTGCAACAGGGGGCAGAGAGAGGACACGAGCAGCATGTCTTTGATATTTCTCCCGGTTGGACAGTTCTGCCCTGAGAGCAAGTGTCCAACATAACACAAAGTCACCGGAGAAAACAAAGCGAAAGAGAGAACACTGCATCACTGTCGTGAAACAATGACATAGCCTGAGGAAATTATGGAAACCATTAGCTTTTTATTGTTATAGAGATTTTTACAAAATGTGCTATTCCCTCAAATACTTCAGAATGTATTTTCACATAATAGACTTGTGCCAAATAAGTTGATTTCAGTTTCACCATTTTCAAACATACAACAGCCTAACTAGACAAAAACAAAACAAAAAAAAAAAATCAAGTAAGTCACCTTGGCATGAGGAAAATCTGTTAAGTTGAATCAAGCAAACTTACATTGCCATGTGTTCCAATAAATGAAAATATAGTTTATTAACTGTTGTAAGAAATGCTTCATGTTTTTGAGAACTGTGCAGCCTATGCATGTACGACATGTACGACGAGTCAGTATGATTAAAAAAAAAAAATGTTATGATAGTGCATAAAAGTGTTAACACCTGTGTCGGAGTAAGTCTGATGAGTGTGTGTTAAAAGGCTTACCAGTGAAATGAAAAGACACTCGGAGGAAGAGTTTAGCACAGAGCCTGAGGTTTGTGTGGTGATTGCCAAGACAACAATGCAACATATCAGATTAATTCTACATAAGTACCAATTCATAAAGACAAAAAAAAAAAAAGGCCCTAACAGTGATTTGTACCATCCTTTTCCACACTCTTCAAATTTCAAACAAGCTACAATATATTCCAGCAGTCAGTTACACAGTGGTCCCCCTCAAATAACAACAAAATACTAAAAAATATGGGTCCAATTCAGTCAGTAAATTCATCCTCAAAGCCTAAATCTGGCACGATTCAGTGATTGCCTCGACTTTAAAGTGTTTAAATGCCCCCTCAGACCTCACGGGACTCACGGAAGATCTGATGAATAAGTCACATTATGTTAAATGTTGTGGGGTCCCACTGAAGCTGGAGGGCGTCAGTCTCTAATGTTACCTAATCATACCTTTGATATTTGATCTGATGAACTGGTCTTCATTCAGTATTCAATCTTAAATAAACTGCCTATTCTTTTATGTTTTAATAAATTTTAATCACCGAACCTATGACCAAATACACCCTCCGATCACAAAGAAATCTTACAGTCATTCAAGTCAATACAACACTTAACATGAAAAACTTTGTAGAGACGTAAATGTACAACAAAACCCAGCCACAAAAAAATAAATCAAGGGGGGTCAAAGTGATTCATTTCAATAAAACCTTTTTTTTTTTTTTTCGAGGTTCGACAGAATTACACCACACTTCTCTTCTTCCTGTGGAGTGATACAATGATATGTTACTTTAGGCAAACATTCTGTGCTTTAGCTAGCTGTGTTTTTTTTATTGCCACAAGTCACATTAGGAATGAGTTACAAGTGTACAAAAAACAAAACAAAACTGAGAGTCTGCTGAAGGGTTGAGTGTGGTCCGGTGTGTGTGTGTGCCTTACTGCGTGTCCAGGTTAGTTATACATGACAAGACTCTCTCTGAGAGCAGCAGGTGTCAGCCTCTGTGGAATTCATAACGAAACATAAATACACACTGACAAATAATCTGAAATGTTATGTCGCTCTTGTGTCGCAGAGCTACGTCTGGGTTTGGCCATTGTCGATGGAAGGGGGGGGGGGTGGTTAGGAGAGAAGCTACTCCGGTCAGTAAATACAAAGAAGGTACAAAGTAAGCAATATTTGACTGCGTAGTCTATCTTGGAGTGTGTTATTAAAAACAGTCCGGCATCGCTTTGTCGACTGCTTTGCTATAATCGCATGCAAGTATCCGATCGCTGCAGGTAACAGTCCTTTGGCACTTCAGCCTCAGCCACACCACGAGAGAAGAGATGTTTTGTGATGTGCAATGTTCACACGGATGTGAACTGTAGCTGGAGTGCTCGAATGTGCAATACGGCAGATTTCTCTTCTGATCCTCGGGTTTTTGGGTAATGCCTTTAGATCTGCAGAAGTATCCTTTTTCCTACAATACAGCACAAGTGATGATGACACTGCTCGTTTGTTCTGGTCTGTTGCATCCGATACACCCCGACTCCCGACTCTGCTGACAGTTTGAAATAATGGTAAAACTATTCACCGGCAGTCGGAGGGAGAGGAGTATAACTGATGTGGTAATATGGCATAAGGCATGTGCCAGCTTAACCCCTTAATGTGTTGCACTACAAAAAGGCCAATCTATGAAATAAGTTAAAATGTGTAATATATCTATATCAACAGCTCATATTGTTTGTTTTAGGACTAATCATCTTTGTGTCCTTATGTACAATAAAGTGAGGAACAGTACAAGGCACACATTAAACAGCTGAATTGTTACAAAGATATAAATAACCAACAAAAAAAAAAGGAAAAGTTCATGAGTAGTGTGCTCTCCTCTAACTCTGTCTCTCTGCTTTCAGTGACGACATATTATGTTCTTCTCTGCAGCTCTCTCTCTCTCTCTCATGTGCCACTAGCGTTCTTTTTCGGTGACCAGAGCCACGGCAGGCTCAAAAGGAGTTTAAGTGTCACTGTGACAGTCCAATCCCAGCGACCTTTTCGAGTGCTGATGCGTTTGGTTTGCACGTTGTCGTGCCGTAGCGAGGCTAGCAGCAGCGGTCAGCTGGGTGTTGACTGTGCTTCACTGAAATGTGTGTGTGTGTGTGTGTGTGTGTTTTAGATGCTGTCCACGAAGCTGCCAGGGAACAGTCCGGTCCTGCCGTTCCTCTGCAGCGTGCCTTTGAACCAGCCGTCTTCCCGCTTCCTGTGAACAAACACAATGTCGCCCTCCTTAAGTTCCAGCTCCGCCTCGCTCTGGGGAGGATATGATACCACCACCCTGTACCTGGAGAGGACAGCCAGAGGCACAGTCAGTGACTGATACACAACAATGACAACTGATGAGTCATGATACCTGTGATATAGAGTTACACTTTCTATGAACGGGGGAGATAAGCAGGAGGATCACGAACAAGGTACCTCTCGCATATGATGGGCCGTGCGTCATGTTGTTGAGATAAAAGAGAGGAGCACGGCTGGCGAGGAGGAGGAGCGATGGGTGCACATCCATCAAGGGGACTGCCCTTCCGATGGGAAGACTCTGGGGCTGAGGAGGAGGAGGATGAAGAGGAAGAAGCGACGGCAGCAGCAGCAGCAGCAGGTTCAGGCTCGAGGCAGTTGACAGAGCCGGAAGGAGGGGAGGTGTCGGGGCCCACTGCGCCATGCAGCGCCTCTCCGGCAGCAGCCTGTTCTGCCTCAAGGGTAGGCGAGGAGGGTGGTGAAGGACGAGACTTCTTCTTGTTGGAGGACAACAGCTTCAGAAGACTTTTCTTTTCTCTCTGCAGCAACAACAGCAAAGATTTTTGTTGTTAGAGAACTGCAACAGCTCCTGAGGCATCGAGGCACTAGTAATTTTCACAAACCACAGACAGGTATATTCTAGTGCCTGGAACTGGCTGTTTCTTTACCACAGACACACACCAATATGGTAAGAGAGAGAGAGAGAGACCTATTCTTAGCACGGACAGGTTTTAAATTGTATGTTAGCAATGTTAGAAATCCTGCCCGCTGTCTGTTTGCCAAAGACAGAAACAAACTGTGCATAATAATAACCTCGCTGATTACTTGATGAATCTTGTCAGTGTGTTTTGCATCCTAACAAATATCATCGGGAATCTCAGACACTCCCCAACCACTACAAGGCATTTCATCGAAATAAAAACACACAAACATTTACTGAAAAGAGCAACAGCAAATGATAACTAGATAATTACGCTCATGAAAATATTTAGACATATCCAACCTTGACGTCTTTGTCCAGTCGGCAAGCCAGAGCCGCGCTGTTAGAGGCGGGATTGAGAGCGCAGCTGTTCACGGAGCCGACGGGCACGGCGAGGATAGGTACGGGTCTCAAAGCGTCACCCTCCAAGGACGCAGCGCTGACATTGGGTGGGGTCAGAGAGGCGGCGGCGCAGCCCATTGCCCGGGTACAGCCCTGTGCGGGACTGGAGGAAGGCTGCGGGCACACGGCGAGGTGGGGGAGATAGGCCACAGGTGTTGCAGACTGGATTGGTGTCACTGCCGCTGTGGGTCGGTCCTGACTTTGACATGCAGCTGAAAATATAAAAAAAAAACAATATTACACATCTATCATACAACAAGACAACATTTAATATCCATTTTCCTCGCAGTAAATTTACCTGTCCTGACCGCATTGCGAGCCTGATTCACAGTCATCTGAGAGCTGACATGCAAAGGGACTTTTGGCTGTTGACCGGTGGCTGTTTGAGCCGCTGTTACCACAGCTGCAGGCTGGGAGTTGGTTGGTACAGCGCTGGAGCACACGGTGAGGGGTTTGTTGAAATCGGGACCTGGAACAATGGCACCGAGGGGAGCGGAAGAGGGGCTGACGATGGTGATCCCTCTGCCAGCCTGAGTGCACAGACTCATGGGCACTTTGGGCTGGGCGCTCCCCGACGCAGTCCTGACAGGAGGGGACATAAAGATGGGTAAGACCTCGGAGTCTGAGGTTAGAGGAGAACATCTAACCAACAGGAAGAGTTTCTTTTCTTGTTCAAGTTATCTTAAATATCACAAACAGGTGGAATTATTCATTTATATCACAGACAAACAGATGTGAAACCAGGCCTGTGAGTGTGCAGTGTGTTGACAATAATAAATGAGTGACTGAGAATTAATGACTGACCTGCTGACTGGGCTCATGTAGTTCCCCGGAAAGACTCCAATCTTGCCAGTGTGCATGGAGGTGCCCTTGAACCAGCCATCCTGACAGCGTTCCAGCACCAGAAACATCTCTCCCTTCCTTAGTTCAAGCTCATCCTCCTTACGGGGAGTATATGGGAACATAGCCACGTAGCTAGAACCAGAGCAAACAGTAAACAAAGATTTAATAATACACACACACACACACACACACACAGCGACAGTGAGCTAACATGGAGGATTTTCTCCCACATGGAAATAAAAGCAGTTCAACATTTTGCACAGCATGCCATTTGTTCTGGATTTATCCCGCTGCCTAGCTGTACATCTGTCATCCTCTCATCTGAGACCCTCCAGTACAGACTGAGCCCTCTGACCCAGAGAAAATCAGCACTGGAGGACAAAACAATTTGCGG
Organism: Argyrosomus regius; assembly: GCA_946959425.1. Classification (NCBI taxonomy): domain Eukaryota; kingdom Metazoa; phylum Chordata; class Actinopteri; family Sciaenidae; genus Argyrosomus; species Argyrosomus regius. Next base: position 6,788,294 of record OX336888.1, read on the forward strand.
GTCATCTCTCCAAGGCAGCGCAAGAACAGGGCCGGGAACGGCAGCCAAGAAGATAGGAGAGTCTCAGCTGAGATGTTTTCAGTCTGATTTCAGTGTCGTCAGAGGGGGCGGAGGAGGGGAGGAGGGGGGGAGGGGGGGAGGGAGGGAACATGGATGCCTCAGAGTCCGACATGCACGCACAGGCAGATGACGACGAGAGAGGAGAGGAGGCATGGAGTGGATCTAATTCTTATCAGGTGTGCAGTGTCTTGGAGGAGTAATGAGGGTAAAGGTGAATGGGGGTCAGAAGTCAAGGGGTGACAGAGAGGATCTCCAATGGGACCCAGGAGACTGTCATCCACAGGTTTTGACCCCTTCACCTGTGCACATGCTCACACTTTGCAGACTTGCACTGACAGCTGAGTGGGGGGGGGGTCACAGACAGGCAAAGGCTTCCCCCCCCTTTGAACCGGGCATTTGCATTATGGCCCTGGGCCATCGGTGCGCAAACCGCTTCTGACATTTCACTGCACATTTAAGACGACTGCATATTTTTGTGTGGGACTGTTTTTATAACTCACACTGTGGGTCTTTGTCTCCCACTTTGGTCGCTTATGCTGGGGGAGGGTCTCTGTCCGGCAGCCAGTGAATATGCTGCTCCGTCGACGGAGGACTGCGGGGGAGGAGGTGGGGGCGGTGGGAGAGCATCCTGTAAAAAAAGAAGAATAGAAAATCATATTAGCAGTTGGATCAACAATTTCACAACAGTTCATCATTTCTTTCCCTCTCGGCGTGAAGCAGAGAGGCCAAAAACAAGCAACACAAGCCTCAAAAAGTGTGTGTTGCGTAAGTTGAAAAACCAGTTTGTTTATGAGCAACAAAAAAAAAAAAAATGGGAGAAAGAGAATGAGAGATCATTTGTCATCTGGGATATTCCCTCCGGTTTGCCGACACTGAGGGAGAGCCTGGTTTGGCAGACGTTATAATCTTGTCCCTGACTTCCCCTTGCAACTGAGAATTTCCTTTTCTGCTTGTTTGTTTGTTGCTAGGAGACCGCATAGCTAGAATCCATTGCAGTATTTAATTGGGACCATATGAAATGAAAAACATGTTGGTAGACACACTTCAGAGCAACCCTCAAACCGAGCATGAGTGGATTCATCTCAACTCACTTGTTTTCCCCCTGTTGATCGTCTGTAACGTCAAAAGAGACTCGAGCTTTTGACACGAGGCTAATGATCTCAGCGTGCTTGTAGAGGAGCTCTAACACTTTCTTGTCTTTTGTGTGCTACTCTGTTAGAGGATTAAAATTAAGTTGCCACAACATAAAACACTCGAAAACCCCAAATGAGCACGCGGAGTGTTAAAATAACGGTGACGACAACTCCTTACACCTAGGAGCAAGATCAGCCCTCCCGAGCTCGAACACTGAGCAGCAGAGTAATAGCTTCCATGACACAATGGTGGAGCAGAGTGGCACTCAGACACTCACACATACGCATCGGCCTGCATACATACCACCGGGCTGTCTATGTGTGTTTCGGTTCACTGCTGACGCTTGAGCTGAGATAATTAGGTTGCCTGCAGGCTAGAGAAATCATCTGTACAAAAACATCATGTAGTGTTCCCAAGTGAAGCGGAGAGCTCAACCTTTTGTGTACACATTCCTGCTCATTCAAAAACTCCACATGCCAGAGCATACACACAGACAGACAGGAAGTGTGCCTGCTGTTTTGTGTGGGCTGGAGGGATTTCTTGACATTTTTAGTTGTACTTGATTGTGTTTTCCTCTCAGAAGTGACGTGTCAGAAAGAAAAAGTTAATTTCTGCTTAAAAGATTTCTCCGTGTTGCTATCTTTATGAAGTTGGTTGACAAACTGTGAAACAACAAAAGCATCTTACTTACAACATCTTACAAGTATCTTACTCGACAGAGAGCGCCTGGAATAACACAGTTTCACATCTGCACAGCCTGAAGTAACTATGTTGCTTGTTGGCAGCTGATGGAAAGTGCCATGAGGCTTCTCATCCAAACAAACTTCTCAGGGGAAAGCAGAAGTTTTGCTGTGTGTGTTGGGTAAATTTAAGCATGTTTACAGATTATTTTATATTGTATATCTTTGTATTATTTTAGGCAAACATCCATCCATTTTCTCTAAGCGCTTATGCACATGAGGGTCACAGGGGGCTGGAGCCTATTGCAGCTGGCTTAGGGCGAGAGGCGGGTACACACATAGAGACAAGCAACCATTCAAACTCACAGTCACACCTAAGGCCAATTTAGAGTCACCAATTAACCTGTTAAGTGCACGTCCTTAGACTGTGGGATGAAGCTGGGGTACCCGGTGAGAACGCAAGCAGACATGGGGAGGAGAACATGCAAACTCCACACAGAGAAGCCCCCAGCCGAGGTTCGAACCAGGAACCTTCCTGCCATTTTAAGCAAACCGGTTCAAATCAAAAGTATTACACTAACAAGTAAAGTGCTGCAGAATATGGAGAATGACGCACAAATGAGTCAACTGTCTAAACAAACCAAGTCTGAAAATAGTTTTAACTTATACTGCGAGACGGACGTGAGAGGAAGATGAAGTGGAGAACTACGGGTAGATACATGCATATGTACACCTAGAAATGAAGATGGAGGATTGAGGTTTGTGTTTTTTTTTCTTTATTATGTTAGTTAGTTTTGGCCCACAAGATCTATTGGACGTAATACCTTTCTGTGTACATGCATATGTACATACAGTGTATGGATTATATGGATATATGGATATAAGGGATTTATGAAAGAATAGGAAGAGATGCTGTATATTTTGTATTCTTTTCCTAATTTAAAACAATACTTAAAAAATAATGTGAATGTATTTTCTTTGGCCTTAGTAACATACTAAATTTTTAACCTGTTAGTATTTGAGAAACAGCCACATGCTAACTCTGAATCGATTCTTTCAGTAATGTTTAACTGATCTGGCCTCATGTTTATACATTTATAAAGACCTGTAGAGGATTCTACCTACCACAGGAATAGATGTGTAGCTCGTCTCCGAGGGAAATGTGAAGACCGTTGCTGTGGTAACAGGACTACTAGGGGGCGGGGTCACGATTAGTCCAGTTGTGCAAATGTGTACCTGTCAACAGAAGGGAAACGTGGGCCGTCAAATATAGCACAATGAAAGCACTGTATAGGCTCCACTCACTCTCTCCTGTCGCATTGTACGTAACTGACTCACAAACAGTGATGCACGCATGTGGGATTGTATTCCGGTAACTTAACCACAATGGTGGTCTGATGATCTGATTGGCCAATGAAAAGCAGGTGACCCACCCAGCAGGGAATCTGATTGGGCATGTAAAGAGAGGTAGCTTCTCCCAACTAGTCATCCACGTGAGTCATGGCGGTGTCTTGGTAACAAGGCCATACTGTTGGACACACAATGTCTCCCTGTAGCCTGTGGTCTGTCTCCACGCATGGCTGCTCCAGACAGAGCCGCCTCATAAAGGTGAACCTTTCAGACAGCAAGGCAAGCCTCAGATTCAATCTTCTACCGCTTCCTTATCTATTGTGCACTGGGTGTGCCAAGGGGAAGCCAAATGTGCTCAAAGGTGACACTGTTAGTGAAATGGCTGCCTGAAAACAAACAAATAAAACTAAAGAAGAAGGCAGATATGTTAGAATAATCTGAATAAATACATTTCTGTTTGATATAGTTGAATTCATGGACAATTCTTCCTCGTTTTATCTGTCACATTGTAAAATAAGAGGCGGTTCATTTCCAGGATGAGGAGTACTGAGGCCCCGAGGCAACAGGGGCTTACCTTTGTTGTTTTTTGTCTGGGTGTTGGAAAGAGAAGACGAGCAGAGGTGAAGGGGGGAGAGAGGAGAGGAAAAAAGGCTGTGCATACACAGCCTGGACAGTCTCTATTGTGTTTTTATTAAACACAGTGATCTGTAAATCAAATGTATTGTTAGCTCTGTTGTCACTGGTGCGGATCAGTTTACAGGCTTAAAATATTTCTTTTATTCCAAAAAGTACCTCAATAAGATTTAATAGGAAACGTCTGGCGTCATTACAAACGTGATTACACCTTCCACATGATAGAAGATAGAAGTCTTTGATTATACATAAATCTACATGAAAGGTTACGGTTTAAAAAAAAAGAAAGATCTTCAAGATCCACTTTAAAAAGACAAGCGCTCTCCTTGTCTCTCTGTCTCACAAAAGAAGCACATAAACATACGCAGCAGATGAAAGATCGATGATTAATAGGGAGTTTTGGAACGTGGCGTTTCAGAGAATCTGCAGTTTCCAGATGACACAGAAAGTACACTCAAGAAAAATGAACAAAAAGGCTGAGAATAACAGAAACAGAATCAGCTATAAGCTACCAGCAGCTCCAAGTGGAACAACAATGCAGATGCTGGTGTATACAATATGATTATGTCAGAGTGTTGTCTTTGTTTAAGGAAGAAAAAAAAGTCAGCTATTGTGTGAACATGCAAGCGAGGAGAGAAAGAGACGGGGATGACATGCAGCAAAGGTCAACAGGTTCAATCTGAACCCAGGTTGCTGCAGTAAGGAGTTAGCCTCGGTACATGGGGCGCACGCTCTACCAGGTGAGCTACTACCCCAGTTTTTTTTAAAAATCAGTCCAGTATTGAGTGCTGCAGTCTGCTGCAAAGCTTGTTTTTGCCAGATTGTTATTCTAATTGTCTGAGAACATTGTGAAAAAGGACCAGACAGAGACATTAAATATTTTCTGTCCTTTTTTTTCTCCTTGATCTGGACTGTGTCTAATCAAGTCTGGCTGAAGGAGAAGTCTTGTTCTGAAATCTCCTCTGTAGGCGTGAGGTCATAGCACCCACTCTCTCAAGCGTCGCAGCCATGGAGCAGCTGGTTCACCCTCTGTCGCTCTCTCCTCGTTACACTCTTCAGTTTGTAGGAGCTCTTCAATCACATACTCTGTGCTAAAAAAACAAAACAGATGGCCATCAAATGTAAAATGCCTCATCCATCTTGTTGAAATCAGCTAAATATTCAGCCGTGACACTGAAAGTCTAACTCTTCCCGGGCTGGAACTCTCTCCAACTCTCAATCACAAAAACAGTTTCCACTGTGTTCTTCCTGCAACAAGTCAGCTCTCCTGAGAGTTTAGAACGAGACCTCTGCTTCAGTGAGAGTAGGGTAAGTACACAAAATCCATTTCTCTGTAGGGTCCTTTTCATAATGCTGTCAGAGGAAAAAACAAGCCCTTTTAGTCGATGTACATTGATGGTGCACCACTGCCCCACAGGGTTATGCTGCAGGCATAGAGATAATTTCGTAGTTGCAGGCTGCAGCGCTTGATAATGATTCTAAAACCCTCATATAGATCAGTGCCCTCCATAAAGTTTGGGACAGACCCATTTCCCGGCACCATAATGTTTGGGACAAAGGGCGTGTTTGTGATTACTCAGGTGTGTTTAATCGCTTCATTAGAGGATAGATTAGATAAGCGATAAGGGAGCTCTCGGCTCTCTGCTCTCTTATCTCAGAATATCCATTCTTTCAGAAATCAATGCATTTGTGGTTGTGTCTGTGTGGCGCAATTCTGAAACATGACTCAACCTCTGTGTCATTGCCTGGGAAAACTCTTTATACGAGTGCCAGTGATTCCCGTTAACTGCGGAGCACAAACATATGGGATTAGCTAACATGATCATGGCTTATAGCCACGAGCAGCTGCTGTTAAGACTCTCTGTGTCTTCGTGTCACATTCGTGGCCATTTAAAACATTTCTGTGAGGTAAATGTGTCATAATGTTTGCTAAGATAGCAACCCAGAGAGGTTACATCTCTCTACTATGTGTCTGTCGGGGAGGGTCGGTATGGCTACGTAGCAGACCACGGTCTGTAGAGTCAGACGCTGGTTTTAATAAGAGACGACGGGGTCGTAGGTGACGAAGGTTTCCACCATATATGTTACCTTCCACAGAACAGCTAATAGAACCAGTAGGGAGTGATCGCTATGCCCATCTTCATCTGAAAAAGGTGGTTTGAGGGATTGGTTACACTTTAACCACATGTGATATATCTAAAATTGTGAATTTTATCCTTTATCCTGAACATTATGGGGGACTCTTTAAATAAACCTCAACTAATGAACTTCTGTTATCACTTATAGAATCATTAATTACGGTTTAATAGTTCAAAATTAATAGCATATAATGGGTAACATCTATTTGTTAAATTACACACACAGCCTCAGACTCAGGGTAAATCAGCAGGACACTTGTCTTGCCTGCTGCTCTGACTGTGTAGCACTGAGTCAAAGCCGATCTCCAGTGGCTGGCAACATTAAAGCAGCTGTGAATTTCTTTCTTGTCATGTCGGGGATTGGTGTGGAAACCTTGAGGGCTGAGCTGGAGTCGTTTTTGTGGACGAGTGGAGTCACGCATCCATGATTTCAAACGCTTGGATGGAGCAATGCCCTGTTTGGTATGATGGGAGGGGGGTGGGGGGTAAAGGGAAGTCAGCCTAATTGCTGACAGAAGGAGAGTGGAGCCTTTGAAAAGCAACAAACAGCTTGTGGAAACAAAAAGGGCTGAAGCTGGAATCAGGTTTTCTAGTTTGTACGATTGTGTGTTGAGTTTTGCAATTAAATACCACTGAACAGGATATTGATAAATCAGCTGGATGAGAGTCATCTCATCCGGTACATTGCATTAAAGAATGCCACAAAGTGCATTCCTCACTATGGTCAATAAACAACATAGATAATCATTTCTCCATCCTTCTGTGTACTGCTGTACCAGGAAAAGACCATCCAGCTTATTTGTCCGTGAATGCGCTTTCTGTTTGGTCAACACACGAGTACAACTTCTAGGAAAGGACATGCGATGTAGCAGCCGCTCTCCTCCCGATCTTACCTGTGAAGGTGCGCTGCAGGAAAGCCCACCACTGATCTCTCCGATTCGGGCAGCTGCCGTGGGGTTACTGGAGCTGATGAGGACCGGCCCGCTGATCTCCATGGAGTGCCGTTGAGGGGGAGGAGCTAGCATGGGTTTGTGGGACATGGTGAGAGAGGTGAAGGAATGTCGCTTCTTGCTGTTCTTCTTCTCCCCTGCCCGCTGAGCACCATTGCTCTGGGGCCCCGAGGAGGCCCCCTCGCCAGAGTCTCCGTTGGATTCTGATGGCTTGTCCAACTCTATAAGCTGCCGAGCTGCCGAGTTGAACTACGAGAGAGGAAGAGAGGCAGGGGGTCAGTGAAGAAGGAGAAGTAAGGTGGAAATAACAGATAGAGGGGACGGAGTGGTGAAGCTGAGAGTATTAAAACGATCATGAAAACTGTCACTCTCTATAATAACCATGATTGTCATGGAAGACTCTTTAGAAAGTCAGTGGAGATGTTGAGCAGCAGAATGATCTATCGGGTCTTTACACTATTAGTCTGAGGGAGCTGAGCTTGGAAAGTGCAGGCTTTGTGACCCCGTCAGGCACCTGTAAGGTGAAAATCAAAGGAGGAACACTAAAAAGGTTTCAGTTAATCACAGGGTGCTCTCACTTGCTGTCACACGTTGCCCCAAGCAGCTCCCTCTACTTAAGACATAAAAGCTAAGCATTTCACTCCAATCCGGGAAAGAGCATGTGCAGATACATCACTGACATGTCGGCACATCGTCACACACGCAGAATGAAAGGTCCAGTGTGAGATTTATGGCGCTTCATTTATAGAATATGATATGATCTATAGAGAACAAAATACAAGCCTCATTCTATTTAAGCAGTTATAGGTTTTTGTATATAAACAACTGAAGAGGCAACACAAGCTCCTAAAGCAGTGAAATCAGTGACCTAGATATTCGGCGTTTGTGCACAACCAAAACATTTTGGGGCTGCTCTATATGTTTGTGTTTGGCATCTGCAGTTGCATTATGAAACCCAAACACGACGACAACAAAAGAGTCTATTGTGCTACAGTGGCGCCCGCTGTGCGAAAACAAAAACAATGTATAGCTTCAGATATAGTCTCCATTTTGTTTCTGCCAAACTCCTCGCTCAGTGGATAAAAATACAAATATAGAAAAGGGTGGAACACACATGAAAGGAATAAAGACAACTGTCACAGCTTGTTGTTCAGACTCAACCTCAACCAGCTTCAATCCTGCATCTTTTCTGCTTGTTTATAATATCTATAACAATAGAGCGCACGCTGTCAGTGACAGCTTTGAAAAGAAAAATGAAATCTTCTTTAAAAGGAGAAAGATTTACTTCACTCTGTCTGGATTAACCCTAACCCTAGCTCAGAGAGGGAGACACTTTGACTGTCTAAATCTTCAAAGACGCGTTGAGCATCTCTAAATGAAGGGAAGATGTATACAGAACGAAGACGTTCAAAAGACTTTTAATACTTAACTTTAGCTGATCTTCATGGTGCACCTACTCCACCAATGATTGTTTTTTGATTCTGACATTAATGACTCTCTGAGGCTGTAAAGTCTATCTTATCTCTCTTACCTCCACATATGAGATGGGAAAAATTCCAATTTTATCTCCCAGCATTCCCTCTGCCCAGTTTTCATCCACTCTTCGGATCACAGTCAGGATATCGTCCTAAAATTCAAGACAGAGAGGGGAGCTGTGTGAGGAACATAATTAAGGTTGCTGCTAACTAAGAGTGTTTCTCATCCTCGAGGAACAAACAGTGAAGAGAAATAATGAGGTAGGGACAATGTTTTATTAAAAAGGACGTGCCCATGAGTAAAAACACTGGCGTCTAAGGCATGGCATTATGTTTGGAAAACTACTTAGTAAGCTTGTTTCTGTTTTTGCTCATGTGGCATATAAACAGCTGATGACAGAATACAAAAACATCAAAGTGTGACCCAAACAGCTGGACAGACATAACCGCTCAATCACTGTAGTTAAGCTGTGCCTCGCTGTGTATGGTATTCATTCTATCCAGCTTAATTACAGTTGTTCATCAAGAAGTCTGGCTCAAAATATAAACCATTTCTCTGGGTGTTTCATTTAACAGCCCTTACATTCTAACACATGCATAACTTGAGAAAATGAATGCTTAGAAGACAGAGTGTCACTGTAATGAGAGGTATTTTTGTTTTACTACACTGACCACGTAGCAGAACTGTGGGTGTCGCAGCGCTACTGTGCCTCACCTTGGAGAACGGCAGACAGTCCTTGTCCGCCTCCTTGTCTTTGAGCTCAAAGTCGTAGAGCGCTTTGCACTGAGGTGGCGGCTGCGGCAGCGGCTTGATGACCTGGACGAAGTTGGTGGGGAAGAAGCCGTGGACTCCACCCATCTCGCCGTGGTACCAGTTCTCGTCCACTTGCCGGCGCAGGATGATAATGTCGCCCTTGCTGAACTTGAGGTCTCCTGGTTCCTTGCCATCGTAGTTGTAGAGTGCCTTGGCACAAGGGAGCTGGGGTACACCCTAAAAACAGAGATTGAGAGTAAGATGTGATGTATTCCACTTCTTCTTCTTCTTAGGGTTACATTTACATTTAGTCATTTAGCTGATGCTTTTATCCAAAGCGACTCACAAAAAAGGGAAACAATCAAGGTCAGTGTGACAAGGACATGTTAGTGCAGCTGAAGCACTACTTGCATAGAATCAAGTGACAGTTGTAGAGGGGGATAGATTTTTATCCAGTTGTTAGTAGTGTTGGAGAGGAGGTCCTCTCTGAAGAGCTGGAGGTCTTCAGGAGGTTTTTGAAGGTAGAGAGGGACGCCCCTGATCTGGTAGGAACTGATAGGACGTTCCACCAACGGGGAACAACAGACGAGAAAAGTTTGGATTGCCCTGAGCGTACGGGTGGCAGAGCCAGGTGTTGTTCACTGGAGGAGGTAACATATCCCTTAATGAGGACATTCAAGTAGGTGGGTGCAGAACCGGAGACTACTTTGTAGTCAGCATTAGTGATTTGAATTTAATGCGGACTGCTCCAGGTAGCCAGTGGAGCTCGATGAGCAGCGGGGTAACGTGCTCTTTTGGGTTGATTGAAAAGCAGGCGCGCCGCCGCGTTTTGGATCAACTGACAGCTCCAGGAAAAACAATGAGAATCATAAATAAAAATAAAACAAATCAAAAAAAGAACGAGTGTTTGATCTCAAAACAGTATCAGGACTTAGACCAAATTAATCACAGACCAACACACGTTTCATGTTTTAGAAAGATACTCAAACGGTGAAATGGAAAATATCTCAGCCAAGTCCTGAAGAGGCAGAACAAACTTGAGAGCAGTCCATATAAAGGCCATCAGATCTTAAAACAGTGTTCACAGTCTGTCTCGCCACTCTTGAATCAACCAGGAACCAGGATAATTAAGTTAGCATGTTATTTTGGACACTACAAACAACAGGGTACAGAAAAAAGATACAGAAAACCTGTGAGTGTAAAGTATGTTTCCACAGAGACAGTTAACGGCCCTGTTTGTCCCCAGATAGTGAAAAGATCTATGCTGTGTGTTCACAGTTTAAGTGTGATGAGCCTGCTTGGTTGTGACTAGCCGACTAACGCCTTCAGAGGGCCCAGGGCTCTGTCCCTTTATCTTGCAGAGGAAGGTTTTGTATCTCAGCCTGCTAGCCTAGAGCCGTGAAAGGCCCATTCAGGGAATGACAATCCGGGGAAAGAGGGACAGAGAGTAGGGGGGAGTAGCAGGATAGAGAAGCATCAATGTACTCCATTGAGGGTGGGTGTCCATGAGGAAGGCTCCAGTCCAAACCAACCCCCCACCATTTATCCCCACTGCTGTTACACATCTTTCGCAGTGATCAGAATCACAAACACCACTAACTGACCGGATCACAACTCTGGAACTGAAACTGCAGAGTCGACAAGGAATACAGTGATAAGAAAAATGGCTACAACTCAGGCCGATACTGGCAGGGTGGGAAAATGAGCCAGAGAGGGAGACAGAGGGGTTAAAGCAGAGTTTGGAGCAGACTCTGCAGTCTTGTTAAAGCCTAATGAACCGTTTAAAGGCTCAGAGGAGAATAAAAGTACAGAATGAGCCGTGATGGTGAGCCAGGGTGACATTACCCTGCTGCAGAGAATCACACAGCCTGAAGCGCAGAGCCAATCGGTCTCTGGCTCGGCTGGTCCAGCCTGTGGGGAGAAAGAGAGTGAGAGAGAGATAGAAGTGTGAGGAGGGGTACTGCAGCCCCCTGCACACTGCACTGGAACTGGGCCTCCTTTCAGGGGGGAAAACAGGGCTTTTGAGCCCACCCAGGCCTGGCAGGGAGTTTCGTGATGAAAATGCAAATGAAAGTGGAAGCTCTGCCATTTTTGTTGCGAATGACAGATCAGGTTTAAGCTACACAAAGCCAGTAGGATCTAATTACATGGTAAATATGAAATGCTTGTCCCTGTGAAACTGAAGTTTGTAAGCACTTGTTTGCACACCAAGGCCAAGACTTAATAAAACCTTTAGCTGTAGCACTGTGTCCAAAGTCAGCATTGTTATGTAACTGCTGTTGCACATGGTTAAAGTGATTGCACTCATAAAAGGTGTTAGTAAATAAAGTCTTGCATGTACAGAACACTGGTGTGACCTTTCTGTGAGGCTCGGTGAGGCTGGATACTGATTTCTAATCAATCTGTTTTAGCGATTTTAGTTTTTCCTGGTGGAGTTTTTGCACAGAACAAACTCTCTCCTGACATAGTTTTAAGTTTTGATCCCACACTCTGCTGCCTCCTTCTCAGCTGCTTTTTGATCTCCCTCTCCTGGCCTCATAAAAAAGGGTTTTCAGCAGAGGTACATTTCCATGTTTCACTCGACTTAACATGGTGAGAGGGAGAAGGGGAGAGAGGAGAGAGAATGACTATAGGGGCCTCTGGATGTAAGAGGTGGTGTGGGTGTACAAGACAGAGCTGGGGATGGAAGATGGGTGGTGGTGGTGGTGGGGGGGGGGGGGTGGTTAATATCCGGTTTGGTGTCCATGGAGACGGTGCTGTTGTGTCTGCAGTGGACCTGCAGAAAGGAGTACCATCAGTCCTGACCTGGACATCAAAAGAGAAGAGACTGTACAGAAGAAAACTACATAGTTGCTACTGCATACAATGTATTAAAAAAAAAGTCTTATCTCAGGCTGCTAGAAACACAAACACGTGTCATGTAAACACGCAATCATACACACAGATCCTCTTCAAACCTCCTCAGGGACAGCAGGGAAAGATTGTTTTAAGGTACATCTCTGCATGAATCTGGTAAGAAGCCATCAGCGTGGCCTAAGGAGGGGCAAGAAAGTTTTTTTTCCCGTCACTCCACCTCTCTAATTGTTCTCAACATCTGCGGTGAAAGTTTATGGAAGTAATTATACAGCAGCATAAGCCACTGTTGGGTTGCTGTATCAGACTTGTGAAACCTCTGACTTCTAGCCTTTTTTTTTTTAAGATTTAAAGTACATGATTACACACAAGCAGCAACACCTCACTTAAACTCTAGGCAACAAAATGACAGTCTGAGGGGCCACAAGACGCTTGTGGTTTTTATATTCTGAGGCGCCCCAACATATTTCAATAATTAGCATGTATAAACAAATCAATGTAAAGATAATATCCTTTACTGATCAGCATATTTATCATTGTTAGCACAAGAGCGAGAAAAAGTAAAGCATATGATCAGTTCAAATGAATGTTTTGAGTTTATAATGTGTCATTAAGGATGAACTCAGAATGAGATACAACTGTTAATTAAATAAGCTTCACCAGGCAGCTCCTCTCACCACATTTGGAGCTGTTAATGGTTGAAAGAAAAAAAAACTCAAACGTAAACTTGTTTTGCCTTTTAACAAAAACCCGGTATCAAAGAAGACTTCACTGTTTTATTTGCCACTGCAGTGCTACAACGTGACCGGGAGCAGACTGAAACTTTTGTTCACCGATGTGCAACCATCCATTGAGGAGAGAAGACAGGGGGGAAAGGGGGCCAGACCTTCATTTGTTTTGTTTTTTTTAGACAAGACCACAACAAGCTCCTCTTCCGTCAGCGAGGGAGAGAAAACAAAAAGCTAATGTTTGCACATACACAAAGTGTCCTTTAGGGGCTAGATGACTGTGTGTCTCTGTTGGAAATCATTTAGACGTTACATTAGACCTGCCACTTTCTTCATTACATTTCTACTTGCAGTTGAGAGTGCTAATGCTGTTATCGTACCTTTGTGTGAGTGAGAGACAGACAGATAAACAGATATATTGAAAGCGAGAGGAAAAAAGAGAGAGTGAGAGAGAGATTAAGTCCAATGTGCAGAGCATCAGCTGGTGTGTGCAATTACTCCTGTACTGCAGATAATGCAATTAGACCTGTGTGCTAAAGGGATTTGGCTGTTATAGTGTTCTCTTCCACAGCACTGGATTATAACTGAATTACCAAAGTGTTCTGCTCTACAGCACAGCCAAATGTCAACAACCAGTGAGCAGGCAGGCATAAAAACACAATGCATGCGTGCGTGCATGTAGCGCTATGAAGGTAAGACGAGGTCAAACTGGGATAATTATGCCAACAGCTCGCTTTTTTACGCAGTAATGTTTTGGAGAAAACAAACAAAAAGACGTCCTGTAGCTCTGTTACAGAAGTTTGAACACACCGTTCAACTGCCGCAGAATCATAATACATCATAATACAGTATGGACCTGCTGTGCATCAAACATAACACTCCACGGCAGCTTGTTTTTACAGCGAAAACGCCAAGGTTACAGGTAACTTTTGCTCCCTCAGCAGTTCAAGGGTTGTGTGTAACCACAGTAGACAGAAACCTTTACCCCCTCTGTGTAAGTGCCAGACATGACTCCACTCCCATATGGATACCTCCAGGAGCTCTGCAGGAGGTGGAGAATGAGGAGGGAGGGGAGAGAGGGCACTGCTGCCAAAACAGTGTATACAGGGTAGGGTGGTTGGGGGTTTCAGTCTGTCTGGTTTGCCCTTCTACAAACATTTCCAAGCCAAGTCATGGCAGACAACCTGCCAGTGGCAGTGGGAGCACGAGCAGCATCTGCTACACTGGCCATAAGACATTTGTTGTCCATTACCAAGTCACCGCTTACTGAAGATCTTGCCACCAACATCGTGGCACATGAACTGACACATGATGGGAGCGGGGAGGTCTGAAGGCATCAGCCATCTTGATTCCATTAGTGCTGCATTAGTTTAATTGATTCCTAATGGCCTTTTTCTTTTTTAATGACCGCTGTAGTGTAGGCTTCTTTTGCTGCCTCCAACGCCGCACCCTCTGAAAACCTGTGGTGTAAAACGCAGGAACTGTGCTACAGACAGAGGCAGATAGATGAAAGTCAGTAGCTAGAAAGAGAACACACAGTTGGGTGAGTGATCGAATGAGAGCAGAGGCTCAATTTGGACATGTAGTTGTATTTTTAGGACGCGTTTTGATGGTTGTGGATGAATCTGTAGTCTTAATGTGTTAATATTACAATTTCCTGTATTTTATAGCACATTTTGGCTGCATGGGTCTTTAATTCTGCTGTGTATTTAGGTGGCATTTCCTCATTGAATCATTTTCCTCTTGGATTCCTGATTCTCAAAGTGTCCAATCAGAACTAAATGGGGTGCATCAAGTATGTCCAATAAGCATAAACAAGAGGAACAACAAGAACGATACAAGAGGGGCGGCGTTTAGCTCAGTTGGTAGAGCAGCCGCCCCATCTCAGTCCTTGCTGTGGAAGCCCAAGGTTCGAATCCGACCTGTGTCATTCCCCATCTCTCTCTCCCCGCATTCCTGTCACTCTTCAGCTGTCTCTATCAAATAAAGCTTGTAAAGATAAAAAAAAAAATAATAATAATCTTTAAAAAAAAAAAAAAAAAAAGAATGATACAAGAGGTAAAAATATAAATAGGATACGCCAAACGTTCACTCCCTGACACTGAAATAATTACAGCTTCAGATGAGCAGCCCTCATGACATAGCGTACTCATCTGTCGTCTCCCTCTCGGTGTGAGACAAAAGAAAAACTTCCATTCTCTGGTTTCTATGGAAACTCCACACAGGAGCACTTTTTTCGGGGGGGCTATTTATGGGTCTCTTGACAGTGTCGTGAATCTTATGAAAGAGTCATTCACAATCTAGCCGGCGTCCAAATCTGGGAGTGCAGTGACGGGGCACAGGGCAGCGGTGTGAAAGCAGTTAATGGGCGATCACCTCAAAGAGACAGTTTGACATTTCACTGAAATACGCTTGTTCGCTTTCATGCCAAGAGTTAGATGAGGAGATCAATACCACTTTCATGTGTGCGCGCTAAATATAAGGCCACAGCAAACAGCTGGTTAGCATAGCTTAACGTAAACAGTGGAAACAGAGCCTGCCTCTGTCCAAAGGTAACAAAATTCTACAGCTCAGTAATTACTAAAAAATATTGAATGCATCATATGAAATCTTTCCTGCAGGACGGTTTTTGATGTCCTCAAGCGAAGCCACACTGTCCAAGAATGAGCTAATGCTTACTAAAAAACAAGAGTCATGCAGCAATTCTGCTTCTCCAATGATCGTGTGGTTGTATTTAGGCCACTGCAGGACATTTTGTAAATTAATAAAATTATTATTGTGTTATGGCAATAGCGGATTTGCGCATCATGTGATAAGCTCCTTTAATTTGCCAGGATTTGATTTCACTGGCGGAAAATAGACATTTTTTATTTGGTAAAATGTTGAGCCAGAGTCAATTTTTTCGCTGGCGCCTGCCCATGTTTTTTTGTTGGACCACTTTCCGCTGTGCCAGCACCAGAATAGAAAAAAAAAGAGGAATCAACAAGGAATACAATCTAAGCGACACTCAGCAGTGTGGAGGGAATCATTTATCTACTTGACTGCATTTTGTGGGGAGCGAAATAGGCAATAAACCATTCGAGCTTTCCAAGAGCTTCACCCTACGACAACTCGCTGTGCTTGTTTGTTTCCCTCACTACATGGCAAATGAGGTCTTGCACATTAGTCTACAGGCACAAAAACACTCAGAACAGTCTGGAGGCCAGATGGAAGCTTGGATCACATGTGAGAAGAACAGGAAGTTTTTCAAAAACTCTCCTCTTGATGTTCTTCCATTTTCCTACGCCGGTGGAAGCGCCTCATACTAACAACCAAAGCGAGACCATGTCCTCCACTCCTCTGAGCGCCAGTAACAAAACACATCTCGAGGGTTAACCACTCACTGACCCCAGCAATCTACAGTTTTAATGCTACTTTGTAGGTGTAGCCTGGAGGGCTCACAGGAATCAGGGTGTTGTTGGACTATACCCAAGTCCGAGAGGAATTGCTTTGATCACACAGGCTCCACAAAAACTGCAAACCAGGAACTACACTGAGATTTCTGTTTTAAACCTGCAGTGCAGAACTTTGGTCTTCCAGCAGTGAGTGTAATTACTTATGAGTAATTATTAATAAGCACTGTCAAAGGGTGCTTGTGACATATGCACCTTCACTTTTAGTGGCTCTAAAATGCATCACTGCCAGTGCGCCAGTGCGGAAATGTCGCCATAGACACTCCTCTGTTATACTGCAAAATACAGAGAGATTTAATCAGCATTGTGTGAACTTGTTTGGCATGAACGTAACAGACGTTCAGAATATGTTAAAGTACTGCACTCAAGCTTTCAGGTGATGATGGTGGTGGTGAGGTCTATAAAAACATTCAACACATGGACATACAATCAGACATTTCTGCGCTGAGTGCACTTAGTAAGCTACAGATTAGTCATCAGAAAGAAAGCACTTTTGCAGGAAGGGAGTATGGATTTATGGGAGAGCGTACACACACACTGCAGAGCTGTCACACATACGGTTTTCATGAAGCTCTCGTGTGTTTGGGTGTATGTGTAGGCTCTACTGTGAAAATGCAATTGCACGAAACCACATGCACATGAACTGGCACATCTCTTTGTGCAGCCTTAATGTGTATGGTCTGCTTTCTTTACCTGTCTGGCCTCAGATAAGAGGTAACGTTCTGGTTCTGGGTGGCCTCTGGATCACCCAGTCAGCCTGCCTGACTAAAAAAAACTGAGAGAACACAACTCTTTAACTCAGTGCCAGTTCATACACTGGGCTTAGCAACTGTTCTCACAGGAACCTGCTCGCATTTCAGAGGAAGACCGAGAGAGAGCGAGGAAGCTAGATGCAGAAAAAGAAGGGGAAGATCAAAATGAGGCAGGGAAAGGAAGCACAGCTTGCCACCCTGAAACTTTAATATGGTACTGAGACGGAGACACGCAAACTTTGGGTCAGTTGCTGAACTAATCCTGGGAAGCAAAAACAACTGGGACAGGCAAGAACATTTTTAGGTGTCTATTTTAAAAGTTCCATAAACCAGATTAAGAAATCAGTCAAACAAATGCAAAATGTATGACTGTGTTAGACGACACTGTCCATCTAAATCTATTTTCATACTGCAGGACTGGAGACAAGTTAATGTTGCCTCTGTTACCAGTGGCATGAGCTGAAGAAGCACCTCACTAATCGATAAAATATTTATTTAATCAATTAGATTAGAGCATAAGATCAGAGGTACCTTGATTTGTCAGGTATCCAATAACCTGGATTAGCACTAAGAGGGATGTTGCACATAGGAAGTTAGCTTGTATCCAAGATACAGAGGGATTAGTTCACAAACGTCACAGTATCTGTGTATTGAGTACCAGTCAATATGAGCTGAATACTAAGCATTTCCTCACATTACTCTCCACTGTGCTGGTGAAAGCGTGCAGTGTCTGTGGCCTTTTGTTCCTCTTTTTCATTCAGAGTGAGCCACCTGCTCTGCTCTGCTCAGCCTGACTTCGATTTATGCAGGGAGTTACAAGTCGAGGGAAAATTTGACAAGGAACTCGACAACCACCTACTCCGTGGTTTCTAAATATTAAATAAAACCTGCTATGGTCGCTGCAGTGCTTTGTCCCAGTTATCTTTGTTAAATGTCTTACACGCCTGCGTATCTTTTCAATTGTCCAGTGTTGCATTTCAGACCAGTGGGCCACTGAGGAACATTTGCTTGCATTGGCTGGTATTTGTACGCCTCTACAGTGCACAAACAAAGTGAGGATATTGACACAGGACTGGCAAACGGCCAAGGCACAAACACTGCATCTGTTCTCTGACTCAAGAAGCAGCAGCACAGCACTGACCATTTTTCACTTTCTTAAGAAAGTGTGTGCGAGTGTGTTTGTCCATTCCACCCTCAACTCAGCCCAGATGTAACATGTAGCTGCTAGCTTTCCTTTATGTCCACTGAATGCAAAGTGAGGCATCACGTACAGGAGCAAGAGGAGCGAATCGCTGGGCCTTTCTCAGTCCTCAACTTTTAACTAGTTTGTGTCAGTCCTGCTCCGGCTTCAGGCTTATGCTCTGCAAGTACAGAAAGCATCAAAACAGACCAAAAACTTTCAGCTGTGTGAGCATAAAATAAAGTACGAGTTAGGAATCTATGCTTTTCATGTCTTGGTGCTGACTGGTCATAGCCACATTGGCCATTAGAGGCAAACACATGAGCATGGTTCATAAGACTAGAGACATTTGACAAGCAGACAATTCTGCTGGCACAGACTCACATTACACAAATCCAGGTTGCTGTGGTTACTCGGCCAACAGTACTACCATTAAGCACTGTGGAGAAAGGAGAGGCAGATGCTTGTGTCTCTAAAACTAATCAGGATGTCCATACACATGGGAGCTAATGGGCCTCTGCTTGACATGATCAGCATGAAGATCACACCGGAGAATAGAAAAACAGACAGCGTATGCCTCAGACCTGTGCTGACATTTCAGCACAGTGTTGCCACAGACTTGTTTGTGTACTGACTACACACCTGTGTTTTTGTGGGTGTGCGCTGTATACGGGCCGTCGCGGATCTAAAATGAGTGTGTGACTCATTAAAACAAACATTGGCCTGGCTCAACCAGGCGAGACTCACAGAGGGCTCGGTTTGTGTAAAAAAAAAAAAAAAAAACGACTTGTCTCAGAGTACATTTGCCCGTAATCAGAACGGCGGTGACGGGAGTGTGAGTGTCTAGTCGGTGCTTGTGCAGACAACATATCATGGGATGAAAGAAACCCCAAGTCTTTGTCAGAGCCTATTCAACTCCTCTTCAGTAATTAATCACACACTGTCAGCAAGAGACCCCACACATGTGGAGTAACTGAGAACGCAGGTTTTCGGGTTTTGTGCTATTTACTTCCAAAATAAATGGTTCATTTTCTAACCATCTGTATCGGAAAATCTTAAATTATTCTCTTTAAACATGCTGAAACCTGAAATTCAAGTTTCCCTTATCACTTTTATTTACCTCAAAATCACAAACAACCTATAAACTTACGGTTAACGGAGCGGTCTTTAGTTTCTTTTGACTGTTCTGACTGCAAATCAGTGTGTTATGTTAACCTGAGATGTGGCTAAGCAGTGATACGGATACGCCATATTCCAGCAGATATATGAAAAATTACATAACTGCTTTGAATTAAAGTGTGCAACACTTCATCCTCTGGACTCAGTACCGGATACCCGGTGCCTTTTCACAGCTGGGACAAAGATGTCACTCAGGGGACAAATGCAGATTAACTGCACTCCTGGGCCTCAAGGAAAAACAGAAAACTCCGCTTGGGCAGAACAGCAAACACACGCAGCTTACAGAAGAAAAGCCAAAGATCTGCGGAGATCATTTGAAATATTTGATAGAATCACCCCCCCCCCTTCGATCTCAGAAGGAGGTCTGAGACCACACATCTAACGCGCAGCAGCAAGGTGAGCCAGAGGCAGCCGCTTTGCTACTTGAAGATACATCAAGAGCCAGTAATAGCTCTCGGGTCGGAGGTCAAACAACTGAAAACGAAAACTCCCAGCAAATCATGATTCTGCCTTAGGGATGGGAACTGAACACTTAACATGCCAGCAGTCAAACGGCCCATGGATGACCAATCCTGGCCCACCAATCACAACGCAGGGTGAGAGGTCAAACTGCTCTGTTAAGGCCATGCAGGTATTAGGGGCAGTTTGGGAATAAGGGAGGGACACAATGGGCCACATGTTGTCAAACAGCTGACAAAACAGTCAAAAGAATAAATTCCACCGACAACATTTGTTAAACAATATGGTGTCAACACATAACACCTAAACCGGGAGGCTAGTTGACATAAAAATACTGGATTTACTGGTATAAGCTGCATTATTATATGATGGCAAGCGTGCTCAAAGTGGCTTGTAAAACAAACTCTTGATAAGAGTTGGTTCCCATAACATTTTTCCCAAGGAACCTTGCCCACTGGACCACACATAAAAAAAGCAGAGTGCTAAAGAATGGCCTCACAGGTGTGACAGGACGGTGGTAAAGAAGGTCATGGCTGCTTCCCTTGCTATTGTCATGCTGACAGACTTGGCAGGAGATGAGATACGGACGGAAGAAGGAGGGAGGTGTGGGCCATTAGCAAATGTGGCGTTTTTCGGTTGGTGGACCACCCAGAATTTTGTGTTAAAACCACCGCTGGAAATGACAACAAACACGGACACGTATTTGTTAACAAAGCCCGCACAATGTGGTTGAATGTAATCAGCAGTTCACACAGAAAACAAGACAGTCCAAACTGTCCGGAAAATGACGGCCAGATGGCTAGCACTTTGGGTGAATATATGAAAAGATGTCTTGCAACAAGATATAACTGCTACAGGTGAGCAGGTGAGTCAGCCCCCGGGGCTTTCAGGTGCAGAGGCACGTCACTGCAGGCATGATTATCAACAGAACTACAGACTTTATGCATATGACAGATGCGGGGCTCTACCATCTTTTCAAATCACCACATTTACCCGTGAGTCAAAGCGCACGATTGCATGCCTCGCAGCGAAAACAGTCAGAAAGTACACATAAATACGTGTTGACACTTAAAGTAGGTTTACTGAAGAAGGTGAACGTGAGCTGGCAAGTGGGATGAGACTAGACAAGCCCAGTGTTTAGAGGAGAAACAGTGACCTGCAACTACTCATGGCATTCCTCAGAGACACTTGCACACTAACACAAAACATCCTGCTCGGTCTAGGGAAAAGAGGTTGAAAGAGAGACTGAGAGAAAGAACTCAACTCTTTTGCTCAATGTGTCTGGAAAGTCTAGAAAAGCCCAAAAAGACAAAGACAGGCACACACACCCTTCGCCGGGGGAGCTGCGTTACACTACAATGAGGAGACCATGGCTGCACCTTAATCACATGATTAGGTCTTTTGAACTTCTCCTTGGGAATTATGTAAACCCACACATGGATGACAATAATTTCCCTGGCCTCTTGCACATTCACTGTTTCTTCCAAAACACGGTAATGAACGTGAGAATTGTAAACAGACGTGAAAGTGATGACGAATAGGTCTGTCTCTGTACGTTAGCCTGCCTTCCCGTTTAATGTACACCTCCCCTTGCCCAATGAATGATGGGATAAGCTCCACTACAGGGTATGGGACATAGATAGATGGACAGCTTTGCAACTTTATCTTCCACTTGGTGGTGTGAAAACCTCATTATCTACCTGCTTTCTGGATACTCTACAGTCAGAAACTATTCATAATCTGCCACTGAGAAACTGCACTTGTCAACAAGTACTGACAAACTGACTAAAAGTGTATTAGATAAGTGTAAAAACACATAGTGGCAACCAGAGACCCAGACACACAGGTTGCTTGACTACATAACAAGTGTTTTGTTTCCTCAGAATGAGAGTCAGCAGTCAGCAGTAAGAGGAGAACGGGGGAGCAGTGCCGACTCACTGTCTAATAAACTCTAATCTCATTAGACCTTTAACAAGCACCAGCCTGGATTTAGACAGCGAGGAGGGAGGAGGTACATGGGCAGAAATATGGGGAAAAATACAGCTTGTGTCAGTGTCTCATAAGAGAAAATTACAGGTGGTTCCAAAATCTCTGACGCGCACTGTCCAGAAGGTCATGGCTACTTGTAGACCTCCGTGGGAAACACAGAGGAGGCAGGAGAAAAGTGTGAGTGTGTTGAGAGAGCAGGAATGAATAGACCAAAGGCCTCTTGAAAAAGTTCCCAGTGGAAAGCAGTAAGTATGTGTTTGCCAGTATGTGGGCAGTGTGCGGGTGTAATGACGGGGTTCTGTCGTGAAGGCAGGGGTCAGCCAGCCGGCCAAGAGGAAAGGCTTCGACAACAATATGTCGTCATCAAAGAGGGCCAGCGTGACTCATCGACCTCAGACGAGGGAGGTGCGCAAGAATTTTAATGAGATGCTTCAACATAAGGAACCCATAAACAACATTCTTCTTCTCTCGAGAAATAAATCAACTACAGAGAGATGAGTTAAAACACGCCGCATTGTTATTATACAAATAACTGGGAAACAAAACAAATTACAAAGTCTTGTGGGTAACAAAACATCAGATTACTTCCTTTAAATCAGCAGCAAATTAAAAGAATCAATCCAGTGAATTTTTAACATGACAAATAAATGCAGGTGCAGGAAGCCATCAAACATAAGAAGCCTCTAAAAATGAGAGAAACTTTCCTTGTATGAAGCTCTCATTTCCAAAGAACAGACAGTGACCTAATTGCATCCCCAAGAGCTTAGGAAAGAATAGTGTTTCATTTCCCATCAACTGAAAACACAAAGACAGACACACTTACGTGCACTCACATCCAATAAGTAGTTGAGTGAAGTTATTGTTGTTAATTCAAGCCTTATTACATGGGATTATTGCACATGTTAGACCTCTAAATGTAACCTAGATTCGAAACTATGGCTCATGCACAAAGCTTTTTATGACAAAGACGGAAATGATCATAAAAGAAGCTCTATTTTTAATCTGTCGGGAGTAAAGGCTCAACTCTCCAGAGGACCGTAATGATAACTGAAGACATCCGCAGAAATCCTCCTCTAATTCCTCGCCCCTCTCCCTCATTGGCTCCGACCCCTGACTGCCATGACTCCTGAACCCCGACCTTTGACTTCCAGACAGCTCCAATGGCTTTACTCGCTCTCACGCAAAAATACCACCGAGCTATCTGTTCTCAATCTGTGTGAACAAAATACTGTGTTATATGAGTCAACAGGGCCAAGGGGAAGACAAAACATCCATGTAACGGAGCACCATGGAGGTGAGTCATCAACCTGACTGTGAAGAGCCAGACAACCACAGCACTACATTCAAGATGAGTCTTTTCATTGCCCTCATCAAAGAAATGCCAGAGCAGAGTGTCGAACAACTGCTGCAACCCTGGAGATGTTAAAGAGGAGGGGCGGAAAGCTGACTGTGCAAGGTGACACACCAAACATTTGTCCCTTTTGGTCGGGACGCCTTCACTTAACACTCATCAGCTTCTGTTACTGGTAGCCTTCCACACATACACACACAATCTCTCCTGGCCACTCTACACGTGTCGGTCAGTCAGTAAGATCAGAGGGGACCCGAAACAAAACCCTGTTGTGCATCTGTCAGGCAGTCCCCTCCGCCCTCCCCTCACGGGCATTCTCTGGCCATATAAGAATTGGAGGGGGAGCTCCGCTTGAACGGGGGCACTGCACCAGAAGAACCGCTTCAAGCCTCGAGATCCCCCCCCCCCAAAAAAAATCAGGGGGACAGACGCTGAACAATAAAGAAGTGGGACTGAGGGTGTCACCCAGGGGCATTGAAGCACACAGTCCCCACGGAGCACCGGCCAGAGATCAGACTGGGCAATCAGCACAAGCTTTGATCTCTGCCTTTTAAGTCCTAAAAACGTTACACCTGCACAGCCGTGTCTTTTCTTGTTCTCTGTCATCAGCAGAAAGCCTAAGGACGGTGCAATAGAGCTAAGAGGCAGCATTAGTCAATAACATGACACTCTACAAATGGGAAACAGCTCCTGAATGCACTTCACAATTATACACACTCTGATAGAAAAAAGCTCAGGAGGGTTGTACAAACCATACCTACACTGCAGGATTATAATCAACCGCCAATCTTAAAAACATAAGAGGAGAAATAATGTGCAAGTTTCCAGTGTCCACCTCTTTATCTCCAACAAACAGGCTTTTTTCAGAATCGAGGGAAATTCCACAATGCACAAACAGCTTTGAAATGAGCACGTATCCTCTGAAGTGATACTATGGCAAATGAGGCGGGTCCCCCGGTAGCGATTTACAGCGAACTCTCTGATCTTCATACCTGCATGGCTAGGCAGATACATTATCAGCGCTTTGACATTCCAGTGATTCTACACAGGACCTTGACATCTTTTCATCTAAACTATCCTCCCTACGTGGATAGAAGAAAAAAAAAGAAAAGAGGGGCCCACGCGTGTGCTACATTTTTTTGTGCTTTCTCGCATTTTTTTGGTGCTGGCTTTTCAACATGCAATAATGTTAAAGCATCGCCATTACAGATACTACCTTAAGTGTGATTTGAGTACATTTACAGCACAAAATGTTAACAATCTTGATAATTCAAGAATAAAGACGACTAGAGATTATTTAATTCAATTTTATTCTAATGTTAACATGTCATATTTTCTGGCTCAGACAAAATAGCGTAAGTGTAAATCTAAGTTTTATAACTTTCCCAGAGAAGACTGTAAATAATCAAGAAAGAGGCAGTTGTTCTTAGCAGTAGAGGTTCAATAAATAACATTAAAATGGCACCAGAACACTAAAGAAAGACATGCCGTGACAGTCATAAGCTGCAGCACCTGCTTCCATCCTTCTGTGTGTTTCCACATAACCATTAGGACAAAAACACATTAAAATCTACTTAAGTTGAGCTTACAGAAGTTTACAGAATTCTAAGGTAATAGAGACATATTTCTCTTTGTTTAAAAAGCTATGTCTCCTTCTCTCTCTGTTCAAATGAAACTGCTGAGACACTGAGCATTTCACAATCCTCTGCTTCTTGAACTACACTTTACAATTCCTCTCTGTACTGCAGATAAAACAACCACCCTGTCGTCCCACCCTACGTTTCTCGCGTCACGTACATCCACATGCAACACTACAGCAGCAACATCCAAGTGCAAGAATGACTTCACATTGTCAGCAGCTGAGAAAGAACTGGGAAGCCTTCTTCCGGGAAAAGCCCAGCTGCAGTCCTAACAGAGAGCAGACTCATTTGTTGGCTCAACTATTAACTGTTCTCAATCACTGCCGTCAGTAATGTTGGGCTGCTAGTCAACTGGCTGGCGATTGGATCACCATGATAACAGTTAATCCACAGAAAGATTAACGAGCCAGTAATGCAACATGCTGCTTCTAATCCACACAGATTTTCTCTGTTTTGTTTCAGTTTGACCCTAACAATGGGAAACACAGATTCATGCTCACTGATCCATGTTCAGTCACAGTGAGTATACTAACCCGGACAAGGGTGCTCTTAGTCTGAGCTCGCTGGGGTTGTGCTCCTGGGGTGCCCTGGTCCCTGGTTCCGCTGCTGTGCGCTCTTGCCACGGCTCCCGACGTGCCATTTGTGCAGACCCCTGCCCCAGGACCAGCCCTCCGCGGCCTCTGCTTGATGCCATCCAACAAGCGCACAAGAAGGATGTTGCTGGGGAGCTCATCCACGGCACACTCAACCAACGTCCGGCACTCCGGGCAACGCAGCTCTCCGCGTGAGCCTAGGATGCCTTGGAGGCATCGGCGGCAGAAGGTGTGCTGACAGGGAAGAACCTTCGCTGAGGCATCCAGGCGCTCCAGACAAACGGGGCACTCAAGCAAATCCAACAATACTGATTCGTCCATTCTATGCGTGTTCTGCCACTACTTCAGCAGAAAAACATGACGCCGACTGGGGTTTTTTGTTTGGAAGCAGGACCAGCACTGTCACGTCACTCCCATACCTCGGCTGTGGCCATGGCATACTGCATCAGCTATAAAACAGGGTCAAGACATGCACATTAATCAAGTGAAAACACAGTGGAAATAGGTCACCGTATCCGATACAACAGACACCACATATGGCTGAGACAGTGTGTTGCTTCATGTGTTGAAGATACATTTGATACAAGAGGTGACAACACTGATAAAAGACAAAGCTACAGTCCTGTTTTCTACAATTAGATGAACAAATAAGGCACTGAAAGATAATCTAATTTACTTAATTACACCTGGAAACTGTGATATTGGAGCCATAAGTATGATACAGGAGTGATAGACTGAGATTTATCTCTCTACAACAAGAACATGGAGATTATCAACTCACTTTGTCTGGTGGTTAATAAAAAAAGAAAAAGCAGCCTGGTGTAACCAATCTTATAAATGTGGACATCACATGAAGACACTCTAGCTTGTACAGCTGTATTGTAACGATACTACGGGTACTAAATGTCAATATTACGCAACATTTACCAACACGAAAATCATGTACTGACACTTACGTGACTTTTTATGACAGTACTACTCAGCATGTAGTAATTTCTCACTTAAAACGAGTAATTAAAACTATGAAGTTTGCCAGCAAACATCGCTCGCTTACCGAGGAGGCTACTTTAATGTTGCCACCAACGATTAGAAGTTCTTTAATCGTCCGTAACACTTTAAAAATATTGTTTTTGTATCTTTAACTTGTAAGCAATGTATTTATAACACTTTAAAATGATTCGTCCACTAAGTTCAATTCAGCTTACCTCTTTCAAAACAGGACTCCTCCTCTTGTTTGTCCTGTATCTCCCAATTTTTTTTTTTTTTTGCTTTCCTGCTAGTTAGCAAGCTACCTGGAATATACAAGCCACTTTATCTGGAGTATAAACCCCAACTACTGCTCTACAAAGACGGCTTTCCGTTAGAGGTGTACACGGTGTGGTTTAAACATACCTCTGTCAGATATTAAAGTAAAAAAAGCCAACATGAAAAGGACACGGGCGAGACAACGGAACTCCAACGGCCGCACCGAGCGCCATGCTAGTACGCTACTTCTGTCCTGCTGGACTGTGTTGCTGGAAACTAGTGATGTGTCGGTCCGTGGACGAGCCGGTTCAAAGAGCCGACTCTTTTAAGTTGAACGATGATGGGAGCCGGTGTTGTGGAATTGTCCGACTCCCCCTCAGAGTCTGACTCCCCTTCACATGCACTGCAAGCATTTCATTCTCTTGTCAGTTTACGGTTTTTTGGTTTAAACATGATTACTGGAAACAATCTTACACATTCTTTTCTGTTTACTGCAAGACAAATGACTATAACGAATAGGCTATATAGCCCAGTAAATCGGCATTTTTGAAAACAAATTCCATGCGGGACAATAAAGATGGTCTGTCTGTCTGTCTGTACAATAAGTAACACCAACCATTTTCACTCTGCTGGCATATTGTGACCTCTGCTACTTACTTAACCTAAGTTATTTGTAGTTAGTGTTAACAGAGAGAAAAAAAGGAGGGGAGTCGGATTTTGTCAGATTACATTTTACATGTCACAATCTGACTCCCCTCTTATATTAAAAATGTAAGATGTAACACCAACCATTTTCACTCTGCTGGCATATTGTGACCTCTGCTACTTATGTATAAAGTTATTTGTAACTAGTGGTAACAGAGAGGAAAAAAGGAGGGGAGTCAGATTTTGTCAGATTACATTTTACATGTCACAATCGGACTCCCCTCTTATATTAAAAATGCAAGATGTAACACCAACCATTTTCACTCTGCTGGCATCTTGTGACCTCAGCTACTTATGTATAAAGTTATTTGTAACTAGTGGTAACAGAGAGGAAAAAAGGAGGGGAGTCAGATTGTGACAGATGTAAAATGTAACCTGAAAAAATCTGACTCCCTTCCGTGAGTTATAATAGAGAAAAAGAAGCAGCAGCATTTGGACCCATTTTAAAAAAATTGAAAACACAAAGGCAGATGGCAGAATTTTGCAATTTTTTTTTCTTTTTTAATTTTTATGTTTTTTATAGGTGTTTCTATCTGCTTTGTGTAGCAGAGTGGTTCTACAAGCACGTTAGTGCATTCATTGGGCTCAGAGAGTTACAAGGGTCTGTAAACACAATGAAAACAATTGGCTACAGCAATTAATTGATATTAGAAAATGTAATTTTTACTTTTGAATGCTTCAGTACAAAGGATGTATTGAATATATACATGATATATGTGTACACATACAAAACAGCGCTAAATTTGGCTGAATTATGAAAGGTATAAGTGGTAAAATGAAGAGCCGTTGGGGAGCCGAAAGAACCGGCTCTTCTTGGTGAGCTGAGTCAAATGATCCGACTCCCTAAAAAGAACCGAACTTCCCATCACTACTGGAAACAAGCGGAGAGGGGGGGTGGGTGGGAGGGAAGTGTGTGGGATTCAAGCGCTGTCGGGAAACGGGTAAATTACGGTGGTGGGGTGGTGTAACGTAGTAGTGAGGGCGCATGAACGAGCCAACACATGATCAAAACTGTAACATATGTAAATACAAAGTTGTTAGATATGTATGTTATTAATAATAACTGATTCAGTAAAAAAAACGTTTTGACAGGTTCCTATCAAAACTACTTGAGCAAACAAATCGTACCGGAGAGTAGGAATTTCCGAGGCGCCCAAGAAGGTGGCGTCCAGCGTTGTCAAACGGGCGTGAACTGAATCGTCTAATGATATGTAATGATGTGTCAAAAACAGCATCTTTTCCCAGGCACAGTGGAAAATAACTCGTGTTTTTCACCTTATTATTTGACGACAGCTATAGACATACATGTAGGTGAAAGCCAGCAACCCTGGCTCTCAAGTTAAATGGCATAATTACTTAAAAAATGTCCAAAATATGAGGATCAGAATCACTTTCATTGGACAGGTATGTGTAAACACATGCAAGGAATTTGCCTCCGGATTCACTTTTCTCTAATGGTACATACAAATATACTAAAACTACTATGTACAGATAAAATATATATAAATATGTAGATCTAAATATGTATAAATAACAATAACATTTGTAGTGTAATGGTGCAGAGTGCAAAGGATGCTCAAATAATTATGATTTAAGTAGCAGGTTGCTTTATGGATATGACAGTATATACAGTATGAACAGTATGAGTGAAGATATTTACATGTTTAAAGAAGAAAAATTGTTAGAATAATTAGTTTACAGGCACAGTGGATGGTTGAGACACAGATTGTTCCTCACACTGCATGTGGATTTTTTTCCCTGTTGCATTTCAGCAGCACACTGTTACACAAATATACAGTTTGTGTGTAGGCATACATCTCTGTTGTGTGAATAGCTACCAATAATTGGTCCACTTACTCCCAGAGAAAAGGTTTTTACTCTTCTTTTTTGCAACGTACCGCAGCTAAATGAATACCGGGCAGTGAATAGAGACATCTGGTGGTCACATTTCTCGTGAAAGCAAGCAGATTTAGTTACTTTCTCACTTTTTATTTAGCAACAGTAAACCTGGACAGCATACAAGATGTCAGTATTTTCAGTCCTGCTTGACACACTTCCACATTATAATAGACAAGTACCATGCTTTGGATTATCCTGTATCTCTTCTTGAGGCAAAAGCAAACTGATGGACCTGTCACTGGCTCATATAAAAATAGACAAAAGGCCCACAGGGAGTAGGAGAGCACATTTCCAAAGGCGTTGCTTTTATTACAAAAAGTACATTTGGAGTAGACCTTTTGACTCCTAATAACCTTCACAGCAAAGGCACAAGCACAAAACTACTTGAGGGAGAGGAGAGCGAGTGAGATACAGCCAGACAATAAACATGTGATTTATTTTTATCTCATCCGGAGGACAGCGCATATTGAGCAAGCAGGAGAGATGAAGGAGAGGAAGAAAAGAGCAATAAAGAAGAGATTTATATGGAGGTGGCTCTCTTCTGTCACATGTGATCCCATGGGAGCTGGCAGGAGCCCTCAGGTCATATTTCCTCACTGAGAAGAGGCAGCGAATCCGCCCCTCCACCTCGGCTGAGACAATGGCCCCTGCCCTCCTTTTCTGCTTGACCCCGGTGTATTACCACACACACTCGCATTCTGCACACATTCCATGCTGTTTGGTGAAAAGGGCTTCAGCAGACATTGCTTAATGTTATTCAGAGAGACAACAGGAATGATTTGTAGACTTTGAAAGGCAATAATCTGCCATAATGACAGCACCTGAGGACAAAAATAAGATCACTGCCCACACATGCACACACACACACACACACTCTCATATGATGGAGGTGACAGCTGTGTTACTGCCTATAAATGGGGACAAGGGAAGCAGGAGAGGACATGACAAGACATATGTCCCAATTTCCATGAAGGGATAAACCTTGACTGAAGTATTGCCCTCTCTTGTACACTCCATTACTGTAAATAGATGCCGAAGATACAAAGTGCTGAAATGCAGCGAATACCAAAGTGGAAGAGTGGATTTTAAAAAGCAAAGTGCAGATTACAGAGCTATTATTTATAGTGTTGTCCACAAGTTATACACAATTCGCTTTTTATAACAACAACAACGTCTTAAATCTGAAACCAGACCGAAAGCATCTCTATTGCTTCATATACTATTGAGATCAGGACGCTCACGTCCACTGATCTCCATTTGTAATACTTTGATAAAGTTTTCAAATTTACTAACTCAGCCTGAGGCAACCTGCTTTTAAATTAGATTAGGGACCATAGCTGAATGTCAATGAATGCGGCCTGATAACGCTTGAGTGCATGTATTTCTCCGTGGGGTGATTTTTTTTTTCCCTTTGAGAGCTAGGATCAGGCCAAACACAGGCCTTATGGAATATTCTAACCAAGAATTGAATTAATTTAATCACAAGTGTAATGTCAGAGAGAGAGAAAATGGGCTGGTGTGTGTGTGTGTGTGACTGTAAGTCATATTCCAATCTGTCTTTTTGTTCTCCTCGTGGCTCGGTCTAATTTTAATGCGGTTATCGTAGCTGACAGAAGTCATGAACAAGGAACTGAAGCGATCTGTTGCATTTATGTCTTTCCTTTGTGATTAAAGCTACAGTGTGTGACATTTAAGGGGATCTATGGGCAGAAATTGCATATAAGCATAGCTATGTTTTCATTTGTGTATATTAACCTGAAAATAAGAATCATTATGTTTTTATTACCTTAAAATTAGCTCTTTATATCTGCAGAGGAGGCGAGTGCTCTTCCACGCAGTCCGCCATGTTTCTACAAACCAAACATTGGCTCTAGATAAGAACTTTTCTGTTTTTCATGCTTGAGACAAGCAGTATTCAGTTGGTTGCAATCCACAAAATCACCACAAGAGGCCACTAAATCATACACGCTGCACCTTTAACTGTCATTTATAAGTGAAAACAATGATAACCTAATGAAACAGACATGAACAAACCAACAGTGGTGTGATACCGTGACTCCAAACTGACCCTACAATGTTCTTTCCCCATTAAATACTTGATTAGATAAACTTTTGGTCCCCTCTTGCTCTTATCAGTTGTACTGTATACGCATCTGAACAAGTAAAATGCAAATCGATGCTGAGATAAAACCACCACCCATGCATAATCCAAGTCACATAGCAGGACATAAAACAGAATTATTAAATGTGAAATGGAACAACAAACAGAGACAACATCACCACGCAGCATAAATATTGAATGAATTGCTCCGTTGTGTAGGGCATGTAACAGCTTTAAGTGCTATTCCTCTCTGGCCTTCAGCTAACAGCGTAAATAAATTTAGAGTGGAATGCCACAACCCATATAAAGTATGTGTGCAATTTGTATGGAACAGTCTAAATTTAAATTAAATCCAATGCTGAAAATGCGTCATTCCTGCCAAGCGTTAAATAAAAAAACATAAAATAAAACCCATTTTGCATAATGTAGAATATAAACTAATGCATAACCCTGTCGTGTTTAAAATGAAATCTAATGTGAAATTGACTTTGCGTTTGCATATTCAGTACGGCGCACAATGCGTGACCTCAGCTTGAAAATGCACACTGGGCATTTACATTTGAATTGCTATAATTTAAGCACGTATGACAAAAGGCATGTTCCAGCTGACAGTTTAATGTCAATAATGGGAGGTTCATGCCAAGGTTGGTGTTTGAAATCTGTCAGTGTCACGCGTCAAAGCTCGTGGCCAAAACAGAAGATACCTGTCCCCATTTCTGGCGAGCTTCTGCTCCCTATTACCTCCAATGCTGCTGTTGCTATGTAAAATTATGATGATTTCCAGGTTCTAATCACTGCTTTTTAATGAAAACTTACAGTTACAGACGAATGAAGAGCTGAATAGTTCATAGTTTAAACAGTAAAAACACAAATCTGATGATTACATTTGTTTTGTTTTTTGTCAGACATGACAACCACACACGTGAAATTAATTTCAATTACAGTTATGGACTTTAACAGAACAGTCTTAAATTAGCACAGCATTAAAGTCATGAACAGTTTTATTTATGTATTCTGATTGGAAAGATGCTACAATCAATTACTTGGTTATGCTCCATCTCAGAGGAAACACACCCTCTTCTACTGTCACACTAAATCAGACATGGTGTTCGAACTCTGGAGGCTTCTTGTTATATTATTCCACAGGGGTTTCAACCACAAATAAATTTTGCTGGCTGACAGAAGGGTGAGGAGTCTGTTGAAGGGCTGTGGTTGAAAATAGTCTTGTGTACTCACCAGCGGCAGAACAGTCTGATAACCCGTGAAAAGCAGAATCGTTTTCTTTTAGGCTTTTAATTAAACATCTTTTATGAAGTAAGACAGCTCATTTACAAGCAGCGACGTGTCCACACATATAGTCTACATAGTAAGGTAGAAAAAAATGCAAAATAAAAGTCCTCAGGTTCTTTAAAAAAAGTGTTTATTTCATATAAAGATTTACAATATTTAATTTATAATCAAATATTAAGTATTGTTAACATCCGTACCATTTCTCACATCATCAGCTCTCTGCTCTGACATCAATCTGACCTGACCCACACCATCACGCCCACCACTCTCACGCCACAGCACCATGGCAACAGTCTCACAGAAATCTTTTAAATTTGGGTTAACTGAAACAGTAAGAAATGTGGAAAATGTGTTAGATAACATTGAACTTCTTGTTTGGTGAAAAGAGTTGTAAGAAAAGGAGGTTCGACTGGTTCTGAGTAAATCTTGGTACACTTGTTTTGAGGATGACCTGGTGTACGTTTTTTCTGAAGCTATGGTATGAGTATGTGACGTTTAGAAAGAGAGCACCTGAGAGGACCAGATCTTTGCCCACCAAAATAAAATGCCTCTGCGGATTCTGACTGAACCAACCACAAACTGAAACACAACAGGGTTTTAAATGCCATTAATCAACATGAACATACGTGTGTTTCATTTACAGACAGACTTTCATGAACATTTGACAGAACAAGTTTACTTTGGTTAATAGGAACACGGACTTGATAATGCACTTTTGAATGAACACTGGTGAGAAAATAGTGCCAGGTGCTGATAGTCAAAAGTACGAAATACAGCCTCAAGTGTACTAGTTATTCATCATGCAAGTGTGCCTGAAACACTGTTAGATGCGTGGCTGCGACACCTCATGCATAGATCCTTCTGCCAACGATGTGCGTGGTGGGAAGACATCAGATAGCTAGCAGATTGTCATAGCTGCCGGCAGCTCGGTTGCACAAAACATTATTCATCATTATCTGAAGAGAGAGAGAGAAGAGAGAAGAGAGAGGAGAAAGAGACAGATAATTTATTAGAGAGGCTGAAGTCGTCGACCACGACTTCAAATAAGAAATGACAGAAGAAGAGAAGGTGACTCCAGAATGCTAGGGACAGCAAAAACATGTGATGTTTAATCCCACTGTTGTTATTAGTCGTGGAAATAGCATGACTCTAGGAATGGCGGTCAGTCAAATTGTCCACCACTTTGATCCAGACTAAACTATCTCAATGACTATTGGTTGGATTGCCATGAAATGCTTGACATTTAATAATTTAACTGACTCTTTTATCCAAGACGATTTACAACAATCAAGATACAGTGTGACAAGGACATGTCAGTGTGTCAGCATGTCAGCTGGGAGGCCTGTCAGGACGGGCGTGACAGCAATTGAGTCACGAGATGACCACAGCATGTATCAGGAGTTGGGTAGCACAATGCTGAGGCTCTACACATATTCAAGGCCCTTGAGGGTGAATGGGATGTTGGATGCTATGGATCATTTGTTTGTGGCTGCAGCTAAAATACTGCATTACCACAGTAGATGGGTTTGTTCATGTCCTCAAAACATACGCAGTGTTATTGCTGTATGAAGGGGAGCCTTTAGATAACATATTTCACAGATCTTGAGATAGATCCCAGAGGGAGATATTTGACATTTGCATCCTGCATTTCATCTGCTGAAGTCAGTTAAAATAGAAAAACAAAAAAAGTGTCAAATAAAGATATTCAGAGAGCGAATTTATCTGAAGACTGCTCCCATCCTGTGGGAAACCTGTCAAAACCTGGCACAGAGTAAGAAAACACAGACAGACAGTGTTAAGGGTGTGTTTCACATCTACTTAGTCACTTCATGACTTGGTAGCAATGTGAGGAAAATAGGATTGGATTCTAAAGATTAAACACCTCATGTACTCTGACACAGCTCTGTGCTCTGGGAAAACCAGAGAGGACCGTTCAACAATGTTGCCGACGACCTACAATCAACTAAGGACTAATGACCGTCACTAACCTTCTTGGTATGCGCCATCTGCCATCACTAGATGAAGGATGTTGGGATACAGATGCTGGTGCTCAGTTCCCAAAATGCTCAACACAAAACTGGAGCCCAGGTCGATATTCTCATCTTCATCTTCATGTATAGCCTAAAAATGCAAAAAACAAACTGTTTAATCAGTCTTTAGCAGAAAAAACAAAAACACAAAAACCTTAATATGCTATCTATTTCACACCTTAATCTTATTGTACGCCTCAATGAACTTCTCAAAGCCCATCTGCTGCTCCAGGTTGAAGCGAAGTTCTTCCAGACGGCTGAAGATGCTGTCATGTTGCGCGGCCTCGACGCCCTGGTCCTCTACACTGCCATCTACAGGTGCAGCAGTAATGAAGATGCTTAGTGTGCGAAAATAACCCATTTATTACGCGGCCACTTATTAAAAAAGGCATGAATCATCTGACACGAAATATGAATTCAAGATGAATTTTTATACAAGTAAAGTTTGCAAGATTTCTACGCACTATTGTGTCGCAAAACTAGCAACCAAATTATTTGTTTTTTTAAAAAATTAAAATCATTTATACTGGCTGAATTAAAATAGCTTAATAAGTTATTTGTAGTATTCCTCGTACCTGACTGCCACTCTTCATTGAGCTGGCAGGTATTAGTTAGGTTTTCCTCTCCCACGCCGTTACTAAGCAACTCCCCTGCTTCCTCATCACCAGGACTCCCATTAGAGCATTCCTCATCCTCGTCCTCCTCGTCCTCCTCTTCCACGTCTTCTTCCTCTTCTTCTTCTTCCTCCTCCTCCTCCTCGTCCTCCTCTTCGTCGTCATCATCCTCGTCATCATCTACTGCCATCTGATTGTTCTCCTGATCCATCTCAGCTGCTATGCTGTTGAAAAGCTCTTGATCTTCGCCCTCTGAAGGGTTTCCGTTGAAGTCGCCTGCACCGACCTCTGCAGGGCTCCTCATTAAGTCGCCTTCTTCTTGCAGCAGCCTCTCCATGGAGGCCCGGATGTCCCGTAGGTCTTCATCCTCATATGCACTAGGGGAACATGGAATAATATGCTTATTACAAGCAACATGCCATCAACTGGCTGTATTTATAGCTTTTTAGGAAAGTGAACTTAAAAACTTAAAACTTGCAAGCTTCTTTAATGATGTCTCCCATGCATAGAAAATGATTGATCGGACCAGAGTAACCCATCTCTTGACTACAGCAGTTTATGATTAGCCAAAACAAAATACCAAAGCATGTCTTTGCTTTTGAGATTTAATTAATGTTTGGCTTACTCTTCGGCCTCTGACTGGTCGTCAACTTTAGCTGCCTCGTCCAGGTCCTCGATTTCAAGGTTGTTGTCTGGGGCAGCATTGGCAGTGGTCGCTGCAGAGTCCTGCTGAGCGCTGAAGAGACGACTGAGGTCTGGCAGAGAGCACGTCCGCAGCATCTGGCAGTACAAAACAAAAACAGCAACATCATTACTGCATTCTGCAATAGATAGACCAGTGGAATAGGATCAGGTATGGGAAGTAGTAGTTAACTAGTAGTTATCTTTAATTCTTCAACTTCCAGAAAAATCCAGGAACAACCAAACGCTAAAAAAAGCACACTGACAAACCTACATTCATATTCTATATATCTCTCTCTGTTGGAAATGTTGAGCTGGGTTCTGCAGATCCCAGTGTCCCTGATGAAGGTTATGAAAGATATAGGTTGATGGATGCTCTTTCTGTCCTATCAGACCCACTGCAGGTTCAGACTATGTGATTAATGGCTCTGGCTCTATTCCAGGCCCTCCTCATTAATAAAGATGACTGAGACTCTACCTAAAAATACCACACAAGCCTCGACATCACACCAGGAACAAGAACAAGTGTGAATTTCCTGAACCTCTGCAACAACCTGATCATATTAAATAATGTCATAGAGCCCATGTTGTCATGTGATACTCTAATTACTCAGTGAAAACACAAAAGAGCGTTTGCTAATTCAGTAATCACCTTTGGATTGTTGCTGTCAAACATGCCAGTAGAGAGGCCAATGAGGAGGGCGTCGTGGTGTTTGGAGCGCAGAGGTGAGACAGAGCGTGAGCGGGAGGCCAGAGAGGAGGATGATTCATCCAGGGAGGACTGGGCTGAGAGGATTGCAAGGGCAGCAGTGCGTCGGTGGGCCGGGGAACACAACTTTATAAACAGAGGCTCCTCGCTCTGCGCTAAACCTGAGAGAGGGTGGGGAGGGCAGATTTAATTAAGATAAAATCTCAGTGAAAAAAGTTTTAAAAAAAAAAGTGTCTCACTAAACATTAATCTCACCGAAAGCTTCAGCTGGTTTCTCTACACTCTTCTCAACCTCCTTAGTGAGTGCTGGTCTTGTGATACCCTCTGGTGGCCTACAAGAAAAATACACTTTAGCTCCACAAACATGATGTCTTTAAATGTTGGAGCTGTAACATAATGATCTGGTTATCTTATTAACTCATATTGGGTGAGCAATAATGAATAGTCACATTGGTTGTTGGGCTTCCTGCTCCCATGCCTGCTGCACACCAGCCAGGGGACGCAAAGCCTGTTTAGGTGTCTCTTCCAAAACCACCGACTCCACGTCTGCTGGATCTGGAAGTATTCAGACCAGACAGGATTGCATTATGCTGAATATATACTGAAATATCCGATCAATATCAGCTCGAGTGTCAAACTAACCCTGAGCCTCGGTGAGGTTGGGTGGCAGTGTCACTCTTTCTACTGCAGCGGCCACAGACATTTCCTGATGCGAGGCCTGTGTGGTGTGCGCCTTCTCTTTCTGAACCTCTGGGCTCTGCACCGCAGCAGACAGCGTCGGCTTAGAGGGCGACACTTCTTTAGGTGTCTTCACACTCTCAGCTGCTGCTGTCCATTTAGGCTTATCTGGGGAGAATATGGCTTTATCAGTAAATGAATATAGACCGAAGACGTCATAACCATCCTCTGAAACAGAGCACACTAAGCATAAATATTTAAGACATAAATGTGAATGCAGAGAAGAGAGCAGTGATGAAAATCTATCTCAACACATAACTATAATGCCAAAATAAAGACCAGGCTGAAAATATCTGAACATTACTTTGAAGTATGAAGACTAACCAGAGCTAGTGAAGTCTTCCTCACAAATGGTGACATTCTCCAGCTGCTGGGTGAGAGGCTGAAGCTCGGCCTCCTGCAGCACTCTCAGCACCTCGGAGTCTGGACCCCACACCTTCCTGGGGGCTTCTTCATGCAGCACACCCATCCGAATAACTTCACCCGCTGTTTGCTCTGAGATATCACACACAGAAAGTGAGAGAATGAGACACACTTACATTTTTTATGTGACTACTGAAGAAATTTGCACACATGCTCTCACTCAGGGAGAAAGTAACTCACCGATTGTTGTGATGCATGTCTGCTCTAGAGTTTGTTGGGCTACAGGGAGGACAAGCGGAACTCCTGCCTCCCACTTCTTCCTGTCTCCACCAGAAGGCGGCCTAACTTCTGGAGACACGGAGGTGGCTAATGAGAGGAAGAAAAAGCTGAGTTTGTTCCAAAACATTTACAAAGAAGCACTAATGTGGATACATTTCTTGCAAAGCAACATTTAATTTGATCACAGCATTTCCACAGCACAACGACTGACATGTGGTATTATTATTAATGCTTACTACTTTAACTACAAGCTAAATTATTTGGAAAGCTTTCAATGTTTCAAGTGTACCAACATGAAAACTTCCTCAGCGTATTACCAGTGGATATGGCACCAGTTTCCTCTAAGGTTTGCTGAACCACAGGAAGTACAGGCAGTTCTGCTGCATCCCACTTCTTCCGGTCTCCGTTGGAAGAGGGACGTTTCTCTGCGTCGGACTGGTCCTGTTGGGGAGCAGGACTCGCTTCTGCAGGGGGTGGAGGCGACTCCTCCGTCTCCTCCTCTGGGCTCTGGGCTTTTAGGTTCTGGTTAAGTCTGCGCAGAATCTGCTTTTTCTCACTCTGTTATGTGGAAAGCATTTAAGTGGTGTCATCTCTCTGAATTTTGAACGTCTGACATCTTAACACGCTGTTACATGAATAAATGATTACATCTCATACACTCACCTGGATGACCGTAGCAGTCTCTGGCTCAGGCAGGCTTTCTTTTAGCGGAGTAATCTGCCAAACACAAAATGC
This sequence comes from Argyrosomus regius, assembly GCA_946959425.1. Taxonomy (NCBI): domain Eukaryota; kingdom Metazoa; phylum Chordata; class Actinopteri; family Sciaenidae; genus Argyrosomus; species Argyrosomus regius. The sequence continues at coordinate 6,827,033 of OX336888.1, forward strand.
AAAATTGATTTGGCTTAGGAACACATAACTGAATAATATTAGATTTAGGGTATGATAGACTTTGTAAATATGTATACTGACAGCTCCAACATTCTTCAGGGCAGCAGTCATGGATATAGCTGGAGTGGAGGGTTTGGGAGCAGGCAGGGATGGAGCTTGGGCAGCTGGGTCTGGCTGAGAGGGACTGGGCTGTGGGGGAGGACTGTCAGAGGTAGATGACACTGCTACTACTGCTGCTGCTGCTGCTACATTTCCTGCTGCCATGCCAACCTTCACCCCCCGAGCTGCAAGCTTTCACAATACACAACACCAAAGATTAGACTATACTAATACTAATGCACCTGTAAGATCAAGGTGGAAAAAAGATTGACAGAACTTACATGGTCCTCCCAAGCTCTCTTTTCTCTCTCATATGCTTCTTTCCTCTTTTTCTCTAGTTGCTCTTTCAGCACAGCGGCACGCGCATTCGCCTGGGCCTGGCAGGTGAACATAAACACACACAAAGGAAGAATGAGGCAATGAGGCTACGGCCAAACATGTTTTGGCTGATCAAAACAAGCATCTCAGTTGTTGAGTTGCTATTATGTCATCTCATTAATCCTGTCTCACTCAGCAGGTGGAGCAGCGAGTCTTTGAACTCGTCTTAGAGGTGTGACAATAATAGACCTGTTTTATTTGCTCTACACCGGTTGCCAGGTAATTGTAGAATTGATTACAGGATTGTACTGCTCGCCTACAGGGCTCATGCTGCTTGAGCATTTAGCTTAATCCCTGACTTTCTAAACAACTAAGAATACAAGTCACAGGCTGAGGTAGTCCATGTTTAGACTGACAGACAATCTTTCTCTTTTGCTCTCACTTTCAGCTCAGTTGTATCGTCGTGTCAGTGGTTTAGGCGATCTGTTCCGTACTTAATACTTCACTTTCCAGACAGACTCACTTTTAAAGCCTCTATCTTCTTTCTCCTGAGCTCTGCCTCCTCGCTGGACTCCTGGCTGTCAGAACCATCGCTGTCATACTGAAACACACACACCGACAAGAGCCAGGAGACGAGATGTCAGAGAAAACTAGAAAGACAGAAAGAAAAAAAGACACATTCAAGGTGCTCTCAGAATCTGAGAGTGGAGGACTGTACCTTCTCTCCTCTGAGTCGCGCTTTGATCTGCTGACGCTCATTGAAGTTCTGCAAGCGGATCTGCCTCAGTCTTGACAGGTACTCCTGAGAACAAATAGAGAAATGTTACATACTGTATGCTAGACACACACACACAGTGAAACACAGTATTGATACCTGTGGTCACAAAAAGAACAAAAAAATTGCATACACAGCACTTAGAGGTATATATTTATGTATTCCATTCAAAGCAAAAAACAAAAAAGCTGCAATACAAAACTTAAAACGGAGGTGGTGTGGTTATTTGAAATGGGACATTATGCACAATAAAACAAAAACAATGGGATTTATTGTTATGAATAACAACGGGCATCGTTGGGAGGCGAAATAAAGAGTAGAACAGCTCACACTGGACACACTGGAACACCACGAGTTGGCATGAGTTTGTGCTGCTGGGTTGAATTATGGGTGCGTCAAAGGGAGTTTTGTGCAGACATATGGAGAAAGACGAGCCAAGCCAGACGTGCTGTGAGTGAGGTTGAGAGTGTGAGGCCGGGCATTCAGGCCTGGGCTCCTACCTCCTCCTCTTTGTTGGCTTTGGGCCTCCTGCACCGAAGCGAACCGGCCCGGCTTCCATAGATTGCAGTCAGGTTTTGCCGAGTTCCCTGTTTACCGTTCAATTTAACCACATTTTAGAAGGACGCAGGCCCTAACATCTAATTGCCACAACAATCATGAGCCTGGGCCAGGGGGTAAAGTTTCATCAATCAATATTTTTATATTAACATTGTATTAAATGACTACATTTAAATTGAATGGGGCCATTCACAAGTTCATTGTTTTGTTTTTACAGCATACAGATTTACTCATGGATTCAGTCACACCGCTCTCAACAACCCCCTTTCCTGCAGTGTATGGCAGGAGCAATAAACCTGCCCAGCACCATGCAGCAGACCAATAAAGTTAGCGACTAGCTCGTGAAGAAAGGCCACCTCCATGTCTCTGAGGGGTTGGTAAAAAACAAACCAGGCCAGTAAATATTGGACTATTCATCGGGTTACTTCAGTGGCATGATTACGTTGCTTTATGTCTGCTGGACTTAAGTGTAAGCTGTCTGAGGTTCTGCTGCTCCCTAGTGGCTGAAAATCATACAATACAGGATTAAACTACTGTAGTTTGTCTTAAAGTTGCATTTGTTTTTACCACTAGGGGTCAGAAAAACTCAAAAACAGACATATTACTAAATATACTACTATGATATACTAAGACTACTATTTTATCTGATGGATGTGATAGAGCGGTGTATGTAAGAACCAATGAAATGGCCATCAGACACCAGAGTTGTTTCTTCTTCACCAGCCACTCACACATTACTTTTACTCAATGGTATTTGTGCTAGGCAGGTTGGTGTTTTTTTTACATGGGTTGGCGGTGAGAGCTGTTCAATTTCAACTTTACAAATCAGGAAAAAAAAAAAAACAATAAGCTGAAAGCTGGCTGATGCCTGGTGGCTTTGGCTGTACTAGCAACCCTTTCATAAGAAAGTGAACATTTTGAATCAGTGTTTAATCGAGCTTTAAGATTCATAATTTACTATGAATACATAATTGCAAAGAAAATCATACCCAGATGTGAGGGGTCAGAATCACTACGGTGGAAAGAGTTCAGGATTTCAGTAACAGGACAAAAAAAATTCAGTACGTTCCTTTAAAATTACAGTAAACGGCACAATACGTACCAGCTGTCCTTCAGCGCGAACTTTGTTGAGCATGGCTTCTTTCTTCCGCTGTAAGAACTCCTCAACCTGATAGGCACGTCCAGGAGTCATCTGACCACACTGCCTGAAAACAGAATAGGGTCATTAATACTTTAACAACTTTAGCCAATGTGAAAAGAGAAAGTCGGATGTGTAGTGTCATTTGCTGAAGGAGAAGCTGCTTGACTGACCTACTAAAATGAGCTTGTTTAGAAACATGCTGCAGCCTATGGAGTTCTCGCTTGATTGCATCAGGGAGTCCAGCAGGGCCGTTGGGCAGCACTGGGCCAGTGGCAGCCGGTACACTTCTTACACACAGAAACAACAGCATTCTAATAATAATTTAACACACTTAAAATCACTTAAAATACAGAGATATTTAAACTTACCGGATGGGACCGCCTGGTCCTGCTGAGGATCCCTCCCTGCTGATGGCTTTAGGCTGTGGTTTAGCCATTTGGTCCAGAGCAGCGTGGTAGTGTTCATATGGGCTTTTACCTGGGGCAGGGGCTGGAGTAGGACCCTGCACAGAGCTTGGGACGCCCCTCTTTCCACCACCTACATAACACTGAGTCAAGAGGATAGAAAGTGCTTGGTAACCATACACAAAATAAAATCATAATATGATAATAATAATGAATGTCTGATGGCATGAGTAACAGAAACAGGCATCCTGTACCTTCCTCTCTGGGCTGCTACCTCCACTGGAACTCAGGACATGCTTCCAGCCTTGTTCTCTGGCTTGGTTTATACGATTGATCTGTTACAGACCACAGGGTCATCATCTTTCAGTTTAAGATGGAGGCTTACAGTAAACTGACACTTTCCAAATGCTTTTCGCACTAACTCGATACACAAAATAAGACACATAACTACACCCGAGAGAGCAACCCACCTTCTCCTTTTCATATCTCTTAATTTGGTCCGCTTTCAACAGGAACACCTGGAAGAAACAAAGAGAAAACTAATGAAACGAATGGAAACTATCAGAAACTTTACAGACGGACTTAAAAAATGCACCCACTTGCTCTCTCTGTTTTCTTTCTTTCTCAATCAGCTCCATCCTTTTCTTCCTGATGCCATCCTGCAGTATGAGGCAAAAGCATCTCAATCAAAAAGAGACATCTTAAAGACACCCGCTTTGAGGTCAAGGGGCAGCAGGACTGCTCTGGCACTGGGAAGGTAGGTGAGGAGGGAAAGGTTGGTTAACGGAGAAAGATAAGTCAGGCACAACTCTCCGAATGAGCTGGGAGCAGAAAACGGGTGAATATATGAGTCAAGCATGAGAGGGAGGGAAAAACTGAAAATGCTGGTAGGAAGGGACCTTCATGTATGAGTAAATGAGAATAGAAAAAGAAGGGAAATCTCATAGTAAATTCAAGTTATGTGGGGCTCTCAGCTGTACCTCGTGTTTTTTCCTCTCTTCCTCCACTTGACTCACTCTTCTCTGGGGGGCTGCTGGGAGAGGGGCCTGAGCGACATATGACACTGGGGTTCAGAGGTAGGCAACACACTATGATGTAAAAACAAACTCACACACACACAGATGGGAGAGGTGTCCGACATGCCAGACTAGGAGCTCAATATCAAACAGAGTTTTTAACATCCAGAGCAAAAAAAAAAAAAGTCATGAGTGATGCTCGAAAATCATAGCGACTTGTCATCAGCATCACCAATCTACTAACCGGCTTATGCTTTACAGCTGGTTTCCTCTCTGCAGGCTTTTTGGCTGCATCTGACACCTTCCTCACAGTTAAAGGCACTCCGTATTTGCTGGCTGGTTTGGTGATCTTCTGGGCTGGGGCGAGTGGTATGAAGCCAGGGGCAGAACGCTTGGCTGGCCACACACACACACACACACACAGTGAGTGAAGAATAAAAACATTTATCCAAGTTGATATTTCAACAGCAAAGACAATGGGAAATGCAAACAAATGCACACAATATATAAAAAATACTGTATATTTTAACTACTACTGATTGGCAGTTTACTTATCTAAGTTTAGGCCTTAGTAACACTACTGTAAATATAAATCGACATGCAATAGAGTGTTACACTTCTAGACACTTGCTTTTTCCAAGTTCTATTCTATTCTTATACACTCAAAGGAATTTATATAAATGTATCCAATCAAATGTGATTCGGGGCAACTAGCTGAACCCACCCATCATATAAAACCACACTTCACTCTTAGCTTGTGGGTCGTAGCAGCTAGCAGAGTGATAAAGTAAGGTGAGTGTGTTTGGATATTAGTCTGGGTACATTTCCATGAGACTGTGGTTTAAGTGAAGATCATTCACTCTCCACCTTGTGATCAATGAACAATAACCGGTGAGGGAGGTGTGGACTGAGGGTAACAGCCCTTCTGCAGTTCTGAATCTCTCTGTAGCTTCCGGGCAGCTAAGCTTTTAAGTCACCTAATCAAATCTGAAAAATTTGATCAAATCCATCTTTATAACTGCACCACACCCACATCTTCCGTTTCACACAGCCTTACGTCATGTTACCATGGCTAAAGATGCTCTAACTGCTGTTCAACTGCAACAAATAATCAAGTTTTACTCATTTAAACTGATTCTTTGCCCATTTTTCAGTGTACTTAAACATAATAGATGTAATTTGCAGCATAACAGGAGGGTTAATGGCTCTGGGTGCAAGATTTAAAAAATGTGATTTGGGGACTTCTAGTGGCACTAACTAAAAAGGAAATTGTGGACAGCACTGTGGTGGAGTTTTCCATGAGCCTGGGTGGGTCCACTTTAGTCGTGCCAAGCAAAGTCATGATGACATGCATTTCTACTACTGCCTCACAGCAGGGGACAGCTGCAGCGAGCTTCTGTGGTCTTCTGCTTACCTGGTGGCCCCTGCACCACACCCACTTTAGGCTGCTTGTGAAGAAAAGTATGGTGGAATTCCTGAGCGATGATCTGGAATCAGTAGAGAATAAATGTTTTTTACTGAACACAGACACTTGTTGGTATGTAAATTCAGTCTGCATCAAACTGTGTGCTCTACCTGTGGTGTGAGGAACCTCTCTATCCTACAGGATAGGAAAGGTTTGTCCAGTATGCTGCTGACTGAGGGCCTCTCTCGTGGGTTGCGTTTAAACAGATGTGCCAAGAGAGAGCGCAGTTCTTGGGAGTAGTGAACGGACACGGGAGGGTACGAGCCACGGATGATCTTCAGAACAAGGTTCTTCATGTTGCCAGCCTCAAACTTAGGAGAAATTTATGTTGAATACATTTATTACCACTGCAGAGAAACTGCTCAGGGCAATCATACTCCATCACAAGCAATGATGGAGTAAAGCAGGGGTTATTTGGGGAGTGGTTGAGACTATTAAGGGTTACACATTCAATTATGAAGCTCAGGAAAAATGACTCATTCACTGAAACTCAGTCTGTCAATCATTATACATACAAGGAATCAATATGTGAGAGAGCATTGCAATGCCGCGTAAAATGCACATTAAAACTACATTAATTAGTAAACAGCTCACACACAGAATACTTACTGCATGCTTAAGAGTGCACATTTCATACAGGACACACCCTAGGGCCCAAATATCACTGCAGAGGGAGGGAAAGTAGGGAAAGTAAGAGGAGCGCACAAATGGACAGACAGGGATAAGTTTTAGGGTAGCTTTACATTCATTGCAATGCTTCATATTCAACATTGAGATACAGCTAAATTTACTTCATTGGTTGTAGCTTAAATGGATTAGATTACACGCATACTTAAAATAGTTTAAGAGGAAATCAATACTAGCCTCCTACTGTAGCTACAGACAAGCAGGTTCACTCAATAAAGAGGAGACATGATACCATTACATCACCCTGAAGCCACCACATGATCCTGCATGACTCACAATTTGATGGGACACTTTTGTCCCCTTGATTACAATTAAATATTCATTAATACCACAAATGAGACAAATGCTAAAAATCAGGTTATTCCAGAACAGAGTTAATACCTTTTGTTGTTGTACGGTTTGTTTTCACAGATCTCTGGTGATAGATAATAAGGTGTTCCTATACATGTTCGTGCCAGTTCTACAGTGCTGCAAATGACAAGAGAATGGAAAGCAAATTATATTATGCTTTACTATTTCCAAATAGTGGTGTTATAGAGATCTACAGATCTATTTAGATGACATTTTACATACCTGTTCAGCACTCTTGCAATTCCAAAGTCTCCAAGCTGTACAGTTCCATCTTTTGTCAAAAATATGTTCTGTGCAAACATTATGAAAAGACGTGTAAATAATAATGTAATGATACATGGCAAACAAACAATTTAACTTCACCAAGAGAAGATCTTGTGGTGCATGAAGAAAAACCTGTGATTTTATGTCTCTGTGGAGGATTTTTCGATCATGCACGTGCTTCAGTGCCAGGCAAATCTGCACGAACCAATCCAAGATCTAGGCAAGGGAGAAAACGGTAAACCAACATTACAGTGTCAACTTCTTATCTGCATAATTTGTAATTATGCAGCAGATTTCAAAGAACAGAATAATATTAAGATATTGAATAGCACAAGTGCATATGTGTTGTACACTGTTTCACTCTGTCAACAGGTATAAAACATGCATGATTATCACACAGAGTGAGTGGCTTACTTGCTCTTCCGAGAACAGTACTCCTTTCTGAGAGTTGATCTTCTTGAAGAGGTCTCCTCCCTCACAGTAGTCCATCACAATATACAGGCAACCCCCCTCTGGAAATAATTTTATAGGGCACTCAGATAAGTCACAATATACACCTTATATTGTGTCCATCAGGATATAATTGCAAGAGATGAACTGATTCAACTGATTGCGTGAATACCTTCAAAAGACTCCTTATACTGCACGATGTTGGGGTGACTCATGTTGGCAAGAACGGCAACCTCTTTACGAGATTCCTGCCTCTCTTTGCTTGACATCTGTCAAAATAGGGAACGCAGACTGTCATAAAAAGGGAAAATCACACCGACAGTGAAATGTGAAGCTGGTGTAACATTATGCATGGGAGCTTACTCCAGATATGCCAATCTCTTTGATGACATATTGGTGTCCATCCTGTTTGGATTTGACAAGGACGGCCTTTCCAAATGAACCTTCCCCGATTTTCTTCACCTTTTCGTACTTGTCCATGTCAGTGGGATGACTGGCTCCTCATGCTGGATCTGCAAAAACACATCGAGAAACACATTGCAAAGCTATGCCCGAGCTGATGAGGCTTTGATCATAAAGCTAGTTTAATGACAGTAGCTCAGGTTTGTAAAAGGCAATAATTTGATCCACCATGATTAATCTCAGTAACCATAATTGTGTGTGGTCCTGTAAATATTAAGTTAATGTTGGCTCCATCGAGGAGTGTTGCTCAGACGCGGCTGTGATGCTGAAACAACACACAATACAGCTGGTAGCAGGATAGCTAACGTGACCGTTAACGGAGTAGCTAAACGAGGATAAAAATTAAGAACACCCAACATTAAATATATGTATTATGAGCGCGCGCAACACTGAGTAATATAATTAATGCAAATTATCTAATTAGATAGCGGTATTTAAATGACATGTAAGAAGGCTAATTCTCAGCTTACCATTAGTCTTTCGGCTGCTGTCTCACAGAGGCTCTGCTGCTACTTGCCTCCGCCCTCGCGCTCTCTATCTAACTAAGGCTCTGTTTTTGCTGCATTCTGATTGGCCAGCTTCATATTTCTAGATCGGTAATTGGTTAATACAGCTGTCCGTCATCTTTTAGTGCTCCGCCTCCAATGGGACCGTTGCTGTGGACATTTTCCATAGCAACCAGAAGCCAACCGTCCATGGAAGTTTTTGAACGACGAAATAAACTTTATACGCAATTTAAATGGAGCATTTTACACCTTCTGGTATTAATTTGCCAAAATATACAGCTGTTTTTACTTGAATAAATATTCAGAGTAAAATTTCTCTTAAAATTAAATTCACAAAAAAAATATTCTAACTGCACCATTTAGTACTTTAATATAGAAAGGAAATTTGTCCAACCTTTATTTAAAACATTGATCCGACATCGTCTCTTCTAACGTCGGCTCTTAGGTGACCAGATTTATAGCTTCGTCGCGGTCACGTGATCCCGCCGTACAGTACACGCCTCCTCGTTGTGATTGTATCGCAGTCGGTGCAGATGACGCACTGAGCTTCAGTGTGTAAAGATGGCTCCCTTTCCAGACGAGGTGGATGTTTTTACTGGTCCACACTGGCGGATGAAGCAGCTGGTGGGATTATACTGCGAAAAGGTGCGTCTAGATTAATGTCGGTCGTTAATTCGGAGTTTGACAACGGAATATTACGACAGTGTTACAGCCAACGGACGAGTGGACGTCAGCTAGCACGCCAGCTAGCACCCAGGATTGACTCACTCGAAGCGGGCGACTGTCTCATGACTACAGTGGGGACGTTTGGTAGCTCCATGGATCGACTTATGAACGTCAAGTTAGCGTTACATATAGGTGTTTACCTAACTAGCACTGAACCATGTATTTAGTTGCTCTTATTAACTTTCATCCTCTGCCCGTTGCTAACTGCTTTAGCTAAGCTACCTTATCTAACTTAACCAGATAACTAGTTGTGTAACATGCTTTAAGTGTCACGTATGTTCACACAAACTCTGTGTAATATTGGATATTTCCAGGCGGTCTGTCAAATATTGAGTCCGTGTAAGATAATCTCAGTAAGCGGGCACTAGCTAAAGCACGGTGGTGGTGTAACGGATAAACGAGCGACCGTGTTTACTGGCGACTGCTTCCGCGGTTGTCGTAGTTACGACAGCTGTTGAAACAGGAAGAAACGTATAATCTTATTGACAGACAAGACACGAAGCGGGTAGTTTCTTAACATTGTAACGTGAATGAGGAAAAAATAAATAAACAAAGAGGCATTCATGTGGACAACTACGATACTACGACAAACACAGACGGTTACCAGTTAACACGGTCGCTCGTTACACCGGAACACATGTGGTGGTCACGTAAGATACGTACGCAGTGTTGCTTAGCTGTCGTTAGCTGTGTTGTTTTGGGTCACGTATAGGAGCTACCAATTATTGTGATTTAACGGTACCTGCAGACGTTATAATGATTATATTTATGTCATGTATGTCAGTATAAACACACATGACGTTACATGTAATACTAAGTCAGTGTTTCTTTTGTTTTTTTTTCTCACAGCTGTCAAAAACTAACTTCTCCAACAACAATGATTTCCGCTCATTTCTTCAGTCCCTGTGCGCCACCTTCAAAGAGTTCAAGATGCATGAGCAAATTGAGAACGAGTACATTATCGGCCTGTTGCAGCAGCGCTGCCGCACTGTGTACAATGTGCACTCTGACAACAAACTCTCGGAGATGTTGTCCCTCTTTGAAAAGGGATTACACAGCGTTAAGGTAAATATGCACGGTATTTTACATGAGAGTTTGTTGTCACGCTATGGTGCTGTGTTGCACTTGTGCATGTTCCTGCAAACAGAGCTCAGCTGATACTTGATATTTTAGCCACACAAAGATCACACACACAACATCAGAAATGTTATTTTTCATATGCATGGACAGGATAATATTCTTTATATTAAAGTCCTTTGACTAAAAATGTTTTGACACTATTGTCTGTGGTTATAATAGTTATTTTATTTGTTAAGAAATAGGCCCGATGCAGGAAGAAGCAGGCTGAATTGTGTAATAAAAGCGGCAGTTGTTTTTGTGACGGGCTTAACAAGAAAGAAGGGTTATTGTTCTCATCCAGGCCACGGGCAAACACAAAAATGAACTTTCCAGAATGATGCAATTGTGTAAATTGTAACTTCCGCTCTGCAGTCAGTTTGTAAAACAGAAATAAACATTCAGCTGCCTCGGATTGAAATCCTCCTCTCTGTCCCAGGGTGAAAATATTTCTGGTGAGATAAATAAGACTGCGCTGAGATATTTTGTGCCTTTTTTATTCTGAACTTTCCTCAGTTGTTGGAAGAGACTGTGCAGAATATTAGCCCTGAGAAGGCTGTACATTGTAATTGCCTTGTCTAATAATCTAACTCTAATTCGATGAATTAATAATTGTTTTGTGTTTTTCAGAGTGAATATGAACAACTCAACTACGCCCGGCAACTGAAGGAGAGACTCGAAGCGTTCACGCAAGACTTTCTGCCCCACATGAAGGAAGAAGAAGAGGTATAAGATGTTTATTTATCTTTATTGTTGTTATAAATATCTTTTAATTAATTGATTTCCCCAAAGAATGGGTAAGACCAAATTGTGTTCATAAGAGAAACAGAAAACACAAACCCAGGGAAACGTATTTAAAACCTTGTTTGTTCATCCCCCAGTGAATTGCACTGTTGCAAGCTGTTTATAAACTGAGGAGATTCGTTGCAGGTGTTTCAGCCTATGCTCATGGAGTACTTCACCTATGAGGAGCTCAAGGACATCAAGAAACAGGTGATAGCACAACACTGCAGCCAACAGCAATGGGACTGCGCCGCCGAGGTGCTGAAGGGTTTCACTCTGTGGAGCCAGGCGGAGGAGCTGCAAAAAGCCTTTAAATATGCCGATCACGAGAAGACGGATTACGGTTAGTGAGCATGTTCCTAAATGTTAAAACCTATTGTTAGGCGAAGAACTCAGATGCCATAAGTCATTTGAAGAAATGCTTCATGTTTCACATACCTGAAGCGAGTTTATTGTACGTGTGAGCCTTGAGGGGACCATTATCACCAGTATTCATTACCGCTGCTGTGTCGAGTTGAGTTCAGATATTTAATATTTAACGGTCTGTACACTTTTTAAATGTTGGTACATAGAAAAGTGTGTCTCACTAATGCAAACAGTGTTGTGGCAATGAAACTTATTGACAAATCTGATACTGAATTGACTAATTTCACAAGTACAAATAGCAAAGCAGTGCAAGCTTCTTAAATCTGTGTTTTTTAGAGTGGGGGGTCAGTAAAATAAACATCTTAAGGATATCCTTTTGGGTTCTGGTTATTTATGATGAGCTTTTGTGATATTTTAGTAATTTTATAACAAAACAGAGAAGTAATCAAATATTACAAAAGCAGGCCCGTGGCGCAATGTGGAATTCAGCCATCATTTTAGACGTCAATATGCCTTCTGTGTGAAAAGCCTAAACTGTGCCATGTTTGGTTATTTGTCTTGGCATTTGTTAAAGTTGCGTTTCATAAGTTTGAAATTTGAGCAAAGCTGTTTTTGTCCTCCTCAGAACTGGAAAAGAACGGAAATTCTTCAACCCACATCTCGCAGCTTCCTACAGAAATCATGCTGAGGCTCTTCCACTATCTGGGCCCTGAAGATCTGTGTCGCTGCAGTCAAGTGTGCAGCTCCTGGTCAGAACTGGCCAAGACCGGCTCTCTGTGGAGGCACCTCTACCCTGTGCGCTGGGCCAGAGGTAGGCTGCTAATCGCTGGTGATTACCTTCAGGAATAAAATGTTGTTTACACAGCTCATTTTCCCCTGCCAAAAGAAGATGTAGTAGTAGTAGTAGTAGTGGTGGTGGTTTTACACTGCTGATAAATGTTTTTGTGTCTCTAATGTAGGTGATTATTATAGTGGTCCTCCTGGAGATCTGGACCAGGACCCTGATGAGGACTGGGTGAAGAGTCGGCAGAATGAGGGTCGGGCCTATCAGGAATGGGATGAGGATGCTGATGTTGATGAGTCTGGTGAGGTTTTGTCTTAATGCAGGCTACAACAGCAGCACTTGAAGTATGTCTGATCATTTCAGAAAGAAGCTAACAAAAGGACATATAATCAGGAATGTTACAGTCCCACTGAACCTGCATTTGGCAAGCTATATAAAGACCAGGGTGTGTGTCCTTTTAAAAACACAATATCCAGCTGATATTTTGTAGTTAAAGTCCACATATTCAAATGAGTCAAAAGGCATGGGCGGTTCTGACATTTCTAATATTTACTTTTGATAGTCGAGTTAAAACACGTGCGCAGTAGTTCCTTATCCTGTTGATATAGAGGAATGAAAGTGTAGTGTCATAAAATGGCAGGGCATTGCGTCATCGTTCTTGTTCATTGTGTTTTCAGATGTGTCAGGCCACACTCAGGGCTCTCTGGCAATCAGCACTGCTCAGCGAGAGAAGAGGCTCCTGAATGGGATTATCCAGAACCTCCTGCCAGCTGTGGGTCCATCTGTGAAGTCAATTGTTCTGGCGTACAGTTCTACAGTCTCCAGTAAAATGGTACGCAGAGCAAAATCTTTATTTTGGCACTGCAGTCGCACAATTCCTGATTGTGAAAATGGTGTCAAGTTGTACTTTTGTTGTCTTCTCAGGTGCGGCAGATGCTCAGTCTTTGCCCCAATATCACTCACCTTGACCTGACCCAGACTGATGTTACAGATTTTGCATTTGACAGGTAAATAGAGCCAAATCTGGTGAGTTCTTTATTAAGTACAGGAAACTTAATACTCATCACCGTGTTCTCGTTATCCTCCCTCTTTCAGCTGGTCATCTCTCGGAGGCTGTCTCTCTCTGGAGCACCTTGATTTGTCGGGTTGCGAGAAGATTACTGACCACACTCTGAAGAAACTGTCTATCGGGCTGGGTGACCTCACATCCTCCACCTGCTCCGACAAACTCTCAAACCGACGAGCCAAGCTCTTTAAAAGTTCTCCTTTACCCATCACGCTCATGGAAGAGAGGAAGCTACACCCAGTGGGGCGGAAGCAGCAGGCCATCATTTTCAAGCAGGGGACCGGACGTTGGGGCGCCGCCTGCACCCCCACGCGAGTCTGGGTCTTGGACACCACGGACCTCGCTGACATCGAAGACGCTGCAGAGTGGAGCCGCCGCGACGGGATTCCTCTGTCCGAAGCGGAAAGCTTCGTAGAGGCGCAGCTCGTGGGAGGCTCGTGCTGTTGCAGGAGGAGCAGGAGGCGCGGGCACAGGACTGGCTCGAACGCCTCCTATTTGCACCAGCAGTACGCCATGCAGGGGGAAATGTTTTGTGGTCACTCCACCTGCTGCACTAGCGACGTGGCCCTCAGGACTTTTACTGGGCCACAGTGCGAGTCAGGCAGCACCAGAAGCAGCACTGCAGAGTTGCGGACTAAATGCTCCTCATTTGGGGGCCTGCAGTGTCTGGGGCGCCAAAACAGGACTGACAAATCAGAGGCAAAGCGCTCGCTGAGGTTTCTCAGCCTCTCTGGATGTTATCAAGTCACAGATCTGGGCTTACGGTAAATATCATTATCAATATCAGCATAATTTCACATACAAACCTGGATTTATTCGAGAGTGTAGTTTATTCGGTAACTTATGTGATACAATGAGATGAATGAGTCATCTTGGATCAGCTGACAAACACCACAACACTCTGTCAGGTTGCATTGATGCATGAATTTCAAAACAACACTTAGTGGTAAGTGGCAAGTGTAGTTATTTTCAGTGCCAGCTGGTGTAATGACACGTGTGGGTGTCGTCACTTGTGCAAGCACTGTTACTTATCTCGCTGTAAACTCCTCCTCCCTGCAGCCCAGCACGTACACAGTCTGGGTGAGATCCAGTATACGAGTGGTCACTTACACACACTGTACATTCGGCTAAAGCAGGATTTTTAGTGCTCCCACTGCTGTCATGCTGCGCCTGTAATAAGAGGTTGCACCGTGTGTGTGTGTGTGTTTCAGGGCTCTGTCGCAGCGCGGCGGGCTTCCTGCCCTGGAGCATCTCAACTTGTCTGGCTGCCTCCTCATCACTGAGGTGGGGCTGCAGGAGCTGGTGTCAGCCTGTCCTTCCCTCAATGATGAGCACTTCTATTACTGCGACAACATCAACGGTAACACTCCCAAGTGAAACTGCTGGGGGTCTTTTTTATCCTCTGAAATACACATTTATACACACTGATGATCCTTACGCTTAGGAAGCAGGCTGTGTGATGTTGATCTGTGTGTGAATATGTCACAACATTACTAACCCCACCTGCATAGCATGTGTTCTAGTGTAAGTAACAGATGCTACTGAGGTGGAAGGTAAGTGGGCATTACAGTAGCAAGCCAGTATTCATCTTATTTATATTTTATAATATAATAATTCATTATAACTGTTGGTGTTCATATGTTGTGTATGTAATAAGCTTTTTTTTAACTTGTCCTATGGCGTGCAGTTCAGTAGATGACCACAGTGTGGCGTTTCTCTCCAGGTCCTCATGCAGACACGGCCAGCGGCTGCCAGAACCTGCAGTGTGGTTTCAGGGCCTGCTGTCGCTCTGGAGAGTGATCCCGCCGAGCAAAAAACCAACTCTCCTAAAAAAAAAAAAAAAAACATCACGTCTCCTGTTTATTGCACTTTATTCTGGGAATACCGGTTGCTGTATTTTGTGTCACTCGGAAAACAAAAACAAAACTCAAATTTTGCTCCCGATATTTCCCTTTCCATCTATATTAAATGGAAATAATCTTTTTGAAAAGGAAAACACAAACAAAAGGGGTGATATTGGATTTGAAGTGTCTCAAAATGTATGTTGTGGTTCTTTATTTTTTGGGGGGGGGTTAAAAACTTTTAAAAAACTAGAGAAGCGTAAACACCAAGTACTTGTACGTTTTCTGTAGTTAACCCTGTTTCCTTTCTCACTAAAATGTTACAGAAGTCTTCTTCTCACCCTGCTGTGTTTAGTTGATTCATTCATAATCAGCATAGCTTAGACTGACCTGCGTGCATCACAAAGTGATGTCCTCCTTTTTTTTTTTTTACCTTTTTAAAGAAGCTTTGTCATTTGTTTTTAGAGGTTGACGTGGGAAATGAAACAGGCGTGAACTGAGCTGCCTCCCCTTTATAGACGGCTGTTAACGGTTACAGGTCAGAACTGTATCTGTGTTTTCATACCTTGATGTTCAGTTCACTGCTGGTGCGAGCTCGGCCACCGTTAAGTTACTGAGACACCAGTAAAGGATGTACAGACATAGGAACTGATACATGATGTTGCAGTATAGTCTTAACCATTTTGTCCAACTTAGTGGAGCCAGATTGTTCATAGTCACCAAAACAAGCTTTTTCTTTATGCACTCCAATGTTGCGGGCGAAGAAATGGACCAATGTTCATAGAAGAGGGATTTTAATGCGCCCAGCAGTGAAGAGCTTTGAGAGAAGCTGAAGGCTTCAGAGTAAAGATCCTCAGACTGGGAGAAGCCGACTGTGTGCTTGGTCACATTTCAGTAGATTGTACTTCATCTTTAATCGTTCTGCAGCAGGATTTATTTGCTTGTTCAAGAGTCTTGCATGAGGAGTTCTATTGGAAATGTTCGATTCATAAACAGAACAATAAAAAGTATCTTGGGGTTGAAAGCTCTGTTGTTGATCGTTTTTAATTATTCTGTACACACAATTAAGTGAAGCACTGAAAAACTTGCAAATGTGACATTTTAGTGTCTCAACACATTAAAAAAACATTAGTAGAAGACATTTTAACAGCTCAGTCTACTGATCTATCATAGTTTTGTAAAATTTAATGCAACCCAACACGACGGCTCTGCAATAAATCATTCACGTTCATGTATTGATCCCTAACAACAACTGCCATGAATTCTTCTTTTATGAAGCATATAATGTTTCAGCTTTAGTTGACACTGTCAGAGAGGTCATACTTCTCCTTTATGTTTATTATTGAGGTCTTAGTGGGTGCTGTTGTTGTACAGGAGCACGACTCTAATAGTAAACGTATAGTTAAATTAATATCTCTCTGACAATGTCAACAAAAACTGAAACATAATGAGCTTCATAAATGTTAAAGTTATGGCAGAGTTGATCACATTGGATTGTACAAGCGTACCTAATAAAGTGGCCGATCAGTGTACGTCAACATATTAAGAAACTATTCATCTTAATACAGGCCAATACAAAAGCAACACAAGCCTCAAAAATGTGATATAAATATAAAACTGGTTCTGTGTTATCAAGATTTACCTGATTTACATTATATACAACAGTGTACAGTTACAGTAAACAGCTAAAAGCTCATTTACATACAGAAACAGTGATGCACAGTCAGATGAGTGTCTCTTGTATCACGTGCGAACGAGCGAGGCCAGATACACCCACACAGACAGGACATTGTTAGGATAGGGGTGCACGTACACGGCCAGAGCAAATTCCACATTTGATGCCTGAACATTGTGAACTCCGGTGCTGTACACCGCCTCTATGATGGGCCGGATCTCAGAGAATGGCATGTGCAGGGGGAATCCTGAAATCTAAAAAAATAAATAAAAGAACAAAAAGCACATTTGTAGTAATTTATGACACCACGTTTTCTGCCAGCTGACATCATTGAAATGATAGATATTGATCACTGACATCATGAAGTGACTCAGCTTAGTCATTTTTTATCCGGACGCTCCCATTTTCAGACTCACCCTGTTGTCTCCAAGCAGACTCTGCAGCTCGTGGCGATGCCCCTCAGCCACGTCTCGGCCTCCGCTCAGCTCCAGTTTGGGAAGGAATTGTTTCAGGGTGGTGGTGCAGTAGCGGTTCCAGCGGGTTGGGTGACGGGGGCGCCACTCCATGATCTTCTCCTTCAGGATCTTCTCAATTCTGTGGAGGTCAAGATGGTAAGCATGTTTTGTCCAATGTGGAATTGCAGCCAAACAAACCGACATGACGCAGCGTTAACATGCCTGTCCTGAAGCTCTGCTGCAGCTGCTTTGTCAGTGCGCCGATACGCCAGCTCCTCCGGCTAAAGAAAGTTAGATTCAGAAGAAAACATAAAAAATACGGCTCAATGTACAACAAGACTAGACAGAAATGTTGAGCACTCACTTGTACGCTCGACAGCCCGGGGTGAGAGAAGGACCGGGAGAAGAACGGCTTCCACAAATTGGCTTTCGTGACATCAAAACTCATCGTCATCGGTGACGTATATTCTTGAATGTTGAGCCACACCTGAACAAAAATTCAGAGAATATTAAAGAAGCTGCTGCAACATTAAAGATGAAAAATGAATCATGTAACTCTCTTTTCACTCACGTTGTCAGCATTGACCAGCGAACCAACTGTTTGCAGCGGGCAGAAGGTGTCATACTGTCCGTAGTACTGACCACTGCTGGGGTTCCAGATCAGGTAGCGGCTCTGCTCGTAAGTCAAGACGTACGCTGTGGGTCCCTAAAAAAACGGAGACATCAGAAACATCAGTGCTGCTGCAGAAGGAAAGAAATGTTATTTTAAAAAGTAGCTTTACTCACCTCTGGAATAGCAGTGCCAATTATTAGCCAGGCTTTCTTGCCCATAGACAGGAAGTAATTGCACAACAGTACAGCATGTTCTTCTTCATCTCCTGCTAGGAGGGTGAGGAATTGCTAAAAACAAGAAGAGAGAACACAAAGTACTGTGAAGATAAGCATTATTCTCCCTCGTCTTACAATCACAGTACCTCAGAGATTTCACTCACGTCACAGGTGCTCCACAAGTCACAGGCGCCAGAAAACGAAACTCTGTCGGGCAGAGAAGGGATGAGCGAGACGAATCGTGCAACCAGCGCCTGTGTGAGGATAGAGTCAGGACATCAAGTCAGATAAGAAACTATACTGCTGAAGAAGAACAGCCTCTTTCTATATTTACTTCAATCAAGCGACTGACCGTGGCCTCCTGGGGGTTATTTGGAAACGCATCCAGCAACTCCTGCGGCGGGTTGAGTGCTCGAATGTAACGCGTGATGAAGACCGTCTTCCCATTGAGGTCTATGACGGTGGTAATGCAGGGTCGGTCCGGGTAACCCTGCGCCGCATCCTTCTCAAACCTCTCTGAAGCCTGCAGTAAATGCTCGTCCTCCTGGCTGTCAAACTGCATTCAAAAGGTCAAAATGTTACAGCAGAGGAATACAGGTCAGCGGTATGTATGTGCGTTAATAAGAGCGATGCGGTGATGAATGGGTGAATTAAGTGAATGAAAAAATGGAGAGTGTTACCTTCACTTCCTTTATCTAGCACATGCAGCAGAGCATAAGCAAATAAGTGACACAAAAGGATGACAGATGTGAGAACCAATGAATACATTCATGCATTAAAAACACGGATAACCAATTGTTTCAAAACAAGGGACCTCTTTTCCACCACAGGGTGAGTAGCAGTGGGCTTAAAGTTTGTTCCTCCACTTAATGAAACCACTTCATACACTCTGTCCTTTGTTTTGGCACAATATAGCAACAAAAACTTTTAGAAAAACGTAAATGTGACACTGAATATGAAATTATACGACATGAACTCGATGTAAACACGGACGTGGACTAAGTGACGCAGGCTGGGTTAAAAAAAAAAAAAGGCAGACAGGACAGAACTTAAACGTGACGCACCTTTTCCCTGATAGACTCCCCGGGCGCCAGCTGAGGTTCAATAGTGATGAACAGTGTGATAAACGCTCCCTCGCACAGACTCCGCAAAGCATCATAACCGCCGTTAGTGCCGTGGCTCCGCTCCTTACTGTACCCGAGCAACACTGCTGGCGTATTCACCTTGAACGTTCCATCAATCTACCCCGTGGAATAATAATTAAAAAAAACACATCAGTGGGCAGTTCAGGCAGTCAGTGTGCCAATAGTGCTAATGAATGTGAGTTCATCAACACATAAAAAAGTGTCTCACCCTGGACTGAGAATAAATGGTGCTGAAAGGAATCTTGACAGAGCCCAGCCAGTGCTTCTCCACCCAGGTGTGTACCGACTTCCCTTTGTCCTTGTCGTTCTGAGGAGCAGAAGGTGTTCAGTTACAAAGCAAACAACGATTCGAGTGAGAGAAGACGAACAGCGTTTTACTCACCACTCCAGTCTCATAAACCACCTCATCAAATATGTTGATGAACACTTCATCTTTGACCGATTGCAAGCTAGCAGAGCTGTAGTCGCCATTGGGTGCACTGCAGAGAGGAGGAAGAAGAAGTTTTATGTCTCTGCCTAACTGAAGTTAATTTAGTGACAGTGTTTGGAAAGAGATTGATGTTTTGACGGTATCTAAGTACATAAAGCTGATTTGGGATTGGCCACAAGTAGCACCATGAGGCTGTAAAGCACCAACAGCAATTTGGGAATAGCCTGGAGAGTGTTTTGAATTATATTTCCTGGAACCATTTCCAGGATTTTATAGTGTACTTACACTCCCCCAGTGCTGTCTCCAAAGTGTAAGTGTGATGCGGTTACTAAGAGCTGGGAGCTATTTCAAGACAACTCGATTCAATATTTCTGATTGAAGCCGTCTCATGTGGGTATAAACGCATGCAAAGTGAACGTTTATCATAAAATATAAAGACACGGTTGTCACCTAAACGGTAGCTGCAGCTCCTCGTTCCAGCAGGGGTTTGGTCCATCGGCTGTGTGTGTTTGAAGTACTGTGCGCTGGAAGGAAACCTCCACAAAGGGCCTCACTTGTACCTACATAACACCAATAACAAACACACACATAACAGAGATCACATGTCAGTGAAGATCTTGCTGCCAATCAGCTGTAAAGTACAGTTCAGGTGTATTATACCTGGCAGAGGAGCCAATCACTGCCCTGGATGGCACTCTGAGACGACTGTCCCGGTTTACTGAAATAAAAACGCGTTAACACAAAGTTCAGCGTTCAGTCGGGTGAAGAGCTTAACTCTTATTTCTGTTCTGGATTTGACAAGGTGCACTTGACACTCACTTGCTCTGGGGCCTCCGGACGGGGACGTCGTACGCCCGGATGATGTTGACCAGCACTTTGATGTCTCCGTCAGTCAGATTCTGAGCCGTCACCTTCTTTCTTTCCTTCCTCTGAGGTTTCAGCGGTCGCTTCGGTTCAGCCAGCTTGAAAAGGTTTATTCCCAGAATCCTGACGGTCACAACAAACAGTCATTATTTAATCAACAACCTACAGGAGACTGTTCATTTAAACTGATAATATACTCAATGTAGATCATTTCGATTAAAAACATTACAAGTGTGGGAGAGGATTATTACCACTAACAGTACTCAGTCCCTCCAGGTATTTGCAATTTTAAGATCATAGCACAAAAATACAAACTTTTTTTTAAGTCAACATTTTAATTTTTCACCTTCAAGGCAGAGTAAGAGCTGTCGCAAATGAGACCACTAATGAAAAATGTTTATACTATTTTGCTTCACTTGTTTGAACAAGAGAAATATATTATATGTATGCAGAATATTACAGGCAAAACTGTGCACGTTGTTCAAACGTGTTGTTGTAGCTGAAGTTAGTAAAAATCAGGACCTTACGTACCAAATGAACAGTGTTATTTCATGAGGAATACGTATTCAATTTTGTTTTACTATTATAGCAAGCAAAGCCAAATAATAACTATCTATGTAGTTATATATGAAAGTACTAAGCAGTCATGCATTCATACATCTTAACAAGTTCATTTCATTTGTTCATCATCTCGAAACAACAACATTTGTGGGGATAACAACATAATTAATTCGATATCTAGTCTAGTATATTATATAACTGCATTAAACATTATTCAGTGTAGCAATGTCAGAAGAGCAGGAGTATTTCGATGTATGAATGTATGACCGCTTAGGGCTTCCGTAGGTGTAAATATATGAGATTGTTATAATGCATGTAGATATATATTATAACAATATTCTAAATGACTGTATAAAAACAAAGGTTAGCAAGATATGTTAATTAATTTGTAAAATGACTTTTACAGGAAAACATTTTTTTTGGGTGAAATAATCTATGCAAAACCCTGAAAGGACTGAATACTACACGAGGTCTATCATCTCTACTGTACTGGTACTGCGGGGTTCAAACTGAATGGAGAAACAGGGACAGAGAGGGTGGGAGACAAAGAAAGAGACTCTCAGCACATACCCTTGACCTGCACCACTGTTAAACATGCACAGCAGAGGAATAACAGAAAAAAATGAACAGAAAAGATTATAACTCACTTTCAAGAACAAAAAAAAAAAAAAGTAACACCCTACGGCACGGTTGGTGTTTATATTATTATGTGTAAATCTGAACACATGCCATTAAAAACTTAATTTTCTGTTATCGTGTCCACATGTTGTGAAACCTGCTCTAAAACACTAAAACACAGACTTGAACAGTTCCAGAGGAGAGTGTTACTCAGCCAGGGGAATGAAGTTTTGTGTTCAAGATCAAATAGCCTGAAGCAGCGCCGGGCCAAGAAACATACTAACATCAGCCTGTGATTTATACAGACCCTGTCACTCTTCCTGATAGATTGATTTGGCTGTTGATCCCCGTTAAAAGTAATCTAAGTTATCTGACCTTTCCTTTAGAACTTGTAGGCAGGAAGTTCAGGCGTTCTTTGTAATTTTTCTATTCTTTTTGACAAGTGGAACGAACGTTGGATATACAGAAATGATGAATTACAACACGGGAAGTAGCCCTTTGTATACATGCTTGGATTACTGGTTTGTGATTGGCAAAGAAAATATATATTTGATGATGACATGCACAAAAACAACACATGAAAAAATGTCAGCTGTGAACATGTAACCATCAGACAGACTATTTAGTTTGTCGGTAATGCCTGAGGGAGTATTTACCCGATGCTTGGTATCTCCTCTTCAATCACCAAGTCAGACAGAAGATAGTGATGCTTGGCGAGAATGAATCTGTTGATGACTGATTCTCGGATCTGTCGGAAAAAAAGCCAAGGTTATATAACACTGTTATGTAGTAAAGCTTGGGGCACTATGCGATTACATCACATGGGCTACTCACCTTCTGAAGGTATTTGGCTACTAAGGCTCGGTGCGAATCCAGATGTTCTTTAGTGTCGATTATCTCTCCGTCTTTCAGCCTCTTCTCGTAATCCTGAAATCATTTTTAACCAAGAGAGAAAAAAAAGAGGTAATCCATCATTCTGCTATGTCCATAATGTTCTGTGATTTTATAAATATTTGGAAGACTGACCTGGAACACCTTATCAGTGACTTCCCTTTCCAGAGGAGGGACACACTTGTAATTTCGAAACTCTGGAACTTCCTGGTTCCTGAGCCTGAGCAGGCGAAATCTTTTGGATCTCTCCAAGTCTTCATCGATCGCAAAGTTAAACTCCTCCTGCAGCTGTTCAAGCCGAAAGTATTCTGGAGCCGTTACTTCTCCACTGCTGGCCACCTGGTGAACGAGAGCCATGTTTTCATTGCAAAAACTCGACACTGCAAGTCCCCCAACATTGTTGAGACCTCTCGCTGTATACTGACACCTACTTTTAGCAGCTGCATGATGGAGGCATTTTTTGGATCGTTGGGGTCCAGTCGGGACTGTGTGGCCCACTCTCCAATTTTTTTCATGTCGTACAGTCCAGATGCCCCAATATATGAGACAGCATCAAGGCGGCCCAAGCCACTAAAAACACAGAGATGGAAAGGGATTAATAATACTCACTAATTATTAATAATAAAGGCCAATTAGCCGGGTAGTTTGTTACACAGACAAAGTGCAAAGTTCAGGGACAGACTTAAAGAACTATATGAGTCATAAAGGTAAGCCCATAAACTACAGACTGCATACACTGTTCCTTACTCAGGATCAATTTTCTAATCATGCTACATATTTTTAGATTTATTTTAGCCACCGTCTAACGTGATATGACACTTAACTTGCTGGACCTAAACCTTTCTTCATGCAGATGCATTCAGGTGCTTGTAGGAGGCTCTGAGAACATTTTGGGAGTTTCCATCAAAGCTAAAAGAGCCCTGAGATAAATTTAAGAGCTGCCATATCACACAATACATTGGAATGTTTGTGGCATAGCAGTTTGAATATTTCGTCCATTGCACAACATGAAATTGTTCGGCATTTCTCACGAGCTGTTGAAGGCATCGATACAGAGGAGTTCTCAGAAACTTAGCCTGCATAGCCTTGAGTGCATAAATATGCAAATAAAGTTTAACATGATTGACTTTATATTAAACAACTTTCAAGTCTGTGCAAGTTGCCAAGTTTATATCATGCAGACATAAACTGAAACCACATGCTGCCTGGAGAGTTGGAAAATTAATTCCTGAATATAAACCCCCTTTGGTATGATTTGGAATACTGTCAGCAGTGATGTTAATCATGCAGAGTATGCAGTTCATGGGTGAATGCATGCAAGACCACCAGTACCATCCTTTAAGTGAGATCACCTGTGTATGCCGGCAGGTTGCTGAGACACAGGCGGGGCGAGTGGTACATCGTCATCCCCAATCCCCCACGAAACACAGCATGACAACTTCCCGGAGGTCAACAGGGTCTGTTTGTTACTGCCATCAGCCTCAAAGGAGAGGGGCACGTCTGACAAGACACACAGAGAGGATGAGAGACATGAAGACAGAGATTGAGACAACTGAATGAAAAGTATGAATCATATTTAAATAAAGATGTTATCCTTGTAGTGGAAACAGATTTGTGGTAAACAGTGTTTCAGGTCAAAGGCATTTGAAAGCATTCACCACTTCCTACACCCTCGTGGTCACACATCACTCTCTGGTTGCTGCTAAACTCAAATTCCTCCAGAGGAACGTTGCCCGTCACAACTGAGGGTTCTGGCACCGGAACAAACACTTGAGCCAGGAGGGAGCACGATGAGCCAATCTCCTCAAACACCTGTCAATACACAGAACACACACACACACACACACACACACACACACACACAGTTCGTACAGTGTAGTAATCTATCAAGGAGATGTGTGGATTAGACAAAGTGGCAGCACGCTGAATGTTTCTGTACTGTACCTGCAAATTAATGCTCTGGGGACAGTTAACTATCTTGAGATTGAAAATCTGGCCGAAGTGCACTCTGAAATCAGAGTTCAGGGAGCGGCTGTCCGTTCTGGAAACTTCTTTGTCATTGTATAGGATCTTGGTGAAAAGAGATCGCCTTGCAACGTCCTCTCTTCGTGCTATTTCAGCCCTAAAACAAGGAGTAAACAAACGTGATGAAAAACGTCTGCGGTACAACAGTAACGGCCTATTTTCACAAACCCTCTTATTTCTGATCATCATCTAGCCTTCTTCAAAACAAGTACACAATTATGTGGGTGACGTATGTGGATTCATTTTCTAAAATATTTACTGAAAAACTGTTTACTCTTCTTTCTCTGTCTGTAAGACTCTCTGTGTTTCTGCTCATACCTGGGACAGAGTTCACTGGCGGTGATGTTTCCAGATGCGGACAGCTCAGGGATCAAGAAGGCCTCTCCTGGTTTCCTTCGTATCTTGGAGGCTTTCTCTCTGACCCGCTGCTCTATGGAGTCAAAATCTGGCTTCTCTGGAGGCTCTGGCTTCGGAGATTCTTCTTCAACGGGACCTTCTGATCCGCTCGCCTCCTGGTCTTCGTCTTCTTCTTCTTCTGTGTCGTCCTGTGCCTGACTTTTCTTCTTCTTTTTTCTCTTCTTCTTCTTGGATTTCTGAAAACAGCAAAGATAAGATGTGTGTTTTTATATTCACATTGATTTCCAAACCAGACTTTGAACTTAATATAATATTATAGGCAAAATAGTTCCGGCATGTTTTTTTACTTATCAGCCGGCACAGCACAGATCCATCTGCAGTTAGCTAATATCTATCAGTCTGGCTCTAGCAGGTACCTGTTTCCTTCTCCGGAGCTTCCACTCCTCCAGCTGTTTCTTGTACTCTGCCAACTGTTTCTGGTAGTCCTCCTCGCTCTCTGCCTCCAATTCCACGACCTCTGCCAAGATTTCATCTTCGTACTCTCGCTCGTCTGATGTCCGGTCCACAGTCTCTCTGGAGTAACATTGAAAAACAAAACTAAATATTGCACATTATGGGGCGAAAGTGCAAGAATGTACATTATCCAGCAAGCATTTGTCAGGAGAAATGAATGTGTACTGTAAAATAAATATGCCCTTAAACAAGATTTATGTTCATGCATTATCACAGACGGGCAAATTACCTCCTGAGGTAGAGCTTAAAGGGTGTGTTGGTAAACTTCTGAAAGTCTCTCAGGGCCTTTATCTCCTTCCACACTTTAACTATGTTCTTCAGCAGAGTCCTGTCTTTCTCCTGCTCACTGTCTCGCAGGTGCCGAGTGTTCCTGTGATATTCAGCCAAGAAAAAAAACTCTTTTATTGAAATTAAGAGTACCTGTTTGTAGACGAATCAGGAGTTGGATGGAGCAAACTCTCGGGGGTACTCACCTAACCTCCAGACTGTACTCAGATATCCTCTGCTGCATGGCTTGAGTGAGGCCCTGCCTGCCATGGATGTCAAGCATATTCCGCAGCGCACTCCTCAATCCATTCAACTACAACACACAGGAAACACAGCAGATATATATGAGGCTTATTTGAGAAATTTCTACATCTATTCAGGAATGTTTCACAAAGTGGTTGTGACAGCGTTCATACACAGAGACAGCTGATGAGGTTTACCTTGTCAGTGAGGTGTCCTGTCAGATTATTGCGCTGCCTGGTGAGGTACTGATCATACAGCTGAGCTAGGCGGGCCCCCAGGACATGTTCACGACTAAAGAGTGGGTGATGGGAGAAGATCAGCCCGGAGACATCAACATCCAGCTGGTAGTCTCCCTCAGGGTCCGCTGCTCCAGAGATGTACAGATTCGCATATTTGGACTTGAGCGGCTGGGGGAAAGAACAACATCATCCATCATGTAATGTTCTGGAAAATGATAACGAAATGTACTCGTCGTGCTTGTGTACGTTTATGTATGTGTGCAAGTTTAAAGGGAGCATGAAATAGTTGGCAAGATTAACAGCACCACCAGGGAGTGTTGTAATGAAAAGTCATGCATGACAACCACATATCATAAACAGCCAGTTGAACTACAGCGAATGCTTTGTTTTCCAGATGATCACATATGGCAGCTGTATGTTCAGAGTAAAATAACATACATGTGAAGACGGGAGTTCTTTAATGATACTGATTGGATACACATTTGCTTCCTACTGAGTCACTCCCAACCACTGAACCACATCTGAACATCTGTGTAACCTGCACTGTAACCTGCACAGCACTCATCAATGTGATTTTAGCTTTTCCAAAGATGAACTTAAGGGATCCATCCCAATACCTACACTCTCTATAACCCTATGACGTACTTCTCCCTCTGTGACATATCTCCAGAAACTCTGTCACAGTACGTAAATGCCTGCTAAGACCACAAACGTTTTGGGGTGTAGATCCGGAGATAACCAAAAACATTTTTCATTTAAAGAAGTTGCAACAGATGGCCGCCCACCAGTGAGCTCAGTTCTGCCTGTTAGAAGGAAGTTTTTCTTTGCCACTGTCGCCAAGTGCTTGCTCATCGGGGGAATTGTTGGGTCTCAGTTCTAAACGGCCTGCTCTGTATGGAAAGTGTCATCAGATAACTTCTATTATGATTTGGTGCTATTCAGTAAAATTGAACTGAAGTGAACAACCGTTCAGTGTTGTATCAGGTACCATTCCATCAGAAATATCCAAAATATGCAGAGCTGCAGTAACACACATCATACTGATTTGGCGGGACATTAAATCACCTTCTGTGAACGCCTGGAATCAAACAGTTCGAAACAAATCTGATAACTTCAAATGTAAAAACCTGTGATAAAGTAATAACGTGCTTATGTTGCCACAAATAAAAAGGGATATTCATATAAAAGCTCAAATTTAATTGAAATTCAATCTTTCCTTCAAAAGACAACGCCACAATGCACAGCTGGAGTTTTGATGTAGCTGTATATGGTCTATAGAGATGATATCACAGATGTGTCAGCCTCCACCTCTGCTCTTCTCCCTGATAACGTTCCTTTGTACCAAATGCCAAACTGCCCTTTTGCTTTTTTTTTCAAAATGGCAGAGGGGTTAGAGACCGCTCAAGTCTGAGGGAGCCAGAACACTTTCAGAATATGAATGTGCACGCTGCTTCAGATGTGGCAAATGAATAGCCTGATCGAAGTGTGAGTCACAGCGGGCGTGTGTCTGACCTTCCTGTACACAGTGTGCAGCGCAGGGTCCAGGTCCTCCTCCATGTTGAAGAGAGGGGGTCTGGTGGACGATTCCTTTATGGGGTCAGGCAGAGCCATGATCCTGCCGTCATCTCCAAACCACTTCTTTCCCTGAATAGATAAAGAGATACACATTTTAAAGAATTCCTCATTTAAGTCAGTGCCAGGCACACTGTTGAGCTGTCTGGTATGTTGGTTGACTTTACCTCCTCCATTTTCAAAATGCGGTTCTCCAGAATGTTCTCATTGGTCAGGGATATAATCGGCCTCTCCCCGACATACAGACCCTCGTCCTCCAGATAACGAGGCTTCATGTTTTCAGGCAGTTTAATGGAGGTCGGGACTGTGAATTCAGATATAATAAATCAAAGTTACTGGTTCTGTACAGAATATTAAAGCTGAGATCACGGTTAAAGACGGTTTTGTAAATCACTGAATACCTGTTCGAAAACTTGGCGTGAAGAGGAGCTCACTTTCTCGCTGAACAAGTTTTCTGTACCCAACATACTCCGCTTTCTTCACCTCCAGGAAGTCCTGGGATGATTGTTCAATGACGAATAAATCCTCCTCTTCATCTCGAACTAAAGGAGCGTCTTCATTCTTTGATGGGATGAAGAAAGTGAAGCATTTGAAATCTGCTCAATCTACTCAGCAGCTACAGAACAGATGGAAATAATCATGACACACACATATAATTTATCTTAACTCTTACCTGGTTTTCATTTTCATCTTGATTATCTTCATCTACTTCGGCATCTCCCTGCTCTTCAACGTCTTCTCCTCCTTCTTCATCTCTGTCTGGCTCAGCTGCTTTTTTCTGTTTTTGTCTTTTCCTGCTAACCTTCTCAGCGCTATCTTGTGGCTCCGGCTCAAAGTTGAATGTAAAGAAATTGTATGCCTCCTCGGCGGTCGGCAGGCCTTTTTGTGTCTGCATTTGCAAAGAATACATAAATAAATACAACAACACTGAAAAAGTTTTAAAAAAGATTGCACTCTTGTTTCCAGCCTTACTCGTTTGGCTGCTTCTCTGAACTTGACCCTGGTGCTGAGGGTCAGAGGGGCATCGTGTCGTCCTGCTCTGTCCGGATCAACCTGTAAAACACTGGGGGTTAAACCTACACTGCTGGACTGGACTACATGGGTACAATCACGGCTAGAAGACCCTGTGTGGCCACAGATGAAGTAGACGCTCACCTCTCGATCAAACCTTGTGACGGTGTCTCTGTCTCTGAGGCTTTGTAGGCGACTGGCTGGCTCGAGAGAGGCCTCCTCCTGCTGCTGAAGGCTCTCGCCTTTAGACTGGAACACAAGAGGACATCCTTCAGTACTAATTTACAAACACAATTCTTTCATGATCATATTCAAACACGGAATAGAAGTTGGGTTTACTCTGGCTCGTCTCAGCTTCTCTTCCAAACGTCGTGTCACAGAATCGTCTAAATGTTGAGAGCCAGAAGGGTGCTGAGTTTTTGAGGGGAGTCCTAGGAGACAGAGCACATCATGAGACAATAATTACATGGATTACTCAGCATTGTATTGTTACACTGACTGTCTCATTCCAAATATTTCCACCAAGTCCTTGGTGAACCTGTCAGTTTGTTTGATTTTTCTTTGATATGTTATTTCCAGATTTAAATCAAAATGTGTCTTTTTATAGTTGTATAACTTGGGTCAAGGTGTTGTATGCGTTGTTTTACCAAAACATCTTTATATGCAGCAAATTAAAGGATCATACAGCACTGTTTCTTGCTCGTAACAACCAAAAAGCACAAAGAGAGAGCGGAAAGTTTAGACCGAACATGGACACAAACCTCTCAGAGAACCAAGCGGAGGTCTTGACGATAACACGGGGTCAGCTGCCTTTTCAGCTGATCCTTCATCTCCACTGTGGGGCTGAATGGTGGAGATCTCCTCCACATCCTCGTCATAGGACTCCTGGGCTGAAGACCGTTCAAGCACCTGATATATTTCAAGAGATAGGACAATTATGTATACAGTGAGAGCTATGAATGAATGAGAACTCAGGGTGAGAGAGGAAGACGTATCTACCCTCTTCTTCTGCCTCTGTCTCTGCGCCCTTATGGTGCGTTTCAGTGTCTCTCCTGGGTCTTCCTCGCTGCTTTGAGGCTCCTGCTGTAACACACACATCCAGTTAACACAGACAACAACCTCAAGACTGCAAACTGTACCTCTGTCCACACTGCTATTTAGTTAGCACACAGCTGGTTCATTGGCAGAGGGGGGAAGCTAGATTGTTGTTGAAGCAGCCAGCAGCAGCAGCACACACACACAGCAGCAGCAGGGAGTCTACAGGCTACAAAACACACACACACCAACCTTCATTGCAGTTTGTAGTTTCCCCTTACTCAATTTGGTGGACGGAACCAGAGCCTGTCGAGTATAATTAGATTTTCTAAAGCGTTAGCAGCTCTTTTAATCTGTGTGTGTTCCTGTATGAAGTGAGCCAACCCTCCCGAGTCATGTTGAGGCTTGTCAGGGAGGTTTTGTGCTGGGTGGGTGAACTCCACACGGCCACAGAAACACCTCAATGCGTACTGTTTATCTGTAGTAACATTCATTTCGGATATAACGTACCTGGACGTCGTCCTCATCTTTGTTTTTCACCAACGTGTCCTGCAGAGCTCGTCGTTTCTTTCGCAGTTTTTCTCGGATGTCACTAGAAGAGAAATTAAACTCATAAACGTGCAGCTAGCTGACTGATTTAAAGCGGTTAACAGCAGACAACATTAAAGGTTGACAGTTACCTTGAGGACGCCAGGGTGGCGATGATAGTTTTCTTTTATTTAATGCAGAAATAGACCGCTGTCTTCGCGGTTTACTTTGTATTATAAGCAGCTATCTTAATACTAAGTGTGCATCCATTCGCTCGTATGACTTGTGCCCAATTTAGTACTTTTCTGATCAAGATATTTATCCTATAGATACTTTTATCACACATGAACCGTTACCGCTGCCTAGTAACGAGATAAACTACTTCTCAACCTACCTTGAAAAGCAGCGCAGGCGCATCCAAACTTCGTCAAATTTACAATTTCATTGGCCGAACGGACTGTCAATCAAAAAACTTGGTGACGCAACGAGCCCTCCCACTACGGGGTCCCAGAAGGCACAAAAAAGCGCAAAACCGATCCCGTATTTTTCCTTTCTTTCTGTTGTTTTTGCACTTTTGCCAATAAAAACGTTACAGCTAACCCGTTTTGACTTATTCATACATAACATATGATATTTTGCAATATCTTTGCCTCAGTTTTTTTTTTTTTTTTAAAGCAGAACCCCCCAAACTAAACTCAACCTGCCAACAATGTTAAGAACAGTTTCTTCCCACCAGGGGCCATCATTGTGATGAACACCGAAAACCAGACACAAAATGTCAGGAACATTACCTGTGCAATAACCTGTAAGTTATAAATGAATTATTCTCACTCTTCACATTTAGTTTTTGTTTTTTTAATATGCAAATATCACTCACACACAATCTACTCATGCTTTACATACTGTTCTATATATTCTATATATATATTACCTCATAACACACATAACACAACCTGCTGTAAAAATCATATTTATGTCAGAATCATTTGCACTCTGCACAATTGCACTATCACCAGTTCAGTTGACAGATGTTATTGTTGTTTATGTATACACATATTTATGTATATACTTTTTATATATACATAGTTTTTAAGTTTATGTTTACGTTTACCTGTCAGGCTCCTTGTTTGTTTTTGTTTTTTTTAATCTGTACTTGTCTATATCTGTATGTACATAGAGAGCAGCCAGCTATAGCTAAAGTACATAAGATAACTGCAACTACTGTCATGCACAGGCATATATATGTGACATATATAGGCCATTAATACAACAAAATGTGTGATATGGTTGTATGTCTAAGAAAAAAACATTGATAGTGTCTCATTTGAGCTGGTTCATTGCAAGTTAAATGAGCTTCTGTAGATGTTTTTAATCTATTAGTTCAGCGTTCCTGCCTGTGTTGTTGCTGTGGCTGCTTTGATATAAGTTTCTCTCAGTACTCCCAATTCTGATTGACTTCCAACCTGCATCTACCCAAAACAAAAAAATCAAAAGCGTATTCAAGCTTTATTAAATAAGCTTTATTAAATAATATAATTTCAAATCAGAAGATAAGTCTCTATGGTAATAATACTAGCAGTACAAACATTTGTATAAAAATATAGTTTGACCATACCATATGTGTAATAAAACAACAGTGACTAGCAGTTTCTGTTTTGTGTTTTCCAGGTTCTATCTATGCATAGTCTTCTGCCAGTGCGTCGAAATAATTTGTGTCTGCATAGAGAAGAAAGCCAGAGAACAAGCTGTCAGCCCAGCCTGGGTCCGCAAATAAACCATTCTGGTCGTGGTAGAAGATCTCCAACCACACCTCATCTTCTGGGTTCAGGTACATCACAGTGGACCCGGATGCTACGTCATGGTTCCCTGTGTTTGCATCGAAGGTTTTGATGCGATACTGACCATTCTGCACGAGTCCAATGGCCAGGTGTTTGTTGGCCAGTGTAATGTCATAGGAGAAATAATAAACACCCGGGTATGCACAGATGAACTTGCCCGTCTGTGGGTTGTAGTGGTCACCCTCATTAAATAGCACCTTATTGAACTTTATGGGGAGATTCTCTGGAGGGTAGCTGCTGGTGATTCCCACAGAGAAGGCAGATTTAGGCAGCAGGCTGCCACACTTGCAGGTTCCTGCAGTTCCACGTGGCCCTCTTTCGCCCTTGTCCCCTTTCTCTCCGTCGGGGCCTGTGAGTCCAAGTTGGCCCACATCTCCGTTCTCTCCTGTTGGGCCTCGTTTCCCCGGGGGGCCACGGTCACCTCGGCCTCCAATCTTACCTGTTGGGCCAACTCTGCCCTTTAACCCTGAAACAGAAAAATCATGCAGTTAGTGATAGAATAAGTTGTTGACATGTGAATGTTTCTAGTTCTGGACTTGTTGAACCTGACTATTAAGGGAATAGTCAATGGAAACTCTCTAATGTATTGAGTCACCTTTGGAAAACAGCCAACTTGCCAGAAACTATCCTATTTCCAGTTGACTACATCCGCACTGTAAATACCCTGGAGATATTGTATGTTTGTTCAAGAGCACTGGGCTATTCTGAATATGTAGTTTCATGTTCAGATGAAGGTGTGTGTTTGAATTCCTGTTTCCACACATAATGGAAAACACCTTTGTTTAGCACTGACAGATTTATTGCGTCTCAGGCTGCCTAGATGATATCAGTAGTGGATCTGCTGGATGAGACAAATACTGAGGCGAATATTTTTGCACTTTATTGCAGCTACCTACATCAAATGTTCACCATCTGAATAAGCTAAACTAATCTTTACCAAGCTGTGAACAACCATGATTAATTGTTTGCGTTGTGCAAATCAGCGCTGAGCTTAAATGGCTACGTCTGTCAAAGTCAATTCATCTTCCAGCTGTGGAAACTCCTCTGTGCCAGCTTTTCCCTTGAACAGAGTGGTGGTATTTATTTATCGGCACACATAAACTGATGCTGTATCTGTTTATGTTTTATAATATACCTGTGTCTCCCTTTTCTCCCTTTTCACCCTTCCTGCCATCTCTGCCATCTCTTCCTGGGATACCCACATTCCCATCTGCTCCCGGGGGCCCGCTGGGACCAGGTTTGCCAGGCAGGCCCGGTGACCCGGGGACACTGCAGATCAGACGAGGTGCTCCTTTCAGTTTGGTCTCAAACAGCTGTCCAAAGACGCAGTGGCACAGACAGACTACTCCCATCAGCGTCCACATCTTCAAATCTGTAAATGCAAACAGGAGATTGGAGAGAATTTAGAGGATTGAGAACATCTAATATTCTTTTTCGGACATTTCTGTGTCCCATATGTGTTTATACTTTGATATTAAATTGATAAAAGGGTCAAAAGTAAATAGTTTTGTGTTTGCAGAAACAGTATGTTGTGGTGCCAAAGTCTTAAACAGGTTCCGACTGGAAATGTGAATCCTGTTATCAGTTATTATCACTATAAAACACTTAAACGTGTGATGTCATGAGCTCAGACAGAACAAAAAGCCTATCAGTGAATCTAATTTTCGCTCAAGGACAGCATGAGGCCAGATGTGACTCTCGTAATGAGACACAATTGCTGTTTGACTCTGTCTCACACACCGATGTTCTCATCTACCACAGAATTTCATGTGAACGACCTCAAACGAAACCTTTGTCTCTGTTCCAAGACTTCCCTTTTTTTTGGCCAGTAACATTCCCAAGTTATGACATAATATCCAGCACAATTCCTGTCAGGGGAACCTAATCATGAAGCAATGGCACTTGAGTGGACAGAAACGTTATACATTTATGTTACACAGAGAGAAAGGCAGGGACGCGATCTCATCATGAATAACTGACAGAAATTAACCGCAAGTTCAAAAGTAATAACACTGATGGAAATCTGGAGCAGTGCTGAATGAGGGACTACACACTTAAATCCACTCTGGCAGCCTTTCAGATGTCTCAAACGTTCACATAATGAAGCCATCCGTGGCAGCTTACCAACCAGATGAGTTATTCTACAAGGAAATCTTTAGGGAGTTTGACCAACATGCACAGAAAGGTTTAACCGTAACGTATGTGGCTGTTATGAACATGCTTGTTATGTGCATATTTGCCAAAGTGGGTGTGAGAATGTGAGTCTTGCATCTGTTCTCTGGCCCGGCTGTTTCTGAACGGTGGGGGCGTCGGAACATGTGTGTCAAGTTTACAGCGAGGGATCATCCCCTCGTCTGTCTTTAAAAATAAGTGAATCCTTTTATTGCAACATGTTTTCCTTGGCATTACACGCTTGGTTTGTCTGTCAGTGCAAGATGCCAGGGCACTAGACAGTGTGTGTGTGTGTGTGTGTGTACGACACCACAATAGACACTATTAGATAAACAGGAAAGCACACACAGACACTTACATACAAACACACGCACATGACATGAACAAGCTGAGGTTGCTCTGTGAAACACACACACTTAAACACACACACACAGCCCCTCAAT
The DNA here is from genome assembly GCA_946959425.1 of Argyrosomus regius. Lineage (NCBI taxonomy): Eukaryota > Metazoa > Chordata > Actinopteri > Sciaenidae > Argyrosomus > Argyrosomus regius. The sequence goes on from OX336888.1 coordinate 6,861,921, forward strand.
GTCGTTATTGTAGCATGTTTTTGATTTTGAGGGTAATGAACTGGTCACAGAGCCAGTGTGAGGTCCTGTGAGAGAGAAACCCCGCCCGCCAATTCTGCTCTGCAGAAATGATGTCAACATTAGTAAAATGGCTATTATTGAAGAGAAAAATGCTCCACTTTTTACACATGCATGTAAAGTATGTGCATGAGGACATGCATGCGAAAAATGCATGCTCAGACGCACAAGTCATTAAATCTCAAGCTACATCTTTTAAAAAAGAAAAGAATCAGCAGTAAATACAAAACTTTTTTGACCTCTGACTGCACTTCTTCTTTGTTTAATAATGACAACATGAAGACATTTATGCCCCACTGGGAACTCTACTATAAAAACTAGTGGTTCTCATTATATTCTCCTCACAGTGAACAGGTGTAGCCATAAAATTAAAAGAGTCTGTCTGGATGTCCTTCTGTGGACATGTCTGTGTCCACTCTAAGAAACTGCATCTTCTGTGATGCCCTCAAGGTGTTTGTAATTTATGTCAGACACACAAATCCTCCTATAAATAAATAAATAAATCCTGGGACAGTTTGTAATGCAAATTAAGCAGGTTAACGAGAACAAATAAGACACTTTTAGACACTTAACTTCTTGTATATATGTGTGTATAAATGGGATTACACACACTTAGAAGTCATGCATGCAAACATGTGGGAACACTGACACACACAGACGGGTATTCAAGGTATTCGCCCAGTAAGTTCTACTGAAAATCTTTAAGTCAACATCATTTCTGTTAGTCTTCTGAATGAAACGTGTTTTGTGATAGTCACAGAACAGTACAGACTTATGACCAGTGTGTTCTTACCCCACAGTTGGCAGCTGTTCATCTCCAAAGCCGATCAAAAGTCTCACTGTTGGGTGTCTTCGTCCTATCTGCTCAGATTCCAGTCTTTTTCATGATTTGCCCCCGTGGTTAACATGTTATTTGTCTTTTTTCTGCTGTGCTCTCAGACATCTGCGTGCAGAGCAGCTCAGCTGCTTCGTTTTCTGACAGCGTCTTGTAGTGCAGCAGCAGAAGCAGCCAGCAGCCTGGATTCACTCCATCCAACCTTTCCTCCTCCCCCTCATCCACTCCCTTCTCTCTGCCTCATAAACTTCCCCAAGGCAAACAAAAATCATCCAGGCAGGCACAGTATGTGCGTACTGATTCAACTCTATTATGTCATGGATGAAGACTCCTTAAATATGAGACAAACATTGTAGAAGTCAGCAGCTTGGATCCTGCAGAATAAGGCTGTTCCATTAAAGGTCAGATTCATAAATGGCAAAAATCATTTGTGTCTTGTTGAGCTCACTGATGACCTCATTTGTATTTCTGGTACTTACCCCTAGATGGGGCCAGAACTGATGTGTGGAGGTGTGCTGGGGCACTTCTTGGTCCACACAGAGGCCACAAAATTAAAGATACCAACAAAAAACATGTCTCCAAGTTGTTGATTAACCTCTGTATTGTAATTTTCATAAAACATAATAAGAGGTATTTTGCATAGTGGTTACAAAATGTACTATAAAGATTCTCATGTGTGTTATAAAGAATAAAATAAATACAACAGCTCTAAGCATAGTTCTACGTATTTAGAAATACTACATTACAAGTGAAAGTGCATTCAAAGGCTACTTAACAGAAAGAAGTATTAGCAGTACACACTTAAAGTATTAAAAGTAAAAGTACTCATTCTGCAGAAAATATCCCTTGAAATTGATGTGACATCTTAAGTTAGTTAATACTGATGCAGCAGCATGCATATAGTGTGTGTGTATTATTGTAGCTGATGAAGATGGAGCCAGTTTTAACCACTTTATGCACAGTTTGGTAGTTTACTTCATTGGTTACCAATCTAGGGCTTGTTTCCTGTCCAAAGGGTCACATTCTGAGGGATTGTGAGATAACTGATGATGGTTGGAAAGAAGTAAAAAGGTCCTGCTTCATATATTTATATAGGAGGGGGGGAATGTTCTCTAGTGTTTAATAAAATAACAGATAATGTAACAGAAACTATCTGAGAGGTTTAGAGGGGAAATGTGTCTTTGGTGGAACTGCTAAAAGTTCATAGACTCAAAATAGACACCCTTTTGTTGTGAGAGGTCACAAGTCCAACAAGTTTGGGAACCACTGGTTTCATCTTTAACAATGCAGTGAATTTAAGCAGCTTATCGTGAGTTTCTGTATGTAAAATGTTAATTTACAAAGTAACTACAGCTCTCAGGTAAATGTAGTGGAGTAAAAAGTACAATATTTCCCTTTAAAATATAGTAAGGTTGAAGTATAAACTAGCAGAAAATGGAAATACCCATTTAAATTACAAGTACCTAAAATTATACTTTGGAGTAACAGTCTTTTACACAGATTTAGTCAAATTAATATAGGGAAACTGATGTAAAAATAGTATTTATCAATGTTCATAACACTGTATCCGTGACGACTGATTTAAAACACTGGAGTATAATGAACTTTAATCATAATATTATTGTTTTTTGTTGTGCACACTCTCATATTTAACTCATCAGCAGCAGCCATGTTGTGTCCAAACAGAATGGGTCTTTATTCAGGAAGTGAAAGAAAAAAAAAGATTGTAATCAACACCCCATTTAAATACAAAACCAACAAAAATAGAAATAAACATGATATTCATTTTGCATATCAAAGAACCATTCAGTAATAATTACAATCCAAATACCTCATAAACCACTTTTGTGAATCTATACACAAACTCTGATTTAGAAATTAGTCACTTTAACAATAAAATTACAAATATTTAGCTTTAAAAATAATTAAACTCAAAATAATATCTTAGCAATTAGCATTTTAAATTTATATATAGTGTATTTCCACATAAAAATACAAAATAATATCAATGACATTTAAATATGAAAAATTATTCCAAGAACTCTGCTACTATTAAATGAAATAAAACGTGGGATAAAACAAGATGAAATGAAATAGAAATATGCATGAAAAAGTCTCTCCTTTTGTTAGCAAAACACTATCCAAAATAACTACAATCATTTACATCAGTACAAAGATATCTGGATTTAAAAATAGTTGCAATGAAAAAACGGGGTTTTATTTTTTTCTGACAGTAAAAAATGACACTGTGGATCAGAAATCTGCAAAATATGCAATGAAAAAAATAAATCTGCATTAAAAAGGTTTACACTGTAGTTCTTACTTTTTATACAAACATTAGAAACAGTATTGCACATCACAACACAGATTCGAGGTTAGTCAGCCTTTCAAAATGTGTTATATTCAAGTTTCAGAGCATCTACGAGGACAGGCAGCTGGGGCCTCGATGCAACAGGGGGGAATCTCAAGTGTCTTCCAAGAATATAATAAAACCTTCATGTTTCCTTCCTTCAAATGAAATGTGTTGTTTATCAAAATAAGAATCAACGGTATATCAAAAACTTTGATGTTGTTACGAATGACGTGATTCTTTGTCTTTGAACAGAACTTTTGGACGTAATTAGCACTGGAGGGGAGAGGGGACGGGGGAAATAAATTGTATAATAGTCCTATTCAAATAGAAAAATACAATCAAAATCAAATAGTTTTGTTTTGTCTACAAAAATAGTGAAATAAATATGATTTTTACAAAAAAAAAAAAAAAAAAGGAGAAAAAAAAAGACATACAGAACAAAGTAACAGTGTTCAACATAGAAAATAGAACCTCACAAAAACAGCACGAGTCAAGTGTTACAGGTGACGATATTCAAACATGTTCGCATCATGAGAACTAAAGCCACAGGGGACGGGGGGGGACGGGGGACGGGCGGGAAAAGGGGGACGACGGGACTCCCGACTCCCGGTCCTCACAACAACATCCAGACTACATTAGAATATATTAGAACATACTGGATTCCTGCTCTACTCATACAGAATATAGATAACTTAAGACAACTGCTTCACGCTACATCTTAAATAAGTAATCATGAAAAAATAAAAATTTAATAAATCATCTGTAGAATTATAAATAGGTGGAGGTCTCAGAGGATCTGCACTGAAATCACTTAAAGGGGGGAGTGGATAAGAAATCAAATGAGTGGGGATATAGAAAAGTAGTGCATAATATATATTATAAAAAACATACTGAAGGGCCAGTGATGGGTAAGTAGTTGACACAAACAAATTCAATTTTAGGACTCAACTATATGTAAATAAAGTCTCAGTTTCGTTAAGGTTTTGTAACAGTACACACTTGACGCCTGAACACCGATACTGAGGAGCACACACCGGGGCGTGGAGCACAACAACCACGACGACACGAGAGCGACACACTTGTACAGTACCAAACGGACGGCAGGGTCGCCATCCTCACAGAAAGATTGTCCGTAAATAGTTTTTTTTTTTTGTTGTTTTGTTTAGTTTTTTTTTTTTTAAAGAGTAATTCAAGGGTCACGGTGGAAATCAAACAGACAAACAATACGAACAAAGAGAGGAGAGCTTTAGATCGCCAAGAGACCAAGTGTCATCGTCCTCATTGTAAAAGCTCGCTGAGGAGATACTTTCAGGGCGTGAGCCAGAGTCGTTTCCCCTGGATTCACAGAGCTGCAGCCGCGCAGCATCATTACAAAAACCTTCTGAGGATGCTTATTAACATGACCTTCAGCCGAGGGCCTCGCTTCTCCCGGTCAAATCAAAGCCCATCAAGTCTTTTTGTTTGCATTTGATCTGGGAGGGCGATGCTCTCTCTATCAGATTAACCTTTGGAGCCACACAAAGATGCGGGATAGGGAAAGGGGGTGAAAGGCAGGAGTCATCTTGATGTCTGAATTCTCCTCTACGTAATCTGTTGGTAACTAAACTAGAGCCTCAGTCTACACTAAAAACAGTCACACAGCACGGGGACGACACAAACACAAACCACTGAACACCACTCTGCTTCTCGACAGCTGATATTTTTCTCTTTTTTTTTTTTTTTTTGCCATACAAGCCATCACGTGTCACAAAATGATGGCATCCACTAAGACTACAGTAGAACCAATATCACTTTTTGTATCGTTAAGTATGTAAACGGGTCAAACAACAGATAAACATCGATGCATGCAAGTTTAAATATGATTTTTTTTTTTTTACTTATTTAGCTTTGTCTGATTTTTTTTCCCCTCTTAGGCATCTGTAATAGATGATCATGCTACTCACTAGAGACGTGTCTTTAATTATGATTTCAGTGGTTTGTTTTTTTTCTCTCACATCTATCCTGCATGCTATTTGTGTTAACTAAGTCATAACATGCACTTTCCATGGCAATGGGGGCCATTAGTGGTTTGAGTGCATATTGCATTTCATTTTACATGATTCTGGTTTATAAATGGCATTAAATATAATACCTACACATTTATTCATATATATGTATATATGTATATATAGCAGCAAAGCTTCTAAAATAGCTTGTTAGGTATAAATGTTGAATACAGTTAGCAGAAACCAGATTTTGTACTTTGAGGTATCACTCTATGGGTCAGTATGAGCGCTGAATTAACCCTATTTTCTTTTTTTAATAAACCCTCTTACAAGAAGAAAGAGCCCGTGGTAACATTTAAAAAACAACCGTTTCGTTTTGCGGCAGAAAATGTGTCAATTTTTTTATGCTTCCTATCTTTTTTTTTTTTTTTGCTACCTTTGGTTAATGACCCGGGGCAGGCGTCAACGTTAAGAGAATCAAGGTTTTCCCAGAAACAAGTGTGCACTACACGCACTGTAAGGGTGGCTTAGCAGCAGACAAAACAGACAGACGAGCTGCCCCCATGCAAAAACATTCCCGTATCTACTTTAAATCTCACATACAAAAATAATAATAATAAAAAAACCTACAAAAATCAATCTCTTTTTAAATCTCCTCTTAGAAAAAGATGAAAGTACCACAAAAGAGTTGTAGAGTTGTCAGAGCCTGAGATGTGAGGGGGGTTTTGGTGAAAAACTGAGGCTTGTGGTGTTTGGCTGCTACAAAAGATATATAGATATATATAGTATATACTGTATAGTGTTACGTACTCGATTATACTGATAGCTTAGGAGAGCAGGAGAGGCAGAGCGATGCCCTTTTCCTGTTTGTTAGCCAGTGTTTCATTCCCCTTCCCTCTGACTGTGTCACCATGGCTGCGGTCGCATCTCTAGTTCCAGCGGAAGTGAATCTGGCGCGGGCGGTCGGCTCCCTCTTTGACCAGGGGCTTGTGAAACTCTCGTCCGGCGCGGGAGTGGATGTTGGCCCAGCAGAATTCGCAGTAGTACTGCAGACAGGTGACGTTGGCGCAGAAGAAGGGAGCAAATTTCCCTCCACAGCGTGCACCCTGACACTCGTCGCACAGCTGATCATCCAGGACGTAGGGCTTCACCTCCACCTGCACAACACAAGAGGAAAGTGCATAAATACATACAGTAAAACAACTAATGTGTGTGTTCATAAAAGGCTTGAAGCAGCAGATTCTTGCACAGAAGCTAATTCAATTAGCCTTAATGAGCTTTCGCCATGGCAACAAGCTGCTGCAGTCATCCTAACGATGACTGAGTCCTAAAAACTTTATGAAAAAAATGGGAATTTGGGAATTGTTAATGAAGGGGAGGCTGTACCCGCTTGTCAATGTCTCCGTGCTGCAGCTGGACGAATCTTGCACTGATGGCAGCGATGTAACTCTGCTGATTGGAGAAGGCCACTCGCCCCGCTCCCTTTGGGTACTTGAGCTCCGGGTCGGTGTCGATTCCCGCGTAGCAGACTCCGCCGTAGAGTCGATCCATAATCATAGCCAGCTCAACTAGTCAGAGGGTGAAGAGGAGAGCAGAATATATGAGCGAAAGAACAAAGACAAGATGTGGGAGGATGTGAGGAAGCAACACTACAGGGGTGAGACAGAGTGGGGGAGAAGCTGTCAACTTCATGGCATCAAACATACAGCTATATATACCAAGCTACAGTATAAAAACTGACATGAAACTGCTTGAGTAAAAAACAAAGGATGTGTAATTACTCGCTCTCAGAGGACGAGGGACGCCGCCAACAAAGATGGTCTTGCGGGGATCAAGAGGCTGAGATCCGTCCATCACAAAATCGCTGTCGCTCAAGTTCCAAGGTCGAATTTGCACCTGAAACAAAGTCAAATATTAAATTAACTACAAATCCACTCTCTCTCTCTTTATTCTGTGTGTTTTCCAGTGTGAGCCGGTGCTGCTGAACTCACAGGTTTGTCCTTGATGGTGGGGCTGGAGACACAGAGGTAGAGCTTCCCATCCTCCTCCATGCAAGCTTCAATCAGAGCCTGCACTGAGCTCTCCTCCTGGAACAGCAGGAACGCGTATCCTAGGAAACACACACATCCACAGCCTCAGTGTAAACACAAAGATAAAGACGTTCTCACCTCGGTTCATCAGTATTCAAATGATACCTTATTTATTAGCACCACAGCTCGATGTTAATCAAGTTTAGTAGCTATAATTGTGTTTAATCTGTTGATACCTTTAGGTGGAAAGTAGGATTTGCTCTCTGCTTTGTGTGGCCAGTCCACCACCAGGTGACCAAAGCGGCGGAAGCTTGAGGTTATTTCATCTGAAGGAAAAAGACACAACAGACAGGTGAGACAAAAGAGAGACTGTTGATAAAATAGAAGAAGACTTGTGTAGTTGTCCTCACCTTCATCTATGTCAGGGGGCAAACCTCCCACAAACACCTTACGGGAGAAGCGCTCGATGCGTTCCCCGTTCTGGTGGGGGTAACAGTTTGGAGAGCCGAGGACTCCTGGGACACCCTGGTTGCCGTGGCCGTCATCAAGGAGATTGTCATCAATAGGGAAGAGGGAGGAGCGGCCTGGTGGAGAAAAAAATGAAGTTAAGGCAACAGCAAATGTCAGACATCCAACCAAACACACACACACACACACACACACACAAGCAGGAAAACACAAATCACACACACGTATCTGCCCCTCCTTTATCAAATCTCTGCTCTGACAGGGACAAATCCAGGAGAGGCTCTATAAAATAATGCTTCTGCTTTCCCTGCAGTTTTACGCTGCGTGGCTGTGAGACAAAGCACCAGCTCAAAGTGAGGAATCATGTGTGCGCCGCTCTGAGCCGGGCGGCAGATAAAGCAGGTGTGGAAAGGCAGGCTGTGTGAAACAGAGCTGTTAATAACATCGCCGAGCAGCGTGGAGCCCCAGAGTGTTCAACATGAAATAAATAATTTATAATAACATTTAATTTGAGAAAACTCAACTCATTGCGACATTTTATACTTATTATACTTTATTCAGCTATTTTTTAATTATATTTACAGCAGCAACCTGTAAAATTAAATTATAAAATAAAAACACACGTTTTTAAAAAAACGGCATTTGGAAATTAAAAATTAGATCCAATGATCTAATTTTCAAAAAAAATCCAAAAAAATGTATCATAAAATAAGATGTCATAATAATGAGTTGAGTTTAAATATTTTTTCAATTAACTCTCAAATTATTGGCTTATTTATATATTTTACTTGTGATTTTTATTTGATAATGTTATTTATTTATTAAAGACTTACACTCGGGGTTCCACAGACAGATGCACAACTGCCACAGTGTTTCAAATAAATGCGACCAAGCATGAAACCAGCTTGTCATCATGCATGTCTGGATACTAAAACAATACAATCGTAAGAGAGTATTGTTTGTTTTGTTTTGTTTTTTTTGGATAAATTACAAATTCAATCCATTCCTGCCTGAATTTAAAAACAGAAAGACATCTGGCTCCAGACAACACAGCCTCGGTTCAAGCGATAAAGCATGCCACAAGAGAAAAAGAGAATAAGCCACAAGGGAGAAAAAAAAAAATAAACATGTCGTAGAAAGCTGAGTTTACCTCGACGTCTTCCATAGCTCCTGGCTGCATATAGAAAAGTACAGAGTGCAAAGTTTCAGCTGTGCAGACATTTTTCAAAAAGTACATGCAACCTCTACGGACGCATCTCATGACCTCTTTATTTAACCACCTATCAATTTAATGTCAAATACGCTGCCAATCAAAAGAGAGTAAACTAAAGTTCGTACTTCAAATGGCTTAGCTTACATCCTCCAGAGACCCAGAATAAGATATCTATCCTTTGTTGAGAACATCCAAGACAAAAAGGAAACATTTAAAGTTGCATATTTATCTGCCATTTACTGCAATGTGCAATAAAACACATCAAATAAATATCTAGAAATGACTGAAGTCTCTACAGATGACACATACGAAGACATTTCCCACTTCACTGCTCTGAAAACTCATTAAAATGCTCCTTAAACACTTTATTACAATTTAACTTTCTTCTTTCTACAATATGTGCTTGATCTGATGGAAGCCATTTTGAAAGATCTAACTCCACATATGTTACACCACAAAAAAAACCCTGGATGTCCTCTATGTCGGGGACAACAAGGCTCAAACTGCCTCAAACACAGGACAGTAATGAATTGTTAGTGGCTGGGTCTCAGGAGGAAACAGCTAGCATCAGAAACCATTTTAAAAAAGCACGCTCGCAATTATTTACAAATGCTGTCCGACCTGTCTGATTTTATTTTTGACACCTACAAGGACGTACGTCCTAATAAGAGGCAAAACCAAAAGAGTCTGCAGGGCTGTAATTACTGCGAGTGACGCTGAAAAAAATGAACATTTTAATGAAGGGACGTCACAAGTCCTGCGTGTGGTGTGTTCAGAGTCGTCAGGTGACTTCGTATAACAATGGAGACACTCCTAACCATGTGAGTGTCATCACGAACCATTAGTAGATCACGAGTTTGATTTAAGAACATGACGGTAACGTTGCGAAACATAAAATACAATGAGGTTTACAGAGCCCAGAGCGGGACTACATGAACATTTTGACGACAAATGGCACTTTTAATGAGCTCTATCTCTCTTTTGGTGCTTATGTTGTGGTGTTTAATGTATCTATGTATTTATGTGACTGTGGCAACACATTTCTTTGAAAGAACAATAAAGAATCCATCTATTTGATGCAAAGATACTGTATGTCGAACAAACACTGGTAGATCGTCTTCTTCTCTACACCAGACCTATCACATGTCACCTAATGTGACCCTATTGTACCACTGTGAGTCTCGTGAGTGCGTCTAATGAGGCTAAAAGAATAACAGCGACCTCCATGGTGACTCTTTTGCGCTTTCAATTTACGCATTAAAAGCATCTGGATGGAAACACTGAAAAGTCACAACAGAGGGAGAGATGGTGCTAAGAGATAATTACCATTGAGCATGAGTAGGCCGTCAGCCCCGGGGTTAGGGCATCCCACTCGGCCTGACATGAAGAAATAGACACACATGTCATACATACACAAACAGGGATGAGACACGGAGCAGATGGAAAGGACAGGGCGAGGCCAATGTGTGTACATGGGAGCGAGAATACACAAACACACACACACACACACGTATAACTACAATGCCTGCCTGTGAATGTGTTACAACAGCCTTCTCACATGTCTACGGTGAGCGCTGCAGTCAGCGAAAGGAACAAAGCTCGCCTTATTCCAAAAGATACCTTGAGTTGATTTTTTACAGGAAAACAGAGGAGACTGAGCAGAATGAAACACTTTGTTTTCATCAACAGTAACACAGTAAGATCGGAGTCTTTAGACGAAACGCTTCAGATCTAAGAGCCGGACTCTGCAAAGGTTGTGACTGCTCCACCTGCAGCGTGCTGTGATCTTGTAACTGAAGCAGGGGGCTGCGTGACTCAAAGAATCACATGTGCACACGTTTATCAATGAAATATCACACCAGCCTGCAACTCAATGTCCTATTTAGACACATAGTATTTTAATCACGGCTCAAACAAGGCGTCTATTAATCACGTAGTTGATCGACAATTGATAATCGACAGAAGACAAACCAGTTACGTTATTTTTAAGCAAAATCCACAAAGTCAAGCTTCTAAAATGTGAATATTTGCTGATTTTTTTTTTTTTTTTTTTAATGTAATTATCTTTGGATTGTTCCTAAACAAGAAATTTGTAAATGTCAATTTTGGTTCTGGGGAATTGCGATGGACTTCGAGAAGACTTATATCGGAGTTAACTGGACTTGGTTGTAGATCATGAAGACGTTTCACGATCCAGCCGGGACTAAATACCTCAGTTTCCCCACCACGTTGGTCAGAACTGAAGAAGCCTCGTGGATGAGAGGTGAAACGTCTTCACCGATCTACAATCTACAAGTCCAGCTGCCCCACATCTAACTCCCTCTCAAAGAAAGATGACCTGGACGACTTCACAGACAAATGTGACAGACGTTTTTATTTAGAAAACAGGCAGTGTGTGTTGCTGTTGAACCATTCATTCACTATCTGTGTTTGGGTGTGTGTTGCTGTCTGCTAGTATCATTTTTGATTCACCACTGGGTGGCACCAAATTCAGAAATGTTCACATTTACATGGTCTCTTGAAAAGTTTAATATCGACTAAAAGTGTGATCCCACAGACCAAACAACCAAATAAAATCTAACTAGAGGATTTTTTTAAAAAGTTTGAAGTGATCAAAAAATTGGGGGTTTATGAGGTCCTGTATTTTGGAGTTGCTAGTCAGGATACTGTTGTGTTAGCCATGTCAGTGCTATAAATGGCAGAGCCCACCCTCGCAAGCCCTCCTTCCCTCTCATCTCCTCTCTTGGCTGTCATGCACAGTGTGTGAAAGTGTGATCACGTCTAAAATTAGTCTAGATCCCCCCTCCTCCTCCTCTCTGTCTCTGCTGTGCACACTGGCCCATGTCCTCTCCATCTGCTCCGGCAAGAAAAACATGAAACTCTCCCAGGAAAGGAGGGCACAGGTTGAGTTCTGATTTTCTTAATAGAAACTATGAATGGAACAAAAACAAACAGAGGATTTTTTGATGCTTGCACACATGTATGTGTGTCGCCGTTGTTATTTCTGGGTCGTACTTTAAAGTGAAAGTGTAGCTGGTAAGGTGAGGCTGTAAATGAGCTACAAGCAGACGTCTGTAGAGGAGGAGGATAAGAGCGGTGCAGTTATTTGACACTGCTCCTCTGATGTCCAGCAGCTGAGCCCAGGAGGCCAGGACAGTGTCACACTAGAGTACATTCCCTGCTTGCTACTGCCAAACCACGAGGAATAATTTAAACCAGGACTTTTTATAGCCTTCTTGTTAAGATAAAGTCGTGCGCGATGACTGTTCTGTCAGAAAACATCTGTAACTAATTGGAAATATTCACAGTAAACATTTCTCTCCTTCGACGTGGTCAGCTCTGTGTGCTGCCCAGGTTAAGTAGCAACAGGATCAGAGCTGGAAGGTCATGTAATGTGCAGCTGGTGGCAGAGGTATTAAGCCCTCAGCGGGGGAAGAGAATAAGCTGGTGTATGGAAAACCAACACAGCTCTGGGGGCAATGGATCAGTCACTTCCACGCTTGGTGTCAGGCCTCCTCATCGAACACAATCACCTCCTCACCAAAATGTAGACAGAAACGGGAAAGGCAATCTTACCTTTCATTGGATCCTGCTCAGCTCGCATGATGTCAATCAGGGAGCTCTCCAGAGAGTGCATGTTCAGACTGTCGTACATTCTGGAGCGTTCCTGAAAAACACACAAGTGTGAGATTTTTTTTTATTATATCATCCAGAATCAGAGTCACGACGTGTGTGTGTGTGAAGCCCTCATGTTTCTAGCACACTTTTGTGATTTGGCTTATGAATAATAAAGCCTCTGAAGTGTGGGCATTTGGCTTAACATGTAAGAGATTTAAGAGAGCGAGAAGCTCACGCTCGGATTAACATTCTTTCCGTATTTATTTACTTTCTGAAGGTATATTTGTGAGCAGCCTATAGAATGGATTCCCCGGGATCTCTGGACTCGTTCCACACACACACACACACACACACACAGACGGAGAGAGAATGGAAACTAAAACCAGGAGTGGCATTTAGCCGGAGAGCCGAGATGGAGGTTATGAGCTCATCAGTGGGCCAGTGAGATAGTTCTCCTTAATGACCGACTATGACGGACTCGTACGGTAATATTCTGGTGACTAGCACACCACGGAGCACCTAACCTGCCTTACCACACCCAACATAATGGGAAAGTAAAGGTCAATTCGTCGTCGTCTGATAGTGACAGATTGCAGGTTGCTTAATAAGCGTTCACCTTGCTTTCCCATTTGTCGGTTTAGCACAATAGAGGCAGTAACTGGTTCTGGAAAAGCACAGTGTGATGTCTTAAAAACTAGATAAAGTCAGTTTTTATGAATGGATCCTTTAAAGCAAAAGAGCTTGTTGTCTACTGATCTATTAGTCAATGAGTCATTCTCATGACAGGCTTCCAGAAGACTCAGACTTACGGTGGACCGGAGATACGATCTCTTTTATTCCACACATTTTTCTTACTTGTCAAACACCCCCGCCTACATTACCAAAAATGTAACTCGACTCGATTAACTTGACTGGACAGATTTGGGTGTGTTATGTTAGTAAAAGCTACTGTAGGAGGAGGACGCTTCTTTCTAACTCCACACCTCCACATAGTCTTCATTTTTTTTAGTTTCAGCCTCAACGTACTGATGCTGACTCAAGTGACATCACTTGAGGAAATCTATCAGACTTGGTCTGAAGATTCAAACCACTTTATACAACTTTATTCACGTATGCAGAGACGACAAGTCTTCACTTGTTTGTCATTATGCATTGGGAGGAACTTGTGACACACGGTTCAACATAAACTGTTTTTTATGGTAAAAAAATTGCATTTTACCGTAATAAATACGGTAAACATTTTCTAATATTACGGTAAAAGGATAAAAGTACTGTTGATTTTACGTTTAAAGTTGGTGTTTTATTCCATATTTTAATGTATAAACAAGTTTTTTCATCAAAAGAAACGCTGTTTTGCCGTATAATTAAATATATATAAAAACATACGAATGCCACATAAAATAAATATAACGGTGTTTTACTGTACAATTAACAGTCTCTAATATAAATACTACATTACTATGTATAAATTTCCCCTAAAATGCCATATAAGTAAAGATTTTGCCATGAAATATAACTATATACTGTATACATTAAACTTTTACGGTCTTTTACCGTCATGGTTTGACAGTTTTTCACCGTAAAATCTACAGACATCCTTTATAGTGTATAGATATGGGAATCATGGTTTTACTTTAAGAATGCAGTGTTTCAGAGTGATAGACTACATTAACAGTAGACAGACTAAAGGTATACACTCTCACTGAAAGTAGAAGCGACTCTCTCCGATCCTCTTCAGTCTACCTCTGCGTGATGTCTAAAACATGACACAGCAGATGTGTCACTGGCTGCCAAACATTAAACAGAGAGGAAGGAAGGAAAAGACTTGGAATCTGAAAAATTCTGGGTCCGAGACTGTTTATGGAAATTAACAATCCATGGAGTCAGGCCTGTTTCCTGGAATAGGAAGCGTTGTACTTCTTGGCACTGATATCACTAATAATTTGAGCTCATAGCAACAGTAATACCATTCGGTGACACCATTATTTAAGTGATATCAGTTTTTTTAGTTGAGTCACCGTAATGAATAGGTTTTCTGTTAGAGGCCATTAAAATGTGCCATTATTCTTACTAAAATCGATGTCTGCAGACACCGGCAGCAGTCATTTATTAGTTTGCAGTTTTGTGGCTTTTACTGAGAATAAAGCTTGGAAGCTTCTCACACACAGCCTGTGAGCGACTGACTGATAATATATGAGAATTAAAACCTCATTTTATTCTAACAATACTGAAGAAATTACACACTATGGATTAAGATTAAACAGATTAAACATAGACAATTAAAAGCAATCCAGTTAGATGAATATAAAGCTACTTATACAGTGCCTTTCCCGAATAATTATAATTACTACTAGTATCTATTTGATACTAGTATATGATATGATATATATTGTTATATTCACATCGTGTGTATGCTGCATACACCCTTAAATAAAGATTAAGGTCTTCAAAGAACCATTTGTTATTAATTTAGTGTAAATAATAGTTGTCCCTGAGTTCATTCAAGGTGCAATACACAGTATAATAATTTGAATTTAAATATTAAATTTTAAATGGAACATTTAGTAAATTACTTCTTACAAATAGATTAAAATAATAACTATTTATTACTTATGTAATGAAAAAACCTGTGTATGTAATATAATATACTCTAATTATTAGCACATAACTAATTGCTCGCTCTAAAAAGTATTAGAAATGGTGGCACAACAATAATTTCTATACACAGTCACATGTTAGTCAATATATTAGGCATATAGCAGCCATTAGTTGAAGCCATATGTGCTTCCGGTTCACAAAAAAGGCTGTTTAAATGTGTTCAGACTGTCCCTTTGTTGGTTTTTATTAAAACCAGGTCACATTAATGCAAAATGGACCTAAAGAACCAGTAATCAGGACTCCAAAGAACGCTTTAAAAGATGATTTAACATTTAAAAAAAGGTTTTTCAAAGGACCAAAAGTGTTTCAAATGACATAAAGAACAAAGGAAAGGTTTACCAAAGAACTCATGGTGCTCCTGAAATCTTATCATGAACCAGTTTTTTTCTCAGAGTGTAATATTCTGTTTAATTCAAAACCTCTGAAAATGAAATTTATTGGGGCCACGCACATCTCAAAACAATCCTTTTTCGGATCTGTTATTTTAGCTAGCTTCTGGTTAACTGCGTTCAACAAATCGATTAAATGCACGAAAGCCGAATAAAACACTGTGGATGTCAGCCACGGTTACAAGTCAGATGTAATTTAAATCACCAAAGAAAACACAGCATTGGTTGCTGTTTTCGTCCAAGAACACTGATGAATCTAATTTAGGAAATTAATGGAGTCTTAGCCGTTGGCTGTGCGGCAGAAAACCAAAAGAATGAGATATGATCAAAACATGAACAAATGAAAATCTGAACCCTGTTTGAGTGGAAAGAAAGAGGCGCTAATTAGAGTTACATCATACTGAATACAATCCAGCAGCATCCAGTAACCACTGATAGAAAACACACAGCTCTTTATATATGACATGAAATCTTCTGCTTCCTTTAGATGTAAAGAGAAGGAGCTCCAGCAGTACCTGAAATAGATCTCACCTACATGCATTCAGCCCAGCCCCCACTTTGTTACACCTTTGGTAATCAATTCAAACTCCCCCCATGTGATTGAAATGCTAACCATGCTGGCACTTTTATGGTAATTTACATGTACACGTTGCTATGCCTGAAGAATCCTTTGCTTTCAGTCTCTCAGGTGATAAAAATAAGTCCCTTTCAGTTTCTATTTCATAAAGAGATCCTGATTGAAACGTTCTCACACACACACACTTCTTCATCATTCTCTTTGTCTACTTTCAAATGATCGGCCTCTGTTACGACTCCCTTCCCACCTTTAAAGCCTCTGATTCTCACACTGTAACACAAAAGCAAAGCCAACCTGGAAAAACACACACCAAACCAATTATCCCACAAAAAAAACACCAACACCAGTCAACCCAAAACATTTACCTGCAGGGGCAACAAAGTGTTGCTGTTGCTGTCTGTGCGAAACATGTTCTCCTCTATCCAGGACTTAGGCCCCAGTGATCCTCCGGAGCGTGGGAACTTGGGAGGAGCGATGACGTTGCTCGAGAAGGGCTTCTTCAAGGGTGAGACGTGGCTGACTGAGCCAGGTACGCCCATGCCACTCCCTCTGCGGTGGTCCCTGCCCCAGGACATCCCCCCGGAGCCCCAACCATTCCCCTGGTGACCGCCCCACGGAGACGGCTTCACCATGGGCTGCACAGACATGAAGGGGGACAGAGAATGTGGAAAGATGGAAGGTTAAAAAAAGACCATAAACATCTTTTATATGTTTTTATTTATTTCTATTTCATCCTATCCCGACTTTCTATCCTTTCTTTTCTCCCTGTCAGCCACAGCCCAGCTTGATCTGCTCCTGTAACGGGTGGGTAGATAAGAAGATTTAGGGCTTTAAGTCTAATACTAAGTATCCCGTGCGCTGTGACACTGCCATTGTAAGTTACACATACTCTCTCTCTCTCTCTCTGTTTCTTTCTCTACCTGGACCTTGTGTCCACTCTTAGGCATATCATACATCCAATCACATCATGCTTAATCCTTTAAATCTGACACAGGGAGACAATCAACTTTCTGTTTCTCACACACTCACGGTACAAAATGTTTCAAATCTAAATTCTTTCTGCATCAACGACAAACAGTGATGAAATGTCAGATAGTGGTGTGGTTGGAGAATATCTTTTAAAAAAAGAGGATAATCTAAGTGCTGCAGAAGAAAATGGAAACCAAAGAAGGTTGGTTTAAAACCTTGATGGATACGAGTTATGTTCAAAGTAGCCATTTTATATTTTTTGTATTATTTCTGCCTCTTTTTAATGTTTGGATGTGTGTATGACGGTGGGGCCAACAGGGTCTGTTTGCCTTCTGGTGGGGTTTTATGCAAATTTATTTACATAGCACTCAAATCAAAGCGAGAGGTTAAAGGTTAGAGAAACAGAAACACCACACAAGCACTTTAAGCACACACACATGCCTGCAAACACACACACACACGCACACACACACACACAATGTGCAAATCACATGAGAAACCTGAAACCAAAGGCTGCTAACGCAAAAGGCCTCACCACTACTGCATAAGCTTGAACCTTCACATTAAGTCCTGCTATTGCTGGTCTCACCTCTGCATCTCCTAATGGTCTGCCAACACACACACACACACACACACACACACACACACACACACACACACACACACACAGCCAAGATACTAGATGTCTTCCTTTCACCCAAATAAACATCCATTTAGGACACCAAACCCTGCAAGCCTTTGTATTCCCACTGACTGAACCACAAGACAGGGATGGCCTAGTGCCATGTGACTGCATCCCACTGCCAGCTTCCAGGAGAGAACAACAGCTAGATTCAGAAATGCTCCCTTGTTCCCCGGTTCACCCCTCCCTCCCTTTGCCTGGAGAGTAGTGACTACAGCCCTTACAGAGGACATGACAAATGCATTATGAACAAAAAACTATAGATCCTTTATGGCTGTATATACACACACATAACTCTGGAGGCTGTGCTTTATCTCTGCTGCATCACAAGATGCTCCCTAACCTGAGGGCATCCTATGGTGGTGTTCACTCTGAATTATGGGTACCTCACATCTTGATTCAAGTATGTTAAAATGGATGGAGCTGTGGTCTAAATGAGCCAGGTGTCATTGTTCGTGTGATTGATGCTCTACAGCAGCTCACCTGATGTTGGTTGTAGTTGTTCCTCTGCTGCAGGAAGGCACCCTGCTGGGGATGCATCTGGGGACTGACCGGCGACCTGCGACTCTGCGCCTGCTGAGGGACGTTTATCTGGGGCGAGAAAGGGCCGCTGAAGCCCTGCACATTAATCCCGGCGCACGGATTAGCTGACACCGGCGAAAAACTCTGGAAGAAGGCCGGGTTGATGGAGGAGGGGATACCTGGGTAGAAGCCGTTGTCAGAGTCCGTGTTAGGCATCTGGTTAATGGCGTTGGCGTGGATGGGGTTGATGGAGTTGGGTGCGGGAGGGGGAGAAGAGCTGGTCTGGACGGACCACGGGGTGCCGAACCCGGGGAGGGAAGGTGAAGACGAGCCTACGCTGGCGCTCTGCATCTCCTGGGTGGGGAGGTTCGGGAAAGCGGCGCTGAGACCTCCGGACAACATGTTGCCGGTGCTGCTGCTGCCATTGCCATTTATA
Source organism: Argyrosomus regius (assembly GCA_946959425.1). NCBI lineage: Eukaryota > Metazoa > Chordata > Actinopteri > Sciaenidae > Argyrosomus > Argyrosomus regius. Next base: position 6,880,713 of record OX336888.1, read on the forward strand.
TGGTGGGCGATGGGGGAGTCCATTTGGATCTTGCTTGGATTTACGGAAGTGGGCGATGGCGACGCAGCATCAGCTTCAGCCTCTTCCACTGGAGAGCCGCAGGGGTCAGCAGCGCGGTGCCTCTGCGGCAGGTGACTGAAACGTCCCTGGGGTGGTGGGGGCGACTCTGTGGGGCTGAAATCAGTCTGCTGACTTAACTGCTGCTGTATTTGTCGGCTGTGCTGAAGGTCACAGATAGACTGCGTCGGGCAAAAATGCTCTCGGTTGAAATCGGGGAAAGCTATCTTCTCGTTCAGACGGTTATAATCCGGTGGGACTGAGCTCAGCTGGCTGTCGCCGTTGTCGGTTTGGTTCGGTTGCTTCCCGGTTTTGCTGACCGTGCTGCTGCTGTTGCTGTCCTTTTCCTCGGTCGTTGGGGGTATTTGCGTGGTTGTCACCCCCACAGGCTCATCCTGCATGTTTTGCTGATGCGCAGCAGCTGACAGGAACAGCGGGGACGCGGCGACGTTGCTGAAGGGCGAACCGGGACGCAAATGGAAACCCGGCAGGACGATGCGTAATATCCGATAAAAGATACCGAAATCTGCTTTTAAAAGAAGCGACTACGTGCGTTTGAAGATATATTTTTTCTAAGTGAGGTCTCTTTAATAGGAAAATGTCTGTGAAAGGCTGGAGACAGAGAGGAGGGGGTCCGGCCTATGCAAATAGTCGGCTCGTTCTAGTCGTAATCTCTGTTTTACTCGGTGATTTTATCATCTATCTTACAGACCGAGCTGTTTCGGCCTTGGAGTAGCCTAGGCTAGCCTAGCCTGTGCGGTCCATTCCTGTCCGACCGTGCTACCCCCTCCTCTGGTTACCGGCTGTGCTGCTGCGGCAGAGGATTAAAGATCCCCGACTGAAACTACGTCACGACCGCATCACGCCTCGGTGCGCCCGCCTCTAGCCTCCAGGCTGCAAAGAGGACCGCATTGTTTACGTCATTTCTTCATTATTCATAAAGTGCAGTAGGCCTACACCCTCAGCGAGCCCCGGGAAGTAGCCTACAGTTGGGGAGGTTTAAGGACTGAGGGTGTCAGTTTGTTGAAGCCCTCGGGGTAAACTGCTATTTTGTGATTTTGGGCTGTACAAATAAAATTGATTTGACTTGAGTGGGTGATACTGTGAGCCTAATTACAGCGAAACATGTCATTAATATCCCTGAGACGTGTAGTGAGTCTGTCTCTCATTAATGAGTTTGTAATGACCCTGAAGTTGCCCCATAGTAGCAGATTAATAGGCTGTTATTAAGGCTGAACTTATTTAACAATTTATATGATTATATTTTGTTAATTTAGTTGATTAAAGTTGAGTATTTTAATTTTACGCACACATTAATCAGTTTTAAATCAAACAAATCCGACCCACAATATCAGAAGTGAAATTTCAGAGCCTTATGAGGCCATTTAGGGGACATATTTTCATAAAAACCTTAATTGAAACACTACCAGACTGCATATTCTGGCACATTTTGCTCCTGCTTGTACCTATCAGTATTCAGTCCACAACCATTGTGCGTGCGTCTGCGCCAGCGTCATTTTACGCACGGACGCCAACAGCTAAATATAGTTTTCTATGTCAGCTTGTGTCAAGGGAGATGAATCTTCATCGCCTGTTCTGAACTCAAAAGCTGACAAGCAAACCTACCATATGATCCGCCTCACAAATGGCCCCCACCAGCAGCACTTTGTGGCTACTGGCAAATTATATTTTGAGTGTGGATGGGAAAGAGCTGGGTATACGTCACCATGTGAGTGTGCTCATGTGTGTTTGAGGACTGAAGAGAGAGACAACACAGGGTTTAAGGCTAACTCCTCTCTCAACAGATGAACAGTAGACGTATTTTATTCACTTTGAAATACAAAACAAGTATCAGCTGGGAATTGGGGACATGCAAATGAGACACTTCCGTTTCACTTCTTGTGGTTTTGTGCACAAAAGGGGCCAAATTAAAGCTGCAGTTATGGATTTTATTGTGTTGGTCCAGTGCCTTTTGATGTAAACACTTATTTATGTGTGGCATAAACAGACATGGCTCGTTTATCTTCCTCCAGATTGAAGCTAAATAAATCATTACAATCTGTGTGTGTGTGTGTGTGTGTGTGAATGTGTTTTCTAATGAGGAAGACAGATACCAGAGTAGCAAAGCAATGTGCATGATCAACCTACCATCTGGTCGCTGCTAATGATGAGGGCTTATCTCAGCACAAACTAACACACAGCTTTCCGCCCTGCATTGTCACCTATACAATGCCTTTTTTTAATCACCTGTTTACAAAAGCGACGGTGAATTCATAACCTCACCTGAAACTATTTAGAGTACATGTTGTGAAGTTTGTTGTCAGGACTGCTAAGTGTGTACGCATGATTATCCATTGTTGGATTCATCAAAGCGTTTCCTGCGTGCACAAAAGTTTCAGCCAACTTTAACACAACATAAACCTCATCATCGCAGACAGGATTTGACTCCAATCACCGACGTCTTGATTTTCTTCTCACTTTTCACACCACCTTTGAGCTGTTTTGGGAAGTAAGAGGACACCCCCCTCCGCTCCCCTACCCTAGAAATGCCCCCATCATAAGGTCCCAGATGGGACAGTCCCACCAGTGAGGGGGCAGGTGTGGTGGCCACGGATGGTGCTGAGCACCAGTGATTACACTGGCCCAGTAAGTGCTGGAGGGAGTTAAATGGGGCAGGCTGCCAGCTGCTGGTGTCTGATGATGATGGGCTGGGGGAGGGGGGCCGGTCAGGGTGGCTGGGTGGAATGGGTGGAGGCGGGGGTGGTGTAAAGGGAAGAGAGAGAGACAGAGGGTGGGTGAGGTGGTGGTGGTGGTGATGGTGGACGGTTTCATTCTCTGACTCCCAGCTGCTCTGCAACATACAGAAAGTGACACAACCTGAGCATACTTCTGCACATTTGTAATCAGATTTGGGTTTAGCTGGAGCTTATGGTGCACAGGGGGGACAAATATAAACATGAGAACACTAATATAAATATATGCATGGACATATCATCTGATCATGCATGTGGATGTATCATTAAATTAAGTGTGAGAGATGAAGGCCTCGTTTTAACCAGCTTACTTACGTTGCTACTGTTGGTTATTAGGAAGCACCTGGCCCACTAAGCAATATCAAATTTCACTGTGCTTGTAAAGCTAGCTCTATTTAGGTCTCTGTCAGAGTGGATGGCTGTCACACTGCAGCTGCAGTCGTCATAGCAACAGGTAATCTGCATTTCCTTTTGTGTGGCTGATTACTCTGTTTGACTCAGGGCTGTCTCTCTCTCGCTCAGTCTCGCTCTGTATGTTTGAAGGGTTGGGCGGAGAGAGGATTGATCAGCTCATCCTGTTTGACAGACCTATCCATCAGCCGTGATGACTCTATTCTGGGATTCACTGGGTGTGTTCCATCTCTTTATAATCCCATCTCAGCATACAGGAAGTATGCCTCCTTCTCTGTGTGTGTGTGTGTGCCACGCAACACTGGTTTCGTGTTTCAGAGATGTGGTGAGGTACCGTCGGCCTCTACTTATCGCTCTCAGTTTCAGATGTGATAAAATTGAGACAGTCTGTGTCATCAGACCTCCTGATGATTAAAGGGTCGGTTCACCCAAACCAAGAACAAAACAAACATATTTAGTCATTTTGCTATTGTGTTATCGATGTATGCTGTTGTTTTGGCCTAATTTGTCCAGGTTTCTGTCTGTCTCTGAGATTTCTGCCCTGTAACGTTGCATAAAATTTAGCATTAAACAGCAACATATCTTTCTCAATAAGTGCCCTCATTACTCTGGATAATTGAGAGCTTTTACAGTAGAAATAGTCCCTAACAGTACTTGGATAGAGGACCTAATAGGGCAGGGTGATGGGTACACTGATCTCTGGATGACTGACTGACTGATGTCTCCAAACACGGGCAGATCTATCTGCATTTTTGAGGGAAATGGCAAAATATCTTTTCTAATTTGGCTAAACAAACTCTTTAACTTTGTCATTATTTTCCCCATTAATCAACGCTTGTTCCACCTGATGTTATGATGTTATATGCCAGTCTCATACCAGCTCATGGGAGGGTTTTTGTTCAGATATGCACCCAGCATGGCCTCTAGGACGGAGGTGTCTTTGTTGCAGTAAATTGTCCCTTTGTTGTGTCTCTCCGGGCTGTGAATAGCTCTTTGTGTTGATGACTGATAAAGCTTCTGCAAACAGTCATCTCACTCACACACACATGCACACACACACTCACACACAAACAGGCAGAGGTGTTGGTAACGATGTTATAGCCACATATAATCAAAAACTTACAAACAGTCTGACATACAGTGCGACAGTAGATGTTTGGATAAGCTTATCTCTTATCCAAATAGGGGCTCGTCCCCAGCGGCCACACCTACAAGTCCCACTTTAAGCCACAGAATCAATCAGCAGGGACCCTCCCACCTATGATTGGTATTATTCTGTGAGATTGAATGAGCAGTGGGTCGGCATCAGAGTGGCACATATTTGCATTTTATGGCCCGCTGCAGAAGGCTTGCGGGACTGATTAGGTGGTCGGTTTCTCCGAGGCTGGAGGCCTGAGACGAGGCGGACACATCTGTCATCTTAAAAGTGTGAAAGGGTGTGATTCATCTCATCAAACTGGGCTGTAGATGACGTTACAGCAGAGTAGTCAACTCAGAAGATCAACTCTCTGCTCTATTCACAGTATCTTTCATCATCTTTGATCAACTTTAGCCCATTTTCTTTGTCTTAGACCTCTCTTTACTCGTGCTCTTGTTGCTCATCCTATTCCCAATATTCCCATGAGTGCTCTCCAGTGATTGTGTCCACATCACATCTGTCTACTCTCCTGCCTTCAGCTTGAGTGTGTGTGTGTGTGTGTGTGTGTGTGAGGAAAAAAGATGGCGTTATCTTAATGTCAGAGCAAATCCCCTTTGGTTGTTGCACAGAAGCCAGAGCTCTGTTGTAACAGCAAACATTCACATGAACAGATAACAGCCTGCAGCCTTCTGCTTTCCATAGGCCGTTTATTTGCACACAAATACATGAATGGCACACACACACAGACCGTACTGTCACGCAACAACAGGGGTCTGAGACATATGGGGATGTCTTTAATGCTGTTTAAAGGAGAAACAAAAGGGGAAACCCGCTTATCCACACACACAATCACACACACACACAAGGCAGTGTGTTCTTTGATTCAGTCAGTGAAAGCACCTGTCCATCAGAGTATTGCATTATTGCAGGTAATGTAATTAGGTTTGTGTCTCTGTGTACATGTGTGCCTGTTTGTGTGTGTGTGTGTGTGCATCTGCATGTGTGTGTGTGCTCCATACGTTGTCAGAGGGCATCTCAAGTGTCCCCAACAGAGCTGCAGCTGGGGGTCAGAGGTCAACGATGACAGGTGTCCCTGGCCTCCAGATGCCGTGTGGGAAACCAGCAGGTGTAGAAGGAGCACGGATGTGAATGAAAACAGACTGATCGTTTCTATTTCTGTATTCTGACACTGAAACTGATCCTGAGGTATAAAAAATGAGGAAGGAGCGTGATGATGGTCACGTCTGAGTTTGTTTATTTACCGCAGGGTCCAACAGCAGTCAGTCTATTTAACGACAGCATGACTTTTATGTTTTCTATTTCTTATTTATGAGTCATTTCTTATCAACCGTGTGTATACAAGCTGCTGTGACAAGTGAATTACCCTGTGTGATTATTATAAAATAAATAAAGTCTATCTTATCTTATCTATCTATCTATTTATCTGGTATATTTGGTTTACTGGAGAACTAAAATAACAATTATTCAATACAAATATTGTTTATGAGAGTCTTTTTAAAATTGTTATTATTATAAATTAAGTTTTTATTGTCATGTTACAGAAATATTTTTGTCTGAATGTGTTCTCATTATTTTTTTCTTGTTGTTGTTGTGCAGTGCAAACAAAAGCTTTCTGTCTTCTGACACTGAAACTGATCATTAGCTGAAACATGTCAGTGCCGATCTTTTTCTTAAAATGCAAATTCATAACCTTCATTGCCTCATATATTAAAAAAAAAAAAAATCATCTATCTAGCTATAAAATGGTGGCTGTGCCCACCCACCTACTTCTTCTTTTACTGGAGAACTAAAACACAAATAGATTCCTTGAGGATTGTTCATTCAGATTTGTGTTTATTTTTAGGTTTTATTGGCTTTACAGAAACATTTTTGTCTGAATGTGTTCCCTTTTGTTTTTGCTGCTTCTGTTTGTTGTTATAGATAATATTACATTCTCCTACACGTCTTTTTTTAAAACTATAAATACTGTTAGCTCAGAGCATGTGAACCCCTTTTTCCTACCCACAGGGCAATGAGACGTCTTGCACATTTGAGCTGCAGTTGTGGTTAGAGCAGCACAAGCTGCACATCACTGCCGCTCAGTGGTGAGAACGGCTCCTGCACGAATATACAAGCGGAATCTGGTATTATATGTGTGTTCTTTAATGAAAGCAATGATCAGACATGTAAAAAGACTTCACAGAAAATCTAAGCGCTCTGTCATTCTCTGCTGCAAAGTGTCATGAATACTCTGCGGTAGTTTCTGGGGTAATAACTGGACCAAGTGTAGCTCCAATAATATGAGACTTACTGGTAATATGGAAGAAAATGGTTGTCCTGTGCAGCTTTTTGTGGAGTAGCACATTCCTGCTCAGTCACGCTCAGTTGAAATACACTTTTAAACAAAAGTCAAAAAAAATATCACATATATCCAATTTCACTTTGTTTAAGCTGCTTAAACTTCTGAGTATGACAATCATAACAATCCTCTGCAGCATACCAGAAAAGATTTGTTTTGGTTTATTCAAATGAGCTCTCTTTTTCAACCAGAATTTGAATATGTTCCAAGGTGGGAAGCATCATTTGCAAACACAAAACAAATTTAATATTTTTAATATGTCCAAACTCTTTCAGAGTGACCTGCGCGTCCTTGAATATCCTCCATCCTCCAGGTGAAAGTCATGGAAGATCAAACAAACGAAACAGGCTCAATCTGATATATAGTAAACAGTCCCTTCCCCCGGCCGACCCTCCTCTGGCTTTGTTGACTCGTCTGCAGCTCAGCTTGACAGTTCATCCATTGAAGGCTCAGAGAAGGCTGGAGAAGGTGAATGGAGACAGGCAGCTGGTCCAGATGGCGTCCTGAGCAGGTTTATGGAGGGATTTGTTTAAGATGCCTTGATAAAGGAAGTGAAAACCAACTTAATGATACAGTAATTAAATCTTTGTCAGGTGAGGATGTCTTGGCTGATTATGTTACGTTTAGGTTTATCTGTCATAAACACAAACGGCACATTTTTGTCCCTTATCAACAATTGCTGCACGATAACAGGTATCATCATTAATAACCTGCAACATACTTGTTACCTGCTGAAAAAACATGCATAGAAAAAACAAATTTGTAACTACATTTACTTGATTCATCATTCATAACACCATTTTCTCTTGTGATGTGGGATTGTACAATATATTGACCTGGCAGAAGGTGATTACAGACGGCAAAAGCTCAATTGTATCTTTTATTTGAAAGATTATTAAGACAGGAACGCCCCTCTCAAACGTGGAAAACAGTTGCTTCTCCTGCTGGGGTTGATAGTGAGATGTGAAGTTAAAGGTTCACATATTTAAATATCGATGCTCATTTTGGGACGCTGTAATAAATCCCCTGTCCATTATGGTTATCGTGAAGAGATCTCTTCTTAACACAATTCCAGTTTCAGTGATTATGAATAAGATCTCGTTCTGTGCAATTCAGTGTGAAGCTTAACCAAATGTAATATGAGCCATCAGCAGGCTGCGTTAGTGTCAAATAAAATCTGCCAGTTAAAGAGCATTTAGTGAAATTCATTCAGTTTTGTTACTATCCTTCTATTGCAGGATCTCTACAGCGACCATTAAGACATACTTAAAAATTTGAACCTGTCCTTTAATTTACTGAGTGCATCAAGAAAATGGAACAAAGATCAATTTTTATTTTAAATAAAATCATCACATCCTGTTAGATCCATTAGCACAGGTTTAATTAACACTATAAATGTGATTCATCTACTGAAAAAAAGGGAAATAAAATCACCCTCTGCACTCAAAGATTTTTTTATCTACCTTATATTATATTTAAACTCATGAAGCAGTATTTTCACTGTCACGTGATGATGTAGGATGTTTCAGCACATTTTGTAGGAGTCAAACTCTTCAGCTTCTTAACAAAACCACACCTGGTTAACATAAAAGTGTTCCACCTGTCTCCACTGGAGGGGGAGAAAAAAAAATGATGATGATGATTTTTCAGTTATTATTTTCACAGTAAGAAGGCTGCTGGTGCGTGGGTTCTCTCCTGGTACTCCGGCTTCCTCCCACAGTCCAAAGACATGCAGGTTAATTAATGACTCTAAATTGCCTGTAGGTGTGATCTCTGTGTCTCTATGTGTCAGTCCTGTGATGAACTGGCGACCTGTCCAGGGTGTACCCACCTCTCACTTAACGGCAGCTGGGATTAACTCCAGCCGCCATCGACCCTGAGAAGATAAGCAGTTATAGAGGATGGATGGATCTTTTATTTATGTCAATCTGTGTGCATTTATTTATTTATTTACAATATGTAACATCTCTTTGGATGTTATTCTGTATGTAAGCTGCTCATATGTGTCTGAAGTCAATATAGTTATAGTATATACATATAGTATATAAAGTTTAATCAGTTGGTTACAATTCTTTATTCTTGATTTGTTCTACTACAGGTCAATGTCTTCCAAAGCCAACTTAGATATGAAAGACCTTTATACGATCAAATGGCAGCAGTGTGCACCTCTGGCCATAAGGGAGCAGTGTTTCCTTTCTTAATACTTCACAGGTCTCACATATTGCCTTAACAGACATGACACATGGGAGTTTTGGAGCCGCTCTAATACCAGTTTGACTCTTATGTGCCCATAATAAATTCAATGAAACATCTTTTTATAATGGGTTTAATTTATATGTTTTTCAGTCCAGTAAACTGAGTTTTCATGTCCCTGAATTTTTCTCCAGGGCTGTGTGTGTGTGTGTGTGTGTGTGTGCTGGGTAAATTTGTTCATCTCTAACATTTCATATCATAGCTATAAACTTGGCTTGCTCCAGTAGACTGTGATATTGTTGCTGGAATGTTCTCTGAAAGGATTTTATGGTCTTTTCCTGTAAAGTCTCTTTTGGGACCAACTGAAAATCTTCCTCAACAGACAGTCAGGACGTTCCAGTATTTTTGTAGAAATTCCCCTTGACAACCACAGAACAAATCTAATAAAGTCTGAGCACCTCGCTGGGCTTTCTCGAGTCTCTGTGATGATTGCAACACTTCTCTCCCCGCGCTCTAAATCTGTGAGACACTGTGGTTCATTGCATCAAAAGACCTTTTGCAGAATCATTATTTGCTCAACATTATGATGTGTTAAAAAGTGCATGTTGATGTCTCGGCGTTGTGTTATTTTACAGCTGTTATGCTACAGATGCAACCACTTTCAGATTTCATGATTTACACTTGATGTGAGTTTCCAGCTCTGTTTTTGCTGGACCATAAAATCACAATAAATTCTGTGTCTTTGAAACTGTGGCAGAGAAATGAGAAACACAGGCTTTACATAGCAATGCCATAAAAAAGATCCTCTCTTTGTTTACCGGATTATATGAAGAAAAATGGAAATGCAGAACGTGCATTCAGAACTATTCTCTCTATGTTATTATGAAGCTAATTTCTGCATCTACATTAGTATGTAAATCCAGTGCAATAAACGACTTCACATGTGCATGTGTGGGGAAAGAAATGTTTGTCGTGAACTATTTAGAATCCACTTACACATATTCCTGCATAAAAGTAGAAGTACTTCAGTGTTTTTGTGTGAAATAAGGCACAGTCTACTGAAATAAATATACTGAATACACATGTTACTACTACTTCTACAGTACTACTTTGATTTATGTAGTTTTTGATTGAATACACAGTATAGTACTGTGAAATAGTTTACAGGAATTCACCATGCACGAACACAGCAGAACACTGTGGATTTCACAGGCAAATTTTACAGCGTATGTCATTATGAACCTAATTTCTGCACCTACATTAGTATGTAAATCTGGTGCAAATAATAAGTTTACACGTGCTTGTGTTGGGAAATGTTTGTCCTCATAACTATTTAGAACCCGCTTGCACATACTACTGCATAAAAGTAGAAGTGTGTGTGCTTGTGTGTGTGTGTGTGTATGTGTGTGTGTGTGTGTGTTTTGTATGAGACAAGGCACAATCCAATCACAATCCTTTAAAGAGAAAACTACTGAAGTACATGGAAGAGAGTCTGGGGAGGATCCCAAAGTGCCTCAGGCTACATTTATTGCATGATTTCTCTAAAGTACTCAAGTTGAATCAAAAACAGTTGAATATGTTACGCATGGGTCGTGTGTGAATGATGAGGCGCCATCATTTTAAAACATTGCATTTATTCATCAGGCCAATGTCAAATGAGATAATGTCATTTTGGAAAAAGAACCAAGTAAAAGAAGAGAAGGGATAAGGTATGATTCATTTGAAGGGGACAAATTCAATTTAATTAATTTGTATAATACATTTAATTATGATTGTGTTGGCCTTTATAGACAAATTGATGTGGCTTTAAGTCACACACCACCTGTAGTGACTGTCCAAACTTTACACTCAGTCACTTGGTAGCTGAGGCGGTTTCTTGATGCATTTCCATAAAAACATGAATCAGAGCTTAAATGATCTACTTATACACCTGGTGCTCATCTGTAATTAGTGACACAATCAAGCTCCTCTTCTGTGGAACAAACTACCATTCTGGGTTCGGGAGGCAGACACGGTCAACACTTTTAAGAGTAGACTTAAGACTTTCCTTTTTGATAGAGCTTATAGTTAGGGCTGGCTCAGGTCATCCCTCAGTTATGCTGCTATAGGACTAGACTGCCAGGGGACTCTCTCTCTCTCGCTCTCTCTCCCTCTCTCTCCCTCTCTCTCCCTCTCTCTCCCTCTCTCACCATCTGTAAACATACATGTCTCATAAATGCATGTCAATGCATGTTACTAACTAAACTTCTTCTGTGCTCTCTCGTCCAGCAGGTTCTCATGGATCGTGGCTGCTGCTGTGGTCCTGCACGATGTCCACAACATATATTATTACTGTCATTATTGTTACCAGATCTCCATTACAGTTTATAGTTAGTTAATGATTTGCTGCTGCTGTGCATCTGTGTCTCTCTATCTCTATCACAGGTTCCACTGCTACTGTAATCATTTTATCATTCATTGTAATTGTACAATATGTTTGTGTTGATTTGTTCTGCACACGTGACATCTATTGCACGTCTGTCCGTCCTGGGAGAGGGATCCCTCCTCTGTGGCTCTTCCTGAGGTTTCTTCCACCTTTTTTCCCTGTTAAAAGGGTTTTTTGTGGGCAAGTTTTTCCTCACTCGAACCGAGGGTCTAAGGACAGAGGGTGTCACTCCCTGTATAGATTGTAAAGCCCTCAGAGGCAAAATGTGTTTTGTGAATTGATTTGATTAAATTTGATTTGATTTGACACACAAATGGCTCCAACACCACCAACTATTTCACAGATTTTGGTGAAACTGGATCATATTTTATGGAGAAAATGTTTTCTGGTTTTCCTTCTGATGTCCTCCGGCTGCTCCGCCTCAACTCTCTGTGATTTACAGAGTTTCCTGATGGACGGTGAAGTAAACTGCTGGGAACTAAAGCTGCTGTTAGCTTCATGTTAGCTCAGTTCGTTAGCCAGGCTGCCTAGACCATGAGCTCGGGGCACAGAGGAAGTCTTAGAGAAAGCTAAGAAAAGAAAAGGGGAGATAACGAACAAGGAGCTGCCAGTCAAGAGTAAATCTGGGACTGACTTTTAGTCGTTGGCGAGAGCTTGGTGAAATAAAAGTCTGAAAAACAGACGCAGAGCTGGACTTCTTTTTGTTGGACAAGTAAGTAATATTAGCTGGCTGCTATGTCTTCTCTTGCTGCGTTTGACTGATGTTTGGCTGTTTGCAATGTGGTTGACTCGCAACTTTGTTTTTTCATCAAATTAATAAAAGATTGCCGAGTACAACTTCCCTCTTAAATTTGAAAATGCCTCTGCTACCCAAAAGTAAACACTCGGCAATCAAAACAAAGAAATCTGAACAGTTACATACACAGAACATCTTGTTTTACATGCCATTATTTGTTTTTCATGGAAAAGAAAATACTCCAATCTTCCAAGTGTATCGGTTTACACAGAAAAAAGGCTTTATAAGGAAAATTTAATATTGAAACTCATCACTGAAAATGTCTCTTTCAGAATAATCTCAGTGTTTGTTGTCCACATATTTCTAAACCCTCTAAACTTCTTCTTCTTCTTTCTTGTCTTCTCCAGATATTCAAATGTAAGATTATAAACCATATGTCAAACACATGTCTTCCTCTTTTTTCTTCTTCTTTTAGCACAGTTCATGGTTTAACAAGACATACTGTAGCTATGCTGCATCTGCCAAAGCATAAACATATTCCTAACTGTCCAAGGTGGATGAGCATGTGTTGGGGCCATTTGTTACACTGTCATGTACAGTATGAACCGTGCATGCTTCGCGGACGCAGCTGTTATATCCCGGAGCACACCTCATTGTCTCACAGTGGGACAAATCTCTAAGATACAGGCCTCTGTTTTAGCCTACATTGTGGCAAATTTATAATTTATTTAAAGCTTTATTTTCATAGTCCTGGCTGATTGAGCGACACCTGTGGTTACCGTGGTAACGGCAAGTGTTTACAGTAATACTACTACAGCCGACGCTCATTGAGCGGCTACTGTGTCAGAAATACAACAAAAGAGCAACTGCTGTTTCTGTTTTCAGTGAAACCAAATAAACTCATGTTGCAGGCGTTGGCGTAGGCAATTTGAGTCCGGGGTGTGACTGGCAGACTCCGCCACTAACGATGAAAGCTACTACTACACAGAAAAGTAATTAAAGAACGTAAATACTCTGAGTGACTCATGCAGAAATGTTTGAACCATAAATGTCAAAAATGGGGTTTGATTTGATAAAAATCTTGAAGATGATCACTTTAAATTTATGTTTGGACAGCACAGTGTGCATGTCAGTTGTGCAATGTGGTACAGATGATGTAATGCTTCTGCTAGTTTGTCCTCCTCCTGTCTGCAGACAGAAAGCAGAGTGGGGAGAGCAGATCCTCCTCTCCTTGTCTCCTCATGGCTGTGTTTACAATCGGCATACCACGCCTGGAGCTGCTGCGCTCTAGAGTTTCACTAAAAAGGCCCGGGTCGGACTCCTGTTTGAATCTGTGATTGTGAATCTAAACTTTGCTCTTTGTTTATGTCTCCGCGTCCCCGTGAGTATTTCTGGGGCACCACGGGCATGCTGCTCCCTCACTGGATAATAGGATGAAGTTGGATGCTGACACTGCTGCTCCTTTATTGGATAATGAGAGGAAGTTAGACGCTGACACGACATGCGCTCTTCACTCGTGTCCTCTTTCATCTGGTTTCAATTGTGGCTTTTAGTCTTCTTTTTTTTTTTCTATCAAGAACCGAAAGAGCTTTTGAAGAAAAAGAGAGGATGGCCTATAGACTAATTTTAGAAAGGCTGAGCCACTCATATCACCCGAATGCCCTGTGTGTTCATCTCTGCAACACAATAGATCTCAAACACAACAACAGTGCAAAAACTCTCCAGATAGTTTGAAGTAAGAAACTCTTCAGGCCTGCCTTATCTCTACTCGCAGGTTTATTTTGTATTAGCTGACAGAGGTATCTGTTGAAGGCCAGGTGGGTACACGGAGTTGGAGTTTAACATGCACAGGATGTCCTTAACACGGCCTGGTTTCCCGTCACCATCCTTCCCTCCCTCATTCTTTCCCTTGAACTGTAACCTTCTGCCTCTCCTCCCACTCTGGGATGATGCCTTCAGTGCCACAAAGTGTGCAATCTCTGTGTTTTTACCATATCTATTAGAAAAGATGGTAAAAAAAAAAAAAAAAAAGTGTAACATCTTTAGCTGGGTCAAAGTTCACACATTGTTTCCCTTCCCCCCTCCAAGAAGAGACAACAGAGGGAAAAAAATGATGGGGAGAAATGTTTACAGAGCAGATGTTTGCCTGGAGTACGCTCTTAGCTCTGCTAAGTTAATGATGAACTCAGTATTAGTAGGTAGGCCGCTAAAAGGCAGACCTCATCCTCCTTTTTTTCTGTAGCTGTGACGGAAAGCCTCCCAGACAGCGTTAAATGGTTGTGAGGTGACTGATGAAGATTACACCTTCCAGGCTCTGCTCGGCGACATATGAATGCATTTCAGTCCAATATGATATTACTTTCCATCCTCCCTGCATTAATGGATCACCTGAGCCTTTGGGGAAGTATAAGAAGATCAGTTTAGGTGAGTTCTCCCCCCCCCCCCAGAGCAAACAGACTGAGGCCGGTTCATAATGAGTCTCAGCACGCATCTGTTGTTCAGGACTGACCTGCAAACATCTTCAAGCCACAAATGTTTCTCATAAATCATGAACTCACAAAAGTAGTTGCATGTTTTCTCATTACAAATCACTCGTCTGACATACGTAGCTGGAAGTGCAAGAGAACACCGGCTGCTGACATTTGGATTAGAGATGATATTACATGCAAACAATCAGGATGGGGAAACAAGGTCAGTGAAACCGGTGACTCGATATCCACAAAGCAAATATCAAACCTGCAATCTCCATGTTTCACACTGATAATAAACATTAATCATTGCTGTAGTTCACCAGGTTAAATCCAAATAAGCTCACTTAGATAAACAGTCTCTTCATCAAAATTAATAAAAACATTTTGCTTTTTTAAGACTAGAGCTGCGAGAGAAGATATTTTTCTATTATCTGGAGGTTAGTATATATTTGGTTTTATTTGTTCAGGTTTTTTAGCCATTCCTGCAGACAAAATTAATTCACTCTGTGGTGATTTCAGTATTCAAGAATGTTGGTAGTACTCTATAATAATGGTACAAAGAATATATTAATGTTTATGTACTGCACGATGATTTAATGCATAAATTAGTGCAGGATGAGTTCCTGTTTACCATTAACAAATGTCACTATGACTTTTGTGATTAGTTCCTGCTTAATGGATCATCAATTAATGAATATTAACTCACAGTTACTTCACACATTAATTTATGATCATGTTATCGGCTTGTTAGGATGGCCGTGAAGCGGCTGGACTTTGAAATCAGGAGGATTGAGGCAGAGGTTATAAGTGCAGACTAACCAGGCGTTTATTTCACCCACATATGTTAATAATACATATTTTCACATAGAATACTGTAGCAGCAGTACCACACACTGATAGTAGTTATATATCAGGTAAACCGACACACTGGCACCGGTACTGGTTATATATGGGGTAAACCAGCAGTACTACACACTGGCACCAGTCTTATACCAAGTAAACCTACACACTGACACTGGTACTAGCTCTATACCAGGTATAGCAGCAGTGCCACTGGATCTGCTCAGTGACCGACAGCAGAAAGCAGCAGATGTGAATGCACAGCATGTAAGTGTGAAACAGGGCGTTTGCTGGCTCAGTTGTCTTTCTCATAAAAATGTGGCTTTTGTCTCAATTTCCTTCAGTAAATCTGTTAAAATGAGATTTTATTTTGTCTCTGCAGTAAAGCTGAAATAGTGCAGAGGGATTAGCATTACAGGAGCGTTTTCCACCTCCTTATTCCCCTCCTCCTCCCTCCATCTGTATTAAACTGTCCCTGGTGTGGATACATTTTCAAGATTCTGGCATGTAGCTAGGTCAGTGCATTTGTGTGTGTGTGTGTGTGTGTGTGTGTGTGTGTCTGGGTTATTGTGAGTATACATGTCCCCAGAGTGGATTCATTTTCACAGCTTGGTGGTGTGGCTAATGGCAGATTCAATTTGGCATCTATTTTAATCCCAAGGATGTGAAAGTCACAGCGGCACTAATCATAAAACCCAGGCATCAATAACCCCCAACACACACACACACACTCACACGTGCACATGTGTGTGTGTGTGTGTGTAGGTTACAACCACTGACAGTACTGCAAATGCATCAGAAGCTTTATGTCGTAGAAAAACATTGAAGAATAAAAAGTTCTGCGAGCTGATGTGCTGACGGAGTGAAGAGATTTGCCACTTTCCAAGCTCCTCGGATGCACCTTTGTTCTGTGCATTCATCTGAGCCTGAAGTGATCATTTTTCAGAGTCAAACCTGTATGCAGAAACTAAAAAAATATTTCCCCTTTGTGTTTAAACTCAACACTACAAAGTGTCTCCTCTGTGGATTTGTTACAGCAGACGCTAGATGACGCTGTTGTACCAACACTTTGTCTCGGTTTCTTGCTCCCAGCAGCCTGCTGTCCAACAAACCTGCTATTGCTGATAATGAACGTCCAGCCTCTTTATGTACACTCATAAAAGATCATTTTTCTACATTTTTTCCCCCTAAAAATACATATTTTCTTAATTCCCCTGCTCTCTATACTCATTATATCATGAATTATGTTGTAAGTGTGGCTGCCACCTCATTTAAATGTCTGATATCTGCTGAGAAAATGCTTTAACTTGCAGATTAAGACGCCATCCGGGAAGCTTGAATGCAACCTGCAGCCGCTCATGCGTGAAAATCTGCAGCTACGTGACATGAAAGACGGGTCCTCCTGCGTGGGGAAGGAAACGGCAGCTACATCTAGATTGCCTGCCTGCTCATCAGACGTGGACCCCCATCAAGCCATAAATTTAGGGGGCCAATTCAGTTCGGAGACAGTGAATGGCTCTTATCTCGGATAAATATTTGCTTCCCGTGGACAGACAACAACACTAATGTCTCACTGGGAATTTCCACCGTTGATCAGCAACTTTGCACAGCTTCCACTTCACTCGGGGGGGGGGGATCTCCCCATGATCAAAGTTGTTTCTGCAGAGGAGATGTGTTATGATCGTGTTGTGCACGCCCAGGTATCAGGGCCCATGATAAAACTTGCCTACACACCATAGCCCGCAGGGTTGCGTGACTTCTACGAGGCGCTACTGCCCAAAGTAATAATTTCCAGGGAGCATCAGAGTAAACATCTAGGAAATAAAAAGTGTGGGGAACCCCGCTGTCTGTAGATTTATGCTCTTGTGACATCTAACTGTCTGTTTTATCAGCAGCACTAAGCCATATCTCCTCCAAATGTGATTTAAAGTTTAAAATCACATATTTGACTTTGAAAATAGAAAGATTTCTGATGATGTGTCTGCCAGAGCTGCTCTTCTGCGCTCAATGGTTAGACTTTTGAGGGCCAGTCAAACCCGGGAGTAAATCTGTCTGGTCCCTGTTTAGTTTTTTCTTTTTTCTTTTTCTTTTTTTCTCTCTCTCTCTCTCTCTGTGGTGTGCTGAAGGAGTGGGCTGGTTCTGTGTCTTGGAGTCTTCCTACAGAGAGCGCAGGGAAGAAGTTCGCACCAGTTTTGCCTCCAATCCAGTGGAGGTTTCAATAGCAGCAGCGCGGCAGGGGAGGGACGCACTGCCAGCACTCAGGATACCCACTCACTCACTCACACACACACTCACACTCACACACACACTCTCTTACACACTCACTCACACACATACACACGCACACATACATACACTCCTGCCCACTAGAGACCAGTTAAATCCGCAAGAAAACTGCAAACACGCACCAGAGAGCAGTCGCCTAATCCGATTGATAGGCGCAGTGAAAACTGAAGGAACTACTGGACACTGCAGAGGACAACTTTTGATTTTTGTTTCTTTTAAATCGCTTCAAGTTATAAGACACTTTTTTTTCCAAAAAAAAAAAAAGAAAAAAAGAAAAATCCTGGTGATATCAGAGTGGCTTTAAGAGCAAGAATCATCCTTCAGATAACTTCGCCGTTTCATATTCTGAAAGGTAAGCCTGCCTCATGTGAAGATTGTCTATTTTTCCGCATGCTCTTTCCTCTGGTGTGCAGCGGTGCGTCTGATCCAGAGCTTCTAGGAAATTATCCCTCCTTTCCACAACTTTTCTAAAAGCTTTTATATATTTTTTAATCTGCATAAAAGCTCCCATATAAATTCAGAGCCGGACTCCCCGAGTAAAGTGGTGCCTTTGAAACGTCTGCCAAAGAGAGAGAGAGACAGAGAGAGAGAGACAGAGAGAGGGGAAGAGGTTTTGCGGTTTTACAACTCCGGGAAGTTAAAAGTTTTCAAACACATTTCAGTCAAGCCCGAACTCGCACCTTCTTTTAATCTTAGTTTATTTTTAGTTCAGGGAGGTTGTATATGTATGCATATGTAGCTGCTGATGATGTGTCAAACTGATGAACTTTAGAAAATCCTCTTGCTTTTGTGCTTCCAAAGGGTTCCCATGCTCCCAGGGGTGACACAGCACCCAAATACGGCGATTTATCAATACGCGCAGTAATTGTGACGGCCCTGTGCGCTGTGTGCGGTGTCCTCTGTGTGCAAAAGTGTGCAAAAACACCGCCGTTTTTCATCGGAGTGCAATTCATACATGTGTTTGTATCATCGGGTCACCTTTGGGTGCTTTTACGCACCTGTAAGAGCGCCGAGTGAAGCGCCTAATGAGGATAATTCATAGGATTTCATTTATATTTGACCCGCCAACATGTCAGATGTTTTTAAAATAAAAGACTCAAGGCAGATTAACGACTGTTTAGCTCATGTTGGGAGTTGTTTGTCCTCACCCGGTCCATGTGAGAGCTGTGTTTTTTCCCCCCACAGCCCCGTGTTTAATGAGAGACATACCCGGAGAGGGGATTTGAATAACTGTATTTAGTAGCAGGGTGAAGCCACACTGCCTCCCTTCTACTTTCTCAGGAGAATGAATCATGAACAAAAAAAAGTCTTAAAATGGGAAGGTCTGCGTCGCATACCGTAACTAAACCGTGATTTGCATATGAAAACTCTCCGGCTGAAAGAATTCCGCCAGTGTTGCTATAGCCGTTTTTGCGTCCAGAGAAGTGACAGGCTGCGGTGTGTATATATACTGTCTCCTCCGAAGCTGCCTTTGTGTCACATATCCAGAGTCACTGGTGGAAGATTAAGGACGCAAGTTTTTTATTTCCTTGTTAAATTATTCATCATATCCACACACACACACACACACGCACACACCCCACTCCCAGAGTCTCCCCCGGGCACATCCATTTTGCAAAGCCCCTCATTATGCTCCCTCAGATGGACACAAGCAGAGGCAGAGCGGCTCACACTAGCTGCCTTGAACAGGCTCTCTTGTGTCTCCCCTTCTCTGCTTCCTCAAGCACAAACATAACGGTGAGCATGATTGACTCATTTCCCACGACGCAGCCAGGCCCGGTGCATGTGCACCCCGGATGATGGGCAGTGGGTGGATGACTTTCCCATGGGGGCATTTTCTCTTGTAATCTTTAATCACCCTTGCAGCCACAATGCCAGCACATCAGTCAGAGCCACCATCACCACCACCAATCCCCCACCCCACCCTCCCTTACTACCACCACACCCCTCAGTTCTATCTGAAAGGGGGTTTATTTGACGCAGAGAGCGGCCCTGCGACCTGACCCTTCTTATAGAGACATTCCAGGATGCAGCGCTCAAATGCAAGCTCCAGAGATGGACTATAAAGAGGCATGAGGAGGGGAGGAGGGGAGGGTGAGAAGGGAAGGAAACTGGGCTCTCCTTCCCATCATGCTATTGTGCCAGCTTTCGTGGCTCTGATGATGTGGATAGTTCAGAAACTCAAACTGTGAGTGATGTTGTGGATGGCGAGCAGACAGGTCCCGAGTGATGGTTTAGACTTATACACAGAATGGAGCGGAGGAATGTGATGGTTTGGAAACACACACACATATGGACACACACAGACACACACACACACACACACACACCAGATAAAAATCTCCATTATTGGATGCAAGCCCTCACCACAGTCTCTACCAATTCATTAATGAGCTGTTTAGCTGTCCAAGAGCACCAGACCTGCTATGGTTTGGCCTGCCTATAGCACAGGTCCAGGTCCTGTGTGGTTCCATCTTTGGCTCCGAGCCCCCCAAACCCCACATATACACCGCTCACTGCAATCCCCTCACATTGGCCCTGAAGTGACAGCAGTGATGGAGCTCGCTACCGAGGGCCCACCATAAATCTGCCTTCAGACTTCCTTAAAGAAAACACACAGACGCTTCAGGTCCTGCGAGCCCTGCCAGGCGTCTTGTTGGGTGGAATCCGAAATGTCTCTTTATTTGTGTTGAAATTAAACTGTCTTTTATTCCCTCCCGTTCTGTTAATGAGCTCCATGTGGCAGCAGGCAGGAGGCTTATCCGTCTTGACAAGGAGCTGGAGGGAAGGAGAGAGGGAGAGACCGGTTAAACAAAGTGAGGAGAGAAAAGGGGAGGTCAGGGGCAGTTTGGTGAACACATGCACGAGCATACACACACACACACACACACACACACACACACACACTAATGATAGGGCTGGGATACATGCATGGAAATAGTGTGCTTACAATCAGTGTGGAAAATAGACTCACACACGTGTGCGCAGAGTTGATCAGGTGGAGGAAAGTTGTGGCTAAATTGTTGCATGTCACCGCTTTAATCATGAGCAGATTTTTAATTTTGCAGTTGATTGATGTCACTGAAAATATATAACGTCCCATCTGTGCAATGTAAAACACAGTGTGAACATTTTGCTTTGGCTTTGCACATGATTTGCTTGTAATGACCCCGAATTAGAGCAGGGTCAAAGCTGTTATAGTAATAATTCAAATGAGGGGATGCCATTCCCTCAGATCACACAGGAATTGAGAGAGCGAGAGAGAGAGAGGGCCGTACTCGGGTTATTTTCTTGTTTCTTGATACACTAGATGTGTCAAAGAAAGCCATGGGAAAGAGGATCATCACTATTTCCTCTACTGGTGAAAAAAAAAACCCACTGCGAGCTGCGTTTCTCTCCTTTAATCCTGTTACACAGAATCCACCGCTTGCCAATTAGAATATACATGATGTTTTCCACCCAAAATGCTTTGCAAAATCCACTAAAAGTGAAACAAAAAACTATAAATGTATAAATAAGCTGATAAAAAGCAACTGCAAAACAAAGTTGACACGATTGCGGGTGACCTTGCCTTGAAATTATCCGCTCCTCAAATTGCGATCATACATTCTTCCCCGTTCTAATTAAACATTAGACTTTATTTGTTCCAGATGCAGATTTTTTTTGATGTGTTATTTTGGTAAGGGAACTCTGTGGCATGAGAATGGCGCAGGGCTCCGCATGTAAAAAAAGCAGATCCAATGCAGTCTGTGTGACCATATTGACTCTGCGCTGGTCCATGCAACCGCAGTGACCCAGCAAAACTGCTCTAATATTCAGATGTCATCTCCCTGCAATATATACTGTCAATACGCACTGAGTGGTTCAGTGCATGTGGGAGAAGTAAAAGGTTCAGTCATGGGGTTTAAATCAGTGGTGTCACATGTGAGGAGCACACTGAAGGAACACATCAAATGTGCTAATGACAGTGGTGATAAAACCCTTACTGTATGAGTGATAGCAGACATTATGTGTAATGACATCAGTGTGGTGGACAGAGCCGGCCGGGGGCCCGGGCCCTCGCCGTGTCTCTGTGGTGTTTTGGGGATGTTGGAATGAGAGACAGCTCTGAACGACTCTGTACATACCACCTCAGAGCTGTCTTGAGTATTAATAGACATGTCTTTGTTCCGACTGACACGCTTCTGAAGTGGAATGAGACAAGCCGAGGCGATAAGGATCTCCAACTCTCTGTGTGAGTCAAACCTCAAAGTACCACTTAGCCGGCTTTCCTTTTGCTCTCTGAAGTTTGGCGGTGCGGCAGGGAGGCTCGGCTCAGACAACGGCACAGACGGAGACACTGACAGGAGCTGTCAAGGTTTTTTTTTTTGTCTCTGGTCGTGTTCTTTAAAGGATAAAGCAGAAATGAAGCCATGTTTGTAGTTGTGGAGGAGCGTCCAGGCCTGAGTCCTCTGGTTTTACTTATCCGCCTCTGTTGAGGGAGGCAGGGGGAGAGTGAGGAGGAAATGTTAAGAGGGATAGAAAGTAAAGGCTATATTGTTTGTGTACAAGTGTGAAAGAGAAAGAGAGGATTTGTTGATGAAATACGTGTGATCAAGGGAAAGAGACTGTCAAGAGAGAGGGTGAGCAGAGAGAGGGAGAGGGAGAGGGGTCATTAAAAGGACACCATCTCGCTTGCAGTAAATGGCAGTAAAGTATCTGGCTAATCTGCCATCATTACACTGATTAAATCACCAGGGATTTGGCGTTCCCATCAGCTGCAATCAATGGGGCAAAATCAATAGACAGGGGATACGTGAGAGCCTCTCAACCACGGTCAGCTGCACCTCGTCCGGAGCCACAGCTCCATCTGTGGACTGCACCACTAAACATTTTTATGTTAGCATCAATAAAAGTTAAATGACATGGATTTAGGGATTTTTATATTAAGCGTTTTATGAAATACTGTGGTTCCCTGGAGTTTGAAGCAAATGTCTTTTCCTTCACACATCTGTGTTTAAACCTAATCCCCCTCCTTCCTCTCTGTGGCCTCGAGTACTCATTCACTCTCCCCTCACTCATTGATTCGACTCGAAAAGATGGTGTCCGTGCTATCACACGGCTTTCAATGTGAAATGTTAATTAAGGTTAAAACTGAAAGGAAAAGAAGGCAAGAAAACGCTTTTTAACACTAAATAAAATATGTAGTGGAATAAAATGAAAGCAGAACTCGACTAAAAACACTGCCTGTTGCCAAAGCGCGGTGTTGCCAAATGGAACTCATTAAGAAACGTTTTGTGTTTTACGCTTTTGCCAGAATGAAAGGAAAGATAGGAAAAAAGCCCTTCAGAACTTCCATGGCAAAAATACCCGTATTGGACTCATTGTAACTGATGCGAGACTTTAATATTGATTGATAATGTGCATTAAAGAAACAGTTTGGTTATAAGAGAACACTGATACCACTCTCATGTCTGTATGCTAATTATTAGTTTGGCTTAGTGCGGCATAAAGACTGGAAACAGCTTAAAAATAGCTTAGCAGTTCCTCTAAAGTCGTTTCCCTTATCATAGAGTTTGATTTGATTATGTTTGACAGACAAAAAAGACTAGTACAAAGCTGGAAACTAGAGGTGCTTAACATAGCTTAGCATAAAGACCTTGGCTTTGTCCAGAGGTAACAAAACTCACCTACCAGCCCCTCTGAAGTCTATTATCATAAAGTGAAAAGGTGTAGTTTGACATTTTGGGACATATTTTTATATTTTTTTCCTGAGAGTTATATTAATTATATAATATTAAACCACAACCAGCAGTTGATTAGCTTAGCTTAACATAGCACAAAGACTGGAAACAGGGGGAAACAGCTAAAGAAGTCTGCCTATCGGGTCCTCTAAACTCTTTTCTTTCTATCAGAGTTATGTTTGATTTTAAAGGAATATTCACTTTCTTGCCAAGAAAAGATTGGTACCAAGCTGGAGAAAGGAGTTGATGAACATAGCTTAGCATAAAGACTGAAAATGATGGGAAAACAGCACCCTAATACTCCTGAGCTCAATATTTGTTTAATTCGTACTAAAAGTAAAGTGAAGTAAAGGAAAATTGTGGGAATGACAAGTTGTGGTTTAGGGGGGAGGGGAGGTGGGGGTTGTGTTGTGTTGTGTTGTGTTGTGTTGTGTTGTGTTGTGTTGTGTTGGCTAGCTGTTTCCCACCATTTCCAGTCTTCATGCTAAGCTAAGATAGTCTAAAGCTGGCTGTACCTTCATATTTACTGTACAGAATCTCATTCTCTGCAAACTGCTCCTTTAAAATCAAACGCAATGTTTCCGTATATTGGTGCATCAGTGTATATTACTCTTTAATGAAACATAATTTTTCTGTGTCTTTCAGAATGAGGCAGTGTAAAGGTTGGAACGTGGTTCTGCTGGTGCTTTTGGGGCTGGGAGCTCTGGCCCAGAAGTTGCCCACAAGAGACGAAGGACTGTTCCAGATGCAGATCAGAGACAAGTCGCTGTTCCACGACTCCTCTGTCATCCCGGACGGAGCAGAGATCAGCGGCTACCTGTTCAGGGACACGCCCAAAAGGTAAGACAAAACAAAATGACTGAATGAATGACATAATGCTAGTGATTAAAATTCTCCGCATGTTGTTATGAGTGCAGAAAAAGGGAGCCGATTCCACCTTCGGCTGCTGAGTGAGCCATAACAGTCACCCAGGAAAACATTAAACTTGCAGATGGCCACTTACTGTAAATAGATAGGAAACATCAGATGATGCTCTGTAAGATGATCTATTATGTTGATGCAAAAACTAAATAATAAATGAGAAAGCTGTGTTTGTGTAATTGAGTGTCTGTTAGCTCGAGAGAGAGAGAGAGAGACCAAGGTCAGTAGTACAATAATATCACGGTACGCCACAGTCTCAGTCTGCTCATGCATTTTACCCCACACATTATTATGGATAACGTCAAAATGTGATGAAGCAACGTCAAGTATCAGTCCCTTTAACCTGTTATTTCCACAGGTACTACTTTGTGGTGGAAGAAGACAACACACCCCTGTCTGTGACTGTGACACCTTGTGATGCTCCTCTGGAGTGGAAACTCACCCTGCAGGAGCTGCCAGAAGAGGCCAGTGGAGAGGGATCAGGTATAATTGACATCAGGCAGCAGTGGAAGAGGTTAATGACACGTTATGTGGAAATATCACTATCCTCCACACACAATTAACCTACGCAGTGATGTTAGGCTTTGTGTTTTGGTGGGTTTTAATTAAGTCACAGTCGTAGTGTCTAGTCTGACCACTTATGATGTCTGACTCGGCCCAAGCTGACGTCTATAATTTCAGAGAAGGGCTCCACTCTACTCTACTGTAGTCGCCCTACTGAATCAAAGCCATTACATCCCTTTACTTAAGCCGTCTTGGTCTTCTTAAGGTAAATCCTGCTGCACTCTGCTGTCTGTCTGTCTTCCTTCCTTTCCTTCTTTTCTGCCTCACATTAAAACTTTCTCCATCTGGAGGGCGTCCTTTCAGCACAGGAGGTCTTGCCAGATGACCAAAGCGTTTTTTTTTTTTTTTAAATAGCATAGATGTGTGATGTGAGCTTATATTTGAATATCAATACATGAACACCTGCATGTGTGTCATCTGCGCACATGTCAGATCAAGTATTGCTAAATGATTTATTGGGTTGTTACACTGTTGAAGACATGCACCGTGCCTCAAGAGAAAAGAATTCATCTGTAAGGCGAAGAATGATGATGGATTTGGACCCAATGCACGCAATGCCATTGGTAGAAGTCTGACTTCACAAGATGTGTTGGAGCAATAGTTGAAATTCTTCCTGTCTTTGCAGCTCCTTTTGCTAAATGTCTCTAGTGGGAGTAGATCTTTGAGTATTAATTTTTAGTACACCACTGAGCACACTCTCTCGTTGACAAACATAATATTATGCTTGGGCTGTCTCTCTCACGTAGAAGCTACAAGGCGCCTCTTTGTAGCACAGCTTCCCCGGAAAGGCCAAGTGAATGCTGGCCTGTGATCTTTGGGGATGTTTGGAGTGAAAACATGGCTGCCATGAGAGGGGCTAATCGTCCGTGATGCTTGCAGAGCTTCATCATAACCCCACAGCATCAACACGTTAAACATTTTTAGTATGGGTGGAAATTATTTTTCATCAAAGCCAAAAAAAGAAATGGAAGAAAAATATTGTAAAGGTCACGACAACAGATCTTTGTAAAATTTGTAATGTTTGGATAGCGTGTCAGTCAAAGAGCTCATGTTGTGCCTATTTGTTTTCATGTTCCAGGAGAGCCTGAACCTCTGGACCAGCAGAAACAGCAGGTGACCGTAGACGAGGGGACGGAGCTCTTCACCTACAAGGGGAACGACGTGGAGTCCTATGTAGCCACCAGCACGCCCTCCGGCCTCTACCAGCTGGAGCTGCTGTCCACAGAGAAAGACAGCAACTTCAAGGTGTACGCCACCACAACTCCAGAGTCTGATCAGCCCTACCCGGAGCTGCCCTACGACCCTCGTGTGGATGTGACCGCACTGGGCCGTACCACTGTCACCCTGGCCTGGAAGCCGACGCCAACGGGCTCTCTGATGGGTCAGCCTGTCCAGTACTGTGTGGTGATCAACAAGGAGCACAACTTCAAAAGCATGTGTGCTGCTGAGGCTAAGATCAGCGTTGATGATGCCTTCATGCTCGCTCCGAAGCCTGGTAGAGACTTTAGCCCGTTTGACTTTGCGCACTTTGGCTTTGTTCCCTCTGACATTGGTTTTGGCAAAGACCGAGGCCTCACAAGTAACAAGATCTCACGGGCGTACACCGCCAAGCCCAAAGCATCAGACATTCAGAAGGTGTGTATTGGCAATAAAAACATTTTCACTGTGTCAGACCTGAAGCCAGACACACAGTACTACTTTGATGTGTTTGCTGTGAATTCTGCAACCAACACCAGCACGGCGTACGTGGGAACATTCGCCCGCACTAAAGAGGAAGCTCGTCAGAAGACAGTGGAGCTGAAGGACGGCAAAGTATCGGATGTTTTCATCAAGAGAAAGGGCAGCAAGTTTCTGCGCTTTGCTCCCGTGTCTTCCCATCAGAGGGTCACTCTGTTTGTCCACACATGTCTGGATGCCGTGCAGGTGCAGGTGAGGCGTGATGGGAAGCTGCTGCTCTCCCAGAACGTGGAGGGAGTACGGCAGTTCCAGCTGCGGGGAAAGCCAAAAGCCAAGTACCTCATCCGTTTGCGGGGCAGCAGGAAAGGGGCCTCCACTTTGAAGGTGCTCGCCACCACACGACCCAGCAGCAAGCAACCCTTCCCTTCGCTTCCGGAGGATACGCGCATCAAGGCCTTCGACAAGCTGCGCACCTGCTCCTCCGTCACTGTGGCCTGGCTGGGCACGCAGGACCGCAACAAATACTGCATTTACCGCAAGGAGGTGGCTGACAATTACGGCGAGGAGCAGCGACGCCGGGAACAAAACCAGTGTGCCGGGCCAGAGACCCGAAGAAAGTCAGAAAAGGTCCTGTGCAAGTACTTCCACAGCCCGAACCTGCAGAAAGCTGTGACTACAGAGACCATCACGGGTCTGGAGCCAGGCAAGACCTACCTGCTGGATGTTTACGTGGTGGGACACAGTGGTCACTCAGTTAAATACCAGAGCAAACTGGTGAAAACAAGGAAATACTGCTAAATGACTCTGCAAAGAATAAATCTATTATAAATATATATATTAAATAAGTTTATTTAACTCTAAGTGATATTCTACTAAGGAGTGTATACAGACTGACTACTCACACAGCGGATGGGCCTGTGGCAGTGACTGAACTGTTTGTAGAGAGAGATATCAACCTGTATATTTATGTTTACATTTCATTGTGGCATCTCTGGGTGGCCCATAGCGTGAGGTGCTTTGTTACCGGGCTTGTCGATTTGACATCATGTTGCCACTGGGGAGGCAGAACTTCAAAGAAGATCATCTTTCATCTCGTATGTTTCTTTGTTGCTGCATGACATTTGCTTTTGTATGTCATATTTGTGTGTTTCTTCAGTTTCAAAATCACATCGACCGGAGGAGATACAGTAGCTACCCGCATTGTATAGATCTCTCACTGCATATTCGCTACATGTTTTAGGAGAAATTTAAATTATTTTATACTTTTTTTTTTTGTCTCTCTTTTTTGATCGTCTGTTTTTATTGATGACAATAATAACTGTTACAAAAAGGAAAATTCCAGTTTTATGAGGAAGTTGTCGTAGTTCAGACATTCCCTTATGTATCTCAGCCAGTGTTTGCTCTAGAGCCCATCTTGTAAATGTGTTCTGTGCTGGAGATCTGTGTTATTATCACTGTATCGCTGTGTGTGTGTGTGTGTGTCACATGTACAGAGTTGTCCTGCCAATATTCATGTACATAAACACTAAATATAGAACACGTAATCCCTCTGTCACCCCGGGTGTCATGTTCTTTTCCCAAGCAGTTAACATCACTGTAACGGCTCGGAGATGAAAGAGAGCGCACTGCGCATTGTGTTTATCGACTCAGACACTTAAATGAGTGTTGCATAAGCAGAACTTGATACTCGTGATTTGAAATGATAACTTAATCCTAAAAATGATTTGTGACGAGCAAAGATCGACAGAGGATGAATAACTTTGAAGACTATTTCCAAGATCACACAACTGGTGCCAAAGCGCCTCTAGAAAAATATTACCTCTTGGCACCATTGTTTGCATTCAAACCAGTGTCTCATTGATGTACATTGTCACAGATGTACAGTAATAAATCAGTGCATCTGAGCATACATATGTGTGCATTTCTTTGTCTCTGTTGGAGAACCATTCATATTTTTGATGCTGAGAATTAAAAACAACTGCTCTCGCACATGAAAGTCAGAGCAGAAATGTAGGTTGAAAGTTTGCGCAGGGAATGCACGCCATCTGTTTCACATGGTCCTCTTGTAATCTTTGTTTTTTCTATAAAAAACAGTCACACGTTATATGGTGTAGCTGCTCTACACTGATCTCCTTGATGGTGAACTATAAATGTGGCCACACAGGATGTTGTTTAATAGGAAATCTGCATTTCATACATGAAGTTATGTAAAATCTCACTGAGCGTAGGAACATTCAGACTTCTAATTTGAAGTTTTAGTGCCGAAAATACTGAAATAACTCTTATCATGATTTGTTTTATATCATTTGTGTCTAATATTACAATTAATTATGTTGTTTATCTTCTTTTTTATGTTAGTAAGTGACACGTAATGTAACTTTTAAGAGAAGAAATAATATAACCTTTCATTTTAATCTACAAATCAAAAGTTGAATTAGCAATAAAACGCACCATTACTCACGTTAATACACTCAGAGGTTTTGCTGCTACAGCTGTATAATAGTGTGTTTTTATGGTGGCAAATGTTAGCAAATGCAAGATATTGTGGTGTAACTGACATTACTGTCATTTTTTGACCTTATATGTCTTAGGATTCTACTGCCATGCTAAGTTTTAGCATGTCAAAGATAAACATTTCAATGAAGTCGGTATGTTTACTTCTTGTTTTACTTTTGTGATAAAGCCATCGACTCGAATGGAAGAATGAAGTCAGCAAACTAACTCTGTAAAAACAGTTACATAACAATATTTATCTAAAGTTTGTTAACTTAAGCTAACTTTAGCCACCATGAGCTACTGATCATACCAGACCAAGTAAGACTGTAGCAGTAAAATGTGAGCGTATTAAAGTGAGCAATGATGCGTTTTATTGCTTTGTATTACTTTTACTTTATTACTTTTCATTTGTGAGAGGAAGAATGAGGTATTTTATGGTTTAAAGCAAACAAGTTAGGATAATAGACTAATCAAATTTTCCACTTCGTTTTTGGATATTTTATAAAATTACACCGTTTCATAATAAAACAAATTCAAAAACAGATGATATTAAACATGCCACCATCTCTACAGCAATCTTTCAGCTCACCTACCCTTATTTAAGTGCACACACTTAAAAAAAACAAACTCAACTTGCAATTTAACCATTAGACGGAGTTAACCACAAATAAGCAAAGAGAAAAGCCAGACACACATCAGTGCACATATCCACACATTCCAATTAAGAGTAGTCTCAGGTGAATGGAAATGCTCTCTCTGTTGTGGCCAAGAAAAGCAGCTGTTGCTCTTGAATCGCCATGTTTCCATCGCGACCCTGATTCTGGGTAGCCGAACTCCGATTCATCGCCACAACTCACTGTCAATCAAGCGCTCCTGGTCAGAGGAAATGCAGGGAGGCTCCACCTGGCTCCCATTAACCTGCTGTTGCCCTGGAATAATGTGGAGGAGCTTCCAGAGAGCTGTGGGAGTGTCATGGATATCCCTGTAAACCGCCGCTAATAAAGCTGGCTAGCTCTGCTCAAATGTTATCCTACATGTGTGAATAAGATCTGCTGTGAAGTCTTTGGCTTCTTTAAATAATCCCCAGCTCTCTGGTCAACTCAAGAGGTTACGAGGATGGAAAAAATGTACAGACACTTCTATTTTGCCAGGAGATCTCCTCACAAACACACTCACGCAAACATACATATACAGAGAAACCTCTATCCGAGAGCTAACCATCTGCAGGGCTGTCCATGTTTATCTTTTGCGTGGTAATGAGTGCAGGACTTTGATGTATGAGTTTTGTATATATGTGAGTACATGGAGCAGGCTAAGGAGTGGAGACAGACATGTAGTGCTCGGGTAAGTGGTGGAGTAATCATAGCAACGCACGGAAGACCTGGCTCTGATTCCTGGTTTGGCTAGTTTGACTTGCCACCAGATTAGAAGCAACTTCATAAAATCCCAATTAAACACATGTTGAAAATGCCGTGGCTGAGTAGCTTGTCAGAAAAGTTGAGTTTAAGACATTTTGCATAAATATAAGACCTGAAAACGCAGATTTGTCTGGTCTGAGAGGGTCAGAGATCTTATTGGGTACTTTAAAGAAACAGTTCAACCTTTTGCGATGTAGGCTTACTCACCTTCCTGCCAGTGATGAGATGAGAAGGTTGCTGACACTCTCATTTTTATAAAGTAAATATGAAACTACAGCTTAACTTTGCATAAAGATGGAAAACATGACTAAAGAGTGCTAATTAACGTGCTATATATTGTTTAATCTCTATAAACAGATGTTTGCATATGAATGCAGAATCTGTAGGCAGATTTTGACATGTGATCTGTAGTCAGAGTAGTACCCACCAATCATGGTTGAGTGGGCTTTGGTTGCAACAGTCCATGTGGAGAACAAAAGAAGAGGAACCCATCAATGATTTAACTTTTTATTAGCTTTATCTGTTCATAGAGATGAGCCTAAATGTGACTTTCTTGCCATTATTGTGTATTAAGTTGCTAATCGGACTGCAGCAGATATCCGTTATCTGCAGCGGCACCAAAAGCCCTGAAAGATTGGCTGTTGCCCCCCAGAGGCTAAATCGTCAACAGACGAGAGCCAATGAGCTATGATGGTTGTGCATTGTTTGTTTTATCTGTATAACAAGTTAAGTGTAGAAACACACATAGACGTTTTGGTTTCACCCGAGTTATGTGATCGATGACCGATGTGTAGTAACTTGGACTGCATAAAACTGAGTTTTAGAGGAGCTGGAACATGGGTTTATTTTTTGGACAGGGCCATGATTATCTGTTTCCAACCTTTATGATAAGCTAAGCTAACCCACTACTGGTGTTAGAGTTGTATCAATCTTCTCAGTTATTTGGTGCAAAGAAGCGAATAAGCATATTTTCCAAAATGTGAAATTGTTCCCTAAAAAATTAAATTGCTTTTCCTGTCTCTTTTACTGTTATGCGACAATATAGCACCATTTAAACAAGCCATACAGAACTGGTCCATGTTTTGACACTGGGGGAAAAGAAATTACATTCAACATTTAATTCTTTTCATTTGGGAGTGAGCTAATCCTTTCCTGGCTGTAAATTTATGAGCATGATGAATCTTCACAACTAACTCTCAGCATGAAAGCGAGCATATTTCCCAAAATGTCAAACTAGTCCTTTAAATGAATAAACCTCACACTGCCCATTTTACTGAAGTAGTTGAGGTGCACTGGAAAAAAAAAACAAGTTTTGGAGAAATGAATGTCACAAATGTGCTTCATAGACTTGCAGCAGTTAACTTGTAGCAGAAGAACTCCCACCACCACCGTCCCTTTATGAAGGGCTTTAGGAGTTTGGCATTTGTGACCATGTTTTGTGTATGCATGTGTGAATGCACTTGCTGCTCAACTTAGAGGTGAGTGACACTTTTGGACACAGATTGTGAAAAGGGAGGAGAGGCTCGAACAGAATCCAAACAGAGACAGACAGCAAACAGACGGACACGCTGGGAGGGCTTTGAGCGTAACTCCTATGGCAGAGAAAAGCAGTGAAACGTTGTTGTGTGTAAAAAGCTCAGCATTGAATGAAGGGCTCCTGCCATCTATGGGGTTGGTACTATACTAGAGAGCAGTTAAATTAAATGGTCCAGACACTGGTGCCACTGTCTTAGAAAGCTCCAAAGTAAACAGTGTGAAATGAAATTATGACGCTTTGAAATCTCACGCACGCACACAAAGAGGGAGCCCCAGCCGCGAGGTAAAGAGGAGTAGACCACGATGAAAATGATTCCACTTCGGTGGCTCCGGGGATAGATCATTGTTGAGGCTCAGATCCAAACCAGCTCTACATAGCTCTGATTTAGCAGAGGGCCAGGCAGAAATCGGAGGCCAAACCCATCCTGACCAAGAGCCCATTCCCAGGAAGGGCGGAGAGGGTCCAGTGGCCCTCGGGCATTGCCCGTCTCAGCCGATCTCCATTAGGATAACTGAAGCAGTGAAAAAAACAATGACTGGCTCCTGAACATGACTTCCACTTAATCCCACTTGTATGTTTAACTTGAAGGTTAGTTTTATTATCATACACAGATATGAGCAATCCTCTACACATGATATGCATTTGAGGATCCTCGCGTGGGAATCTTCTTATGGCGCTGATAGATCTGCAATGTGATTCTCTGTGTGTGAGTGTGTGGGTGTCTATTTGTGTGTGTGCATTAGCCGTGTGCACATGAAAAGCCTTGTGTGTGTGTGTTTGTGTATTTGTGTACTCGCTGCCATCGCTCCCTCTTGCCCGAGCTGCATAGGGGTGGTCCCCCTGCTCTCTTGTGCTCATGAAATCACTTCTAAGTGCCTGTAATTTCTCACGCTTCATCAGTACTGTAATTTCAAAAGGCTCCCTCTGAAGACCCTCCTTTAGTGGCGACCCGGGGTTGTCAAATGAAAACATCATTTATCCAGTGACCTCGGAGCTTCAGGAAATGGTTTGCTGGCTATTCAGCGACAGCCTTGAAATAGGGAGCTGTGGTGAGGGACTGCAGGGGTTTGTGAAACATGAAACAAAAGGTGGTCTGGCCCCTCAATCTACAGTATCAGGTTTGAGAGATTTCAGAAAAATGCACACATCCATTTGGAAAAATCTTGTATGGGACCATTTGTATGTTTGCCAAACTGAGGTTTTCCTCCAGTGAAAATATTTACTTAGAAAAAAAAAAACTCAAAGTATTTATTTCAATGCAATCCTTTCCTTCACCATGTCCTAAATGTGGTTTCTGTAGTTTTTGGCCCTCGGAGACTCAACTGGCAGTCCAGCCCCTGAGTGGCTCAGTTCCACGGCTGGGTACTTTCAGGTTCAAAGTCTTGGTCCATTGGGATTGATGATTCAAATATCTTTGTTTAGTTTTTTTAAAAAAAAAAATCTTTATCATGGTAGATTTTCAAGCCCTCAATGCATCATTGTCTGCCAGTGCTGCTTTGCCTCTGTGTAGGCTTTGTCATCACTTTATAAGGCCATTCATGGAAAGCTTCTTTCACTCAGACATGTCCGTATTCGTCAGAAATGATGAAAGACGTTTGGGAAGAAAGCCTTCGTGATATGTGCTCACACTGCATTGAATAGTCAGACTTTACAATAAAAGCTTGTGATGATTTTTTTTTAGGTGTGCTCCATGCCAACAGAGATGCTGTCTATTAGTGTTTGTGGGCATGATGTCGGGAACAGACTTAGAGATTTTTAAGCCAAGCTATTGACACGGCTCTATAAATGTCAGTGTTAGTCTGTCAGTTGGTTGGCCTTTGGTTCAGATTGAAAGATTTAAACCGCTGTTGGATGGATTGTCATGAATTCTTTCACAGACATCCACAGGGGATAAATCTTCTGTGTTTGGTGATCGGCTGATTTTACCTCTAGCGCCACCATGAGGCTGGTATTCGTGGTTTTGAGTGAAATATCTCAACAACACTATTGGATGGATTGCCATGAAATTTGGTATAGATAATCGCGGTCCCAGTCAAAAGGAATCTTTCATCTAGTGCCACCATCATGTGATTTTTAATTCTATATAAATGTGTTCAGTACTTGGTTTATGACTAAATACCATAGACTGTATAAATGTGAACGTAGTATCCGTGACGTTACCCATGTGATGCTCAGAGTGTGGTGGCTCTAGTCGCCGCCATCTTGGCAGTCCTGCCTCTGCTGCCTGCCGGCTAAAAATGGGCAAAGACGTGGAGCTGAGGTGGCTGAATAATGCCTGGGTGCTCAAACAAGCCATCTGTCAAGTGTCCACGCTGTTAATTATACATAACTTTAAGCCTTAATATAATTTGAACAGGTGTGTTCTATAAAAATTCAGACTCAGTACAGTTGTCATGAACGGGGAAATTATCTATAGAGACCAAAACTGTTTTTTGTACCAGGCTGTAAACATGTTTATTTCTGCTGTGAAGTTGGACATTTTACCATGGGGGCTTATGGAGACTGACTCGTTCTGTAGCCAGCCTCAAGTGGACGTTTGAGGAACTGCAGTTTTTGGCACTTCTGTATTGGCTTCACTTCACAGCCACGGAGGTTACCGCTTGCCAAATACCTACAAAAGTAATTAACCAAACTTTGTGTTTAGTGCTAATTAAACTAATATTAGCCTTCTATCACACTAAACTCATAAGATGAACATTTTTAGCATTATACCAGCAACATAACCAGACTAGCATTGTCATTGCAAACATATTAGCATGCTAATGTTAGGATTTAACTCAACTTCACAGCTTCACAGAGCTTCTAGCGCGGCTGTAGGCTCTAACTCTTTGTATAACAAAGTGAACAATGGACTCTCAAATTACACGCACAGTAATGGATTCATTGGTAACTAGCTCAGACTATAGGGTCGGGTTCAGATGGTCCCTAATTCACCTCAATCCGAATTGAGCCCTAAACCCCCACACAGCACAAAAGGTATTGAGTTATCTGTGCAGACCAGTGCAGACTCTCCATGATCTTAAAACAGCCAAAACTGGATTATAATCTTACGTTCTATCATCTTGTAATGGGGGTCCTAGCATTAGCAGAAGACTTCTCTGTTTGTGTGTTTCTTTGTGTCTTTTGTGCAGGTGTTGGAGATCAGAGCTGGTGGCGATAACCCTAGGATCTCAGTGAAAGCTGAGTGAAAGTTAATGGGATGGAGGGTCCTCCGAGGGCACAGAGGAAAAAAGGGGTCATGACATTTAATCGTTCGGCCCCGACAGGCCAAAGCACTGACAGAGAGGTCAGGGGGGGACAGAAATGGACCAAGGAGGACTTGGGTGGGGCAGAGACAAACAAAGACCCTCTCAGTGCTGTGATCAGGCATGTCTCCTTGTAACCCTCTCTTATGGCTTAACTCTCGGAAATACACCTGGAACATGACCCCACTGATGACACCATGACAAATACAATAGTGGTCTTGGTGGGGGAGAGAAATCCCCATTGAAGGACATGTTTACCGCATGCTTTTTAACCGTAAACTCTTAAAAAACAGTAAAGTCTGACAAAGACACTCGAGCACACCAGCTCATTGACTCTGAGGTAAACATGTACATCATGATTCAGTCTTTGCCGTAATTGTCAACCATCGCCAGTCATTTGAACCAATCATGAAGCAGTTCGGCACGGAGCCACAACACAACAGGAAGCCGTTGGCATAAACACGGGCTGCAAACAGTGTAAACAAAACCAACATAACACTGACGCACTGCTGATTAAAGGGGGGACACGTTTGCTGAAGAGGTGTTCAGAAATAGAATATACACAAACAGTCAGTGATCAGAGATGATGCTAATCTCTGTGCGCGGGACGAAAGTCAACAAATCAAAGGTGAGCAGAGATAAAAAAGACCATAATGTAGATAATGTGATGTCCGCTTGGGGACTGATACTTTCAGGTTTTTCACACACAAGTTACACAAATACATCCATCAGTTGTGTTCTGAGTCTGTGGTAAGTCATGTAACAGAAAAAAAAAAAGAGTCATCTGGCTTTGCTTTGTGAACTTTTATTTTGAAATCTCAAGTTTTTTTTATTTCATCTTAAAACAATCTAGTTCTTCTGGATTGTTTTAGATATTTTCAGCCTTAAAAATGAACCATGTGAGCTTACATAAAACCTCAGGTACATATTTAAACCAAGCAGCAACCTCCATGGTTTCAAAAAACAAAAACAAAAAACTGCAGTTCCTCAAATGTCCACTTGAGGCTGGTTACAGAATGAGTCAGTCTCCATAAGTCCCCATGTTAAAATGTCCAACTTCACAGCAGAAATAAACATGTTTACAGCCTGGTACAAAAAACAGTTTTGGTCTCTATAGCTAATTTCCCCGTTCATGACAACTGTACTGAGGGTGAATTTATATACAACTCACCTGTTCAAATTATATTAAGGCTTAAAGTTATATATAATTAAGAGTGTGGCTGCTTTGATTGACAGGTAGGTGCCATTACAGATGGCTTGTTTGAGCAACCAGGCATCATTCGGCTTGCCTAAAATCCACCGATGATCCACGTCATTGCTCATTTTTTGATTAGCCGGCAGGGTCCAAGATGGCAGCGATGACACTGAGCTTCACAACAGCTCTCCAGAGACTTATGGGTGAAGTCACGGATACAACGTTGTTTTATACTGTCTATAGTATTTGGCCTGTTGGGGGGATGAGTAGTTATGTTAGACATGGATAAAGAAATAGGACTGATGTGGCAATAATCATTATTGTATAGTTTGTAACTGACAATACATATGGGTGTGGTAATAACAATACACATTACACTCACGCACATATAATGATGAGTGTAAACTGAGCATGACATGAATATTTTAATGCTAAGAAGTAGGAAAGGTATGAATTAAAGAGGTACAGCAACGTTCTTGAGAGTTACTGAACCAACATTTTGACCTCTAATTCATTTGGCGCCTTGTATAAGCCTGAATACCAGCAATGTGAAGGTAGTAGTTATATAACCAATATGGTACCAGTCATCATTACTGGGATTGGTAGGTATGATCATGCTCTGATTTATGTTTCCGCCTGGAGGGTTTCATTCAGACGGTTTGATGGCTTCAGGCCATTAGAACCATCTGTCCCAGCAGTCTTTGATTGTTGGTAAATTGTGGTTTCTGGCCTGCTGAGCTGACTGTTTTAGGCTGGAAGGGTCAGTCTGCTTGTTGGTACAGTGTGGTTTCTGAATTAGAGAACACGCAGAACACACATTCATCACAATATTCTGAGGTTTTAGAGGTTAATGGGGAATGAGAAAAATGATGGTGAGTGTTTTTATGAAATGCACGGTCGGTGTGGTGTAGGTAATGTAGCTTCTGCAACAATTTACTGCGTAATAATAACCTCTAATTAATGGATCTGTTTTCACAGTGATAATCAAACTGACACATCCACTTTCTTACATAAGCACAAACAAAAACATTTGAGCTCATGTACTGGGCATTTTATTCTCATGTGAAACATGGCAATGTTTTCCAAAATGTTCACATTATTAATCGTGACACTGTGGCATATGTCAGAGGCTCTTAAAGCAGCATTATGTAAGATTTGGTATTTTTGGCAATTTGGCATCCTCAGTTTCAGATTGCAATTGATAAATATGGACAGATGTACACATGCATTTGTTATGATTATATTACTTATGATAAAAAACTAACAGTCAAACATCAAGCAAGTGCAACAACACAAGACATAGCAGCCAGCTAATATTACTTACTAGTCCAACAGCAAGACGTCCAGCTTTTATTTCACAAATCTCTCAACAGCGACAAACTACTAATGACTACGACTGTTGTCTGGCAGCTTCTTGCAGGGTCACTCTCTTTTTCTCTTCTCAGCATCTTCCATTAACATCCTCTTTAGTCTTTTCGACTCTGTCATTATGTCCATAGAGGCTGCTAAGCCCGGTTACATTGTCCCCTTGCACAGCTCCTGTTCAGGCACGACACTGGCTCTGCTCCCTGTCAGCGTTCACCCACAACCTGGGCCTGAAAACCTCCTCTTCTTCCTGGTGGGCCCAAACACCTGTGGTACAAACACCAACACTCCCTCTGTGTGCTCTGAGCTCACAGGCTGGGCAGCCCGGCTAACAAACTGAGCTAACATTAGCTAACAGCAGCTACAGTTTACTTTACTGTCCTATGTTGCAATCAGGAAACTCTAGTGTGTGACTTGTTAAAATGTTAACGTACTTCTCTCGGGTGTATCGTACCTGGAGCACAAAGTTACATAGTGCAGAAACAGACGTACACCACCTGATTACATGTCAGTGTAACATCAAAATGATTTAAAATCTGTTATTTTATGGTAGAAAAGTTACACATAGTTGCTTTAACTCAATAATACTGACATAGTGAGATAACATGGTATGGGCTCACAGACTATAAAGATTTCACTGCATCATTTTCATTCATAAAAATCATGTCCAGCAACTTACACATCTCAGATGAGTGCTTTTAGGTTATTTATAATATGCTTTGGGGACCTTTATGTTATGTTATTAAGAAGCAGGCTTCAGCCCATGGTGGGGAAACTCTGCGTTTACATGTATTACTACAGTACTACTGTCTTTACAATGCTGGGCAGGCCGGGCAGAGCAGCCTTGAATGAGTTGCACAACAGACAAGGTACTGTAGCTTCTGGTTACAAACTTTTTGGACCAATCAGGACGCCGCTTTTCTTTCCTGCAGCAGGAGCAACAGAAGTTCAACCTGGACCGCTTCACGAAGAAACTATCTGCTCTAAATACAAACTGACAATGCTTATTCACTACCGCTGACATATCTAATAGCCAACTAATTGTCATTGAAGGAAACGTTTCCGAGAAATGACAATGTTGGGTATGTATGTGCCAGACAGATTTTCTCTGAAATCGTCAAAGGTCCAGGATGGAATCGGTCTTTACACGGCGAGGCGAGTGAAAAAGGTTTGTTGTTTCTGAACTGCGCAACTTTGTAAGCGACTTTAAACGCGAGGGGAGCGTTTCTGTGTAACTTTGTAAGCAATTCAAATCGTTTTAGGTAGTTTTTTTTTTCTGTTCGCCTTTTTTTCTCTCCTTATAGCCTCTGTCAGGGTCTCAGTCTCAACCCAAGGCTCCTCTGACGTGAAGTGCCACGTAGCAACAGTGACTCCAGCTCTCGTTCACTACATAACAATGTGTTCATGTCGGCAGAGGACGGCGTCAACAACAGTACATACTAAAAAACGTGAATGTTACAATCTGGCAGCTTAAAACTTTTTTTTTTTAAAAAGTCATTTTGCAGAAGTAGTACAGGCATTTCCCCACTGCTGTCAGGCATGTAGAGGAGGAGTGTGAGTGTGTTCAGGATGAATGGATGCATATAGAGAGATGTAAATTCAAATTTAGGAGGATGTTGTTGTTAAAATCTAAAAGCGAGATGAGGATGGACGTGAATGCAACACATTTTTCCTTCCAGAAAATGCCTAAAACTCCTTTTAGGTATTTTCTGGAAGGAAAAATGTCCAGCACTGAAGGATGCATTCACATGTCATACGAAAGAGTAGGCGTGCCCACTAACTGTGCAAGAAAAAAAAAAAATCAGGGTTTGGACAGTCCACTGTCGTGTCCAAGGGTTCAGTATAATTCATTTTGGCTGTACAGTGTCTTATTGAATGTTACATTCAGCTTAAATATCTCAGTTTTTGCCAAATTACAGACATTTCTGTCACACTGCTGTCAGACATATAAAGAAGGAGTGTGAATTTGTTCAGATTCATGTAGAGGGGATGCTTTCAAATGCAGCAGGACAATGTTAAGTTAAGTTAAGTTAAGTTGAGGATGAATGCAACATGAAGAACAAACTGTGACTAAGCCCCCTGGATTTAAAAAAAAAAAAAAATTGGCACTTCTGGAAGGTCTAAAGGAAAAATGTCCAGCACTGAAGGATGCATTCACATGTCATACTAAATAGTAGGCGTGCCGACTAACTGTACAAAAAAAAATCATGGTTTGGACAGTCCACTGTGGTGTCCAGTGTTTTAATATAATTACTTTTGGCTGTACAATGGTAGGTCATTTTTTAGGTCATTTTGAAAAAGTACAGGCATTTCCCCACCGCTGTCAGACATAAAGAGGAGCAGTGTGAATTTGTTAGCAGGATGAATGGGATGTAATTCAAATTCAGAAGGATGTTGTAGTTCAAATCTTAAAGGACCAGTTTGTAAGTTTGGAATCTAGCAGTTGCTGATTGCGACCCCCTGCCTCAACCCTCCTGCCTAGTGTGA
Source organism: Argyrosomus regius (assembly GCA_946959425.1). Lineage (NCBI taxonomy): Eukaryota > Metazoa > Chordata > Actinopteri > Sciaenidae > Argyrosomus > Argyrosomus regius. The sequence continues at coordinate 6,921,010 of OX336888.1, forward strand.
GGGAATAACTACTGAGGGAGAAACATGTGAAAGGCCCCTATAGAAGCAGTGTTTAGTTTGTCTATTCTGGGCTACTGTAGAAACATGGAAGTTCAACATGGCAGACTCTGTGGATGAGGACCTGTAGATATAAAAGTCTCATTATAAGGCAACAAAAACACAATAATTCTTGTTTTCAAGTGATTATACACTAATGAAAACATAGCTATGCATTTGATGTTCCATCATCTTACACACTGGACTTTTAAACAAGTTGAGGATAAACATGAATGCAACACGTGACCAAGCCCACTGGATTTTTTGGCATTTCTGGAAGGTCACGTGTGTCCAAAAAAAAAAAAAAAATCAGTGTCTGGACAGTCAATGTTTTAATATAATTCATTTTGGCTGGACTATGGCATCATGTTTGATTGAATGTTACATTGTTAAACCTCTCCCACGCATTTCCCCACTGCTGTCAGACATATAGAGAAGGAGTGTGAATGTGTTAGCAGCATATTGTTGTTCAAATGTGTTTGTTCTGTAGTAAAGTAAAGTTGAGGATGAGCGTGAATGCAACACGAAGAATACGCTCTGACTAAGCCCCCTGGATTTTAAGGCATTCCTGGAAGGTCAAAAAGAAAAATATCCAGCACTGAAGGATGCGTTCACATGTCATACTAAATAATAGGCGTGCCCATTTAGCTGCTTTGCCCAAAAAAAAAGTCCACTGTGGTAATGTTTTAATTTGATTCATTTTCAGTTTGCATCATGTTTGACGAATGTCTGTCTGTTTTTAAAGGGAGAAAAGTTTGGCCCTTTTGCAGGTGAGAAAAAGCTGCCTAGTGAGCTGGATGAAAGCTCGGACACCAGACTCATGTGGGAGGTGAATGCACGTACATTTACACACTTCAAGGTTTCAACATTCAAAGGTGGTTACAACAGAGTTAAAGGAAGACTTGCTGTTTAGCAGAAGTCACTCACAGGTGACTTGTTATCTTGTTTTCGAGTTAAGTGGTGCACACAGAATGATGTAAGCTCCATTAAATGTATAATGTGGTAATAATCTTCTTGCAGCTTGTATTGCAATTAAGCACAAAACAAGACATCCTTTTATCACAGGACAGCTGTGAAAGAAACACACAGCTGCTTGCAGTTCCGTCCAAAAGACGTTCCCAGTTTTTTTCTGTGATAAAGAGAACATTTAATTACATTGCAGATCCATTAAACATACTGGCTGACTTAAAGCCACTGAAGTAAACGCTGTGATGGAGTTATCTGTAGCTGCCATATTTGCGAGGTGCAAGCCTGCGCACACGATTAGGTGTCCGTATGAAAGGCCAACACACTTTGATGCACAGAAGACAAACCATGAGACCAACAGGAGAAGAATCAGACGTTCACTTCTGACAACCCATGCGGTTATTGTTTTCTTTCCAGGTCCGTGGCAGTAAGGGAGATGTGCTGTATATTCTGGATGCTAGTAACCCACGCTATGCCAACTGGCTCCGGTTTGTCCATCAGGCGCCTTCACAAGAGCAGAAGAACTTGGCAGCCATACAGGTACATTTCCTCTCAGCAGACAATGAATCCCTCAGACCTACCTAAAAAAGAGAAAGACAATGATACATTTTACAGGCAATGCACATCTGACAGCAGAAGCTAATGATTAAAAAAAAAATTGGCTGTAAAGAGACCTCGAAGAGAGACATGTATTTCTACTTAGACAGGTAGAAGATGTTGGAGATTAGTCAAGTTTTTTTTTATTTTTAAATTTAAAGACTCTTTTCAGCTTGGAAACATTCAAAGCAAGATCTTTTTTACAGTAGTGCAGGTCAGAGATCGCAGCGTTTCTTTTAGTGTTTCTTTTTCTTTAAGACAGCCCAGATGACCATGTGAGTTTATTTTTCCAGATGACATAAATACTAGATATGTTACAAGATGATAATCAGTGGCGAGAGAGTGAAGAAGGAACTTTTAGGTAAAAGGTGAAAAGTGAAAAATCAACTTTACATTGCAAAAATAATCACCGTAAGGGGGCATTCAGACAGGATCAGGTGCAGTGTCTATTTGTGCTGAACATAACCGCTGTGAAACAATCAGGAAATAACTTTTTATTTCTCTGATTAACCGGCTTTATCGATGCCAGAGCTCACTCACTCTCATTCACTGTCTACGTCTCTCAACCAAAAGATGAAAAACACAAAGCCAGAACACAACAGGTAGAGTGTCAGAGTTTAGTCCATGAATCCACCTGGATAGTCTCAGTTTCAGAGACATTTCAGGCTGACTGTGGAGGGTTTGTCCGATCTGATCACCCAAAAGTTGGATCTAGTTCAACTTCCTCAGGTCACTGCGTTTTTTTGGCAGACACCACTGTGGTCCGCACGGCCATAGCCAAAATGCACAACCCCCACTCAAATGAATGGAAAAACCTGTGTTTTCCTGTTTAAATGCGGCCTAACTTGCATGTAAAATTGGGCAAGAAGGAGGAGAGGAGATTTCTGTTTTCTGTAAATATCTCAGTACGTTCAGGATCCATAAGTTGATCGTGGTAAATCGAGACTTTGTTTAATGCAATAGCAGCCTTTGTAGCAATTTTTGAGTTATTGCAGCCAGAGGGAATAATTCACTTTGTCACTTAGTTATTTCCAAATGACTACAAGCACATTTTTTAACGTTATTAAATTGATAAACGATGCATCAACAACAGTAGCAAGGCCTATGAAAACAAAAACATCTGAAGAATTTCCAAAAAGACGACCTCTTTAAGCATATAAACACACAATGACACACACAACCTCAGTGCACTGGATCTGGGAAACATCACCTGCTGTGTAAAAGATAAAAAAGATTATTCTCTCCTGAAAAACAGAAGTGGAATGAAGAGGAGACGAACATTTCAGGTCTAAGCTCCAAGTTCCTGCCATTAATACGCAGATGTCCAAAGTGATTGGTCGTTTAAAGGTCATCCATGTGTGTTAAAGCTCTGTGTTCCATCAACACTGACATTTATTGTGCAGCTTTCCTCTTCTTAATCATTATTTATGTATATTTAGAATCGCATAGTTAAAACAAAATGATGGTTTGATTTTATTAGCGTGACCTTTGAGGACAAGAAAGTTAATGACAACATTTTTAAGAGTTTGAGATTTTGACCTATGGCCTCAATCAGGTTTAACAGACTGTTGTTTGATGTAATGAGTTCAACCTTCAGCTTGTTACTCAACAGTAACACAGTGTTCATTACCATAAATGGTTATGACTTTATTTTAGCGGGAATGCTCCTCTCATTAGTTTCATTCTTTTCAAATTTGTCATGGCATCGTTAACATTGCATGATTACGAGGTAATAACCATGTTGTTGTCTCTCAGGATGGAGAAAACATTTTTTACCTGGCTGTGGACGACATAGAGACAGACACAGAGCTCCTCATAGGCTATCTGGACAGCGATATGGAGGAAGAGGAGGAAGAAGAAGAGGAGGAGGTCATCAAAGATGACGACGAAAACAGTAAAGATGCCAAACATATTGTTGAAATGGGTACAGTGGAGTTATATTCAAAGAAAATCACGCAGAAATTACCGTATTCGCCTCTTAGATGTCTGCTCATTGTGTGTGTCCCACATCTCTTTAGAACTAGTAATAAAGAAGGAGGACCACCCCTGCTTGCTGTGTGAGAGCAGTTTTCCCAGTGAGGAGATCCTGGCTGACCACCTCCAGAGTCTGCATCTGAAGGACTTCAAATGCAGAAACTGTGGCAAGAAGTTCCCCATCAAACAGGCCCTGCAGCGCCAGTGGGTTTTCTGTTCCATCACTTAACTGTTGTAGCGTAGTTTTATTTCAAGTTTGACTCTTAAAGCAAAGAATCTGCAGGTAATTAAGAGATCTGAAAAAAGTATTAAATCAAATTGGCAGAAAGTTACGGTAAAGAAATTCAGTTTTAAAAGGTATTTCTTTGCTTTTAATGCAGAAACTGCACCAGTTATATCAGATTGAGACTATTACTATTACAGATTTTTTTGGGAGAGTTAAATGAGAAAATTGAAACCACTCTCAGTCTCTCTCTGTGTCTGCTCAGTGTGAAGCTTGTGCTTGCAGCCAGTTAGCTTAGCTTAGCTTAGCACAAAGACTGGAAATGGGGGGAAACGGTTAGCCTAGCTCTGTTCGAAGCATAGACAGTATAAAACATGGATGTAGTGTGATGTCACCCACAAGTTTCTGAAGAGCTGTTGTGAGCTGAGGCGGGCTGAATGACGCCTGGTTGCTCAAACAAGCCACCTGTAACGGCATCTACCTGTCAAACAAAGCGGCCATTTAATTCTGCATAACTTTAACTTGAATTTATGGAGACTGACTTGTTCTGTAGCCAGCCTCAAGTGGACATTTGAGGAACTGCAGTTTTTGGCACTTCTGCATTGGCTTCACTTCACAGCCACGGAGGTTGCTATCTAAAATCTAGCTAACCTTACATTTAATGTACAGACATGAGAGAGTGGAATCAATCTTCTTTTTAAACTCTTAGCAAGAATTCAAACACATTTACTCAAAATCTCAATCTATGACTTTAATTAAATTCATATATTTTCCTAATCTGATGACAACAAGTATTCAGATGAATGTATCCTTTATATCTGCTCCTTTTTCTTTTGTTTCACATTCACCCTGACATGTTTCATTGCCTATTTGGTGCCTAATTTGTTTTTATTTTGAATCCTTCCCCAGTGTTTTGCATTGTTCTGAGTCACTGGATCCGTCAGGTGACTCTAAAGCGCACCAGTGCTCCCTCTGCCACAACACATTCAGCTCTGAATCCAGGTAACATACATCACCCAAAGGGGAATTTATAACCTGGATACAGTACAATGCACACATGGCCATTTATTTTCCAAGAAGCACAGACAGATAGAGTTCTTTCTTCTTTTGTATCTGTGTGTGTGTGTGTGTGTGTGTGTGTGTGTACAGCTTTGAACAGCATAAGGAAGCCTGTAAAGGAGATGCCAGGTTCATCTGTAAAGCAGAGAGCTGTGGCAAAAGATTCAAGAGCAAGGACGCTCTGAAGAAGCATAAAGGAAATGTTCACACAGGTTGGCATCTCTGTCTGTCCCTGCACGTCTTTATGTGATTTTCTCTGTCTCTTCCTAACACACACATGTTCACACGCATATCTCTTTTTGTTTTTTCTTTTTTAAAACGTCGTGCAATGGAGTTAATTGCACATTAGCAGCCTCAGCACTCAAGGAACTGCAGTAACAGTACTTGACCTCGATCAGTTAAAATCTCTGCGATGTTGAGACACATCTCTAATTACTTGTGCTACATAATTGCTGACCTGTGTGTTCTGGGGCGGCTCACTCCTTTAGATAATTGGACTTCCATAGCTATTTATGATGGGATGTAGGGCAGCGGGGATCTGTGCAGCCTCACACGTGAATCAAGTATCAACCCGTGATTAAGACATTCGTCTCAGAGGCTGATGGAGCTGATATCTGGGCACTTTATGGAGCGTGCATGTGTGTGTGGGCGAGAGGGGAAGTGGATCACACTCGTCAGATGTGGGACATGTGATTCAGATGGGGATAAGGGGAAGGTGGGATGTTGGGTTCATTGGGCCTATGATGTGGAGAGTTCAGTGATTGCTTGATTGGCCCTCTTTGGTTATCAGTCCTGCAGGTTAAGTTTGGCCATTTTTCATCCACTCTGTCTTTTCTTTCCAGGGAGTGCACGTCGGAAACTTACATGCACCATATGCAACAGAAAATGCTCCTCCTCTCTGAATCTACAAGAGCACAGAAAGGTGAGGCTTCACTGTACAGCTCACATTATCCCGGCCTGATACTGCGCACCGGATCTGAGAGGATTTACTCAGCTTACTCAGTTTTGCATGATCCATTTTTAAAGTGACGTCTCACTTTGTGACATTCAGTGGAATCCATCACACTCTTTCTGTAACCCAGTCTAACCTCCTAATCTTGCAGTCGTCTCTGCTTCCTGAGCTCCCGAGTTCACTTTGTCCGGTTACTCCCTCTGCCTTTATGATCAAGTTGTTACAAATTTATTCTGGGTGACAAAGAGCTGAGGGGCGGTTTCTTCTTCACTGGCTCATCTCACAGGTCTTGTGAAATTTAAGAGGCTCTGTTGGCAGACAATAAGGTTTTAACCTTGGCGTCAGGAATCTCTCTCTAGCTGATGGATTACAGATTTGAACTGGGCTTTTTATATAATATTCTGAAATGTTTTCACACAAATAGATATTTGTTTTGGTACGGTGTATTGCCAGTATCAGCCTGTGTTGTTCATAAAAGCTTTTATATTTGCTGTTTAGACATCTAAGAGCGGATAGTTCTTTCCAGGTTACACTGCACACATCGCACACAAAGTAGGCTGGTATATGTATTAAGAGATGTGATTTCAATACAATCACATGCAATGGATTTAATTGCATTAAATAATTAGCAAGAATACATGACACTGTTGTAGGTAAGCCTTTCTTTGCCAGTAATCTGAAGCTACGTTTGTACTTTTACCTAAAGGAGCAGTGAGTAGTATTTTTGGCATCTAGCGGTGTAGTTGCGATTGCATCTGCCTCGCCTCACCTCACCCTCTTCTTCCTAGCATGAAGAAGAAACTACGGCGGCCACAACATGTGCAGAAAACATGAAAAGCCCAACGTAGAGCCAGTGTTTAGTTTGGACCAACAGTATCTGTAGATATAAAAGTCTCATTCTCAGGTAACAAAAACAAAACATTGTTATTTTCAAGGTTATTATAAAATTATGAAAACATAATTATGTATGTGATATTCCATTTCTGCATTATGCTCCCTAAATCTTACACACTGGACCTTTGAGCAGTTTGTGCTTGTTTGTATAGATTAGATATTTATTTAAGGTAAAACAAGAATGTTTTTCGATGATGAATAACACTTTCAATGATGTTGGGCACTGGATAATGATGCAAGTTGCCTCCAACATTGGTTGTAATTCATTAACTAACATTCTTCATTAATTATCTCAGCTGATAATTGTGAAATTTCATTTTCTCTTGTCAACATCCATCATCCAGATTAATCAACAGGCGTTAATACACCTGTGCCACCTTATTCATCAACAAGCCGCTGCCAAACTGCCCAACATTTAAAAATCACCTGGAAGTCGTGACATAGTTCTGCAGTGCATCATTTAACCTACTTCACCTCTCTGTGAGTCTCCAGTTTCAGATCTCCAGGGTATTTTAAAATAGGCATATGTAATGTTCCTATGTGGCCTCTTTATGTGTGTATGCGCCAGTTCTGCTCATCATGTGAAGCAGAAGTGATTTCCAATCATGCACTGTTGTCCGTCATAAAATCAGAGATCTGAACACAGAATATGTTTCTATAAATGTAGGTCGACATTACATCGTTACTGACAAATTTCCACATTTATTAAAGACGTTCAGAAGAATCTAATCCTCCTTAAAGACAAAGTGTTATTATAAATATGGCACATTTATGCAAAAACAATATGTGGCTTCTTCTTATAGCTTTATTGGAAGACATTTGGGGCATTAAGTATTATTCTTGCAGAGGAGCAATCAAACTTTCCATAATGACACGTTAACTCCAAAGCAGCTTAAAACTGCCATTATCATCATTTAGCTGAACAAGCTTTCGCGGTCGCAGATGTGACAAGAGGAGCTGCTTTGCATTAGCATATGCTATTGTAGCTGTACGCCGGGGAACTATTGAATGTTCAATTATTGGAGCGATGCTCTGAAGCAGAAAAAGGATTGAAACTTTTCATCACTTTAATTGCTTTTCTGTCCGTAGACATCAGTCTAATGAAAACGGACAAGATTTTGTTTCTGTTGGCCGCCACAGATTGTGATCCTTCAACTTCTACACGATCTTTACCCTAAGTTTTTAAAAATATATCAGCAAGACCAAGAACTTAAACGCCCTCTCTTTAACTCTTTTGTTGCAGGTACACGAAATATTTGATTGCCACGCGTGCGACAAGAAGTTCATCTCTACAAATCAGCTAAAACGCCACATGATCACACACTCAGGTAAGAAAATGCTGCATCAAATACGCCTCCCCTTAACTTTAGGCACCAGCTCTGTTTACCAGAATGCATCTGTCTCAATCTTTCAATGATCAGAGAAGCGACCGTATACCTGCGAGATCTGCAGTCGCTCGTTCAAGCGCCTGGACCAGGTGACGGCTCACAAGATCATCCACAGCGAGGACAAACCGTACAAATGTAAGCTGTGTGGGAAGGAGTTTGCTCACCGGAACGTCTACAAGAATCACAAGAAGGTGAGCGGATGTGGTGATAGTGTTTAGACTTTCGCAAGAGCGGTGATTATTTTCTTTATTCAGTCTTGTGGAGCTGATTGGAGTTTGCTGAGAAAAGGTATTAATTGAAAGTCACTTCAAAGCTTGAATTATTAGTGAGGCTGTAATCAATCTGGGTCTCGTTGGTGGCTGTTATCTGTGGGGTCTCAGGCCTGCTCCACCCCTGAGGTCCCTCATGTTTACTTTTGGGATTGAGGTGTCACTCAGACAGATAGGTCGGGTGTGGGGGGGCGTGGGGGTAGAAAAACAGAAGCACTTTGAACTTAAATCCCCTCGAGCTGCTTGTCTTCATCAGGTCAACAAACCAAATCGGCTCCGGAGCCTTTTGCATGATCTTTTCACATCAATTTAAGAAGCTTCATCCCCACTGAGACAGGAGACGGCTCTGCTTACACAATATAAACATTATGCTGATGCTGCTCTGCTCCCTCTGCAGACCCACTCTGAGGAAAGACCCTTCCAGTGTGAGGAGTGCAAAGCTCTGTTCCGCACCCCCTTCTCTCTACAGCGTCACTTACTCATCCACAACAGTAAGTATGAGTGTACGACTGTGTCTTCTTGACCCTGCCCCGATTAATATACAGTATATATCCATAAGTAGAGCTGTAATGATTAGTCGATTAGTTAGCATGAGCCACTGTGTTTTCAAGTGACAGGAATGCATACTCTAGGGAAGTATGTATGTAGTTATTCTCAATATTACTTGGACACTTTACACGATAGAGACAACAAAGCGGTACAAAGAGAGTACAAGTATGTGAAAAACAGATGTATACATAAATATATATATTATATATGTATACAAGCCAAGTGTTCTGTAGACTGTAAACAAATACAAATAAATATTGAATGCTTAAAGTACTAGATTACTTTATACAGTACATGAAGTGTGTGGTTATGTACAATATAATGCATGTATACATGTCTATATACTGTATATACAGCATGCAGGGTTGTCTTATGTCCTGCAGCTGCAGCCCATATTTTAGATTTCATGTTAGAAATATCTATATTATATTTTGTACATAAAGTGCAACAACTAAATGAGCCCTATGAAATATGTATGAAATATATTATAATAGTTTTGAGGCAAAATGACCTTCCATCTTATTATCTCAGAGAAGTAAAGTTTTAAACCAAAAACCAGCTGGACGTGCTCTAGATGGTCTAGTATTTTCATTGGCTTCCAACTCATCCTTACCCCTGTGGATGCTGCCATTAATAATAGAAGTCATAACTGTATCAAACACCGCACCAAGGAGACTTCAGAGTGTGTGTTCAGGTTGACCGGCGGTCCCTGGGTGCTGTGGCCCAGCACAAACTTACTCCCCAGACAGTCGAGCCTTGGCAGGATGCAGCGCTGCTCCTCAAATTGAGCCAGATAACAAAGAGATTGTAAAGCTCAAGGCATTTCCTGCCGCTGTCTCAGGAGGCAGGCTATATAATACCAGGGCTTGTATTATGTATCAAGTTCTAGACAGTATGTGGGGCGGGAGGATCGAGTGTGTGATTTCACTGTAGGTGAGAGAATAGACATGCCAGTGAATAAACATGGCTGTCTTCATGAGTTAATGTTAGCTCTCTAGCGACTGTCTCACAGTGGCAAAATGAAGCACAGCTGTTGTTGCGTTTTCAGGTGAACTCAGAGTTTTTTTTTTTTTTTGGAAAGAACATCATAACCTTATTCTAAACTTCTCCTGTTTTTTTTCTGTGAGGTTTTCTCGTACAAAATGTTCAAGGTCGGATTCAACAAACTCTCTTTGTAGCGACTTCTTTGCCGCTGAGAGGCTGAGACAGGAGACAAACAACACCTGTATGACGTGCTGTTTCAGTTCATTTATTGTCAATTTACCAAAGACAAAAACTGAATCCAGAATATGAGTTGATGTGTGCAAAAGTGAACATGAACACATTTCTGCACCATGCAGGTAAACAGGTGAACAACTATAGACAGTATAAATATGGGTGTCGTATCTGTGACGTCACCCGCAGGTTTCTGAAGAGTCGTTTTTAAGGTCAGTGTGTGGTGGCTCTTGCCGTCAGCATCTTGGCAGTCCTGCCTCTAAATATGGGCAGAGACGATGGCGAACGATGGTGGAGCTGAGGCGGGCTGAATGAAGCTCAAACAAGCCACCTGTAACGGCACCTACCTGTCAATCAAAGCAACCACGTTGTTAATTCTGCATAACTTTAAGCCTTAATATAATTTGAACAGGTGAGTTGTATAAAAATTCAGCCTCAGTACAGTTGTCATGAACGGGGAAATTAGCTACAGAGACCAAAACTGTTTTTTGTACCAGGCTGTAAACATGTTTACTTCTGCTGTGAAGTTGAACATTTTAACATGGGGACTTATGGAGAATGACTCGTTTCTGTAGCCAGCCTCAAGTGGACGTTTGAGGAACTGCAGTTTTTGGCACTTCTGCATTGGCTTCACTTCACAGCCACGGAGGTTGATACTTGGGTCCAATCTACATGACATACCATAACACTAAACCATAAACAAAGTTAAATGGATTCTACACTCTTAAGTAGACAAACTGGTCGTAAACCACCTGTTCGTGAGGAGGCGTGCATTTGTGAGATGTGATCATAATATATAAGACTACCTGGTCCGCTCTAGCAGATGACAACACAACACAATGAAACAGTCAAGAAAATATGAATACATACATGCATGCCATCATACAGTAGGAGATGTTACACTGTCAGGTGTTATAATGGAGGATGATCCTGGAGAGCGATTTAGATCTACATATAGACCCTCAGGCAGCTGTCAGTGAGAGAGCAGCTGCTGAAGTTAAATCATAAAATATAAAAAACAAAAAATGTCACACCTGTCAGTGAAACTGCAAGCCAAGATAAATTTTACACTAAGTTTATTTCAGGTTTGTATTTTTATTTTAGTTGATTTCTCCGTATGCGCGGCTCTCGTCCAATTAACATGCACGGCACATTCATGCCGGGGGGTCAGATGTCAGCCGTGAGACCTCGAGAACAATCCCGCGAACGTATAAATCACTATCTGTCCGTGTCTGTGTAGGTGCATGCATGGTTTAATACCAGACTGAAGTCCTGCTCCAAGTCATAATGAAATCTTTATGTGAGGGTGTCGTTGACATTAATTATGATCAAGTGAACGTTTCGATTTGATTAAAAACACAATGGACCTCGGCTTTCGCTGGTGTTCCATTTTATTGAGCTGACCATCACCGGCCTTGGTAATAGGAGAACGAGTACAAGCTTGTAAGCATTTGCTCCTGCCAAACACACACACATGCACACACACACACACACACACACACACACACACACACACACACACTCTCCAAACTACTCTGTGGAAATTGAATGATCTCCATATAATGGAAACAACTAGTCTTCAACAATAGAGGCTGTTGTATGGAGGCAGAGAGCAGAGGCGTGAAGGAAAACATCAGCCTGCACTCTGTGAACAGCTGAGATCGTGCCTCAGTGCGTCTGAGTACTGTCTGTCTGGTGTTTTAGTGCTTTTCAGTGGAGTGATTAATAAAATAAGGCGTGTTTTTTTTTGTTTTTTTTACAGAACCATTTGACGTTCAGATGAAACATATGGCGGAGCAGTTTGTTTTACTGTTTCCCCTGGGATGTCAGCTACAGATACACAATAAAGGCTTCTGTTAAAAAAAAGCAGGACCAGACCTCTCTAAAGACAGTTGTTTGGGATTGTCTGGTGCAATGAAACACCACTCTTTGTGTTTTCCTGCCCACACAATCGCCCCGGTGAAATTGGTTCCCCTCTTGCTGTGCGTGATGACTGTGTGTTTACAGCAACAACAATAGATTACTGGAAATGGCTCTTACAAATGTTCCCCTGTCCTCGCCGCAGGTGAGAGGACATTCAAGTGTGACCAGTGCGACGCCACCTTCAAGAGGAAGGACACGCTCAACGTCCACATCCAGGTGGTGCACGACGGCCATAAGAAGTATAAGTGCGACCTGTGCGAGAAGGCCTTTGTCACACCTTCAGTCCTCAAGAGCCACAAGAAGGTGAGTGAAAAGAGCTCGAGCCAGACAGACCTCAATCATAGACGGTGATTGAATGTCTGCAAGGTCTCCCGCTTTGTCCTGCAACTGAGTTCAAGCTGCATTTGTGTTGTGTTTATTTGAACATCACTTATGAAACCTTCTGCATTTTGAGTTAAAGGTAAAAATGAAAACATTCCACTAAGTCGCAGCAACAGATTTTCCATCATCAATCTTCTGCTATCGCGCTGAATTCAAAAGGGAAGAAAAAAAAAACTACTTCGCCAAAATGTTTCCACCGTCTCACGTCCAGCCGTCGTCTCACGAAAGTGATGCAGCTAACTCCGTTAATATCTTGGACTGTCAAACCTGGCGGAGACATCCATCTTGACCGTTGCTGCCCATGAAGGCTTGGAAATCAATTCCTATGTTGATTAGAAATGGCAGTTAGTCCATTAGCTCCGCAGGGTTTCAAAGCCCCAAACAGATCTCGCTGCAGATTATGAGCCCTAAATCTGACAACGTCCGGTGTGGTTATGGATCAAGATTGAAACCAAACAGATTCTTGGCACACGGAAAAAGAAAATGTCTCAGAACAGTAGGGCTGAAGACTGGCATGTTGAACTGTCTCGCTGCTTACGGGGTCTGGAGGCTGCAGAGAGATCTGGCCTTGATCAAAGCCAGGTTGCCGAGGAGACGACAACTCGCTGGCTGTGTTTACATGCACAGAGTAACCCTGCTTCTGGCCATGCTATTGTTGAGGTCTTATTTAATGCACACCTTGATACTTGCCAACTGTTTGTCTGAGCAAACTTTGGCCCCCCAAATAATCACAAATAGTTCTGACAGCTATGTTTTGCTAGTATCAAAAATCTAACCGTCTGAGTAGCACGTCTGATTTTGCACATATGATGAAAATCAGAAGTAAATGGAGCAAGATAAGTAACGTTTTGAACATGAAAGCCAAACATCTGATCCAGATTTTTCTAACGAAATGATGTTTTTGAGTCAGGCTGCAGCTAATGATTATTTTCCACATAGATAATGTGACGTTTATTTTTTCAATCCATCAGTTAATTATTCAGTCTTTGAAATAGCAAAAAAAAAAAAAGAAGCAATAAAAGAAATTGTGAGAAAATGCCACAAATATAAATTTGAATACTAAAATAATTTTCAATGATATATGGCAAAGATGAGCAGTAAAGTCTCACATCTGAGAATATGTGAATAAAAAATCAAACAATTTGATCAGTTAGCAAAATAATTGCAGATTAATTTTTTTGTCTATCGACTAATTGTTTCACCTCTACTTCTGAATTATCATGCAGACCTGCTCCTACTCTGACTCATTTAAACAAGTGAATACGTCAGATATTTTGAATTTAAGTTATTTAAGAGATGCTCTAATCAAATATCAGTTTTTTTAAGTGGATGCAGCGGACTTAGGCCACATTCAGACAGGATCATGCGCTGTGGCGGTGTGTTGGTGGGCGAGGGTCTGTGTCTAGTCATGCTGAACGTAACCGCTGTGAAACAATCAGGAAATAACTTTATAGATTAACCGGCTTTATCGAGGCCAGCGCTCCCTCACTCTAATTCACTGTCTATGTCTCTCTACCAAAGCTCTCTTGATCAAATTAAACTTCTTTGTGTCTCTATTTTGCAGCTTAAATTGTGAGTCAGACTCAGATTTAGAAGCTGGGTACATGAAATAAACAAAGCCAGAACACAACAGGTAGAGCATCAGAGTTTAGTCCATGAATCCACCTGGATAGTCTCATTTCAGAGACGTTTCAGGCTCACTGTGGAAGGTGTGTGATCGTCTGATTGTCTCACTGGATTTAGTCATATGTGCTGCTGCAGCAGTTGCTGGTGTAAATGAGCAGTAATGCTGTGCAGCTCCAGCAGAACAGGCCCGTGTTATTCGTGGAGCACTCTTGTGTTACAGTCAATGCTTTCTCCTCAGCGAGCCGGGATTTGTGTTATATGAGAGGGCGTGTGTGTCAGCATGTATGTGCATGTATTGTATGTGTTGCACATTGTACAGGATCGTTTCACCTCTGTCAGTGCTGGATTGAAAGAATTCACTCACGAATGAAAATTACAGGGTTGGTGTTTGAGTACTTACAGACATAGAGATCATTTATATAAAAAAAAACGTTGAATAATTACCTTTAACTCCCAATAAATTCCACGCGTATGATTTGGAACGTGACGCTCCCAAGTGAAATTGCGTTCCCTGTGGCTGTCTGATCACGAGGAGAGAGAACCGGCGATGTTTTGCCTGTTATACAAACAAGTAACTAAATAATGCAACACGGCTCCATCTGGGACACACGTGTTCATATATGAGGATTTGTTTGTGCATGCTTGTGTGTGAGTGCATATGCATTTGTTTGTTAACGTGCACGTGTGTGTATGTGTGTGTGTGTGTGCGACTGTGTGAGCATATGTGTGTGTGTGTGTGTTGATGGAGTCTTTGTAACGAAACACCCGAGGTGTCAGAGGGACACAGTAGGGTGGTGGAGGGAAAGGATGGGGGCCCGGAGAGGAGGTGTTCCTGTATTGTTGTACTGCTGTTGAAACTGTCGCTCTGAGTTTGAGCCTCTCATACTCAGGATTATTCTCGGGGAATTTATAACAGGCCAGGAGGAGGAATTCAAGAACGTACTTTTCAACAAGGAGGCAGTTAAGGAGAGGAGCGAGAGGAGGGGTGTAGGGAAAGGTAGAAGGAGGTGGTACACTCTTTCCACATGCTTCACGTCCCCGTTTGCATGTGCGGCCCTTATGAGCCCAGAGAGCTCAACACTGTGGACTGTTGGGAGAGGAAGAAGAGGGAGGAGGAGGAGGTGGAGATGGAGGAGGATGAGATGAATGCATACGTGCACCCTGGCCTTTAGTCCCCCGGGCTTTGGACCCTGGCAAATCTGCATCATCTGTGTTCTTTGATCCTGTCTTCAGGGCAGATCAGTGGATCCACTGTCATGTGAACATGTGCATCTCCATTCACTGAGCTAGTTAGCGGTGCACTATAGGAGAAAACTACATTTTGTTAATTCTTTAACCAGACAGTGCAGTTTGCTCAAAAAAAAAAAAAAAAAGGGCATTAAAGTGGAATCTAGAGTCTTGCTTTTACCAGACAAAAACTAAAAAACAAAATCAGATTATGTTCGTATGAATGATTTGAAGATACATTATAGAAAGTTAAATTTTCCACTTTTGATAGCGTCCCAATGTGCCTCTGATAAGTATGATGTTCCGACATTGAACTCCAGCTATCACAGTCGATCACATTTTACTTTGTAATGTAGGAAGGATGTGAGGATGAACGGTACAAATGTTTTTCTTAACATCGACCATATGTCTGTTTCATCATTTCTCTTGCCAGACACACACGGGGGAAAAGGAGAAGATCTGCCCGTACTGCGGACAAAAGTTCGCCAGCAACGGCACGCTAAGGGTCCACATCCGCAGCCATACAGGTCAGTTCAATGCTTTGTCAGATCGACCTTCCATCAGCTGCCATTAACATCACCTGCAGAGATGGTGGAGTATCGTCATAACACACGCCCACACAGCTATAAAAGACAGTCTTGCATTCTTGCTGTAATCACATTGAAATTTATTTTACGTGGATCCAAAACTAAAGATTCTTCTTCAAGATTCTTCTTTAAGAAATTATCAACTGTGTGATCATCAGAAGCAGAACTGGTCATCTGTAGTCTTCCCATTTCCCCACCAAATACCTAGTCTGATAATCAGACGAGCTGAAGAGCTACTTTGTTTGACATTGTGCGCTACATTTACGTGCATTCAAGAAACCAGGTCACACAGTTCATTGGAGAACGTTTTTACATTCACTGTACCAACCTGGTTACTGCTACATCCACGCATACATGCAGCAGGTCAGTAATCAGATTATTTTGTATCACTTCTTTAACAGTGGTAGAAAAGCTGCTTTTTGACTTTCTTCTTTTGTCTGTCTGACAGTGAGAGGACAGACACAGCTTTTCCTCACAGTGTCTGACTTATTTAGACTTGTAGATGCGACTTTGTTTCCGTTTGGATGAGATTATTTGAAACTCAAGGTTGCCACAGATACCGCCTTTGATTCTGCAGCCCAGCTGTCACAGCATTACTTTGTCTGTCTGAAGCGAACACGGAAGCAACAGTTGCAATCGTTAGGAAAAGTTACCAATGTACCAACTGAACTTTCACTTCTTAAAAAACAGACAAAACTGAAATCAGACAGTATTAAACAGAAAGAATGTGTCGCACAATAAAGAGAAAACAGGGGAACACATCCACAATCAGAGCCTGCGTCAAAGATTTGTACTTCTACAGAGACTAACAACAACAACACTCCCATTGGATACAGTATTTGTGCTGCATATATGTACAGTACAGCATCACTAACACTAACACCAACTCCACAGCAAGTCAGTTATGTATTCATACAATGTGTCTGATCATGACTGTAATCCACCCGGTTGTAGTTTATTTTTGAAGAAATATAAAAACACAACAAAACATGGTGAAAACACAACAGTCAGTCACCATTTTCATGTCACAGCTTTCTTTCTGGATGCTAATAGTGCCTTTAATAGATATTTGTCTTTGTCTTTGTACCAATAAGTGAGCTGCAGTGTTGCCCAAATAGAAAGAGCAGTCAACTCCATCACCAAAGATGTTTATCGCTCATATTACCTCCTGCCAGTGTGACCGGATGGCTGGGCAGCTCCAAAATATGTCGACCTGACCCGTCTGTACACATTTTAACTTGCCAGGCAGCAGAATCCTCTCCAAGACTGAGCTGAAGTAGACTGCACAGAGCACATATTCAACCAATCTTTCTCCGAGACGAGTCCAGACTCCCGTTTGAGTCTAACCTTATTTGTTGAATGTTTCTTAGTGGATTGAATACTTGTTTATAGTTTTGACATTGGTAAGTTTAAGAATTTGAACCCGTACATGTCCAAGATTTTGTGAAAGCTGTCTGATTAAGTTAACGATTTTCATCATGATCAAGAAATGTGCAGATTTAAAGAGTTTTTAATATTTATGTAAGTCAGCAGTCAGTTGATGTAGCGGGGCGGCTAGCTGGCGTCCTGATTGGTCGTCTGGTTCTCCTCCCGGAGGAACAAGCTGTCAAGACGTGACACTTCAAACTTATTTGAATTCGAGCTTGAAATCGAAGATGTGTGTGTGTGATTAGAGGTCTGGAACCAGGTTACTAAACACCATCACATTTTAATATGAGAAAATTCCAACATGATGGAGCGCTGCTCGCTCCGGTCTTTGCACTGCCACAAAAATAGAGCCCTGGATGTTCATTAAACTGCCTTAAACTGGAAAGCTACACATTCCTGTGCGTCTCCTTACCAACAGACTGGTGCAGAGACCTGGCACGGCCACACACACGCACACACACACACACACACACACACACACACACACACACACACACACACACACACACACACACACACTTCTTGGCCTCTAAACTCCTTCACTCACTCTTTCTTTCTCTCCGTCTCTCTGCCCCCCTCCTGTCTCCGTCGTTTCCTCACTCTGTCTGAACTTCTTCCATCTCTTCTTCTTCTTCTTCTTCTTCTTCTTCTTCTTCTTCTTCTCTTGTGTTGTCTCCTCGTTGTTTTTGGGGGGTTTGAATACGTCACTTTACTACTTTTTAGTTTCAGACTCGCCTGCTGAAAATCACTTCAACTCAGTAAGTTTCCCAAAATGTTGGTTACCATCCTCTTCACGTTTATCTTCTGATCTTCCTGTTGAATCCAGGTAAAACCATGTCATCATTACCAGCCCACGTAACCGCCCCCTGATTAGTGAATTCATTATCTAATGTAACCATGGTTACTCTTAGTTTTAACTATAAACTTGACTGTTACTCAGTGTAACTTTATCACTTTGTCTGCTTCAACTGAAGGACAACTGAACACTGACAATGAACATGATACATCACCTCACTGTTTTACCCAAGGCGCAACCTCCATGGCTGTGAAGTGAAGCCAAGTGCCAACAACTGCAGTTCCTCAAACGTCAAATTGAGGCTGGCTGAGTCAGTCTCCATAAGTCCCCATGTTAAAATGTCCAACTTCACAGCACAGTTTACAGCCTGGTACAAAAAACATTTTAGCTGTGAGACTGAAGAGGTAGTGCTGCCAGGATGGCGACGGCCTGAGCGAAAACCTGTGTGTGACGTCACAGGTACGCTGTCCATTCTTTATACTGTCAGTGGTTTTACCTCATACCACTCCGCCAATCTTAGCTGCACCATAATATACAGTTACCGTTCTAAATGAAGCAGTTATCATTGATTAAATGCCGTCAATTCTCTCACTAAATAAATCTCATCTCCTACGAATATAATCATGTTTTATACGACACATCGATTTATAAATCTTTGCAGCTTAAATCGCATGTGTCGCCTCTCAGACCTTCCCTTCAGTGTTGACTATAAAGCTATAGTGTGTCAAAATGTGTGTGTGTATGTTTGAGTGGTGGCAGGACGATGGTCCTTTGACCAGCCCACCACACTTTGTCAACAGCTCCCTTTGTATGTGTGTGTGCGCGAGCCGTGTATGTGTGTGTTTTCGTACATGTGTATGTGTGAAGGACAAACCGACAGAAGAAGAGAGAATGTATACCAGTGTGGGCCGCGGCCCAGTCTGATTGTATTTATATAGAATAAACAAAAGGGAGGAATGCTGGGGGAGGGGTGGGAGCCGAGGGGACACCTCAAAGAAAAGAAAGGA
Source organism: Argyrosomus regius (assembly GCA_946959425.1). Lineage (NCBI taxonomy): Eukaryota > Metazoa > Chordata > Actinopteri > Sciaenidae > Argyrosomus > Argyrosomus regius. Next base: position 6,940,107 of record OX336888.1, read on the forward strand.
GGAAAGAGAGAAAAGACCACTCCAAGAAAGCATCCAGCCGGATGACCCTTGACCCTGACTGGCTGTAAATCTGTCCCCTCATTCTATAGGCTGGGGTTTTTTTTTGTTTGTTGTGTTTTTGTGTGAGGGGGGAAAAAATAAGCTTTGGTGAAAAGTGTGAGTCGTTCCCTGAGCGACAATCCCGACAAGACTCATCTTGTTCTCAAACAGCGAAGACTGAAGAGCTCAATGTAACCCATCTGTGGACGTGTAGATAAATGTGGAATGCGTAAATCATAAAACGACGCCGTTAATGTAAGTAAAACTTTAAAGACGGACAGTTTTTCTGTCAGTAACGTCTTAAAGAAGGCCACCAGCTGAGGTAAAGACCTTTAAATCGAAGGCTTCTCTGGATGGCAGACAGGAAAGCTCGATCTTGTTTGTCTTCCTGCTTCACAGGAACAAGTCAGCATTGATTATTTACCTACTAAACACAGAGGACTTTGTAAGGATTCCTTAGAGATTTCCTTCCCCCTATCATTTTACCATCAAACACTGGGGAGCATTATGGGTGAAGTGAGAGACAGATTAAAAGAGAAATTCTCAAACACCGACCTGAGAGCCTTAAGTAGCTGGCGAGACGTGTACTGTATATTTGGCTTGGATTTTGTTTCAATTTGATTTGGTTGGAACATCGTGTTGAGCTCAAACAAATTAGTTGTAGTACCACAGAGGCAGGCGTCTTCTCGGAGAGAGCGAGCCCTTTATGAGATCACAGACAACCAATAAAACGCGAGCTGTCAAAAACTTGGACAGGCATGTTGAAGACGTCGTGGAACTCAGTAGTCATGATGGATGTTTCTATCATTTTAATGATTGAATTATTCTTTTTGGCCCCCGTTATAAATGTGTCCTTCTCCACATCACAGCTCAGTGAGAGTACATTTTCCCACCGTGTGTGCCATGATGTGGTAAATAACCAGTGGGGTCATGAAAATTATTTGTGCCAAGGGAAACGTTGACAGAACCCAGCGCCTCGCTGTCATACTGACATCATAGGACATGTCATGTTTGGGCGAACAGCGTAAGCCCCATGAACTGTGTTGCAAATAATTGGTGTGGCATTTTAACCCTTAAAAAAATGCTGATTTAGTGTTTATGTTGTATTATGAGTCATGCTTTGATATTTCTTTCCATGTGTCTTGCTAAAGGGTTGCCAAGTGTGTTTGCACATGTTCAGTAGTCCAAAAAAAAAAAAAAAAAAGGGAACCGCCAGCATCAAAACCAACAAATAAAAGCGTTTTCTCCTGTAAATTTAACAAGCAAAAACATGAGAGAGTCAAACAAAAAGAAACCACCACTACAACGTGTCAACTCCGCACAGCTGTCTGAGACGGGGTATGTTATGGCCATGAATTCAACCGGGGGACACTGACATGAAAGCGACACATGGACCGCACCAGTTTACTCTGGGATTGTCTCATTTGTCTACAAACAAAAACATATGCCATCGGAATCATTTGAAGATGCTATAATCAGGAAAATTAAAGGGCCGCTCCGGCAATTTAGTTTTGTACTCCCATAAAGTTGGTGCACTTAAAAGAGAATAAAAAAAAAAAAAGAGGCCCAGATATCCAGACTTTTGGCTCAACAATTCTCACATTCCTGTTAGCTTACTTTATAACGAGAATGCTCTATTTGCCTTCACAATTGTGGGCATAATGATGATTTTCCATAAAGTTCTGTCCCACCATGCAGCGTTTCAAACTCATGAATCTGTCACTCAAACCGGGGTTCCTGGAGTGACATCGATTCATAACTCGTTACAGCCCCCTCGCGTTGTTTTGGCTTTGCTGCTTGTAGTCTGAGTGCCCAGAAGTGGTCAAGCCACCAAAGTCATTGAATTTTATATTTTGAGAAATGTGCTTTGAAAGTCTCCAGACTGACAAATCAACATGCCACTGGGTAATCATCACTATTCTGTTATTATCCGGTTATGAGTACTAGATCGCTGGTTCTCAAACTGTGGTATGCAACCTCCTTATAGCGGTTGCTTGGAGGAATCCCTGAAACACTAGAAATAAATTACAAACCATATACTATCAATACATGACAAAAATTCAAATGAAAATGAACTAGCTGGAATGTAATTTAACATACGTACACGTATACACATTTCTTCATAGTCACACTCTTGCACATAGCGTTTAGTGCACGCATTCATCTAGTTGAAGAGCTAAAATGTGATATCAAGTTAGTACGTGGAGGTAAAATGAACGTTTGAAAAACAATCGTGGCCCCAAATTGGAAATATTAAAAAGTGTGGATCAGTACAACCCCCTTTTCCATCAAATTAGCTCTGATTACTGAACTATTTCCCTTCAGGATAGAACAACAGTCATCAATAAATAATCTTATTACAAATAAACCTCAGTCACGATGTTGGTACACCTATTTTCTGAGGCTGTAAAAAGTTTGAGAAACACTGCACTACATAATATACACACAGACCAAAGCCCAGTACCTGGTTTTCCTCTGAGACTTTGAGTACACAGTGGTCGGTCTAACTTTTGGACTACAGATGACAAGTAAAATAGATCTGCTTCATGAACTACAAGCTTGTGTTACAGTTGTGTACCACATGAAGCATTTTAACATCAGTAAATCATCACGCTCATTATTATACAAATTGAAAACTTTCTATAAAACATTCAATTTGTATTTTCAGTGACATGTTTTACGTGGAATCGCTCTGAGGCACAAAATAATAATAAGAAAGCCACTGGTCTTTGTGTAAATATGGATTTCTCAGTTGATATTAAAACAACATACCGTACAGTACAATACAATCAATATTTAAAGTTTTTCGCTAAAGGAATAGGAGCATGTCGTCTCGCTAAGCTAAACAGAGGATACTAATTGTCTCCATCATTTGTTATGGTAATTATACACAGCTATATTTTGATGTTTTAAAGAGCTACACATTGCAGCTTTAAGTGATCTCACGACAGAACAGCTGCCCTCGAATGGACATCTGGTAGAACTCTGGAATCACTAAACCTATTTACGTACAGATGATTTTGTTTGTCTTGACTGTGGTCATGGTTACAATCTTGTAAAGTAAAATCACCATGTACAGAGTTATTGTCTGTCCTCCTGATGAATGGAGCCTCACTTTCACAGCTTTAACTCTTTTTATTTTGGGGCGCCGTGCAGATGCTTAATTTGGATTGAGGATTGTGTTTCGCGTGCGCTGCATGTGCGGTTACGGCAGGTCTGTTATGATACTCCTTCCTCATTGGGCAAGTTCAAGAGAATTGTTTGAGGAAGTAGAGGAATCTACCGAGACCCGGACTATAATGGAAAGGTCAAGTGTAAAAGTTGTCAGGCGTTCCTACGGCTCATCAAAGGCGATCTCTTATCATCTCCAACACGCTGATATCACATTACCTCTGTGGCCTCTGTCGGCATGTGACACGGGGCAGAGAGAAGGACAGTGGAGGGCCACAGTCTGGCTGAACTGGAGGAAGCCAGGAATTAATTTCTGACGGACAGCACTAATGTCTTTCAGACCGGAGCCCCGAAGCTACAAAGCGTTCTCCATAACACGAATGCCGCGCGGCAGGCAAAAACGACAAAGCCGACCATCTGCTAACCAGACACGCGGCCGTATGCACACATATACAGCACACGAGGGGTGCCAAACGGATCGATTAGCAGACAAGGAGTGTGAGGGCCACAGCAGGGGCCGGGGGAGACACCCAGGGTCAAAGAGATGGTGTACTGTTTCAGCACATGCTAAATCAGTTACCATCTCCACACACATAAAGCCCTGGCTCAGTGCTGCAGCCACCCCTCATAATCCCCAAACAATCTGGCTCAATCTGGAGAATAAGTGGAGGGTTTCTAGTTACAGTAACACTCAGCAGAACCGACACTAAGCCTCTCGCACGAATAACAAAGACCAATGTTGCAGGAATGTTACTACTTATGTTTCCAAGTAGCATTTGTTTATTTCCTGTTTCGCTAAAGGATCGAGTTGCTCTTGTTATATCGCTTGGAGCAGGTTGAAGCAGCGGAGAAAGCCGTGACTGTTAGACCAAAGTAGTTTTGAGTAGCGTATGTGATCTATAAGTGAGTGTATTTATAAATGACCTCTTTTAGAATATCGAATAGCATCATTTTCTCTGTTCGAATTTTCCAAATGAGGCACACATGTCCAGAACCGGAGAGTGTATAGGTTAAGTAGGTGCATTGCTGCGCGCTTATTGCGAGCCTCAGTGTTCGCAGGGTGTGGTTGTCTGCGCTGTGTATTAGCTGACAATAGCCAGCTCCTGGGAGGGACGTGATCCAAGCCGCAGAAGTACACTGGCACACTGTGCTCCGCTGCTATTAGCACACTAATGCCTTCCCCAGGACTCCCCAAGGCTAGCGCTAGGCCTTAACCCGATACCGCACATGCTACATAAGACATAGGATTTGCTCTCCTCTTTCTCAAAACACATCTGGGATTCAGATTTTCCTGTTTGTCAACAAAAGGCCTCCTGGAGGCTGAAATTGCACAGAAGGGGATTTTGGGACAGAATGCCGGGCTGCCCTCTCGCACATGTTTCAGTATGTGTAATCAGTCCACATATGTCACGTTAACCTTTTCTGCGCCAACGTGAGGTTACACGTTTTATTACTCGGTGTCACAGCGCTCCTCCTTGTACACCTCTGAAGCCCTCTTGTGGGGGGTTTATGGCGGGTGACTCGTGCATCTGCTACATGACAGCTGTCGTGGCCTTGCTGTTGAAAGACGCAGGATTTGTGGGATGTGATTTATTTAAACGTAACCATTGTTGGTCTTTTGACAATGGAATGTCGGGATAATAAAAATGTGTAAGGTCAAAGTCGGAGTCAGACACCAGAAATGATACATGAGTCGATCTGGTTAGTCTCATAGAGTCAGCAGCGATATTCAAATGAAATAATTTAAATACACATTTCCTCATAAAGCATTTGCCAAGATAAAAGCCTGAAGGTCCATGAATATTTGCCAGTAAAGTCTGTGTGAAGGCAATTCTGAAATTTCTTTCAAAATACTTTAAATATGTTGGAAAATAGTTGCTGAAGACACGTGAAAAGACTTTGAATGATATATTACTGAAATGTGGAGTTGGAGGTTAAAACAATTTTTCACCAGTTTTCAGTCCAGGATTTTGTGGGCGGTCCTTAAAGGGTGGCTCGATGACACGCTGAGGTCACCCTGAGCATACCCCTGCACCCCTAGCAGAGAGATAGAGATGAATTCATCTCGCTCAGAGTGTTTCAAAGTTAGTCATGTCATTTTCTGAACTCATTTGACACGTTTCAGTCGCTTCAAAATGGCTGCTTGACTGCTCCCACGAGTGGGCGTGGCTTCAGCGTATTCAGCGGACACGCCCCCACAGTCCTGGAGCTGACAAACTCAGAACACACATTTATTCTTACTTTACACAGACTTTAAACATTTACTGTGAAGCCTTCCTCGCTTACTGTACAGAACAGAAGAGAAACGTTCCTTCTACACAGTCGTGTTTATAGCAGTGGGATGATATTACTCTTCTCGTGTATTCCCCAGATGGATTTTCTGATTTAATAAGCATCTTTGCATTTTGAATCCCAAGGAAACACAGCTAATTAACCTTATTACTTAAAGGGGCAAAACATCTCCCCCATCAATAAAATTACTTGCTTGCCTGTTCAACAATTAGCCACTAAAGAGAGACTATGAAGCGGATAAGAAATTAGATTGTTGTACTGAAGGAATGAACACAAAAGTGTAGCTGTAGGTGTCTATTTTTAGCAGAGCTTCATTAAATTGTACTGTGTACACTTGCAGGCATGTGTATTAATTCAGAAGAGACTCGTTTCTTGGGAAAATATAGACCTAAGTTTGATTCCTGGACACAGGAGATGTATTTAGCTTCCACTAGCTTCCTGATTAAGGGTACAACTATGAAATAAATTATGTAATTATTGAACCCAGTATTTTTCTCCTCACTTTTATACTGTACTGTCTGAGACTTTAATTTCAGTGCGGTTCTATAGGTTACCTCATATCCCTTCTATAGATTAGTAATCAGCTCTGGTGCTCCTATCTGGCCTGTGGATCAGCACGCGGTAAACAGATCCATGTGTCAGCGGACTGTTTGACTGACAGCCTGTCACTTTCTCTTTGTCATCAGCCGTGTGTGCCCAGATAGGATCTGTAAGAGTTTGGCCGGACTGCTTTTGATCCAACTGGGATAAGTCACATTGCCTCTGATGTGCTCCTAAACTGTTGGCCAGTTGTAGCTCAGATAGCCACTGAGTTGTAGCCAATGTAAGCTTTTGCTCTGCAGTGGAAAGTCAATGTGGATCAGGATCGTTGGCTCTGAGTGAAAGTTGTCTGGTGACCAGTAGCCAGGTCAAATCTGTGACAGAACAGGTCAGGAAGGGACAGGACACAGGCAGCAATACACATCTGAACCATCTGTGAATGTCTGTATTTGTTTTCTCTCTTCTACTTCACAGTGAAGGTTTTTCTTTAAAGCAATACTATGTAGAAATTTGTATTTTTGCAATTTAGCGCCCCCATTTTCAGAGTGCAGTACCACTCTGGTAGATATGGACAGCTGTACCTGTGTATTTGTTATGAGTATTTTACTTAGGATCAAAAAATAGCAAGTCGACAACTTTGCTAACAGCCAAACATCAAGTGTCTGTCTTTCAGCCTTTTATTTCACCAAGCTCTCACCGATTACTAAAAGTCAGTCCCAGATTTACTCTTGTCTGGCTGCTTTTTGCTTGGTCACTCTCTCTTTTTCTCTTCGAAGCTTCCTCCATCAACATCACCTTTTGTCTCCTTTGACATTATGTCCATAGAGGCTGCTGAGCCCATTTAAATGCCCGCTTGCCCAGCTCCGGTTCTGGCATGACACCAGCTCAGCTCCCTGCGGACATCAGAAGGAAACCAGAAAACATTTTCTCCATAAAATATGATCCAGTTTCACCAAAATCAGTGAAATAGCTGGTGGTGTGTGACTCAGTGCTGTAAAGTGTTACGCACTTCTCAGGGGTGATCGTACGAGTACGAATGACAGAGACATTTATTCACCTGTGTCACTGTCAGTGTCAAGACTTTCTGTATATGTGCACCTGTTCGTCAAAGTTAAACCTGTACAGTATCAGTGTCATATGTGAATGAATTTATCTCATGCCCACTTGTGGTTTTCGTTCCCTAGGTGAGCGTCCATACCAGTGCCCTTACTGTGACAAAGCGTTCAGCAAGAACGATGGCCTGAAGATGCACATCCGCACACACACTCGTGTAAGTTCCTACGCTCCTGTTTGGAAAGACTTCTATCTTTCATTCTTAGTTATTATAGACTCTTTACAGGGCAGACATTTTGACTTGTGAAAGCAGGACAAGCAGATATGCAACTACTGTAATAACCATTGCTCTGTTCCATTAAGTGTCCGAGTAAGCCATGTCAGCGAGTGAGCAAGCACAATATCAGAGCCCTGTCTCACCTAAATGTGATGCAGCCATCTACGTGTACTTTTCCTGCTTCGACAAGTCAAAATGTCTGTTGTGAAAAGAATTCTCCATCGCTACTAACTGCCAATCTACTCTGTACACACTCTAATGTCTCATTTTACTGTATACCGTATCATAAGTATAATCATTATTTTACTAGTTAAGAAGAATGTTTGCTCCAGAGTATCAAATCAAGCGCTCCCTAATCTCTGGTACACTCCCTACAATGACAAGTTGTTTATTGTTGTTTTTAGTGTTTAACCACATTCCACAATGCACAGTGTGAATAGGTGTAGAGACAAAGAAGAAGAGAAAGGGATGCTAACCCAGTGTCAGATGTCCCGCTGACTTTATCACTCAATCTGCAGCACTACGCTTCAGGTACTCTGTTTAGTCTTTTTCTGCGCTGCAGAGTGTGCAGAAAGAAGTTCTCACCCACCTCGCCTAATGAGAAAAATCCTGTCTCCACTGTGTCTAACATACGCGACACTCCCTGCCCATTTAATCATGAGGTAATTTGCAGGTTTGTTCATAAATCATCCGGTAATGTCTACTGACACAAAAGGCAGTGAGAGTGTAAATACAGGGCTGGGGAGGATAATGAACTGTGTGGCAATGCAGATCATTCAGACGCAGACGTAGAAAACATTGTTTTGATGGCCTGAACATGTAAATGTAAAGTGAGTCAAAGGCAGGTTTCTCAGTGGACGTCATGAGGTCATTGCTGGGTTGGAACAGCGATCATCTCGTCTCTGCGTCACGTCTCGACACACTGAGCTTCTAGCCGGCGCTTTCCATGAGCTCTTTGTGAGCATCTGGACGTCTGTGTTAGTGCCACTTTTGATAAATGAGACTTAATATGTGTTTCATCATAGATTTCCATCGTCGATTTATACAGCTATGACTGTGACAGTCGTGGCCTGTCGACACTGTTAATTTCAAAGATTTGTCTCGTTGTAATGCTATCCAGAGCACAGCGCTCTGCTGTTACGGTGTGTTGATAATGGAGCTATCCTGCCCAGGTCGACGTCCCTCACTAGAAACAGGCAGGTATAATTTTCGAGTGAGCTGCTGATTAAACTGACTGATGTTTTGTCCCTAATGTTCCCAGGTCTGCCTTTGCTCACAGCGCTCTGAAATATGGGCTGAACAGTTACAAACAGCAGAGCCAGATGAAGTCACTGTTGAGCAAAACAAATGTCATTTGGCTGAAAGAGCCGCAGCTCACTGTTAATAACGCACAGACGATTTGAGATGGATGCGTTTGGAGTTTGTGTGTTTACACCGCAGACCACATCACAGCGGAGCACATTCGATGCCGATATGAACGGCTGACATTTTGGATATTAAGAGATATTTTAGAATATTGTTTTGATGTCTGATGCAAATGGATGTTGCTGTATGTTGTTGATGATTGCAAATGCACTTTTTTGTGTAAACGGTTCCATCTGCTGTTCTTGGGCATGAAGGAGGTTTCATTTTTAGATGACTTTTGACAGTTTAAAACTCAGAGAGGCTTTCCATAACTTAATAATGCTCGACTTTTAATGATAGTGCTGCCGCTTTTTCAAAAATAAAATCATCAAATTAGAGTGAAGAAGAACTAACACACACTGTAATTTGTTGACCTTTCCTTTCCCACTGCTAATCACTTTGTTGCGTGTGTTCTTATAGGCAGGGCAAGTGATTCTGGAGAAATCCATGACTAATACCATGCTATAGCACGAACAACAACACAGAAAGTAAAGTAACTTATGTCAGCGATGTTGTGGACAATTCGTTTCCAGGAGCGATTAAACCAACTCCACACAGTGATACTGCTAACTCGCCTGCTCTTATAGCTATCATGACAACAACAGCAAATCTCAGCAAAGTAGAAAGTACGCTGAATGTCCGTGGGCAGGTAATTTAACATTAACTGACACAAATCCCAGCTGGAATGGCTGGAATGACAGGTTAGTGTTGTGTGGCTGTTATTCTTCTTCTTACAGAGGTAAGGCTGTGTACAACCATCATGTTGAATAGAATCGCATTACTTAAAAAAGCTTACTCCACCTTTAAACCTTTAAAGAGGAGATGCCCAAACTCTATTTAAGTGCTTCAACAGCAGACACACTATCACGTTCAACTTAGCTAATACATGCAACACACAGTTCTGCAGGAAACAGAAAAATAAGCGGCAACAATTTTGATTTTAGTTGTTAAGAAGAAGATGATTTAAAAGGGAAATTTGTTTTTCAACATATAGGTCCACATAGGCTTATAGACATGCAAATGTGGAGTGATGGGCAGCCACATAGCAACGTCCTGGGAGCAGTTTGGTACCTCACTAAGGGGCACCATGAGGTGGTACTGTGGTCTGTGCAGGACTTGAACCGGCCACCTTCCGGTTCCCCAAGCCAAGTCCCTACAGACTGAGCTACTGCCAAGTAATGCCACGTAACTTTTTACGCAAGAATGACAAAAATGTTTTCATCTTTCTTAAACAGAGTTTTGCTGCAGTTTTGTGCGTGGCTCACTGTTTACTCCGTGCTTTGTTTCTTGTCTAAATCTAGAAGTAAATGTTAGCTGGGATTGTCAACACAAAGCCTACCACTGCCTTCACATTAAAATGCACTTTTAATGTGTCATTTCTAAATGTTTTCCCACATATGAACATTAGCACGAATTTTCAAACACAAAGTTCATTGTTAGTGGTGACTTGGTTGCTTTTTTTTTTAACCCTCTTTGCAAAACTCAGACTATATATTGAAGACCATTTCAAGGATGAGTTGCTTTAGATTTCTAAGTGCAGCCTGAAGCCTAACAGAGCACATTGACTTCCTGTCGGCCTGCTGCTTTACAAATACCAACATATTTAATACGACACATGAGACGTGAGGCTCTTCTGAAGCAAATAAACCAGAGTCCATCTTTGCGTCGGAGAGTGGTCAGAGGCAGAGGAAAGATCAGGTCAGAGGTCAAAGGGTGAACAGCTGCTGAAGACTGAAGGTCACCAGGTACAGATGTTCGATGTTACAGGGGTCATAGTGATGCATTCTGGGTACACCACATCACCTAAGTCCATCCATGTGTTTCCTGACCTTTGAACTTTGGCCGCTTATAGATTTTTCTTTTTCTTTGTCATACAAGAACCATTCATGCCGCGAGAAGAGATCCTCGTTAAAGCAGAAGATTTAAGTGGAAATTTGCATTACAGAGTCTGTTTCCTCAAGGCGGGTTTCTCACACACACACACACACACACACACACACACACACACACACACACACACTCACTGCTTTATTTCCATTCTGCCCCTTTATTCAGTCACAAGCACACAAACAGTTGCATACTTAAACACGCGCACATGCAGTGAACCTGATCTTTACCTCCTTTTGTATCCTGTGTCACTGGGCACTCCTTGCCCCGCCCACATGATAGCGCCTTTCCCAGGACCCTTACTTCCTGCATTCACCCTGTTCCCATGACAACTAAGCTTTAAATGGGTAGAGCCTTTTGCTATCAGACGGACTTCTCAAAAACAGCTTCCCCAAAGAGTGACACTGGGAACCAGCTCCCGATATCTCCACGCTTCTCACTTCTCCTCAAGTCTTTTAGGTGTCACCTCTGTTTCCCTTCAGACTGTAGGACACGCCTACCCTTCAAGGCCGTACTGTACATGCACACACACACACTCTTTTTTTTTTTTTTTTGGACAAACACACCCACAGCGAGATAGCTGCTTTGACTGACACTGAGACAGGCCTCCAGAAGGCGCAGAGGAAATGTTCTTTGGTAAACTGATGAGGTGTGGAGACAGAGGAGTGATATTCTACAGCCCCAGAGTGCCAGCGCACTGATATATGTTCAAAGGGATTTTCTGTGCCATGTTTTCCTTACTCTTTTGAGGAATCCATGTGTTTTTGATGGCCCCTGCGCCGGTCATTTCCTCCCTACTGCAGGGGCTGTGCAATCTTTCATTTCACATCTTCATAAACTCACAGGGAGAACACACCGGGGTGTGAAGAGAGAGGGTATCAGTGTGTGAACGTGAACGTGTTAGCGTGTGGATATTTCCACATCTTCTTGTGTTTTCCACTGTGCTGTGCCTGTTTGTTTTCCTCTGCGTGTGTGTGTGTGCGCACATGTGTGTATCATTACATTTGTGTACGCCATAATGGACACGAAGCCTTCTCCAGGTTTTGTCCATATGTGACCAAACTGGGGAAGTATTGTTTTATGTATTGTTCTGCTGCACAGTTGACGCATCAAGTGCCCGCTTTAAATTTAGCATGTACGTGTGTGTGTGTGTGTGTGTGTGTGTGTCGCTGCAGGAGAAGCCGTATAAATGCAGCGAGTGTAACAAAGCCTTCAGCCAGAAAAGAGGACTGGACGAGCACATGAGGACCCACACAGGAGAAAAACCTTTCCAATGTGACGTGAGTGTTCAAACACCTCCATTGTACCTCTAAACCAACCGCTGCCTTCTCCTGATGTGTTTGTCTCTGTGTATATGTGATGGAACAAGGCCAGATGTGGGGAAGAGTAACAGGGGGGAAGCTGAGGGGGCTCAGTAAGAGGCAGATAGTGATCTTGCTTCTCTGGAAGGGCCGAGTGGGCTGATCTCACGTAAACACATTGAGAGGATCAGAGGGAAAAATTACCCTCTGCTTATAATACTGTAGAAGTAATAATTATTCTCAGAGACTTGGGAGGGAACACACGACAGGAGATGTTGTCCATGTTAGCAACAAACTTTTTGAATGCCGTGCTTTATCGCCGTTTCGGAAACTTGGAAACAAAAAAACAATTTACTCTGTATTTTCTGCTTTCTGTCTCGAAAGCCACAACTGCGTCTCTTCAACTCAGGGTCCTTTGAAAATCCTCAAAATCTTTTAATGTGATGGATAAATCAGAAGGAGAAGGATTCAGGGACTTCTTTCAAACAGGATTAAGATCATTTTTTATTGTCGTATTATTGATGTGAGGTAAAGATGCTTTATGAGGGGGCAGGTGCATTAAACAGGCAAATAAAGCTTCTTCATCTCAGAGGTATAACTCAGTCAAATCTGATCACACAGACATGATACGTTTACAGATTCAGTGGGACTTACAGTTTCTGAGGACATTATTAACGTTTATAAATCTGCTTTTTAAATCGCAGACAAAAAGATGCACATAATTTGCCCTAGAATCACCACATTTTCAAGTCTTCTTCAGGATTAATGTAATCCAGTAACAGCTGTCTGTACGTCCAGGGGAGCAGTGCAAACAGGAACAGATAGTAGCTTATTTGGCATCCATAGTGCCAGTTAAAAAAACAGAACAGTTGTAGCCCACAGCGTACAAATCCAAAGGCACCATGGGAACTGTAGCTCCAAAACTTAAAACTTGTCCTCGTTTTTATGACTACTCGACTGTAAATGGAAATGGTGGCACGTGATAACGAGGTACAGAGAAAGAAACTAGTTTTTGAATAGTACTAGTTTGTTATATGCTTAAAATATGACTCATTGAGCTATAAAAAGGCACTAACTGAACTATACAATATCAAAAAAGGAATACGATAAGGAATATGACATGTAACATATATTAGAGCATGATTATCACCGAAGCAGAAATAAGACAAAGAATAAATACGTTAATTTATGTGATGAAAACCTGTGGACGTTCTGACAAAAAACCTAAAAGATTTAAAACATTAAAGATTTAAAAATTTAAAATGGGGGAGGTGCAGCTGTCTTGTTTTTGTCTGAGGGGAGAAAATCTTTGTTGTCAACAGCTCAGTCATAGACAAAACTCTCTAAAAATCTCTTAATCCTTTGCTGAACATCAAAAAAACAATATTGCATCTAATCCATCAACCAACTCCCGGATTCTCAGACTCTCGCCTGAGCTTTAACACCCTAAAAAGCCTCCGTCGGTGGCATCGCCTTCAGCTCTAAAACCAGAAAATGTGCCCATATCTCCAGAGAATAGTCTATAGTTGTTGTTTAAGACCGCAGAAGCAGTATCCTATTCATTGTCAGTGAAGCATCACCAGAAAGTGTCTCGCAGCGACATCCCAACATTCATCTGGATTCTTTTTTCCCGGCTGTGGAAGAATAATTTTCATGTAAATAATTCTATGCTAAACTATTAAAGATAATAGAAATAACATGTGGATTTTATTTCGGGGGGTGGATTTTGAGTCGAGACAAAAGGATCGCACGGTTCCAGGAACATTTTCCAGACAAGCTGGAGGGGCTCTATAAGCAGTGTCTGTCATAACAGCATTAAATATGTTGTAGAAGCATCCAGTAACATCTGGGTTACGATGAGGCGAGGAGGCCCCTCTCTCATCAGCTCCTGTCACTGTTTCACTTTATAAAATTCCCAATATTTTACTGAAACTGGATCAGATTTTTAGGTTGTTTGAACGATATTTAATTCCACTTGGATAGTAAAGCTAGAACACGATAGCACATCAATACGAATGTCCAAGTTGCTTGAAAAACTAATGATAGACTATAAGATTATAAACAGAGAACAACTCTGGACCAAACAATAGTTGGAAAACAGAAATGTTTTGACTGACTACACGATAATATGACAAAAATCTTGCTTGTTTCTGACAATGATTGTGTTCAAACAAAGATGATTTTCATTCATTTTCCATTCACCCGCAGATGTAAACTGTCTGCCTGTGTGTGAGATTCTCTGAATGTAATTCATTGCGCTGTGAAGTTCTTCGCAGATGAAGTGAGGAGGACACATGCTGTGATTCTCGAAGCAGTACGTTAAACTGCAGCTGAACACCAGCCAGCGGCGGATTATTGTGATTGATAGGGGACGATGGAGTCATTTGTACAGTGTAAAATGGCTCATTTATGATGGATGTTAAGTTGCATGCATTCCCTCTCGCTACTGGTGGAAAAAAAAGAAAGATTTCTGTCGCTAAGGTCGACTGCGTGTGATTTACAAATCGCTCTCCGTGTCTCCAGCTGCGCCTGTGTATGGACTAAACTCTGCAGTGAGCAGAATTTGATCAACAAAACCCGAGGTCTTAATTATCACTAATAAAACCTGCATTTTTTTTTTCAATTTTCTAGGTGTGTGACCTGTCATTCAGCTTGAAGAAGATGCTCAGCAGGCATAAGCTCACGCACAACCCTAACCGGCCCATGGCAGAGTGCCAGCTCTGCCACAAGAAGTTCACCAGGAACGACTACCTCAAAGTACATATGGAGAATGTCCACGGGGAAACAGAGAGCTAGAGCCAATTATGGAACCACTGGCTGAATGAGAACGATATCTGATTCCTCAGATAAAGTTCAGTCTCGTGCTTTCATGCAAGCAGCATGAGCCTTTACATACTGTATACACAGATGGGTAGATAGCAGAAATGTTGTTATTAAAGATACATAACATGTAGAATATGGAAAACATTTGGCCGAGTATTTTCGACATCGAAATACTGTACATTTGTCTTTTTTTTTTTTAAAGATATTGTTATCTCAACTATGTTTGAGCCGCCGTGTCCGACATTTCACTTCTCGTCTCTCTGACTTCTAACCAGTGTTACTGTTCATACTCTTACAGCCTGACCTCTTCCACTGTAGCATTTAGTGACCAACTGTCTGAACACCTTACTGTACACCTGTGGCTAATTGCCACGTGAGAACCAAAGACCTTTTAGTGCACTTTGTCCACGCTTTCTACATGTTTACACCGTTCTGTTACGTCTTGCACCTGTTATCCGGCGTCCAAACGTGTTCAGCCCCAGAGCGTACGTCAAAAACCATGTTGCTCTATTTATTATTTTCAAAATAAAGAGTATTAAAACAGGATGCTTGAATGGAAAGACGGAGAGATGGAGCTCTGAAAAGCACATAGAAAATGCGAAACAGCTCACAAGTAAAGGTTTTTATTTACATGATAGCCAGAGAGTATAAACACACTGTCCTCGGTCTTTCATGCTCTTTTTTTAGATCTACTCGAGCGCGCATTTTTTTATTATGAATGGCCCTGAGAAAACATGCATGGTTTTTGTTGGTGGATTTTGCCTGTAAAAGCAGATGTCTGTTTTTAGATATGAGCGTTAAAACTGTCGGACCAACTGAAGATGAATGAGTTCACCCGTTCCTTCCTTTCCCACGGCCTCTTTGGTGCTTAAAGTGTTACTGTTTCTGTGTCCTGACCTGTATTAGGGACAAACAGAAAAATCTGAAGTACTGTGTGTTGACTTTCGTAATGAATAGTTGACTGTGTTCTCATATGAATTGCCCAGGGTCATTGTGCCTTACAGTACGTGTTCATGTTGTTCTTCATTAACCATTGTTGGGTACAGTGTTTCGTGTATTTCAATAGAAGTGCAATTCTGTCCTGTTTTATATCCAGACTCGTTCGCTTCCTCATTTACTTTGATTAATGCACATTTCCCTGCTGTTTATTCTGCATCTGTAGACTGTGAATTGTCACTTCACACTTTTGTATTTTGAAATGTATAAAACCTCATCACCTACCAAACATCCATTTCCTCTGCTCCTTCTAATTACGTGTTTGCGAACTGTTGACGTGGGGTGGAGGGGGGTGTACGAGGAAACGCTCTGAGAGTTGATTAAAAGTGTTCAGTTCTCGTTGTTAATCTAACCCCTATTCTTGGGTTGGCAGTCTGCTGGGAGCAAAGGCTAATTAAGGGCTTTTTTTTTTTTGTTTTTTTTCCGAGGCCACAGTCACCGCTCGCCTGATCTGTAAAGCCACACACCAAAGAGCGCCTCTGATGGTTTCTCTCTGTGGGTGCGGGGACTCTCTTTCTCACGTCCGTCCCCTGCAGAGGCTCTCTGGTATCTCAGGATTGAACTTTGTGAGAATCTCATGAGCGCCGGAGTGAAGTGGGAGAGCTGCGAGTCCTTCTCATCATCGCTGTGTGAAGTTTGTCAAACGTGGCTGCTGTTCAAACTCAATAAATCTTGCCATGTGTGGTTTTGGCTTCCTAAAAACACATAACTGTTACAGTATGTCTATCTTCACGTCTTTTGACTGTGTGCTGTTTGTTTAACAATTAACTAATTACTGCTATTCATGTTAGATTACATTTCGGCTCCATTGCTTCACAGCGTGATGTCTCCGGGCTCCTTTTTGGCCTCCGTCAGGCTTTCCACGAGGAGCGTGGTTAGCGATGACTCTCAGATCGCACGGGGGTCGGGATAACCTGCTCTCGCTCTCTCTCTCTCTGGAGCTCGGTTCACCGCTTGGCCATGCAGGGCGTAGCTCGAGTCACCCCGGTCCCGCCGAGGCCCAAGCTGAGCTCGTGCTGCCCGCCGCCTACTTGTTAGTGGTGAGGCCTCCAGGCCATACTGACGCACTCTCAAATCCAGTGGCATTTATGTTGCATCTTGTAAACAGTAGTAGTAGTAGTAGTAGGGGTGTCCAACAGTGGAATATACTGTCTGCCACATGTCTGTCCTAAACTGGCTGACAGGTCAGGCTTGGTGTTGAGATATCCCTGCTTTTGATTATCGCTCCGCTCTCTTGTCTGTCACCGTCCACGCCTCTGGTTTTCCATTTTCGTCTTACAACCTTTGATTTTCTCATGGGACTTTCCCAGTGACCCAGTGATCTTGTCCTCCCCTTCAGTCAAACTTTTCTTCCCCGTGTGCATCCCTTCCTGCTGGGTGTATCACGCCAAAAAGCTCCCAGTCAATGTGTTTCTAATTACATGTTTTTACTGGAAGCCCCGGTTTCCTGTGTTGCCTCCCCATTTGTGAGTGTGGCCAGACTGGGCCCCGACCAGCGTCCACAGAGCCGAACGCCAGCCCCGCCCACTGCGCAGGAGTATCATTACCACGCCGGCTCGGGTTTATGGCAAACCGCTGTCACGTTAGGAATGACACGGACACGCTTGTCTGACCTCTGTGTTTGGCCAGCGTTGCCACAGCAACAGGTAGCCTTCTCCTCCACTTCCCTCGACCGGAGTAAAAAGTGGAATGTGTGTGCCCGGCGAAGAGTGCCATGCTGAAGAATTTTAATACGAGTGGGCAGGGTGTGTTTGGGTATTCTGGGTCACCCTTTCAGCGGTGATGGATGTTCCCTTAAAGCCACATTTCCATGGAAACAGACTGTGGCACTTTGGTACCTAAAAAGTCTTGACACTGAAAACCAGCAGAAGGTCAAATGCTTGACACGAGGCCATAGGGCTTGAGTCAAAAAACACACACACACAGCATTCTCACGATACTTCTGTCTTGCTTGCTGATTTACAAGGTGGTTCTAATTTAATCTTCAGACACCACTCGAGGCAAGAGTGTGACATATCAGGTCAGGTAGACGGGGATTATTTCATTAGGGAAAGGAAACTATCATTAAACGGCACACACCTCCAATCTGCACAACCACAACTACACTTCACTTAAGAGACACAACACAAAACTGAAGCATTGTCTTTTCTAAAAATAAACATATAATTATTATTTATTTATAATTATAATTATTTGTGCTGTGAAACGGGAGATGAACCCATAATGAATTCTGCAGCTCTGTGAAGGATTTTAGCTACTTTAAGCTCATTGTTTTGGTTTTATGCCCCACAAATTTGCTGTTTTGGTTCACTCTCACTTCCCTCATAACATTGTTTCCAGACAGAGGTAGATGGTTTCAGCAGAAAAGCTCATAAAAACAAACTCTAGCAGACACAGTTAGAGCTCGTGAACACACAGCGGAGCATTTAGCGGCTATAGAGGCAGATATATTTCTCTCAGTTTGGTGGAGACCAGATTAAAGACCTAAAAAGGAGACTGAATATTGGACTTCATTGACAGGGTGGCCAGAAACATGCCATGCCTGGTTAACGCTAGCTGATAACTATATTATGCCTCAAACTAAAAACACTGCTGGAAAGACCCTGCAAAATCAAAATAGATGCATATTGATGGGGAAACAGCATGCCCTGATTGTTTATGTTTAAACCGCTTGCAGGAAATGGAACCGCATTTGAAGAACTGGAGCACAATGGATGCCTTGGACACAGACTCGTGAGAAAGACGAGAACTCGACAATATATGGAGGCTAAAAGTCGGCCAGGAAACGCTCCAAAAGAATGATGGAGAATTGTCTCCTTTTCCCAGTTTTGTCCTCTTTGGGGAGGTTAAACCCTGTAAGAATGGCTCAGTCTACGCCAAGTATAGCCGCTAATTCCCATAAACAAGAATGTTGACTTCTTCTAACTGTGAAGAAACATGGGAGATGAAAGGTCCCTCGCATGGAGGCTCGTTCTGAAAGGCTTTGAGGGTTAAATACATCAGTCAGTGCGCCGGTCCAACCTCTGGAGCTTTTTAGTGTTGGTCAGTTCTGTCAGCACGTTGTTGCTGTGTGCCATCAATCCTCAGCCTCATTAGGAAGTACGGCGCTGTCCTCACTTCATACACACTGGAGCTGACGTCTCATATCTCTTTTTTGTTGGGCCGTGCGTTGTAGCAACAAAAACAGATACAAAAGTCAGACAAGGTTGCTCATTTACAACGTGTGATGTTACAAAACGCACCACAATGGCAGTCCGCGGGGGCAAAAAGAAACAATGCTGATGTTGTGCTCAAGTTCATCTGTCGAAGGAGAAATTCAACTTGGCAGAAAACATACAACAAAACAGCAAATCCAATAAGATTTTGACCTTTGCCGAGGTTCAACGCGACCCTCAAAGGAGGAAATGTCTATGATGAGCTGCCAGAAACCAAATTCAACCCATTCATTTTATTACTCTGTGAATATCTGAAAATGCTGCGTAAAAGCCAGCTTCTCCTGCAACCAGACTCGTCTTTCTGCTTCTTTCCTTCCCACCGAGTGCTGCTCAGGGATTTATTGTAAGGTGATTAGTGATGACAGAGAAGACTCAACTGGTCTAGCCAAAACATTTGTGCAAATGTGATGATAGATGCGCCATAATTCCTCTCTTTTCTCTTTGCTCAGTGTTGCTCATCCTCCCCCTCCCCCACATGCTGTTATTGTGTCAGCCCCCATAATCTTGGGTGTTTTTGGGAGACCTGTATTACGCACACGGCCCAACACAAATAACACCGAACTCCTGCTGGGCTGGAGACGCGGGGGTAATGACTGCGAATGTTTCAGCACGAGAACACACACAGACACAACACCGAGAGGAGGATTCAGACTGAAGCAGAGTGAAATGAAATGATTAAAAACGTTTGAAGTAAATACGAAACATCGGTGCGTCGGATGAAAGAAAAAAGCACATTTCAATAAATGCAAAATATCTTTTATATTTTTTTTCATTCATGCTAAATTGATATATTTGGAACAGCAGTGTGCAATCTGTGGAATTAAATTTAACTAGTGACATAACATTGGCCTTATTGTCCCCACTCATGCTACATTTCTGTTTTGAATTTTGAACTATGTTTGAAATCGAGTCCTGTGTGCGTTTGGAGAAACCAAATACCACAGCGAGGGTCTGTTTCCTGTCAGAGAAGCAGGAGAAGCAACACTGAGATACGCACCTTTCATGTGCTGATTTAGGTTTCGGTCCAGCGAACAATTGAACACACACACACACACATATACACACACATGCGCACACAGCTGAACATGCACAGGGGCGCTAACTTCTTGGAGAAAGGCCTCCAGTGCCTGCGAGCCCTTATGAAAAGTGTGAGGTGGGACCGGGTTTCTGTCTGGGCTCTCTGAATTAGCCACGCTGAACCTGTTAACCTAGACCACACACACACATAAGCAGACACACACACACACATTATGTACGTGCACTGAATGATAATTCCTCTGCCATACAGGGACGTCATGCGAGGGGAGTGACTGTTGTCAGAGTGAACAGCTGCTCGAGCCAAAACACATCTATCTTCCACAGGAAGTTATTGGTCAAACAAATGTAATGAATCTGTTGTTCTTGTCTTGTTGACCGTGACCATATCTGTCTCCCCGTCACACACACTCACAGCCCACACGATGTACATACACTGGCGTGCGTGTTTGTGTGTTCACTTTCTCTTCTCCACACAGAAGCGTCACAGCGGAAACAGAATCAAGGTCACGGACCTCGTTCACTCCCACGCCCATTTGGATTCAGTGGTTATAAAAATCCCCCGCCCCCCCCAAAAAAAAGCCACACAAAGAGCGAAATGTTCAAGGATTACCGGGCAAATATAACTTTTTCTAATATTTGTATCATTAGCATTTTAATATGGGGGGACTTCCCATGATGCACTGAGCTCTTCTCTCCGTCTGTACACA
Organism: Argyrosomus regius; assembly: GCA_946959425.1. Lineage (NCBI taxonomy): Eukaryota > Metazoa > Chordata > Actinopteri > Sciaenidae > Argyrosomus > Argyrosomus regius. Next base: position 6,960,850 of record OX336888.1, read on the forward strand.
TTCATGTCTCATCAATTCATGTTACTGAGCTTCTTCCCCGGAGTTTTTCTTGGCTTTGCTTTCTCGACTTGCAGGTCGTCACGGATCGTGGCCACGCCGATGACAGTATAAAGATTGGATGGTGTATCCGTGACGTCACCCACAGGTTTCTGAAGAGCCGTTTTGAAGCTCAGAGTGTGGTGGCTCTGGCCGCCGCCATGTTGGTAGTCCTGCTTCTTTTCTCCTCCTGGCTATTCAAAAAATGAGCAAAGACGTGGATCATTGGTGGATTTTAGGCGTCCACTCTGTTAATTATACATAACTTTAAGCCTTAATATAATTTGAACAGGTGAGTTCTATAAAAATTCACCCTCAGTACAGTTGTCATGAATGGGGAAATTAGCTATAGAGACCAAAACTGTTCTTTGTACCAGGCTGTAAACATGTTTATTTCTGCTGTGAAGTTGGACATTTTAACATGGGGACTTATGGAGACTGACTCGTTCTGTAGCCAGCCTCAAGTGGACATTTGAGGAACTGCAGTTTTTGGCGCTTCCGCATTGGCTTCACTTCACAGCCACGGAGGTTGCCACTACACCTAGATCGGGCATTGATTGAGCCTGCTACTTGACGTCCACTACAAATACTATTATCATTATTGTCATTAATACTACTATTAGTCATTAAAATTATAGTTATAGTTATTATAATTATTTCTGGTATGCATCTATGTCTCTCTTTCTGTCTGACTCTCTTCCCTCTCCCTCACCGATCATTGAGTTCTGCTCGAGGTTTCTGCCTCTTAAAGGAAGTTTTTCCTTGCCTCTGTCGCCAAGTGCTTACTCATGGTGGCAATTGTTGAGTCTCTGTAAATGATATTATAAAGAAATCGAATTGAATATTTGAAGGAAAAATACAGTAAGATCCAACTTAATGCCTAATGCTGAGATTAAATGTTAGTTATGGTGGTTTTGTGTTTCTCATTGAGGTTCTGTTTTATCCTGTGCTCTGAAAATCTGTTTTTAATTTCTATATTTTATGTATAACACACTGACACTGACAATACAAGATAGGTTTATGTTTTCGGGTTTTATTCCAGAGGATAAATTACATCATAATCTGTTTCACATGGTTTTAAAAGGCTAACATAAATTTTAGCTTCTCCAGCAGGCTAACAGCACCTGCACTTTATATCAACCACATTGACAGAATATTTAGATAGCATGTTAGCGTGCAATTTTCAATTTTCGTTGGCTCGTAGGTCCCCCGGAAGGAAGTATACAACATAAAGTAGTGGCAGAGGCTATACTAAAATGGCCACTAACTGTAGCACAACTACCGTACTGTCATTTTGTCCTCGCTCTCTGCAGGTGTAGTGCACCTACACGAAGGCATAAGGATAGCTCAGTTTGTCATGCTACATTTCTTCTAAGAAAAAAAAAAAAAAAGAAAAGTTGGCACACATGTACAACATCAGACGATGCTCTGCCTTGCTGCCTCTGGGCTGTCATCAGAAGCAAATGATTTATAGGGGCCCTTGTTCATGTTCACTTGTTGGTGAGCTGATAAAATAAGGAAGTGCAGATACCTGTTCCCTCGAGCGGTGTTCTGTAAGACATCAGCCTTGATCCCATAACTCCAGGAGCCCGGCCCTGTCATGCTGAAGAATGAGTGAGTCTGACCTGGGTTATGGAGTAGTCAGGGCCTTCAGATTCTCATAAATTACACCCTTGTTATAAATAAAATGCTGTCCACAGAGCGAAACAGGGTGAAGAAGTGGTGAAATCCAGCTTCTGTTCACTACTATGAAAATCAAGGCAGAACATGTTACAGAAAATAATGCTTTTGGCTGCAAACACGGGACAGTTTTATTGACTTTTCAAGACCTGCACACACAAAGAGGAGGGGAAAAAAGAGCTGCTTTTCTTTCTTTAAAATGAAAATAACCAGATAACGAGTGTGGAAAGATCTCATTTACATTCTCAAGTTTCAGCTTGTGTTGGGTCTGAGACAGTTTACCTCCATGTCCTTGAATGAGTCTTTGATGCACTAGCCCTCAGTCTTTGTGTCTCAGTAGCAGACAATGATGTTTGTGTAGGACTTTCCGCTTGTTTCTCCTGGCCAATGTGGGCAACCCGTATATTTAACCTCTGCACCAAACCTCTACAGTCGTTGCTCTCACATCTCTCTTTTTCCTTTTCATCCGGCGCACAGTTTAAACTGATACCATCTCAAGGTTACCCATGCACACCAGAAGTGGAGACCGCTCACACTACGAAGCGCTATCTGAGAGCCATTGTGCTTTAAGTGATTTCAAAACGTCCGTTCTTCACAGCAAATGAGCGAGGCCGCTCTTAAGCTCCATTAAGCAGAGGGGCAGTTATTTACTGTATTTGTTTTCTTTTCTTCAGCTCTGGACATGTGGCCGGCCACAGGTGCAGGCTGAGCTCGAAGACCTCGGGGGCAGCGGACCACCAAACACAGCGGTCTCTGTGGAGAAGGTAATGACCCTTCCTCCTGGTCTGACCGTGGGGAATGGACTTCAGATCACCTCTGGGATGTTGATACGGACCATTTGAATGTGATTTGTGCTCTCAATGTAGTCTCGTGTGTGCAAAGTTCAGGTACAAAGGATGAAGCAATTTTCAAAAAAACGGTTTTATTGCCATAAATAACAGCATTAAACTGCTGGAAGGAGAATTTTTAGGTTGACTCTGACAGGTTTTACTCTTTCAGGATGAACGTGCTACTCTAATACTCGGCTATAATACTGTAAATATGTGATTTTCCGAAATTGATGCGTGTTTGCCATCTAACTTAGTTTAGAAAGCTAGCCTGGCTCTATCATGTTATTGTTGACAAGACAACAATACTTTAATAGTTAGATTTTTGTATACATTTAACCAATAAGATGTAATGTGTTAATCAATATGCTTTAGAAGTATGCAGATATTGTTATCTTCTGCTGTGTCTCGATTCAGATACTTCCGTTGGTACACTTCTACAGTATGTAGTATACTATGCACTTTCTGGCGTAGTGTGCTAATTTTAGCAGGATAGTGTTGTCCCAATTCAAGTTTGGCCATTGTTCACTTACCGGAAATGACGATCACAACACTGAATTGCAACTGGAGCATTAGTTCCAACATTTGACTGCCAAAATATCAACATAAAACATATATACAACATATATTTGTATATTACATTGTTCACCGCAACCGCTGCACCTCCAGCAGCTTCCTCTGCCGCCATTTTCACATTGCCGGTGGTCCAGCCACTTCTGCTACGTAGCCAAAATGGAGATCATTGAGGGCGAGACGTGACCAGCGTTCCACACTCAACTTTTGGACCGTTGTGAGGGCTTCATCCGGGTACTCACGGTACACTGCATTTTGCCAGAATTGACAGTGTGAATGCACTCAGAATAGCAAGTGTAAGTATGCACAGACTTTGTTTCCAGTCTGTATGCTAAGCTAAGCTAGCTGCTGAGTCTTTTCATTTAACTTGGCAAGAAAGTCAATATGCGTATTTTTCCAAAATGTCTATTTCTTTATACATTGCTGGTTTAAACACAGAAATCTTTATCTTTACTTACACAGACATAAAATGCTCAAAATGGACTCAGCCTTTTTGGTTTTCTGGTTAAATAATTTTTATCTAAAGAATTTTTATTCATGATGTATACTTTTTATGAAGGCGACATATGTTTGAGATTGTCGTTCATTCAACCAATTTTTGAAATGTTTCTCATCTTCAAAGCTTTCCAAGGTTTCAGTAGCGTCAGCTTTTGGCCTTTACATCTCTGGAAGTCATAAGCAAGCTAAATCGTAGTTTATCCATGTGTCATAGAGTTTTCAAAACAAATAGTAATTCTAGATAGCAAAGGTATAAAGTCTGGCTACGTTTGTCAGGCTGCTTTGCATTATTACAGCAACAGGATGCTTCAGAGGGGCCTTGTTTGGAGTTGGCGTTTTGTGAGGAGCTGGTGTTTAGAGCTGTGAGCACGCTTTAGCCCAGGTCACCTCTGCAACAGCTTTTGATTCTCGGTCTTTGTTCTCCAATCAGAAACGTGTTTCAGTTTGAGTTTCATTAAAAGCATGTCCTGAAATTGGATCCATCTCTTTGTACACCCGCCGAACAGGAACAGTGTGCGACCTAACTGGAAGCAGATCATCCTAACCCTTCATCAATGGACTGTGCTACACGTGTATGTGTGTTTGAATGCGTGTGGTGTGCGAGTGTACACCTATGTTGTTGTGCACAGTGTATGTTACAGTGTGTAACCTATCTGCGCTTGTGAAACGCTATAGCCCAAAGTGTCACTCTCTAGCTGCAAACGTCTCATATGGCTGGACGGCAACATTTATTCACTGTGTATGACATCATTTACCCTTCAGACATATTAATGATTATTTCACTCTCTCCTCCTGCCAAGGGAACACCCTCGCCTGTAACAGAGCACAGCAGCACATTCGCGTAGATTTTCCACAGGAAACAGTGGCTCGAAGGGGCTCTGCTGCCTCCTGCTAAGCCAACAAGTGTCAAGTGTCCAACAAACATCTTTTAAGATTTCACGCTTTGTTTGCTGATGCTAGCATGCTATCACACATGCCACAAAGCGTCTCATCCTTGCCAACTTAAAATAGGTTTCACTTCTTTGACCTTACACAAAGAGCCCCCTCAGAACAAACAAGCCGTTTAAGACTCAGAGACTCGCAGCAAATTGCTACCATTTTGATCTCCTTTTATTCTCCACCTATTGAGGAAACCGATCCCGTAACATCGGGCAGGAATGTGTCCAGAGAGCATTCATTAGCCCAGAGCTGTTGTGCAGGAATCTCAGTCTCCTTTTTCACATCATTACAGGAGCTTCACAATCAGGCCTCCTGGGAAAGGGAAAGTGAGTAGAGAAATGTCTATGCAGCACATGTAGAGAAGAGCTTCCAGATGTGACATGTCAGCATCAACGACACTCAATGACGAGGTGGGGATGTTTGGGAGGGGGGCGGGTTGACTGACTGACAAGGTCTCAGCGTGAATGAGAATATCACTCAAGAAGAGAAAGAGAAAAATAATCATCTCTTCAATGGAAGACCTGTGCTCGTACCTCCGGATGCTATTGAGGAAGGTCATGTTTACATGGGAGAGACTGCACTCAGGTCTGTGTGCATGTTTGGTTGACAACATATGCCTCGCAGCTACCATGAGAGAAAGTAAGAGAGAGAAACACACACATACACTGTATGTATATATATATATATATGCATCCTTTAATCAGAGAAGAGCTGTGCATTTATGAGCTCGCCCGTGCATGTTGAAACCCAATCACCAGACAAGAACATGTGTTTAATGCCAAGGTTTGTATGTCCTATGTGTATAAACATGGTTACAGAAAGGATGGGTATTACAAATAAAATATGGTTATGATAGAGTTATGTTTAGGCCACAAAAACACTTGGTTATGATTAAGGATGGATCCTGTCTACAGTTAATAAACATGCAAATACACACCCATTTATATTGTCAATTTACTTCTCTATATTACTTAAAGTTATGCTGAATTAACAGCGTGGCCACTTCGATTGGCAGATAGATGCCGTTACAGATGGCTTGTATGAGCTGATGATCCACGTCTTTGCCAATTTTTAGATTAGCCAGGAGTCAGAAGAGGCAGGACTTCCAACGTGGCGATTCTGAGCTTCAAAACGGCTCTTCAGTAACCTACGGTGCCCACGGATCATTGTTGAGTTTTGCAGTTTCTCTTCTGACAAACAGGACTGAAGTTATAGGAATTGATTACAGGCTTGTGACTGGAGGAAAACTATACTCATCCACCATCTTACCTCCTCCACACCCTTAGTTCACCTCGCCACATAAAGGGCACACCGCTTCCTGCACTGGCACTGAACATTGGCAGTGGATGCATATCGTGTGGTGTAAAATGATCCCTAATGAAGGTAATTCCTAAGATTTTGGCCTGTTAGAGTGCATGTCTGGCGAACGCATGGATAAAAGGTTAAGTGCAGTATGTGTGTTTGTGCATACCATCACCAGGTCTGTGGGCCATATGGAATGTACAGTACAACCAGAGAGGGGAAACCCAGCTGGAGAAGTCGAGGCAGCTGAATTCCTAAAGAGAAGAACATTTTCCAGCCAACTTTGGCGATGACACACCTTCAATGGGGTTCAAACACATGTGGAACAACGCCGAGCACTTAGGCACCTCGTCCAGCTCGCTCACTGGGGTCGGCTTCATTACTTCAGAAGCACGGCTTGGATTTGGCCTCATTCATGCTAAATGGACGATAGAGAGCCGATCGGGCCCTCGGTTTCCTGCTGGGCATAAAGTCACTCTCTCAAGCGTCGGGCCATATGTCAGCCAGATGCTGCCGGCCTGAGTCCCCTTCAAAGAAACAATTAGGCACAATTATCGCAACATATAAATGAATTTCATCCATGATTAAAATGTTTAGGGTAGGGAGCGAGCAGGACGCACAGCCAGGTGGTTGTAATCTCGATGGCGGTCGCAGTGGGGCTTCGCTCAAAGAGGGCAAAAGAAAGAAAAACCTGCCGAGCTGTTTATTCAGGCACTTGTACGTCTGGTCAAGTGCCCCCCCTCCCCTCTCTCTTGCTGCATACTCACCCCACCAGCGAAGGCATCTGTCCCTTAATACCACTTTAATGAAGGTCATTCATTTTAATGGTGCCTCATTTCAAACTCCAGTAATTAAAGCTTGCGGTGCACTCGACCGAGAGGTTGTTGAGACAGTGTGAGTGCCAGTTCTCCAAATAAACAGTCCCGCTTGCAAGCCAACGGGCATCTGAACACTGCAATCCAGTTCACAGCGCGCCGGCACACAGTCATGGAAAGAGGGGAATGCAGTTCAGCTCAGAGGAGAAATCTAAACCACGCTAGAGAGATGAAAACCACATTTAGTTAAGTGGCAAGAAGGATGACAGGTGGCTCGAGCATGTTCAGAGGATAACAGAACGATCACGAATAATCGGGTTTGAAGAAGTGAAGGAGTGATACGGAGAAGTATTTGTCAGGCCGCAACTGAAAAATTGTTCAGCTCAGTGACGGATCACAACTGCATCACAGTCAGTGCAACTGTCGAACATGCAGAGAAAGACACAAAATCTATTGAGGATATTAAAAATGGTGTCCGAAGCCGAGGCGAAAGTAAATGCACTGTACTTATTTAGCCTCTTTCTAGTCTTCCCACTACTCAAGGCGCTTGTACATAAAGGTGCCAACTGTTCATCACAAGGTGAGCGATGGTGCAGACTTTGGGGCCGATTTGGGGTTCAGAATCTTGCCCAATGACACTCCGACATGCAGACTGAGGATCGATCCACCATCTTCTGATTAGTGGACGACCCGCTCTGTCTTCTGACCCACAGCCGCCCCAAAAGATGGAGACCAGTCGCTCCTGCGCTCTGTGCAGATCATCAAGGTCTCTTGAAAAATAACTGTACAGTCAGAGATGTGCCGCCGCAGAACTCAGGAAAGACATGAGCGTGATGTATTTTCTTTCCTATAGGTGGTACTTGTCAGGCTCTTCATTCCCAGCAGGAGAGTGAGGCAGTGACATGTCGCTGTCACACACACTTTGATGAATTTCAACAAGATTATCTGACATATGGGGATCACCTGGCAGAGCGTACATCAACGCTATCAAAGGTAAAGTCAACCCCGAGTTCGATTGCAGCCTGGGTCCTTTGCTGCATGTCATCCCCTCTCTCTCGCTCTCTCTTTATCTCTCTAACTGTTTATCAAATAAAGCAGAAAAATATCTTTAAGATTATCTGACATATATTGTTTTAAAGCTCTATCTTTGCATGCTGGTGTCACATGAAATAAATTCAGAAGTATGCAAATGTGAGATGAAAATCTCTCAGGCTCCATCTCAGCTAAATTGAAACCAACTTCCCATCCACATGCTTAAATATATCCCTGGATAATTTATGTGTTTACTCCTCGGATTAGAGAGATCCATCTTTCTAGGTGTGTCATCTACCCCAGCATGCTTTGCTGCTTCCTGGCGTCAGATGGTATAATGTTGATGTATGATCTGTGAAGAGGAGCCTTGTTTTATCTCCTGCGTGGTGACATGGGACGGTTGTTTTATCTCCTACGCCGAGGCATGAGATGCTCGCCCCGCCCCCTCGGCCTATCTGCCTGCCCGCTGAGGGCCTGATGAAAGCGCAGGGACACCTTGTCCAGATGGCAAACATCCATCAGAGGAGCAACATGTCAAACGGCGAGGGCAGAGGAGAGTCATCCGCGGGGCGAAAGCAAGGGTATCGGCTCGGTCAGGCAAGGTTTAAGCCTGACAAACACTTCAGCAGTGGAGATATTTGGATGGCTGAAGTCACTTTTTATGTAGTAGCAGGCAGATGCTAATGCTGCAGATGCAACAGTGAGACAGAGCACGCCACTGAGACAATGACCTCTTTAAATCATAAAATATCTCATCACTACAACCTCGCAGGGCCCAGGTGTCATAAAAAAATCAAGGGCAGGATCCGAGCACGGTTAGCAGGGTTTCATTTTTAGATTTTATAAGCTGTATCAATGTTTATTTTGTGAGTTACTGCTCTTGGTAATTTCCTGATGGGACAGTAAACTGCTGTGAACTGTAGCTGCTGTTAGCTTAGTTTGTTAGCCGGGCTGCCTGTACTGTGAGCTCAGAGCTCACAAAAGAGTGTTAGTGTTTGTACCACAGGCCTTTTGGACCACCGGGAAGAAGAGGAGGTTTTTCAAGTCCAGTGCATGGACGAATGCTGACAGGGTGCAGAGCTGATGTCGTGCCAGAACCGGAGCTGGGCTGAGACAAAAGGAGAGAGTGACCAAACAAGAAGCTGTTGGACAAGAGTAAATCTGGGACTGACTTTTAGTCGTTGGCGAGAGCTTGGTGAAATAAAAGGCTGAAAGACAGACGTCGAGCTGGGCTTCTTGGTGTTGGACTAGTAAGTAATATTATCTGGCTGCTATGTCTTGTGTTGTGTTTCATATATTTCATCTACTTATGTGTGTTTTTGTTTGTTTTAAAGAGCTACATTGAGGCCAATTTGTATCTTCTGTGCTGACATGGCAATAAAGTATTGAATTTAACTGAAATGACTTGTATTGTGTTGGTACATGGTAGAGAGACAACAACTGTCAGTCTCATAAATGAAAACAGACACAAAGACATGAAAACAATCTGACCTTTTTTGTGTCTTTGAAGTGTCCTGTTGCCCGCTTTCTAATTAAATAAGTCTATTTTTGCAAAGTGACCTCCTGTTTAGCAAATAGAAACAAAATGCGGCATCCATTTGGAGGCAATTGTTCAAGCAGGCTGATCAGAACTTGTTTAAATGGGGCCTTTATACATTTCTGCAGTTTATCCTCCAGGCTTAGTGACATTTAAATCTGTGAACATAATTTCTCTCTCTCCCTCTCTCTCTCTCTGTTTCCTGATTGCTTCCACACATTCGAAGCAAGCCCAGCTGTGGACTGTAAAAATAAACTTCATGTTTAAAAATGGGTAGATTAGCCCTTTTAAATTGGTTTCTTTTCATGTTTTTGCGTCCCTGTGCGTCCAACCTGGTGGGAGCCAGCAGGTTTGAGAACAGAGACTGAGAGTGTGCGGCGCTGCATGGGAACACAGAGCAGCGCAGAGAAAGCTCTAATTGGCAAGAAAGTGGAGAATAAGACCTGTCGCCTGCCAGATGTTTCTGTAAAAGCCGTTAGCGCGGCGGCGGCGCAGGTCCACAAGCGAGGAGGTGTCGGAGGCCTGCATGTGCATCAGAGGGAGCCGTCAGGATCCTGGACCGCTCTCCTGCTGGACACCTGGCTTCCTGCCTCCCTGCAAACAGCTGTGCACCTCCACATGCTACATCATGTTCGGCTTGTTCCAGCTCGCTCTTCATGTTGCATGTTGTCAGATTTTGTTTACTGTTAAACAAAAATACCGTGCAGAATGTCTTTTGTGGTGGAGCCAAACAAAAGACAGAAATAAGTCAGAATGAAACCTTTATCTCATTCCCAGTTTTGTTACATAATGAAGGGAGCATTTGGAGATCCTGTTTCTACATTGACTTGTATGGATAAAGAGATAAACATATCGGGGGGAGGTATTTCTAACCTAAATGTTTTAGGCTTCCCTTTAAAGTCTTTATTGTGCAAACAGTGTTCTAATTATATTGTATAACCAGTCCTGCAGGTTATGTTATATTGTGTTTGAAGCTTCAAACACTTCGTAGCATCTTGGCGTATGGTGCCACCGGAGAGGTGAGTTCAGGACAGCGATTACTGATACTAATTGAGGACTAAACAATTTTTTGAGCTCACACTCTCACGGCTGTCTTCAACGGTCTGTCATTTTTCTATGGCACATTATGAAACCTATTACTCTTCACTCATCACTTTTCGGGAGACAGACGCAGAGAGAGGCTTAAAGTGAACCTCAAGCAAAACCCCATCTGGGAGGCTTAATTACAAGTAAGCTCTGTTTAATAAGCACTGGATCATATATCCCAGTTCAGCGTGTAGAGGAGAGAGGAACCTCCAAAGGCTCAGGAATGTCAGTGTTTGTGTATGAATGTACATGGTCGCATGCCAGCACTGCTGCACTGAGGAGCTGTTTCAGGCTGGCACTGTAATCGACTCTGGCTGGGGAAATTTGGCTGCAGAAACTGAATGAGTAACTCTCTCCCTTCCCCTCAATGGCTGCTGATGAGGTGCTCTCGGGCAAGGCACTTAACCTTCGGCTTGCCAACGCAGCAATCAGGAATGTGTGGAACTGTGTGAGTGAGATAAATATGTTTTAGAACAAGACTTAAGAGCTTGCAGCCATGCTAATATTTATGGTGGATTATTTTGTGACGCAAATGGATTCTACTTTTTTTTTTACCTTGGGATGGCTAAAAAAATGATTACACTGAAAATGGGCAAACATCTTTAGATGTTTATATTTGAATTGATTGAATATGATTGTAAGTACCTGTTTGATTTGGCAAGCTCAGACTTCTAAAGCCTCGTATTGACTGTAACGTTTACATTAAGGGATCTCTTCATGGTCAGTGCAGACAGAAGAATGATGACAGTGACCAATAATGGTCACGCTAGTAATAGAAAATGTGATCCTGTCTTTTAAAGCAACAACAAATACAACAAATATAAGACAGCTGACAACTTGTCTCAGACTTGGCCATCGTTCTCGCCAAATATTCCAGTTGGCAACAGACATTTTCTTTCAGAAGTAACTTCCTCCTTCAAAACAGTGACATCTGTGTTACCTAACAAATGTATGTTATTTGTTACAGTTTCCATTGGCAGCCCAGGTGAAGCTAGGAGACGGTTAGGAGAGCTAAGTTATACTTAAAGTAAACAGTATTACCTAATGTGATGCTACAGTGTGGTTAGACTGCACTGCTTTCTGCTCCTCGGGGTGGAGGTTACATGCTGTTTTGTCTTCGAAGAGAGTTCAGTATGATATCAAGTGAAACTGCTATATTTAAAGTAAAAAATATGGCCTAATTTGACCATACACTGATTTTAATAGTGCAAAATGATCATCTTGAAACAGAAGATACGGTCTCTCTAGCATCACAACAATTATAAAAGTAAGTGGTCTTGAAGAGGATTCTTTCTTTTCTGTCTCGGTCTTGACTCAGTCTCGTCCAGTCCTGGTCTTGGATTCGACAATGGTGGTCTTAACGACAGCACCAGTTTCCTGTTTCCACCTCGGATCCTGTTCCTTAGACCTCTTCAGTCACCTTCGCACCGTGTTTCTGTCTCAGATGAAGCTGTCAAGAAAGATCTCACACCGGTATTGGCTCCTACAGCAAATCATCAAGTTACACAATAAAATCCTCCTCAGAGAGAGGTTGCATTTACTAGTGTCACGAGAGTGCAACCTATAAATACATAAAATAGGTGATGTCACTTTCTGCAACAATGCATCCAAACACCAGCTGTAGGGTCAGGAGTGAAAACGGATCTGTGAAACAGATCTCTGAAAATAGGAATCACATGTGCACTTTAGCTCGACACTCCACCACACTGTATTTACGTGTGTGTGTGTGTGTGTGTGTGTGTCCTGTTTATGTGCATCTTACATACCTTTAGTTAGTTTATGCTCCCAAAATATCTTGAGTGAGAATCAAAATAATCCTCCTACGCTAACCCCTTAATATCTTTTGGTTTGCGTTGGTTCTTGTGGTTGTGGCCGATGACATCCTCCACACGGCGGTTTAGCAGCACACCCAGCGCCTCTTCGCAACAATCACACCCCTGCTGACAAATGCAGAGGTTACGAACGTCACATTACTCTGACATGAGCGAGATAAAGCCTCTCCACAGCCACCGGCATGATTTCTACAGCAAAACATTCAAACCATCTAATCTAGCAGTCAGATTAAGAGTACTGAAACAAAAATGAGGGCTGAAATGCAGCGTAGCACTTCACCAAGGGGTATTACCCAGAAAAACAAAAACATGGAGGTTTTATAAACTTTAAGAGAAGTGATGTGCGACGAGATGAGACAATCACCTCTTCTGTCGCATGACATCATCCCTGTTCCTCTCTTTCCCTCTTTCTCCAAGACAACACGCCAGTTCCAAGCTGTACGCTTCACCTTCTTTCAGTGTCAGAGACAACCATGACTGCTCTACTAAAGTCCTGAATGGTAATTCATTCATTCAGTCTCTGCTCCGTGGCTGCCAGGATCCTAAGAGAGGAAAGTCTTGGCGCTTCTTATACAAAAAAACAAAAAAACACCTGGTCTTTGGCAGCGTGGATCTCAGTGAGTGAGTCTCGGGAGAGTCAGTCAGTCAGTCAGACGTCAAGAGCTACACACAGACCAGATGTTTATCACACCGACACAACTGTCACAATGCCTTGATTTTTATCGCAGACACACACACAAAGGGACCCAAATGTTATTGTTGAGCATACAGAAGAAATAAACATTTCAAGAAGCTGATTTTTTAGCCATGAAATGTGTCCAGTACTTAGTGTAGAGTACTGTGACTAAAAGAATGCACAGATCGCCATCAGTCAAACTGTTAAACACAAAACGTTTGTTTTGTCTCTGATTTTGGCAAATGAATCACCGCCACCTGCTTTGTTTGAGTGTGAAAGAAACAGAAATGATTTGAAGAGCTGCTGGATTATTTACACTATATTGTTATACGTGTATTATTGACACGATATCAAAATTTCACAATTTAAATGTCACAGTTATTGTCAATAAAACGCCTACAACTACAAAATTATTGAAATTCCCATCAGCCTCAGCTGTGCTTTTGGTTTAGTGGTGATTAGCAAATGTTGGCTAACTAGCAGACTAAAGTGTTAGCATTGTTATTGTGAGCTTGTCAGCATGTGACTCAAAGAAGCGCTGCCTACCCGCTGAATTCCACCGGACACGACTCTGCGGCGTCAGTCGCTGTTTTGGCCTGTTTGCCATGTGGCTCCTTAACAGAAACGCTTTTCCTACCAGACTTTGTTACCTCTTCCCTTGATTTATGTGCTTCTACCATCTACCATCTATTTTCACGATCTGGAGTCTACACAGGGTGAAAGGTGACTGGATTTTTTTGTATGCCATTTTTGCGTCTGACTTCCTGCCAGCTCGATCTCGAGAGCCGCTCCTGGGATGCTTCTTAAAATCTGGTGAAATCACAATCACTGTCTAGAGTTGGTGTGATCAGCTGCAGCACAACCAGAACTTTTAGCAGCAATGCTGCACTCATGTAATTTCATTCAAACCGTGTTTATGGGCAGATTTCTTGGTGAAAGAACTTCATTTGTGCCAACAAACCTGTGGCAAAATGGCTGTAATCCACCATCACTGGCTTAAAATCCATTATTATCCAGTTTGACTTGTTGCTGCTACAAATGCAGCCTCACAGAGCGGCTAACAGGGCTGTAGGCTAGTTTTGTTTGCTATCATCACACCCATACGTACATTCATTTGACTGTCAGGTTGTTGGACTGCGACCAACAAACAAGAAAAATAATGATCCAAGTGGCATGACGCTGAGTGTGCACACTCAGGGCCCAATGTAAAAGAAGTCTGTTAGTTTAGGTGACCTTGTGACGTTTCCTGTGGTGCCACCGTCAGCCCAAAACTGCAGCTACACTTGCATAAATATTCTGTCATCCATCTTATGCACCGACGGCTGTGAAAATAAAGGCTAACTTTGTGGCCTTGGTCTGCTTTCCACTGAGTGCTCTCTCACTAAAACTTTTTATCTCAAAGTTATTTCAGCTTCGCTTCACCAGCGTCTCTGATAATCTGTCATAATTCAGAGTTATCGCTTTGTTGTCTGCGGGTCAATTCAGTCCGCCGGCGCTTCAATTAGTGCGCTGTTCTGCTGAAGGAGAGATGAAGGATTTCTGACTTGACTAATAGCCTGAGCTCTAATCTGAGGTGTTGATTGACACTGTCTTCAATGGGCGTGTTGACACAAGGTCCCGCCGTTAGCGTCTGTCATCCAGTCACCTCTCATACATGTCATGAGGTGCCCCGTGTCCCCGCTGTCTTGCCTTGAGTCCGAGTAAGTTACACAAACACAGCTTCTGTCGTCGTGAACTAAACTTCCACGTGCTCCTAAAGTCAATAACAATGTGTACGTACTTCAAATTCTTTTTTGCAGTTTGTGTCTGTTGTACGGGACACCCCTCTGCTTTACATTAGCCTGTTACTGCTAGTGGCTGCACTTAGTCGACATAGTTAAAGACAGGCGGTCTTGTTTTCCTCGGTTTTAAAGAAAGCACTTTGTCATTGTATTCATGACCTAAATAAACCTTAATAGTAAACACAAGGCTCTGATTTGGTTTTGTCAAAGTTTGTTTTATCATTATTTCATCGGGCCTTTGTTGAGTGCTGCATCACATTAGTCGCTTCTTTTTTTTTTATCACCACAAGAAAAATAACAGCCCAGAAGCGACATTAAACTAATAAAAAGAAACAACAAACTCGAATATCATAAATTTGCCCAAATGTTTTCCTGTTAGCTCATTTAGTTTCTGTCTCATCTACTTCCCCTTCTATTCCTCCTCATCTTTACACACATAAACACAAACTGACAAACTGAAGTGACTGAACTAATGTCGAGGCTCTAACGTTGTTTTGGTCCGTCCTCCACGCGGCTTCAAACGTCACCAGGAGCCTTTCAGAAGTGGAGCGATTTGCCGACCAGACTTTATTCATTTACTCATATTTGGTAAGTTTTCCTGGTTTATGTCGTTCTGCCATGAGTCAGTAGGCTATGACCTAAATTGACCAGATTCCCTGTGCGGCTGCTTGCCTCTACAGTGATGTTTGAGGTGGTTACTTTAAAACAACACTGCATAGAAATTGGTATTAGAAGTTGCGATTTAGAGCCCCCAGTTTCAGAGAGCAATACTGCTGTGGTGTATTATATTAAGATCAAAAACTAGCAAGTCAACCACTTTGCTAACAGTCAAACATCAAGCAAGTGTAACAACACGAGACACAGCAGCCAGACACTGGCTCCGCTCCTCGTCAGCATTCGCCTGAAAACATCCTCCTCTTCTTCCTGGTGGTCCAAAATGCCTGTGGTACACTAACACTAACACTGCCCCGGTGCTCTGAGCTCACAGTCTGGATAGCCTGGCTAACAAACTGAGCTAACATTAGCTAACAGTTGAATTCATCTCACATTACCAAAAAAGTGAAATATATTTCATGTGATTAGGATCTGCTTCAAACTGTAATGGGTTCTTCCTTGGCCCATGCTACTCTTTCATCAAGTCTCATGAAATTCAGGTGAGTTCCTGTAAACCTGCTGACAGACAAATAAACAAACAAACAGCACTGAAAACCTAACATCCTGGGTGGAAGTGGTATGTAAACAAGTCAATTTCTAAACAAAATCTAATTTTAATTTCAGTCTTTAAAGAATAAGTACAGCATTTCTTCGACAAAGTAAATGAACTGAAAATAACTGTATTTTTATGCAGTCATTGTTAATTACACAGCCACTATTTTAGAATAAAAGTAAAAAATCAGTGACTGTACATGTGTTTTTTATTACAAAATATATATATATATACCTCTGAATTAACCTGCGCTGCTGTCTAGTAGCAAACGTCAGGCACACTCATGAATATAACATACAGTCAGATCCATTTGCCTTCACAGTAAGCAGCTATTTTACAAATACTTCCTTCATCTGTCACTCACAATGAATGTCTCATTTTCTCATCTCTGTGGTGACACTGATACAGTGTGTGGGGTCTGAGCTGTATAATGAACTATATATTTCAGTCCAGTAATTACACACACGGAGGTGCTCCCTGCAACCCTCAGGATACATCACCATGCCTTTCTGACGCGATGGGAATTTCCCATTCCTGTGCTCTGACTGCTATTTCAGGTGTTCAGACAAGCTTTAATATGGAATATCTCCCAGAAGCCTTCGCCTCAACTTTGCTTGTGTATTGTTGAAGCGAGATCACGGTTCCGCTAGAGGTCTTTGATGAATTATCGGAGCCTCCCCCCGAGAGACAATCTCTGGTTGCTCTCGTTTCCGTCATCAAAGATTCTGTGGTGCAGGACCAGGTGATGTAAATTATTACGGCTGTTTATTTGTGATACAGGAATGTGCAGGGGGGGAAATAACAGCAGCTTTTCAAAGAGAACGACTTTAAACTGTGGTGGCAGGATCAAACAAGGCCGAACTGGAGTGACGATGGGGGAATAGATTGAGTTTCGTGCAGGAATAATTTAACACTTCTGGAACATTTCACGTCAAACGGCACGGCACGGCTCGGGCAGGAGCTCCTCCAGGGGAGAGTTTTATTTCACTGCCCTGTACCTGTGCTCAGAGCTCTGCCATCACAGTTTCCCTATTTCCAACAACGTCACCATGCACACTGCAGGTTTGGTTCACCTTCGGGTGCCACAAAATGCCTTTGTGCACTCTCTGCGCTTTGTGGGAATACACTTGATTCAGTTCTGGCAGGATATCCAGTAAGTCCCAGCTTTTTCCATAGCTGAGGACCACAGCGGTGTTGAACCTCACAGACATGACATCATGCAACAGACGGATGCATGTAACAGGCAACCCTTGATGACAGCATTTCATCTCAGCCATCACGTTAAGTGTCCTTCACATTACCTGAGTCTTGGATTACTTCAGCTCAGCTCTCAGCACAAGTGACCGAACACAGAAGGATTGTGTTTGAAGCATTTCAGACATGTTAGAGAAGTGCTCTGCCACTGTAAGGTGGACACACGGAGAGAGGGATCCGTCATAGGTTAAAGGTTTTCCAAGTCTTTGCAAAGGTTTTGTTGAGGCAATGTTACCGTCAGACAATTAAGACAACGCCATCAGCATTTTCCGTGCCTGCACTTTCATCACAGCCTGATCAGTGTGATGATTCACAACATCTAACTACATGAAAGAACACTGCAGTCCTTAATTTAAAAAGACTGAAGCACTTTTAATGTTGATGCACGCGAGAAAGAGAGAGAGTAAAAATGAGATGCTTAAAAACTTACTTTGCACCGGGGGAGTGTTGGACCACTGGGAAGACGCACACCAGCATGCTAACACACTCACAATGACAATGTTTAACATGCAACATCTTAGTTTAGTATGCTACAATGCTAACATTAGCTAACTTGCACTATAAACCTGATGAAAGGAGCATCCTAAGTTTTTCAGTGATTTACTCATGAATGTTGAATTAATTAAAATTTTGACCTGCTAGTTGACCTAAATGAAAAGTCAGACGATCACCAAAGTCTGTCGGTTTCATTCTTCATGAAACATAAATATTTGTGGCAATCAGTTGAAAGCGTTGCTGAGATATTTCAGTCTGAACCAAAGTTTGGACTGACAAACTGACATTATCGTGCCTATAAATATAGGAGTTGGAATAGAGAGAGAAAAAAAATACATATTTTGAATTAATTGCAACTTTTGAAATGGTTAATGGTTAGCTTTTATTTATGCAGTTTTTGGAAGATGATGAAATGGAGTACAGTTGGCAATATGTAATCCCACTTGAGCACATTTCAAAGTCCTTCCAAAGAGAAAAACAGATTGAATGAGTGGGTGAGAGATGAAAATAAAAAGACAGAAAGAAGAAATGGATTCTCAGGGTTATGTTTTGATGGCTATAATTAATATTCAAAGCTTTATAGCATTTAAGAGAAAGTTGTTTTTACTAAAAATCATTGAGAAACACTGTAAACTCCTCTGTGTTTTTGCTATAATCTGCTTTCAGATTTGGCTGTGTGCTTCTTTTGGCAGAGGACTTTATTTAATATGTTTGCTTCAGTCTTAAAGATTGAAACCCGATGATACCATATCCTTTCTTTCCTGTATCTTTTCCCATCCTCGCTCTGCTCAGCTGCAATCCAACTTCATCTATCACTAAAGTTCCTTTGGAGAGTCGCCCTTTCAGCCGTGAAAATCATTCCCGTGTTTCGACACACAGCCCTGTGACATTCGCTTTTAGCACTGTGGGGCCAATGAAGCGTTATCGGCCTTCCAACGTGGTCGTGGAGTTCACAGCTTCTCAACGCACAAACACCAACGGCGAGGTTAGACCACGATCTTTACTGAAAACTAAGAAAATTAACAGAGATGAGTAAAATAAAGCGAGTGATTAAACACAAAGACTTTATGGTAAAATTCTGGAGAGCACATTACGTCTCCATGAGTCCCCTGGAGGACGGGGGATGAAGGACGTGCTACAGTGCAGAGGCCAATCTGTCAGGAAACAGGTCATGATCCAAAATTCTTCTTTTGAACACTGATCTTCTGTATAAAACTCCAGAAAGCCTCCAGATGAGAACTTAAAGTGACTAAGTGTTCCTGCTTGAGTGAGTGTGTGCCTGTGTCTTTCTGTCTGTGTGAGACTGTACAGTAGATAAGAAAGGGCAGCATGAGGCACGAGGGTATCCATTACTCACTGGATGCCTATGGAGAGCACAAGAGGCAGCACCTGAATCCGGTTTAATGGTGGAAATGGATGCACAGTCTCCCCGCGGAGTAATCCCCTTTATGGCCAACGCTCACCTGTGATATATGGAAAGAAGACAGATGCCAGCGAGGGAGGCAGTGGGACACAGAGGTGATTGGACAGATTCTTCTGGGTGATGCGGAGGCCGAGCATAGCTTTGAACTCGTGCCATAGTCCAGGGTCACGCCAGAGGTGATTGAGTGCTGCTGTGCTCCCATAGGAGACGGAAAGGATGAGAACTTATTTTCAGAGAGCCAACTGGAAGAAGACGATCTTAATGGCCATACCTCAACCAAGTTTGCTACAGCGCGCTCAGACGTCTGCCACAGTTTAGAAGAAATTCAACTGCCATGAGTCACAGAAAGCAGGCCGAGCTCAGTAACAGTACAGCTTGAGTAAAGTTTTATTTTTTTACATTAGTTTGTGTATTATATAGAGTGATTTTTTAATTTCTACTGTGAATAAAAGATACTGTGCTGCTGAGCTACATACTAATGTCAGCATGCTAACATGCTCATAATGCCAATGTTAACATGTTTAGTAGGTATAAAGTCAGAAGTTTTGCAGGTATTTGTTTTCTTACAGTACTGCGTCAGGAGATTACCACTGTTATCACAATTCATCTTGGGGGATGCCAAAGAGACAGTTCATCCAATAGCTGTCTTTCAAAAGCACAGATTTCAACCTTCATGGTGGCGCTCGTGGAAGAACAAACAAAGAAACAAATCCGTCTATCCGTCCGTTTTCTGTAACTGCTTATCCTTATCAAGGTCGCGGGGGGCTGAAGCCAATTACAGCTGGCATTGGGCCACCATGCACCATGGACAAGTCACCAGTTCATCATACGGTTGACACATAGAGACAAACAACCATTGACGCTCACATTCACACCTATGGGCAATTTAGAGTCACCAATTAACCTGCAGGTCTTTGGGAAGAGGCCGGAGTACCCGGAGAGTAGCCGCACAGACGCGGGGAGAACATGCAAACTCCAGGCTGAACCCAGGAACCTTCTTGCTGTGAGGCAACGCTGCACCACCGTGCCGCCCCAAATCTGTCCAGTGGATGCTAAAATATTTTACAGCACGCCTGAAAACCTTGACCTGCTGGTGTTACTATAGGAAAGTCACCAACAAAGTCTGTAGGATTCAGTGTCTTGTGTCCATGAATGCCTGTAGAAAATGTCATGGCAATCCACCCAATAGTTCAGTCTGGATAAAAGCGGTACATTGACATACCCAGAGCCTCAAACGTCGCTAAAAGTAACAACTCTACTCATATAAGTCTCCAGCAGGTCTTTGGTTCACATGTGTTTGTTGAATGAATTGTCTTGCAGGCCAACTGTTTGCAGAACCTTCACATCAGTCATCAGTTGGTTGCGTCCTCTACAGTATATGAGGAGCTTTCTAGCACACTAACATTAGAGCAAGTTGTTTGGAGCAACATACATAGGTAGCTGCAGTAGCTATTTAACACACTCCTCGCTGCTCGGAGAAGTGTTAAACTCATGTTGCTTAGACTGCTCATGCTCTGCTTTTAGTTCTGTTTGCGTAAGATTTGAGCCAGGCGAGAGCAGAGACAGTTAAAGCGACTTAGTGTGGCATAGTGTTTCTGGGTAATGTAGTTTAGTGAGTGCTTACATGAGTTCCCCAGAGAATCTGGGAGACGGCTGATGTGCCTGAAGCGTGTGCGTGCCAGTGTGCCAGAAGAAGTTAGATTACACACAACAGTAAAACAGTATCAGTGAGTACCAGCCAACTTCAAGCAACCATCAAAGTATTTCTATTGGAAAGTAGAAGCACTAATAAAATAGAAACAGAAACAAAAGTTCAGTCTGGGTCACAAACAAAACTTTCTCGAGGCCATGAGAGGAATCATCCAAAAACAAAGTCACACAAATGTTGCAAGATCAAAATGTCCAAATGACCAAAGAAATGAATAAAACAGCCTGCGGTTGTTTATTTCCATGTGCGTTTTTCAGTGTTTAAGCATTTCTGATCATATTATCTCATAAAGAATGTATAACAAAGCAATAAAATATCACAGGGCCAAGTGAGGCTAAAGACATTTGCCTCCATACTTTTTAAATATTGACAGACTTACTGAAGGATTGCAATAAAACAAACAAAGGTAATAACCAAAGCAACTGGCAAAGGTCCTGCAGGCCAATTCCAATAGTGTATAAAATGAAAGCTGATATTCAGACAGGCATTTGTTTTGTGTGTGTGTGTGTGTGTGTGTGTGTGTGTGTGTGCGCATGGTGATGACACATGCGCCTGTTCAATAATTAATATGTTTATGCCATACCGGCTTTGCATTTGCGTCATGAAAAGCCTAAAAACTTAATATACTTAATATTGAAGGATTGCTCTGGGGGTGTGATAATGTTGAGAATCTCAGCACAAGCAGAAGTGAATGAAGCCCTACTACACACACACACACACACACACACACACACACACACACACACACACACACACAGACCTAGTTGTTGTTTGCGGTTATGATCTGTCACAGGGCCCCCTCTTTCACACCGGAGCGTAGGGGGAGTCAAAGCACAGAGGACTCAACTACCAAGGCTTTTTTTATTGCTTTATTGCTTCCTCCCAAAGAAAAGGAGCACAAAGGACTGTAGAGCCCCCTCCCCGACCTCCCCTCAGCCCCCCGCAGACCCCCTCCTGCTGGGAAGAACAGGCCTTGCGGTGGGCAGGAGGCCTCCCCCCTTTTGAAGGCCGGCCTCTGAATAGCTGGCTGCGGTCATCGTTATCCTCCCAATTAACACTCGTTTGTCTCCAGTGAATTCAATTAGAGCCATATTCATGAGTGACCAGCAGGGGAGGCATGCGTGTGGGAGGGAGGGTCACTTCCCTACACCACATCAGAGAACTGTAGGTCAGCTCTTGTTCAGCAAAGACGTCTATACATATGCGAGTTAGCCCCTTTTTCTGTGGAAAGAAGAACAGAGCAGTGAGTGGCAAAGGATCACGCAGAGTTTATGATGAATATAGATTAAATAATGTAATTAAAGAACAGGAAAATGAGTCTTTACATAAGTTTTACTGGAGCTTTTACCGAGCTGTTGTATTAGATTAGATCAGATTTTTATTAATGGACATAGACAAAGTGGGAAAGGCGAATGTTTCTATCCAAACATGCACCCAATAAGCACTGATTAATAGATTTTAAGGTCAAAAGATCTTTTTTTGGACACCTTGGTTACATAAAACATAATTTCAACAACCATATTTCATAGTAAAAGTTATTGAAATGCTCCTGTAACAATGGTAGTTTGACCTTGAGGTCTATTGCCATTTTTCCACTGCATGGTACGGCTCATCTAGACTCATTTTTTGTACCTCTACTTCGTTTACCAGTGCAGATAGCGCCCGCTAGTTTGACATTTAAATCATAAAAAGTTGTTGATGACTCATCCTTCAATCTGAGACCAACAGGGAATAACGTTACACTACTGAGGTGAAGATTGCTATGTAGCGAACAACTAACTGCTGTTAGCTCAGTTAGCCTTGCAACTAACTGAACTGACTCAGCCCTGGGAAGCCAGGAGCCAAACAACCTCGGTAGGCTACTGTATTCACTGCCAGACTGGCCACTGGTGTCAGAGGTTGTGTTCGTTGTTCGGTTGAGTCCGACCGTGTTTAGTGGAAGGTAGACGCTGACACGAGCTCATAACGCTAGAGGATTAATCATCTTGGGACCATGAATGTCTGTACAAAATGTCATTGATATCCATCAAATAGGTGTTGAGATGTTTCAGTTCAGACTGACATTGCCACCCCCGTGGAGTCACGCTGTTCGTGTGGCTAAACATTTCACTATCCAACCAAACGTAGCTCAGTGTAAACCGAGACACCTCCACGTCTTTTCATCTGCACATGACCAAAACCAGGCGTTGGTCAGTCAACGCGGCTCTGGGTCAAAATGGACATTTTGGTGGTGTTTCTGTGTCTCCACGTGGAGTGATGTTACTGACTGGTGGTGTAAGACGGCAGTGCAGAGGAAAAAGTTCCTCGCCGAGTTCAGGTTTCAGTCTTCTGCCCTCGGTGCCGCTGTGTAATGCTGTCCTCGCATGCAACGCAGACAGGATGTGTCAACAGATAAAGCCAAATGAAACACATCTGTCCGGTAGTCTGGAGCAGCTTCTCTGCGGTCAGTGCCGTGTCATCACGGGGACACGCTGATCGCGCTAGCAGCTCCGACTCCAGACCCTCGTCTCCACAGGGAGAAGAAGAGGACATTTCTGAGCGGTGAAGCAGAGTGAGTGAAGTGCCTCTCCCTCTGCGTGTCTGACACTGGGGGTGACGGCGAAATCAGATAAGATGTCACTGATGTTTAGCCACTCTGACGTTTTAATTGAGAGGCCTGGGCTGCTGCTGCTCCACATGAACCATGAGACCGGATCGAGTTATGACTTTTTCACTTTCTGTCTTGGCTTAAATCTGCACTTCAGATGAGAAACATGGAGCCAGTTATGTTTTTGTCAGTTAAACCACATCCTCACCCTCGACACCGCTTCAATCATATTTATTTGTTTATGTGTGGGACATGCCTTCTGTAAGATTACGTCCTGATGAACCATTCATTACTTGCTCTAATTCATTGCATCTTACACTCACATTGCGTGCAATGTGTAAACCAACAAAACAACATTAGAATTCATTTGCTCTTGATCTCCACCAATTCTTGAGGAACATATCTGTCTTTTTTGGCTGCTTAATGCTTCGCTATGTTCACCAACAAGCTGAGGTGTGGGGACGGCTCAGGAGGGCAGCACCAGGTGAGGTGATTAACGCGCCTGGAGATAGTTGTCTTAACACTGTCCCTGAAGTGAATGTGCAGGAGAGCTGATATTGTCTGTATCTGTGTTTTTGGAACTTATTTGTGGAAAACAGCATGAATGAGTGCAGTCAGAGTGATCAAATAGTGGAATTGCGAGTCAGAAAATTAAAAAAAATGAGCTTAAATCTCCGTAGAGCTCTGAAGAACTGCAGTCGGATGACACCTTTCCATGCACATATTAATCTGATCCATTATTAAAACAAAGAATATTGATTATAGCAGCTTTTATCTGGATCCCTTTTTTCACTTTCATGAAGTCTGGCATTACTCTAGCACCTCACAGCACTTTTCTGTGTAGTCAAAGTGTGTGTGTGTGTGTGTGTGTGTGTGTGTGTGAGCAGGACCACGGGAATGATGTGTGGTGGTGTGGTGACTGGATCCTGGTGGCTTTCTGTTTCCCAGCTCTCTCTTTAGCTCATCATGAATTTTACTCTGTATTTTAATCTCCTAATTTTAACCTTGAGACTGATCCATCTATCGCCATCGTCGTATTTCTCTACTAACGTGGAAAAAATAAAGAAATAGTATTTTTAACTTGTCTGGTTGGGTCTAGTCGTACATTTATCTCTTTTTCTTTGTAGGAGTTGTTGTACTTGAACTCAAACCCACATTTTTCTCATATATTCTTATCAATAAAAACACTCGGCCGTGTAATTTGTAACTTTTGAGTTGTGTGAGTATTAAAACGCAGCGAGTATAATGTGGTGTGTTTGGGCTGCTGCCTAATGCCCTCATTCAGACGGAAGGATGAGCGCGTTCACTTAATGCGACGCTGAACTAAATCATCGTGCTTCGCAAATTCAAAGAGTTGATACACTAGTCTGCGATGTGTGTGTGTGTGTGTGTGTGCAATCATGTCGTTGTGTGTATACTTAACCGCCTGTCCATGCTTGAATGTTGAGCAGGCTTGGTGCACATTCATGTCATTAGCCCTCAGAGATCCAGTGTGTGTGTGTGTGTGTGTGTGTGTGTGTGTGTTTGAGGTCCAACCACATCGGCCTGCAGCCAGGGCACACAGGCCCTTGCGTCTCCTGAAATCACCTTCATGTGGAGTGACTTTTCGCTCCAACAGCGACAGGGCAATCCCACTCTTCATTTAATGTCTCATAATTACTTCAGAATAGTTTAACAATCGCACTAAATCCAAGCTGAAGTGTTTAGGTCTCTTGTCTCCAGGATACAGGGCAGTGGGAGTGGGAGTGTTTCTCTATTGCGTCCAACACAATGGGCCGTCAATCAGTTCGAGTCTTCACTGTTGGAAAATATCAGCAAAAAAAGAAAAAAGGAGAATTGTGAAGAATTATATTAATTTTAAAGCATTTATTTTTTACATTAAAAGCCAAAATATAAAAGATTGTTTTCCAGAAATGGGATCAGTTTGGCTTCGTTTCACTCATGGCATTAAAAATCAAGACCTGCATCCAAAAAATGAAATAATTTTGCCCAGTGGAATATAACTGCCCACAGTGAGACAGTTTTAAGAGGCTGGAAAGTTTTATATTACTGCTCTTTTTATGAAAACAAATGTATTTCATTCTCAGAGACAGGCCTCCTGTGATGTGCTTTTTTATCCTATAACCTCTGTATACTTGTATTCCTCAGATGTAACAAGGCCAGGAGGTCTTAGAAAAAAAGATATAAGGAGAGAAACAGAGAAAAAAAAATATCCTTATGTTATGCAACCCCTCTTGATGCTGAACATGCGATTTCAAACTACCAGATGTGATTCTGCAGATGTAAAAAAAAAAAAACAACAATCATACTATAGGACTGAAGCACTCTTGAACAACATTACTCTGAGCTTTCTGCAGCCTTAATAAGCTTCACTGATGAGTTCATTTATGTAAAAAAGTATGAGCTCACTTCATAGTTGGCACACATGCAACCCAGTCAAAACACGAGGAAACGGGGTCCAAAAACAAAAACAAGCTTGTGCTCTGACTTTTCGGGGGTGTTCATGGGATCACACACCGTTGCCGCTCTCTAAAGGTCACAAGGTTTTGGAAAGAAAAGCCCATCTGGAGGAACCTATGACACAGGGGTGCAGAATATCAGGTAACACTTAGGCTGTATTTTTTCCACAAGTGTCAACTTTGGAAATGTTAAGCTCTTGTACGTGCGTATGTGTCTGACAGGGCTTCATTTCTAAAGTTCCCAACAGGGATGTCTTTGAGTCTAACACTTCACTTTGTGGCTCCACCAGTGTTAGGAATTCATTTCTGTGGCTCTGCGAGCATTATCTGCAGCCACCACTGTTTCTTCAAATGTTACATGTCTTTCTTCTCCTTTATAAATATGTCTAAACTTTCTAAAACAACATGAGCAATATCCTTACTGCTCATAAACGTTTCTTTTATCTCTGTTGTGACAAATAGCTTTGGTAGCTGTGACAGCGAGCAGCTGAACAGGACACTTTGATTGTATGGAATTAAACGCATGCAGCTGTGGGGGCTAATCGAGGGATATGCCATTTGGCTTTAATTACAGAAATGTCATGAAAGAACCACACCGACACAGCGGAGTTGAAAGAAAAGGGAAAATAAAAAGAGAACAGCAGAGGTTGTCTCATGGAGATTTGTAGGATGTAGGAAAAGAGTGAGTGGAAATGGAGGAAACTGCTCTTTTTCTTGTCTTTGACCCCAAACGTGGATGTTTTACGAGGTTAATGCATTTATTGTTCTCAGATATATACCTTGCTATGTTTCACTTACAGCCTAAAAAACAACATATATGAATATTACTTTTTATTTTCATGAAGTACCGTGGGAAGGACAGTCCGGAAAAAGTGCAGTTGTCCTGTCCTGTGTTCCCGTGTTACCCCATCAAAACCTGATCAAAACCCTCAATTTCCTCCCTGCAAAAACATGTGTGATAGAAAGATCGTATGGGAAAGAAAAAAAAGAAGCTTGGCGTGTGAAGTTAAACAAGTGAGGTTGTGGAATTACCCTTAAACAGATGCAGTGGATTAAGGGTGGAAAAGGGCCACACCCGGGCCAGGCACAGACTCATTACACTTGATTGATTAGTATGTAATTAGATTGGTCACTGATCACTGGTTGACAAAAATACGCATCACATCCAGTACACCGTGGACCCGAAGGGCCACAACAACAAAATACCCACAGTAGCCTGCAGAAGAGTAAAAGTCATGTCTCTAAGCTTTCCCTTTTTCAGACATTTGCCAAAGCACGGGGGAATTCCATGTGGTTTTCTGTTGACATCCGTTAAGTGGGCATGGATCACATCATGCCAAACAATGCCGCTCACTGTTTCATGATGACGACGCAGCGCCAAGGTAGAAGGGTGTCAGATAATAGATAGGGACTCTGACGGAGCAAGGCCGCAGATAAAAAGAGTACCAAGGCTTGAATGAACACCACGTCGAACACAATAATGCAGTGATGCTGGAGTGTCACAGCTGGTCACGGTTTCCTCTATAAGAGCTGTGGCTTTGGCAGCCGCTTCTGCAGAATGGTTATTGTGAGGGGGAAGTAGGAGGAAAGGCTGACCACCCTTCCCAGGCTAAAGCACAGTCCTCCTTTTCTTACAAATCCAGCTTCTTTTTCTTCTTTCGGTTCTTACACGCCCAAGCATTCACACGAAACCGAGCTGTCGTCACCAGCGAGAGCGTTCCTTTCCTTTCTGGCCAGAGGTTAGCCAATCTGGTCCGAGACGGCAGGTGAGGTCCCGGTGAGCGCTGAAATCCTGGAATCCAACATCATAAATAACAAAGTGTTTAAATGTGCTGCCCTAACAAGACTATGTGACCAAGTGGAGTTTTCCACATTCCTTCGCATAAACCGATTCCATATTCAGCCATGAACAGGTCTCGCTTTTACTGCTAAACATAAACCATAGTAATGGCATACCGTTTTACTATACATTATATCGCCCATATAAACATCTTCAGAATAAACCTGTGTGTTTCTCATTGGATTCACTGGCTTAAAGTTACAAAAATGTTTCCATGAGTAGATTAAACTGTCAGCATCCACTCTCAGACTCTGCTCAGAGTTAGCCTCATGTTTAAAATAACGCTTGCTGTCTTTACTTTTTTAAAGAAAGATCACAAAATGTCATTTAAAATCTGTCTTCTCTCTTTTATATATATTAAAAATCACTCATTATTACTGATATCGTAAATGTAATGCACATCCCAGAACTCCCAGGAAATAGAAACCGCTTCACACTGTAGGTGTTCTTCAGGAAATCTGGAAGCTCTTAAGAGCCACTATTACTATGAATTTATAAGAATAGTTGTGGATTATTACTTCAACAGAAGTATTGCGGAGAAGCAAAGGTGCAGAGAGTCACATACATTTTTAATGTACGGCTCTCGGTGGAGGACTGGGGCTTTGTGGCTACAGTGTAAGAAGATAAAAGGAAGGGGCATAAGCCAAGCTCACAGTTCATCACAGGACCCTCTGTTAATAGTTTCCTCCTTTACAGGCCTGAGAGTCTCACTCACCCTCTTGCACCCTCCACTCTTAAACTGAATCAACAACGGCGTCCCGTAGTTAACATTATTTTTCTTGCGTATATCGCGGCCAAAAAAAGCATCTCAAATAAACCAAACTTCCTCTTCTCCAGCCTGGAGTTTGTAAATCCATCAGTGAAGTATTTCAGTATTTAAGTGCACGCTTTGTTTTATGGCAGCTACGGTTTCTCGAAGACTCCCCGAGCTAACCTCATTCTCACTTCCTGTCAACCTCTGCAGCCTCCTCTGGAGAGACATTCCACGTAACCCGAGGGGTCCCTGCTGCTCGTACCTGGAGCACCAAACACACAGACAATGAGATCGCATCAGCTGTGTTGGTTAACCAGAAGAACCCTTAAAGTCTCCATGAAGTCAAAATCAAGTGTTTTGATCACATAGATATGTCTCTATAACATAGAGTCTGTCAAGATGATAAAAAGTTGATGACTCATCTGCACTGTAAAAGCACAATGCTACAACTTTATAACCTTATTCACTGATATGGGTAATTTTCCTGATGGACAGATAGCTTAAGCCTAACAACTAAAGGAGCTAACTGCTAATTAACTGCAGTTAAATGTGTCTGTTGTTAGCAGGCAACCAGAGCCAGGCTCAGCAGCCGGACCGGACTGGGTTCGAGCATACCCTCTGGGAATAATGTAGTACTGAGGTGATTTATAGACTTTTTGCAATGCAGCAAGCTGGTTACTGTCGTTAGCTCGCTCAGCAATACAGCTTACCAAACCCGGCAAGAAAACCACCTTGGTAACTGTATCCTCCGCCAAACTGACCACCACTGGTTTAGTAGCATGTGTTCGGTCCTGGGTCCGATCATGTTCGGACCATGTAGCTACCTGTAATGCCTAGCAGTGAGGGTGTTAAGCAATATCAGCACTATTGGCTATTGTAAATTGCATATTTTGGCAACAAGTCTGCCTGTTTTTACAGAAAACATGCAAATATGCAGAAGCAAACAGCACTCATCCATGTTCACATGTATGCATGCACCATAGGCATTATTTTACAGCTTAGCACACCTATCAAGCGCACCTTTCAACACACTGCACTGGGTCATTTAAATTGTGTATATATTTATTTACAAACCACGTCATAGTACAACAAATAATATATATATATTTAAATCCAAAATAGTTGATAGATTACGTCTAATCTCTTCACTCCAAGCACACATCATGGGTATTCTGTGTTGTAAATCATTTTAATACATGTCTAATATCTTTTTTAAACATTTCTTTTGAGCTTTCACATAACTAAGAAGTATAGAAGTGTAAAAAAATGTGCTGTGTCTCCATCTTGTAAGGAAAAGGAACCTCTGCTTCATGCTACACATTGCTGTGTTACAGCCCACACATTGTAGAGCTGCTTTACACGCGGTTAGGGTAGATACAAAATCATGAAACACTTAAATACACCCAGTGGACAGTCAGCACGCAGAAACACACACACACACACACACACACACACACACACATGCACACACACCGTCTCAGGTCTTTTGGCTGTAATTCAACAAAGGTTCCCTATTCCCAGCCTCAAGTTGTTTCTAAGCCAAGAGTCGATGTCTATGTATAGTGAACCTCTTTGGTCATGCAGCCTATGAATGTAGATGAAAAAAGGGGGGGGATAAATCTACTGTATGTACTTCACCCTGCACACGTCCCACAAGAAATACGATACTCACAAATCTCAGAGAGAAACAATGTGACACACGACTTTAATATCCACTCAGTGACAGTGCATGCGAGCGTGAGCCTCAAAAAAAGCTACGAGCCCTTGCAACCCTGCACGCTGAAACCTTTAGCGGCTATTCTTGTCTCCAGCACCATGTAATTAAGTTCCTGTCGTTCTCCGCTCTCAAACATTGCTTAACATAAACGGAGGCCTAGCTCGTTAATTAGTTCCAGTGTGTGATCACGAGCCGCTACTCTCAGACACTGAGATGAACTTACTTCCTCTCTATGTAAAGCACGGCGGCGGCGGTGGTGGTGGTGGTGGTGGAGGAGAAAGGAGGGCCATAAATGAAAGTGGAACATCAATCCTGAGGATGCGATGAGAGGAAGTCCGTGTCACGATAATGAAGAGAGCGAGGCGAGGCAATTGTAGCGCTGGTCCTGACTGTGGACGCTTTTATCTGTTCTTAAAGTTTTTACTTTAGATTTCATTTATTTATTAATATTTCCAGCACTGTAAACATTTTTGTGTTAGGTAAACAACAAATTTGACATCTAATTTATCGAAAAGGTGCTATATTATATCTCCAAGTAAGTTTATACAGTGTTATCTGTTCTGTTTTTGCATGTATGGATGCTGCCAGGGAGATATACGCCGTGTTGTTTCCATATTTGACATGAATCATATGTGACAAATCTGTGAAGCGATGTATGGTACAGGTGGAAAGATGAAGTTCCTCTGCTTTCATCTTCAGATGCAATTACTGTGCTCCGGATGGGCAGCGCTGATTAATGCAGCCCGGTGATATACGGCGCTGCAAAATGGAAGGGCATATTTATGAAGTCCTTTAATCTCCCTTGACAACAGCCTCATATGAGCCAACAGGCTCATCTCCAATGGCCACATTAGGCCAACTGTTCTCCTCTCTGCCGTGAATTACTGCTGTCACCTGTCGGAGATTTCACAGGACAGCGCCTCATTTGAGGTCAATTTCTGTCTTTCCCAGCAGATCAGCGGGTCCAGCAGAGAGGCAAGCCGATAAAGTTTGGGATTTTGAGGAGTGCGGATTATAGGATCAAAAGGCAATGGCGCTAATCCCTCCCCGTTATTAAAGATGATAGCGCTATAAATGACAACACATGCAAAACTTCTCCCAACTCCAAACTCTCGCTAGCGTATGTAAGTACTTAACAGAACCAGGCTCAAGGGATGGGGGCCGCCTCCGAGCTGGATTAACCAGGAGAGATGGGGATGTTGATCCTATAGTTACTCTCTCAGTTTGTCTTTTTCTGTGTGAGGAAGTGCATGACTGTCTGTGGAATGGAGACAGGAATGCAAAAGCAGTGGCGGCAGCAGCAGCGAGGTTGTGGGAGCTCCTGTCTCTGCACTGTACACTGCAATTATCTCCAGAAGCTCAGGAAGCTAATTGGAAGAGATGTGGGATAAATCCCAGCCTGGGGGAATTGTGCTAATTTTCCACTTTCAGCTGACCTAATAAGAGGGCCATCCACTGCCACTGGAATGACGGTGTAGTGCAGGAGAGAGAGACAGCAATGCCATTCTCATTCTCTGTTAACATGCATACTTAATGACCCTCACACACTGCGATCCAACTAGCCAACACAGATTAAATTACTGCGTTTGGTGCCTTCTTTCCCTTATACAAGCATTCTGGTAATATCCATGTGCACCAGTGTGTTATTTCTGGGAATTGAGCCCAGTACCTCTCCAGCTGACACTGCCCGCATATTACTTTGTCCAATGAACATCCCAAACAACATGGACGCTCGCTTCACGGATTCCTCCCGAGCAGTGAAGTGTGCACGACCACATTCAGAGCTCCTCTGTGCATATGACAAATCTAATCCTCCTCCTTCGAAGTTCTAACAGGGAAGTCTCTATTCAGACACGACCTTAATCACATTAACCCCCTTTTTTCCACTGTGTGCCAGACCTGAAGTTTGAACTTAGTTCCAGGGTTTCTGATAGAAGGCGGTTGGGTTAAGCACATGCAGGCTGCTGTACCGCCAAGTTTATATGTTTTTTAAAATGACCTTTGTTTGATGGACAGATAAAACAAAAAATGAGCAGCACAACTTCCCATTTAAGCTGACAATCATATTTTAAATATAGAAAAGCGTTTATATTTTGTGGTATTGCACCCACAATCCAAAGCCGTATGTATTTGAAATCAATATACTCCTGTTATTTTTCATGCACCAGTTGGTTTGTGGTTATCTTGCAGCCCTAATGTTGTCCACAGTAATGAAGCCGGGGAGGAGCAACAGATCTGCATTGTCCATTCAAACGCACACGCACACAAACACTCTGTAATGTCGGTCGCAGTCCTGCATACACAGAGGATTATTAATCTTTTCCATTATTTGATTCCAGCCAGTCGCAACCAGATGTTCGTCATTGAAATTTATAAGCCTCGTCAGTTATTCAACCAGACCAGATCAGACGGCGCTGCATATCGAACAGCTACCACACAACTCAACTACATCAGCCAGTATTGACTCAGGTGTGTGAGATTATGAGTTTAGAAAGTTTTGACGCCAATAAAATGAAGTCCTAATGGTGTTCTTATCAGACTTAATATGATTTTTGCATATTTCTTTTAGTGCTATTGTGATAGTGTTTGCAAATGGTGCTATCATCCATATATATGTATATTTCTATCCACCTGTTTCAACTGAACATGAGTAGAATGAAACATTGCACAAAAGTCTTTGCACCAGGCTCAGGTAGAAAGTTGGTGTATCAAAGAGAAAGTACGATAAACGCTGACCTGAATAAAGTTATCATACCTGCCTCTGCTGCACTGCACTGTTACAAGCTTCTGTTACACCAGAAAGAGCCCCTGTAGAGCAGTTTTGAATGTTCATGTTGCTCTGTGCGTGCTAGATGCTAATATTAGCTTGATTAGCCGATGCTACGGCTACTTATTCAAATGTATTTATGTGAAGACTAAAAGAAATGTTGCTTGTACTGCAGGAGTGACATCCATCTTTACAGAGCTGATATGTTTTTGATTAGATACAACAGCAGCTTCCTCCGAGGAACCAATTAAATCATGACTTAATTAAGTACAGCATTCCTTACAAGCCCAAACTAGCAAAACTCAAGTTTGCAACTAAACAATTATCAATGAAAACTTAGAAAGGACTTCTCACACAAACTGAAAAACTGATTTTCAGTGAGCTGGTGCGACTGTGACCCATAAAGGAACAGCAGTGTGAGGCCACCGAACCCCTCCTTACTGCTTGAACCTTAATCCCACCAGTGTAACCTGGAAAACATGTGATTATAGTTTGAGGGTCTGACATGGCTTTGGATGGCTCAGATCATGGGATGTGCTGCATGTTAGCAGACAGAAGCTTTGAAGTTTTTCTGAGAAGTGTGTCAGTTTTGCTCATTATTTCCCAGCCTTTGTTTTTATGAGTGGGATTAAATTATACAGATTAGTCCTCGTAGCACTGCAGAAAGGTTTGCTGATGTTTGAGAAAGTCTCGAAGGCTTCACTGATATCAGCGATGCTTCACATTTAGATGATAGATGTGTCACAGCGGGCTCCTCTTCACTGTTAGCCTCAGCGTTTCCACTGACTTCTCTAACACTTTGGAGCTGAATTATTATATTTTGGAGTAATCAAAAGAAACAAGAGAGCCCAGAAACACCCTCGAACAGATGCAAGCAATGACACGCAAAAGCCTTTCCAGAGGCCAGCTCATAATGCCTTTTAATGGTCTTGTTTAACAAGCAAGGGAAGTGGTTTCCCCCCATTACCCACAAACCCCGAAATCTTGCCCAGCCAAAGACAGGGATATCCCAGAGTTCAGAGGGAGCTGCATCAATCTTCTTGTCCCCAAAGACATGTGCTTATTCAATAGAGAAGGATCAACCAAGATCTGGACCGTGTCAGAACTCACTAAACACGCATTGCACAGCCTTTGCTTTGCTGGTTCAGCCAAACCACTCGCACTAAACTGAAATGCCACCAGAACAATCTACTGTAATTGATGTTTTCTCGAGAGCAGTCTCAACACCACTGAATAAATTCAACGAATCATCTGCATGCTGTCTGGATTACCACAAAGAAACTTCAAACGCTCGGGTGGCATTCTTCCCGAAATATCATCTGAATTTGCTCCAGTGTGACGGTGAAATTTCACACTACAATAGACTTGAAGGAACACAAAAAATGTGATACAGTCACAGAGACATTTTGATGTGACACTGTGTAACTTTTCTACCATTAAATGACACATTTTAAATCATTTTGATGCTACGTTGACACGTGATCAGGTGAATAGATCAGGATCACGAGTACGTAACACTTTACGGCACTAACTATTTCACTGATTTTGGTGAATCTCTCTCTGATGTCCTCCGATTGCTGTGCATCAACATCTCTGTGATTTACAGAGTTTCCTGATGGACAGTAAAGTAAACTGCTGCTAGCTGTAGCTGCTGTTAGCTCAGTTTGTTAGCCGGGCTGCCCGGACTGTGAGCTCAGAGCACCAGGGTAGTGTTAGTATTAATACCACAGGCACTTTGGGCCACCGAGAAGAAGGAGAGGAGGTTTTCAGGCCCTTGGCGTGGGTGACCATGTAGCTTTGTGGAAGTTTTCACAGTCGTAGCTAGAAATGCAATACTGCTGTTCTTAATATGGAGAGGTGAACACGTGAATTTGTTATGATTACATTATATCAGTACCAGATTTACTCTTGCCTGGCATCCTCTTCTTTCGGTCCTCTTCCGTCTGCATGGACCATTTCAATACAGGCTTTGATAATCACAGCTCAATGTCCACTTGCTCCCTTTTTCTTTTAAAACAAGTCATTCTGAGGTCAAGAATTAATGTTCATTTCAAGCCAGCTACTCATTGCATGTTGACAGATCCGTCTCCATGACAACTAAGCAAACGGCATCCTTTGTTAGAGAACATGTGATATGGTTGAAAGGTTTGAAGAAATCTAGCAAATGGACCTTGACTTGTTTTGTTGACGTTCGGGTAGGGCTGTATTTCACTGTATCGCCACTTCAAATGTTGTTATAAAACGGTTCTACCTTGTTTTCACTCTTTAGCCTGGACCGGCACGTACGTCACCCTACAAATATTTGAGCCTACTTGTAGTGATACCATTCAGACTCACAGGCAGGTGGGGCTGGCACCACACCACATAGCTATGCTTTGATGCTGACTGGCATAGACGTCATGCATTAAATTCTCATGAGCACACACCCTTGTGTTCATGTTCTGCCTGGTGGGTCTGGTTCACCTTCACTTCACACTCACACTACAAAAAATGGCAACAAACGGGCCGAGCCCCTTAAAGAAGGCACACCACGAGAATCAGAGTAAAAAAATTCTTTAAGAAACCAAATAAAACGTTTTACTCTCGACTCTTAAGGCAGCTATACGTGAAATTTTTAATAACAAATGCATAAAATAATGAGTAATGTGAAGGAGGCCTTCAGAGAATTACAGTACGGTGTCACCTGACTGCAGCTCCCCTCAGCTCTACAAAGCATTTTAACATTTAGCAGCATTTTTAGTGTCTTTCAGCTCCTTGTTTTGGTTTCCCGAGCGTTTCAATTCCCTTTCAATATTCTCATAGTGCCATTTATTAGCAGCAGCAGTCAGCTGTTTGCAGCGAGAACGCTCAAATAAACCAAACCTTGCAACTAGCTGATGAACATAGTGGAGTGTTGAGCAGCTAAAGAGACAGATTTCCACCAGGTGGCCAAAAAAACGTTAAATAATATTATATCTTCTGGTATGTAAATACGCAACTGCCTCAACTTTGTAGGATTTTGTCAGTGTTATATCACAGATTGTTTCCACTGCCCCCAAGTGGTTAAAACATCAATTATTGCAGATTCAAAGAAATATTTTAGAGTTAAAGTTAAATCTGGAGAAACTGGATTGGGTTGTAGATCCATGGAGACATTTGGAGGATGAAGAAGAATGATGAGAAGAGGATGAACTGAAGAAGCCTCTTGGATGAGAGGTGAAACGTCTTCATGGATCTACAACCAAGTCCAGCTGCCCCAGATTTGACTCTTCTCAAAGAATGACGACCGAGAAGCTTCACAGAATTCAGGTCTTTTGGGATTTCAGGCAAATATTAGGCTACAGACAACAGCCCTTTAGCTTAGCATAAAGACCACCAGTGCCTACCAGTGTCCCAAAGCTAACTAACTAACTAACTCAAAGACTTGTTTGTTTAATTTTGTTACCTTTGGACAGAGTCAGGCTTAATGTTTCCCCCAGTATTTATCCTAAACTAAGCTAATTAGCTTAGGAAGACAGCAAATAAGCGTATTTGACATATTGCTGTAAAGGCTTATCAATGACTGTAAACGGGAAACTTGTTTTTGACCTGTTTAAATCAGCTCCGTTAGTTTGGAGCCAGTGGAAGCAGCAAAGCGTTGAAGCCAAACCCAGTATTCAAAGCTTTGTCCCCAAACTTAAACTTCCTGGATCGGCCTCACTGAACAAAATAACTTGAAAGCCAAGAGCTCACACTGCTCATAATCAGTGTGAGATTTTATAAACTCGCTATATGCTTCCAATCTGTAATATCCGCTCTGCTCCGAGGACACAGAGAGGGAAGGAAACATTAAAGCGACCCCCTGAGGTTTCCCATAAAGCATGGAGACAGGACATTATTGAATTGTGTAGTGTTTTTGTAGAGAAACCACTTAAATATATTATAAAAGAAGCCCCCCACCCCTCGATATTACAATTTAAATATAAATTAAAAATGTTTTTACTATTTGTGTACTGCTATTTTATGTATTCGTTCCATTTTTATCAGGATATTGGCAATTCCAGCACCATTGAGTCTTTAAAGCAGAAATATTTTGTGGCTTTTAGCAATTTCCTGCTTGCAATCTTTTATTTTTCTCACATTTGATGAGTGTGCTTTGACGTAGGAAATGGATCCAGCGGATAAAATTCTGCTTAGCACCGAGAATGTTTTCAAGAAAACACTATACTTCCATTACACCTGCGGGTTTCACGTTTCACACGAGTAACAGCTCTCTTCTCTTTCTTCCTCTCATCCCTCCTGTTAACGATCCTCCCATTTGGGGTTCCTGATATCCCAGCTCCTCTCAGAGGATCCTGCTTGGCAGAAATAGAGTTTAGAGCTGCAGAGCTGTTTCCTCATTGATTTTGGATCTGACCTTCCTGTAACCTCGCGTAAAACAATCGCCTGTGTGCCCAAAGTCCCCCCGCAGCAGGAGGAGACCAACCGACTGACTGCAGAGACAGTCAAACATAGAAACAGGGAAAGAAAAGGCAACTTTATCACACTTCCCTCCTGACAGCAGTGAAAACACAAGGGAGACAATAGGGTCACACAAGCTGAGAATACGAACGGCTGCTCTGTCCCAGAGCCTGTGAGGTATCGGTCAGGAATTCACACAGCACAAGCTGAGGTTTTCTTCATTACACGAGTCAAAGATGTCCGGTATTCTCAAAGGAAATAGATAAATTAAGCAGAGGGTAAAGAGGTGAGCCAGGAATACCCAGCTGTGAATTGGCCTGAAAAGCGTGACTGTGCCAAAGCAAAGATGACAGACAACCTGAGGGTCATTACTCTGTGATTAAATACTGTATGTGCTGGAAGTCAAA
The DNA here is from genome assembly GCA_946959425.1 of Argyrosomus regius. Lineage (NCBI taxonomy): Eukaryota > Metazoa > Chordata > Actinopteri > Sciaenidae > Argyrosomus > Argyrosomus regius. The sequence continues at coordinate 6,998,501 of OX336888.1, forward strand.
TCTGGAGGGGATGTGGCTAAGGTGAATATAATTGTAGTTTAGCTTTAGTGCAAGCTATGCATTGTGACTTCAAAAGTCCTTTTCTTCACCCGTGATAAATAAAGGTGTTTGCACACCTTTTCCATGTGCGGCGTGCACTCGGCTCACCTTTACACACATCTGTTTCTACGCTGTCTTGTTATCACGGTCCTTGACCACGGCGGGGAGTTCGCTCCATTATAGAGATCATAGTGATGGATGAGCTGGAAGTTTGGAGAGACCTCTGGAAAGAACTTGGGATCCTGCTCGTGAAAGCCTGACATGAATCCAAAGAGTCCTGGAGAGAGGCAGGAAAGGTGAAAAACCTCAGACTGAACAAAGGTTGTAATCACAACACGGCTAACTGCTCGTTTTCTCACTTTTTAGACATGAAATGCTGTACTCTGCTATAAACGATCTGTGCTGTGATTGTCACTCAGCTTACAGCAAACTCCACCACAAGAAATGTTAAAATGACATTTTTGGCGCCGTGTTTCTCATCTAACTAAACACACACACACACACACACACACACACACACACACATGGGTGTGCCTCAATAGAAAGTGCTTCAATCCTACGTAATGGCAAAGGTTCTTTTTAGGACACAGCTCCCCTTTTAAAGCACTCCTAAACTTAACTTTACTATCCTGTTGCTGAGGTGAGACATTTTTTTTCCTCCTCCTCTTCTTTTCTCTGTGCACACTTTTAGGCGAGAGTGTGTGTGTGTGTGTGTGTGTGTCTGTGTGTGACATTCCTCTGGTTAAACGCCGCTATTGTTGCAGTTTGTGGTTGTATGAACAACAGCGGGACAATGAATGAGGCAGCTGTTCACCGACTGTGTCAGTGTTGAATGGTAGACGAGGCCTGCTACTTGTTACCCGCAGAGATATTTCTTAACAGTTATTAATGCTGAGTGTCGTGTGTTTACTGACACTGCCAGAGATCTTAATGAAAGCATTAAGGATGCTGATTCCTGTCTTGATCAGGAGGTTCATTCTTAAATTTCCAGCCGGACGATTGGAAACAGTCTGAAACAAACAGTCTAAATAAAAAGAAAAAAATTGGATGAATATGTAGAGTCAGGTATCGAATTTTGATGCTAACAAGCATCGAGAAATGTCAAATTTCGGTACCTTCAGTGAGCCACGTCTTTGCCCATTGGCCGGGAGGCCGTGGAGACAGGACTGCCAAGCTGACAAGCTCTAGTGATCTGGTCAGAGCGATGGATTTTATATCATGCAAAGTACTGATGGGTATTTTTTCACTGAACCTTGTAGTGTTGTAGAAATGCTTGTTTTGAGCTAAGACAGCTCACACTGTTACTGTGTGCATGGCTCTTAAATGAACTTGTCAGGCTCTGTGTTTTGGTGATAGCTTTGACATGTGGTTCAGAGTTTCAATGTGTGATTGACAGAGGTGCAGACTGATGGCTTCGGATAGAAAACACATCACGTCATTATGTTTATTATCGTTTTAGAACAATAAAACGAACCTTGGCTGATTATAGAGTACTGGGAGTTCAAACAGTTCATATGTTAATGTTATTTTATTGAATGCTAAGAGAACTTAAGGGACTTCAAATCAGGTGTTGGGGCGAATCATAGCTGGATTGTGCAGTGGTGTGTCAGGGTGACATCATGTTGATTTTGTCCAAAAGTTGAATCTGGCACAACTTCTCCGCCACCTCCATTCAAATGAATAGAAAAACACGTATTTTTACCGCAGCGCCTGACTTTTGAAAGTGCAAGGACAAACGCTGCATACAAATGTACCTATAAACAACATTTTGACTGATTTACAACAAGTTGCTTCATTTCTAAAGACTGAAAACGTTTTTGTGAAATGAAATTAAACTATCATGACATTGTGTGTGTGTGTGTTTTCTTGTGCTGTGTGTGCATCCTGGATTATTTGTAAAATGCAACCCAATACAACAAAATCACAAACCACAGCCTAAAAAAAAGAAGTATTTATTGCATGGATATTATGTTGTATTGCATTATATATTTACAGCTGTTCTTATTGTGTAGATATCCGAGAGTCCACAGAGAGTTTAATCTACATTGTAGTAGGTCCATAAACATCTCAAATAGCTGCATCTCATAGCTGAGGTTCACATTGGTTGCTTCTCTTCATCCACCCCACTGATTTCTCCTTTTGTATGGCGCTGAGGCTGTCAAAGGTCTGTAATGAGAAGTATTAGCCTCCTCACTGCTTGTTAATTGCTTTCCTTTGTCAAAAAATGAAGAGACGGGAAATCGCTCACTCTGCACATTTTTAGATAGCATCACCTCTGTTTCCCCCGTCTGGTACGCTGCACATGCAGTATATTGTCACTGTTTCTCTGAAAAGGACAGATCCCCCACCGAGCCTGCGACTATGAGACAGCGAGCAACCATCAACAAGCATTAATAATGTGGTAAACCACTAATAACTACACTCAACCAGGACCTGTCGTGGAGTTGGACAGCTGAGAGGTGACGGTTGGGAGTGGATCTAAACAAGACATTCCAGCGTCTTATCAAGGGCGGTCGCTCGGCTGTAATGAGTGTGGGTGGAGGGAGTGGTGGGACCTCGACACAGAGATGCCCTCACCCGTGGCATGCAGAATGTGAAAGTATGTCTCCAGCCTTATAATGACAGCTCTGAGGTTAATGGTGTCATGGGTGTTCATATCTGTCATAACTGAGTCATATCTCACACAGGCCAAGTCGTTAGTGATGGAATATCTATCAACAGTGTGTTGACAGATGGTAATAAGTAGATAGAAACATGTTATCTAAGAGAAAAACATACAATTGAAGATCAGTGTCACACCAGTGCCTGAACTGTTTTCCAACTTTTGCTCCGAGCTTCAACCAACTGCCAGGGGTGTAAGACTGGGGGGGCGAAGGGTGCTGAGTATATATCATCCTCATGAGGAGGACCCTGAAATATACTAGCATGAATAGACGTGGGTGTGGATGTGGATTGTGTTACGCCCAAGCAGCAACTTCTGTTTCTGTGAAGCAAAGCCAACGTGGAAGTGCAAAAAACTGCAGTTCCTCAAATGTCCACTTGAGGCTGGCTCCAGAACGAGTCAGTCTCCATAAGTCCCCATGTTAAAATGTTAAAATAAACATGTTTCCAGCCTGGTACAAAAAACAGTTTTGGTCTCTATAGCTAATTTCCCCGTTCATGACAACTGTACTGAGGGTGGAAGGGTGGAAGAGGCAGGACTGCCAAGATGGCGGTGGTCTTAGCCACCACACTCTGAGCTTTTCAACAACTCTTTAGAAACCTGTGAGTGACGTCACGGACACTACGTTCATGTTTTATACAGTCTGTGGTTACACCCCTGCTGTACCTGACAGTTGACGTTTTTGACCTTCATGATGGTGCTGGATGAAAAGTTAAGGGATCAAGCAAAGTTACAATTCATCCTGATGGTAAACTATCAAAGGTTTGTCGAGACTTTTTCCAAAAAACGAAAATGCTAACCTCCCGGTGGTCTAAAAGTAATCAAGTCTAGTAACTGAATGTACAAAATTGTGGTTGTTGAGATATTTCAGTCTTGACTGAAGTAAAGTGGATCAACACTACCAACCCTAGAGCTACGCTGCGTGTATCTAAGAAATCAAAACACAGAAACACATAATCCAAACACACACACGATTTTTATAAAAATGCTCAAGATATCAAGGTAATTTTAAGGTCAGTAAAGTCTTTCAAAGCATGAAGTCACTCATTCTTGGTAGCATTTTATTGGGTCTCAATATCTCGAGTGTCTGAGCTCATTTTTGGCTTCATTTACTTTCTTCTATCTTATCTCTCCTGGGACTTGGAACCATGTTTAGCACTCAGGTGTTTCTGGCCTGAAGTAGATAAATGCACTATCAGAGCCAAAGATAACAGGTGCTGGCTGAAGCCAAGCTCCTGCTCATGCAACTGAACTGTGTCATTGGCTGAGAGTGCTTTGTTGTAAATCACTGATTAAAGGAATAAACTGTAGTGGTTGTATTTATTGCCATGCTGTGCTGTAACATCTGCTTTTATGGAGGCCACCCGCACTTGCGCACACATAAGAGGTAAAACCGCAGAAGGCAAAGTTTACCAGGCTTTATTTAGAAAAGTGTGTTCAGTAGATTTTTTAGTAATCAAGCTAACAAACCTCAATGTGCTCGTCTGACCCGGACCTCCCTGTCTGATGGACGAATGAATGAATAAAGAAAGTGCCAGCTTTTAAAGAGAGGAGCTCTTTAAGGAAGAGTTGCGCTCATAATCAAGGGCTACAGAAGAGGATTGTACAACAGATTAGAGATGATTCGGTAATAAGACTCATATCCGCAAGTCAAAACCTCTGAGTTCTGCTCCAAATGACAACGGACTCCTTTACAACTCTCAAATTACAAACAAATCTGTCTAATAATCGCGCTGGAAATAACACAGTTATCCAAATCCCATTGTAGAAATGTTACATTTTGTGAGCCTCTGCTTTTTCCCCGATCTTTCTCATCCTTTGCCATCAACATTAAATTTTCTAATCCTTGTAATTCATCCATCTTCTCTTTCCCTTTGCTGTTTCACCACACTGATCTCCCCGCCCTCTCGCTTCCTGCCACCCAATCTTTTTTCCACCCCTCCCTCACCCCAATCTGTTTTTTCCTCTCTTCTTACTTACCATCACTCCCCCCCTCCCTCCTCTCTCTCTCTCTTCACCCAGTCTGCCTCCTTGTCTTCTTTTCCATCTTCTCCCTCTCTTTTTCTGCCTCTCTCCAAGACCTTTTCCACTGCAGCCGTATCACCTAACGCTAATGAGGGTTTTAATCATTTATATGGAGGAAGAGAGGGCTCGTACCCGGCGGCACAAGATACTGTGTCTGCAGAAAGAAGAGAGAGAAAGAGACAGAAAGACAGAAACATGCTACATATTCATTTGCACTCCAGAAAAACAGAAATATACCATCATCTAGCCACACCCTGTTCATGACTAAGTACGCCTTGACACCTACAAGCAGAGCAAAATACAACCAAATACACACAATCATAGCTATCTTTCAAACATAACCCTTACATTAAGTTCCCTCAGTGTTCCCTTAGCTTAACAAAGTGGCTTGCCAAATGAGACGACCTGAGGGCACGATGGCAGATAACAGTTAAATGAACAGATGTCTGAGTGGAAGCACAGCACCATGCTGCCACCCAATTTGGCCCTAGCTGAGCCTGGCCTGACGTGTTTACACAGGATAGCATGTGTGTGTATGTGAGGCTCGGGTCCATTGAGTGCATCCAGGCCCAGACGCCATAGATCCAGAGCCAGAGCGGGCCTAGTGGCCCCTGGGCTCTTGTAAAATTAAAAGTATTTGGAATGTGGATGCTTTGCCGAGTGAAAGAGCTACATCTATGTAGCAGCTCAGCTGGGACCGAGCTGGCGGGGAACACCTGTCTCTAAACTGGACCGGCCCACAATATGTGAGCCGACATCGTAAACAAGATTTTCCGCGTGCAATTGTGTGTGTGTGTGTGTGTGTGTGTGTGTGTGTGTGCATGCTCACTTAAACAGGAATAGATGATAAGCAGGAAAAATAACATCTGTTCAGGCTCATAAAAATCTTCTGTTGTCCCTGATATCTGGCTCGTTTTGGAGCGCAGGATTAAGTTAGTCAAATGTTCTTCTGTCTGAATGATGTTTCATTTTCAATCCACTGACCTTTCACCGGTGACGTACCTTTAAGTACTTTATTTACTCAGATTTTGAAGTACTCATTCTTTACTTGTGTACATTAATTTTGATAAATCTTTGATGTGTCTCAGATCAAACTATTCAATATCAAAACTAGCTAAAGTCTGACCAGCTGCAATATTCATGTTGCCATATGTATGTGTTTAACTGGCATTTCTAATCTGTCTGGAGCCAGTGTTTAGTTTGTCCATCAGGGCTACTGTAGAAACATGGCGGTCCAACTCCGTGGAAGAGGATCCGAGGCATCTGTAGATATTAAAGTCTCATTCTAAGGTAACATGATGATGATTCTTATTTTCAGGTGATTATAAACTAATGAAAACATAGTTATGAATATAATATTCTGTGAAGAGAGCCCTCTAAATCTGACACACTGGACCTTTAAAGCTGCACCAATCAATGCACAATCACAAAGAAATATAAACTCCATGATGATGCATTTTAGCATCTTTTAGCTCATTGTTTTGGTTTTACAGCCAGTAGATTTACTCTTATCAGCATAATTATCTTATCATAATCTTATCTTATCTTAAGGTTAACTGACTGTACATGACCTGCTCAACTAGCTGGTGAACATAGCGTAGCATTTAGCAGCTAACAATTCAGATATTTCTCTCAGCAGTTAGTGAACATCAAAACAGACCAATCAATGTGTTTTTATCAACAAGGGATCAACTATGTGCAATGTGAAAAGAGTTGCTAATAGTGACAAACCAGCAAAGAAATATCAGTCCACTCCATGATGCACTTTAGCATCTTTTAGCTCGTTGTTTTGGTTGTATAGCCCACAGATTTACTGTTCATCATTTCCAGCAGCAGCAGGTCGCTATTTCCAACAATAACACGATAAATGATAAAACTACTGTACATGACCTGCTCAGCACTAAACGGTAGACAGAGTTAGCAACTAGCTGGTGGACATAGCGTAGCATTTAGCAGCTAACGATCCAGATATTTCCCTCAGGAGTTGGTGGACTCTAAAACAGACCTAAAAGGAGAGTAAATATTGTTCTTACCTTTGCCAGGTGACCAGAAACATGACTCCATTTATGCTAAGGTGATAATATGTCAACATCCTTTTTGCACTGCCCTCAGGTGGCCAAAAAAAATCAATTAATGCAGGTTTGAGTGCATTAATTGATTTTTTTACTTTTTTAAAGACTGTAAATATGCATTAGTTTCTGTTCTGGTAAATTATAGAGGTGTAGTAATTGTGCATTGATAATCAGGGAAGCTGTGGAGACGCGACTTAATTGACTACAACAGAATTGACATATTTTCCACTGCTGTTGGGAGCGTTCCTGCCCCTCGGCAATTAATATTGATTGCTGCATTGTTTTTACTACTTGAGGGCACAACATTACTTATTAACTTCCCACATATAATGACATCTGCACACTGCCAAACATCCCACGTGGCAACGCCAATAATGATTTAAAGCTGTAACCAGGGCAGAAAATATTTAAAGTTCAGTTTATGTCTGTTTTTCATGGGGTGGGGGTTGTGTTTATTATGTCACATTCTTTCACACGAAGTGAAAAGGCGGGAGTTTGGGAGTCCTTGCGTCCATTCAGTGGGACATTACCATGTTCTTTGATGGACTTCATTGGGCCCAAAGGAGAAGGACGTAACCCTGTTTATTTAAATGCACAGCTTTGTGGGCCCTTAAATGCTGCTCTGTCTTCATTCCTCAGTCACTGTGCCTCCATTCGCTGCAAAAAAACAAAAACCTTTGACCCCTTTTGTCTGCTCCATTTGTTGCTCCATTCGATTGCAATCTTTGTGCTTCATAGATTTCTCAATTTAACATTTTTCCAGTAAAATGAGGTTGTCTCTCTTTAGACCTGCCTTTGGCTTTCCTGGCTGCGTCTCTGTGCCATTCTGGTGGGAATCTGCACCTAAAGACCTCTTTTTGCTGTGATGTTCCGATGGGAATGCTCGCCCAAGTGACATTGGCATAATAGATTTCAGTCCTTTTTTTTTTTTGCTTTCTCCCCTCAGCTTGTTACAATTAAAACCGTAAGCAAAGACACAAAACAGATTCCCAGCCAAGCAGTCACTGGGTCTGGCCAGTTGTTCTTATTTTAGATAATAGCAGGATTAACTAATTCAGAACAGGCCATTATTGGAGCTAATATTGAGCCCTTGCTCAATACAGCGCGGGGTTGATAGGTCAATCTCACCATACTCTAGAAGATTATAATATTTCATCTCACAAAAGAGGTTTTAAATCTTAATTCAGCTTTGCACTTGGCTTTTTTTTCTCAGTCAAATCACTTTCGGGTGATTTGCGGGTCACAAAAAGGCAGTTTAATATAAAGTTTTAGTGCAGTTAAGTTAAAACATTTAGCCTCTTTAATCATGTGCGCTCTGATGGCCCCATTCAGGTGAAAAGAACCGGCAGTGCTTTGAGTTGTTGTTAATACCTTGCCGTTAATGCGTTTGTGTGTTGCTTTGGATGCTTTATGTATCTGGGCAGAGCCGGCCCTGTTAGTGTCAGTTTATGAGCAGCTTTACGAGCTGGTCGCAGCTCTGCTCACAGAGAATGATGGAGAGGCCTTGAACAGTGCCATTGACTGGGCTAACTGCAGTTCGTCTACAGCCGGCTAAAATCAACACCAGTATTATACGCTTTAGTGAAAGACCTGCCAGTAAAACACTTCTCTGAGAAACGCCGACGTGTGCAGTCCCTTTGCGACTCCTAACTTCCTTCTTTCATCATTGCATCAGCATTACCGTGCGTGCATCCACTCTGAAACAACAGCTAAAAACGCCTTGAAAATACATGAATAAGAGTTTGGCCAACCCCTGATTTAATAGCCAATACATCCGACAACCTTGTGCCACACGCCAGTTTTCGGGTTTTGGAAGAAAATACGGCCTCCTGAAAGCGCCTTCAATTTTGACCCACCACAGAGAGAGGTCTTAAAAAAGGCCACGGCACAGAGACAGACAGGGAAGTGTGGTAATATGAGGTGTTTTATGATACCGCCAGGGATAGCCTGATAATCGTGAAATATTGTAGCAGCGCTGGGGCCAGAAATTCAGCCTTCAAGATCCTGGGCAGTGTTTCTCTTAACAGGATCATAAATTAGTTTGGCAGGTGGGTTTTAAACTGTGGGCCACACAGGACAAGGACCTCGACTGAAATTGTGGCTGCTTAACTTTCAACCATGATGCAGCATTAATTTGCCACGTTGGTGAGAAAATCTTTACATGGTGAGAGTCGACCGGTGTGGTTAGAGACTCTGATGACTCTCAAAGTTTAGAAGTTTGTGACACATAAGAGAAAAAACATGTCTGTGCAATGAGTCAGTTTTTGTGTAAAGGCCAATCTGAAGTCTCAGAATAAGGACGAGGTGTGTGACCTTCCCAGTAAAGACCTAACTGGGCTGTGTGTGTGTGTGTGTGTGTTAGACAGGGACAGCTTTAGTAAACCAGGGGCTCATAAAACAAGCAGGATTTATATGGAGTGAACAGTATGTCCAAGAACCACTTCTGAGTTATGTGTCCAACAGAGACTTGTCCTCAGACACAGAGCAGGGAGGGGCACCAGTGAAATCCAATAATCTGGTCTGTGTTCAGTTTATTTAGTTCCCAGTAAGAGCCTCCTAGTGGCAGTCATTCATTCACAAAACCTCTAAATCATCGATATCTCATTTCCTGCTACAATAAAAAGAAAATCTGTATGAATGGAGACGAGACTTACACACATGTTGAAGTTTGTAGCATGAATTTTCAAGCACTAACACTCTCACTGAGTGACATACATGCAAATGCATGCTGTCATTAGACCACGCAGTTTTAGATGAACTAATTCAGCTTTAATAAAGAACAAGCTGCTTATTTTCACTGATATGACTGAAATTTAATTGAAAAATATTAAAAAATAAAAGCATAAATGAATAATTAAGCTAAATAAAATGAAGCTCCAAATGTAAAATTTGTCAAACATCCATATTCAATATATATTCGACTCAAACGGGAGGTAAAATAAGAAATACTTTAAGTTAATTTCCCTCAGGAAGTATTTGTCTGTCTGTGTCAGACCTGAGAATTGTCTGGGATCAATCTTTAATACCAATAAAAAGCTAAAGGAAATTATTAACAGTGACAGAAATAAAAAAAAATAAAAAACATAATAATAATAATCTATGGGGTACTAATTTTGATGTTTAACCTGTTGTGAGTAGGTAATCACTTCTCCAGTGTCGTCTTCAAACTGTTTTCTCTTCAAATATTTAAATCATTTCAAACTTTACGTCTCATTTATGCTGCAGTTTTCCACAAATCAGCTCCAAACTAGTCTGTTAGCATGCGTACATACATACTAGAGGATTAACGTTTAATTTACTGTTTCATTAGCTCATTAGTCCGTTGATGTATAGCATGCCTTTGCAGTGATTGCAGTAATGGTACATGGGATTGCATGCATATCTTGACACTTGATCCAGCAAGCTCACCAGTCAGGTTATTTGGGAGAGATAAGGTCATAGGACCATGGACCATATTACTAAGACAGTGCAGCTGTCAGAGTCCAGCTGAACTTTGACTTGAGGTTGACAGAGATCTTCTTCGTGAACATGAATGGAAACACTTATTATGTTATGTTAAATTATGGGAATTGAGATTTGCTGCTTGTCGTCTGGTGAGAAATCAAAGTTCAGTGAAGACATCGGTAAAATGTGACGTCGCCCACAATGAGTGTAGTGGCTCCTGTCGCCAAATTGGCAGTCCTGCGTATGTCGCCTCTCGGCTAATCCAAAAATCGGCAAAGACGTGAATCATAATTGTAGCTGAGGCAACCTGAATGATGCCTGGGTGCTTAAATAAACCGCCTGTGACAGCATCTACCTGTCAATCAAAGCGGCCACGCTGTTAATTATGCATAACTTTAAGCCTTAATATAATTTGACCAGGTGAGTTCTATAAAAATTCACCCTCAGTACAGTTGTCATGAACGCAAAGTTAGCTATAGAGGCCAAAACAGTTTTTTGGACCAGGCTGTAAACATGTTTATTTCTGCTGTGAAGTTGGACATTTTAACATGGGGACTTATGGAGACTGACTCGTTCTGGAGCCAGCCTCAAGTGGCCATTTAAGGAACTGCAGTTTTCGGCACTTCTGCATTGGCTTCACTTCACAGACCTTAAAACAAAAATCACAAGTTGTGGTGACCACGTAACAACAAATAAATAAATCTAATAAGATGTTTAAAAATAAACCGTAACCAACCAAAAACTATGAAGATCACTTGTTAAATAACTTTAAAAGTGCATGATATATAATGTTTTTGCAGTTATAGTTGCATTTATTTGATACGTGTTAATATCCATAGAGGATATGACTGTTTGTGTAACAGTTTAGAGTGTGTACTAGGACGCTATACATGCCTGCGTCCGACAGATAGATGGGTGTGTGTGGTGAGCAGAGTTCATGACAGTGAGGTGGAGCAGGTCACAGGGAGGTCAGTGGGACTAGCTTGGTGGTCTGCAGATGCTGAGAGTGACAGTTAAGACCGGGGATCTCTGAGGCTGAGGTTATCGCAGTCACCATCGCTCACTTCCCAGGTTCTGGTGACATGTTATGGCTATCACTGACAGCGGCTTAAAAGCAAGTTACATCAAATAAAGAGCTGCAGCCATGCATGTAAAAACCCTGCGCTGCAACATATGAGCCAAATTAAATCTCTGCTTGGTTTATTTTCCGCCTGAGAGGCTCCGTGTTATTTTTGGACACATTATGAAAGGTTACCAAAAATTATATGCTTTGCAGGAAGTAAATGATATCTGATCATGAATTATGAGAAGTTTGGAGTTGATTGGCTAAATGAACGATATTCTAACTGTCCTGGAGACGGATTTATTTTATTATTTATTTATTATTTGAGTTCATAAAGTCATTAAAATTGATTAAAATGTAATAAATTAGTTGAAAAGGTGACATGGATAGAAAATACGTCAAAATATGCCACCATAAAGGGATGTTTGGTTGAATATTTAGAGCTCTTTTGTAAAGTTTTATTTGTTTTAATGCAGAGTGTAATCGGTCACATGACCAGAGTTTAGTTACACACGTAACTGTGGCATCATGGGTAAAAGATCTAACATGGATGCAAAGAAAAGACCCCAAAATAACCTTAATTCTGCTTGTGGTCCAAGAGGCGCACATGGAATTTGAATTTCAGTTGTTTATATTGTGGATGATGTAAATGTTGATGTTTTTTTAACATGTAATAAATGAATAAATAATGTGATATGTTGGCTTGAGAGACTTTAAAATAACGGAGAGACGTCTGAAACTGTTTATACCCTTTATTTTCTCACAGTGCGTGATGGCTCACGAGAGAGAGGTAAAAATAAATCGTTAGTAGACATCTGTATGATGCATGGCCGTTATTCCATTGAAGTGCAGTTACAGATGTGGTTTTTGGACTTTAAAGTTTGGTCTATTCTCATTCAAAACCAGCGCACACACACACACACACACGCAAATGCACACATACACATCAGCTGAACCAAATCCAAGAGGTTTGTCCCCACTTTTTTGAAATCCCTGGGACTTTTTAAGGTTGTTCCCCCCGAGTAAGAATGAGTCATTGGCCTCACAATGGACCACAGTGACAGCCCGTCCTCCGTAGAGCTCTGATAGCAGAATGCCACTCTGGGAGGGTTTAGCCGCTTTATATTCTCTCCACGACGAGGTCCTAACCCCCTGTGTCGGCCCCCTCACCCCTCACCTCCTGTCTCCTCTAATGTGGCTTTATTGACTGTGACACACTGAGCATGGAGACGATGACCAAACAATTAAAAGTGCCCCCAAAGGAAAGGCCATTAGAGTCACAAACCATTCCACGGATTTGACCGTGTGTGTCTGTGCGCGCACGGGTTTGTGCGCGTTCCCAAATGTGACAATACACAAGCGGTAGTGGACGAGCGAGGCGGGGTGAGATTCCTCTCACCCCCTCCCATCAGCCCATGAATATGAAACAGAGTTTCTCCAGCTTCCTAATCTACACCAACACCACGAGAGACGACGGACACGCCGCAAACACGTCTCTCATTTTGGTTCAATTATCAGGAGAGCCAAAGAGATCAAGAGGATCATATGATCACATGGCGCTATTGTTAGCTGATAACTGTAACTCAACCCTGAACTATTTAAACCAACCATTTCATAGTGTTCTTTCCTAAGATTACTTCCCGACACATTCTGTTGCACATCTAAGCCTCCGCAAACTGGGTTATCGGGGAAATCGAGCTCGCTAAAGCTCGAGCAAAAATCTCAGAGATCAACTGGATTATGATGAAGTGTATGTATTCAGCTGCCTCGTGAAGCTTTCGCTCTCTGCAGAGATAGAGCGCCAATGAAGCGGTGGGTGGGTGGGTGGGGGGGGGGATGATGGCAAGTGGCTAATGCTCTTAAAGAAATACACATGCGCACATATAAATACTAGTGTTTTGTTTCAGAGTGTTCCCGACAGCTTTTGAGGGCGCTAATCTTGTCTTTGTTTTAGCTCTAGCTCTGGTTCTGTCTGCAGCATGCAAATGTGAAGCGAGACCCCCATAATGACGCCGCTAATGGCCTGCGTGACCTCTGACCTCGTGTCTCTGTTAGGGTCTTCGCAGGGCCACAGGCCAGCCACATAATCGCTTCCATGAACTACTCATAGCCCCTTTCAAATGTGACTTTTAGCCCTGCCCGAGACTTAAATGTTAATTTTGTGAAACGCAGCTAATGCTCGCCTGTCACTTGTCGTCAGGTTTGATTATGTTCGTGAGCTGTTGTTTGTCCTCCTTTATTAGTTTACGCTGCGATGAAATGATCTGTGTTTCATTATGACCTCCTGGAAACAATCCTGTCGACAATTTAGACACGGGTTGCACACCCACGGACAAACGCACACACCCAATGCAGACACAGGCAGTGGAAACAATATATAAAGGGTTAAAAGTTAAACACTAATACCAGATAACTTCTCTGTAGCTTTTCCTGCTTTATCCTCTATCTCCATCAAAGTCTGTAAAACACTCATCTGGCAGAAATATGTTTAAAATCTTACCTATTAAAGGCTCTTTTTTAGACGCCATCTGTTCAATGAATTTTTTAAACCAAGATCTTTGTAGCCAGATATACTGTCAGTAAATTTCGTCTGCGTTAAACTTTTACCAGATCCCCCCCACTGAGACAATTTCATTACTGTTAGAGATGACATCAGGCCAAAACAACTGGCTCTTTTATCTTAGTTAGGAACAGTATCAATTGGATTTTCCTGCCTTTAAAGAAAATTGGAAGAACATGAGCTCGAAACAGAGTTAAGCTTTGAGAGACATGTGCACGGTAACAGGTATGAAGAATTCAGTTTTCCTGTGCGCGTGTTTTTGTTCACGGAGGAAATCATTAACTTATGAAAACACTCTTCAGTTCTTCATCTGAACATTCGCAGGTGAGCCGCGGACACAAAGTCTGAGCTCAGCAGCTTTTGGCAAGCATCAAAGTTGCGAACCAGACGTGGATTTCTTGGATATTTGACGTATTCCTCGTGAAGAATTTGACATAAAATGTTGATTAGTGATGGTTGTGTACGTTTGTAGCCGTAAAAAGTTGCTACAGAATGTTTCACTGTTTCTGCACTGTAGAAATATATCTTGAACTTCTTTCCTCGTCTACTTAAAGCTGCTCGAGTTCATATTTTACACCAACAGTGGATTAAATGATTAAATAAGAGGGATCATAGTGATGAAATCACAACAGGTTCAATCAGTTCTACAGAGCGTTTTAGCGTCTTTCAGCTCTTTGTTTTTGTTTAAGTTATCTGTTTCGGTTCACACTAGCTTATATTTATAACTTCAAATGATCTCCAAGTAGCTTTACAGAGCATTTTAGCGTCTTTCAGCTTATTGTTTTTTATTTAAAATGTGGTTAATTCATCTGCTTTGGTTCACTCTAACTTTTAATTATGACTTCTCATTATCTCCAATCAGCTCTAGACAGTGTTTTAGCGTCTTTCAGCTCATTGTTTTTGTTTTAAAGGCCTGTAACTTATCATTTTCACTTGACACTAACTTTAACTAACAACTCTACTGAGCATTTTAGCGTCTTTCAGCTCATTGTTTTTGTTTTATTGGCCTGTAACTTATCTGCTTTGGTTCACCCTAACTTCTTATTATCACCACTAGGGGGCAGAAGATACTCTGCTAGTATCTAGTTGGCTAACCTGTTAACGATTGTCACGCTGAACATAAACAACATGCATGTGTTTCTGCAACATGATGAATACCATGAAGAAAATGTCATTCTACCTTTAGAGAAAAGTTCAAGTCTCTCTGCTGCAGCTAGTTAGAACTATTGTAGCTTAAAATGTTCTCAATGGTTGCTCCTACATGTATGTGGCACACTACAAACTGATGGGAAATTCTCTAAATACAAGACTTAAGGCCTCACAACTCATGCTCCCTCACTGTATGTCAAAAAGACATTACTAGACTATACACACGACGTCACAATTTGTTTAACAGACTAATTTCCACTCAATCATCACCTTGAATATACCAACTCTGTTTTGTATTCACTAAAGCAAACACAGTTTTGGTTTTTAGGTTTGGTGTCACATGCTGGAGAAACAGGTTTCACCAGATATGAAGATTAATGTATGGCTGATTG
This sequence comes from Argyrosomus regius, assembly GCA_946959425.1. Classification (NCBI taxonomy): domain Eukaryota; kingdom Metazoa; phylum Chordata; class Actinopteri; family Sciaenidae; genus Argyrosomus; species Argyrosomus regius. The sequence goes on from OX336888.1 coordinate 7,013,907, forward strand.
CAACATCAGTGTGTCCTTCAAAACCCAAAGTATTTGGATCACATGTTGATTAATGAATCAACTAATTCAGAAATCCTCTGCAGTGCTGAAAACTCATTTAGAGTTACCCACTACTACCATCTACTGGAGGCCGCTGTGGTGCTCCACACAGTCCCAACCACCTGCAATGATGATTGTATAAAAGCAGGGTGACCTTCTTGGGTTTCGAGTGTTGGAACCACAATCGGCTCTAAACAAGAAATAGAAAACCCTAAAAAACGCTGAAGAAACTGCTGAAGTTCAGCTGACGTGAAAGCAAAACTCCCAATTACATTTTCAGCGCGCTGCTCAAGAGGACTGTTACTCTGACGTCCAAATATGATCTCAGAACACTTGTGTGAGCGGGTTTAGCCAAGAAACCAAGAACAGACGGACAATAAAACAGAAAAATGTGCGCCACACGAACACAGGAGCTGGTAACTGTGATGAGGTCAGGTCTCTTTGGACCTTCTCCTTTTGCCAAAACCATTAAAATGAAAAACTAAACAAAAAAAAGAAGCCTCATAAATAAGAAACATAAGATTCAGAGATTAAATTTCCTCTTGGGCGTCAAAAATTAGGAGTTGTGCGGTCTTTGCTCTGTAGCAGCAGAAGCCAAGTTGTGTTATAAAGTCTCAAAGTTACATTTTGAGAGCGTTCACATGTTAGAGAATTACCGTAGTTTCATAGATTAGCTGCATTTATTGTAATAAGATCTCTCATATTTTGTGATATATCCTGCACAATTTCATTTAAACACGTCACAGAGCAATAACAGTGTATAAGTTGGTGGTATTGTCAATCCTAATGCCTTTTGAGACAGTGCCCCCCTCTGGATCAACGCAGAGGCATCATCCTTCACGTCCCTCACAGGTTACACAAACACACACACAAAGTATCTGTGTGTATGTTTGTAGTCGTGCACACGCATGCGAACAGTGCGTTATCACAAGTGGACATCTGTAGATGGTAAATGTCAGTGCTCAGAATGTGAACAGCTATTAGTGAATAAGTAGGTCTAGCTATGATAATAAATCCAGTGTTTTAGTGGAAGTTGCTGTTCACACCTTCTCCCTCCCTGCTTACAGAGAAGATTAATACCACTCGGGATAATTTGGAACATCTGCTTAGCGCTAAAGAGGATGTGGATCCTGTCATAACATTTCCCAGACCGTCAGCGTGTCATTCACTAATCAGATGACTCCGTGCACATCCACGAGGGGATTTGAGGAAATTCTCCTTTCCTCTCACCCAAAGACTTACATAAGCTCGGAAGAATCCGACTGAAAAGGATCCGTAAGACAAATGGGCCACAACAGGTCTTATGTGAACTGTGTCTGGATGAGCCAGACAAACACCAGAGATCTTTTAGACAGACACCAACATCCTGGACTCCAGAGACTCGAGAGGGGAGTCTGCACCTGCTCTCAATAGTTGTTTAGGAAAACGGACTCAAGTTACTACCAGAAGTATATGAAATACACTTCAGGCACTAAAGGCAGCACAGACATGTAAACAAGTACTCGCTGCCAGCGTCTTTGAATTTCAATGCATATTGAATGGATTTATTTTAGATGTAAACATTTTCCATTAAACATAAAGCTGCAGCCACCAGCTGGGCAGCTTTCAATGAAGATCTCTGAGGCAGCTTAGCTTAGCTTAGCTACCCTGAAACTGTCACAGAATCTATCTGCCAGAACCTCTATAAATTAGCTATAGAGACCAAAACTGTTTTTTGTACCAGGCTGTAATCATGTTTATTTCTGCTGTGAAGTTGGACATTTTAACATGGGGACTTATGGAGACTGACTTGTTCTGTAGCCAGCCTCAAGCAGCCACTAGAGGAACTGCAGTTTTTGGCACTTCTGCGTTGGCTTCACTTCCCACAGAGGTTGCTGCTTGGGTTTTACAGGGCTACTATTTCTTAGTGGAGTGCAGTGACTTCCTGGAGTCTCCACTGGTTGAACATCATAGTGACAGCATGCAGTTAGCTTAAATTAGCTTGCTGATGTCACCTTTGAAACAGAACCATGTTAGCTGTTTCCAGTCTTTATGCTAAGCTAAGCTAGCAAGCTGCTGATTACGGCCTTATAATTGTTGAACAAACATTGCAATGTTTTTTGGGAGGGCAGTTGGACTTGGTTGTAGATCTGTGAAGACGTTTCACCTCTAATCCAGACGGTTTCTTCAGCTCTGACTGACTGATGGGTCTAGCCTTGGTGGGATCGATCATCCCACGTCTTCACGGATCCACAACCAAGTCCAGTCGCCCCAGATTTAACCCTTCTCAAAGACCTGGACGACCGAGAACCTCCACAGACAAATATGGGAATGGCATCGATGTTCTTGCTAACAAAGACTTTGCAGGGCTGTCCTCAGCGTAACCTTTTCCAAGTCTGGGGAAAGCATGACAAGCTGTTTAGTGTACCACCTCTGCATGGACAACAGCCAATCACCAACCAGCACACTTTACTTTTTTCGGCTCCCTGTTGACAGTGGCGGTGCCAGCACCAGGCGGCCCAGACCTCAGCCGCTGTCAGCCCAACGTACACACAGGAGAGTGGTGAAATCACTAGCACATGGGCACTAACACTCACACACTCGGGTCGTGTTTGGAAAAAAAAAATGGCATGCTCAGTGCAACACTGGTGACCCCTGACGCACCCAGACTATTCTTTTAAAATAATAAAAATAAATCCACTTGGGGAAACATGAGATGAACCTGGAGATATTTAAATATTTAGAGGAGAAATCTGTTATTTACGTTATGAAAACAGTCATATCTGCTGTACAAATTGTAAACGTGGCTACAAACGTTAATGGCATCAACAGTCCAACACAATGTGTGTGTGTGTGTGTGTGTGTGTGTGTGTGTGTGTGTGTGTGTGTGTGTGTGTGTGTGCGCAAGTGTGAGAGCATGTGTGAATGCTTACATGTTACACAGAGAGCTCTTTGTGTATTACTCTAAACTTCTGGAGGCACCAGCAGTCAGCGGACTCCAACTTTATGTCAACGACTTTGTGACAATATTTATATAATGTTTGCATAAAATTATAAATATACAGGTGTATTTACCTGTAAGAACGAGGCCGACTGCTCGTTCCCATGTTGTCTTTGAGACCAGGTACTGTGGAGTCGGTGTTCGGACACATCGGGCCCGTGATTTGTATGTATTTGTTTAAGCCTCGGGTTTCAGGTTGAGCTGAGTACGTGTCACTTTCATTAACACGTCGGTGCTGCTCGGCCATGTGACTGCAAGGTCATCTAGAGTTACACACTTTGACTTTGTGGTTACCAACAGGGTTTAATTTTACGTGCAAGAAAATATATAGCCGTATACAGGATATTTCTGTGTGGAACAGCTTGACATTTTCTAAATTGCTTCGTATATCATGTCAAGTCTTAGATGTGTCTGTTGTTTTATCATTTGTCTTTATCCAAAAGACTGCTCAAATATTTCTGATGTTCTTTTCACTCACTCATCTGTGTACTTTTATTTTGAAATTCAGGTTATACAATAAATAAATATGTTATTTTTGTGAGTAAGAAAAAAAAAAAATGCGTATCTGGAGAGGCCCTGTCTCTTCAGTGGCCCCAAAGCTGCTATTAGCCAGCTTGCAAGAGATTTATGAACTCTTCACAGCTCAGTATATTAAACCTCTGCCGCCTGCCAATTTGCAGGGGTGTTGCAGGTGTCAGTGGGAGTGCGAGGTGAGCTTAAGCTGGTCAATGGCCCTATTATGAACCTAACGCATTCAGAAAAGTAAAAGAAAACATATATACATACATATATATCTAGATATATCCTGAAAATTAACCCCTTGCCATGATTCAGCTACATATGTTGTGTACCAATATACTGTGTTGATGATGTTCTGCAAAGTTACAAAGTAAACAAATGTACCTTTAGCACACTCCTTTCAGCTGCAGTGCTGCTTGCACATGCATGTACGAACTCAATGCAAAGTTGCAGATAACGGTTTCTTCTTCTTTGTGCATTCTTAGCGTTGAAAATAACAAGACTAATGCTAATGTAAGCATGCTAACATGCTCACAATGACCTTTTTAAGATGCTAACATTTGTGTACAATGTTTAGCATGTTTACTATCTGTTAGGAGCCAGTTAAGGCCCTTTCTGAGAAAACATGGCAAGGCACTGCATTATATTAGCGATGTTAGCATGCTAACATTTGTTAACTAAAAAAAGCACTAAAAATAAAGTACAGTTAGTTTTGCTCAGCTTAAAATGTCTCATTTTGATTACACAAGATATAAAAAGTTCATTAGTGAGTTTTAGATGTGCAGGTGTTTCCTCGTTTCCAGTCTTTGTGCTAAGCTAAGCTAACTGGCTGCTAGCTGTAGCTTCATATTCAACAGACAGACATGAGTGTGATATCAAGCATCTCAGCTAACAATCAGCAAAAAAAAAAAAGCGTAAAACGTGTTTCCCAAAATTTTGAAATAGTCCTTTAAGTTACAAATTTATTGGATCATTTGTAGCAGTGTTTGATGATTTCATTCAGTTTTATCAACCAATTCTGTCTCTCTTCATAATGGGAATATCAATAGTTTTTCTACTCAGTTTTTTATGTTTCTGTATAAAATTTCATGGCACTTCTTTCAGTATTTGTTGAGATATTTCAGTCTGGACCAAAGTGGTAACTGACATTGCCAATCGTAGAGCTACGTTGCTAGCATACCTTAAAATATGAAATACGCATGTTGAGACAGTCTGAAACATAAGTACATGTGGTTTTTCTATTTCAGTTACAGTCTAATAACAGTATTTGAGATCTTACGAGAACATAAAGAGCACCACAACGACAACACATAACTATGAAATATGGACGGGTAGTGCGTAGGGAGGGTTTCCTCGTTATTGTCCATCAGTCACAGCCAAGAAACTTTAGCCTCTGCGGGAGAGGAGACTAAAAAGGAGGACTGTCTCTCCCAGTCTGGTGTTTTTCTGTCACTATGCTTCCACTGGCATCTCCAGATTTCCTCCAACCTCCAACCTTTGAAAGTAAAATTCAGTAGCATATTTCATTTCAGCTCTGGTAGGTTAGTGTTAAGCATTGAGCGGTCTAATTTAACCCGACAGTCAATTTTGGGGTCATTAGCCATCAGAAAGTTAGCGATTAAGCCTTATTACGTTGATTTCCTTTTGATGTCGTGAACTCTGAATCACGGATCTGTTCGGTTCAATTTAACCTCACGATAACCAGGTGGCACTTTGAGAAACCGCTGAGCTGTTAGTGCCAGAAAGTGTTACATCTAAATCTCACACATGAGCAGGACTCGTTTCCATCTGTCAGGAACAGTTTTGGTCGTGTCACATTGTGTTTTATTGTCTTTCCATCTCTGTAACAGAATCAATGTCGCTCACAGCGACGCAGATCTGCGTTCCACGTGACAGAATTTAGCTGATTTCCACAAATAAAATACTACAAGCGTCTCGTTTTCACTCCCTTCTATCATATCAAGGCCTTCAGCTGGACCCCAGTTTGATTCGTGAGTTGAAGGAGCAGAGATAATCACGGGGCCTCTGTCTTTACATGACCAAAGCACTTTGTGTTTATGGGCTCGTGATGCAAGCCAGTGCAGCGGGCTAAACTGTTTTTAATTTGACCAACAAGGTTTTAGTTAGGCGGTATGGGAGAGGGGAGGAAGAGGAGGTTAAACACGGAGGGCGGCAATGAATCAAAATGAAAAGTATCGCCACAGGAGCCTCGAGGTGCCCAAATGGAGTCGATTACCAGTAAAAACTCACTGTTCCTGAGCTGGCCGACGGGGGTCCGAGGTGTTAAGGTTGGATAATCAGACAGAGTGTGAAAAACATGATAATGGTTAAAGACACAGAGAAAAAGAAAGAGGGTTTGACTCTCCTATGAAGGATCTGTAAAGCTGCAGCTGCTCGGCCCAGAGCAGTTTAACTTTATTTGGATTTAGGTTTCCTTCATCTATCAATGCCAATTATCAAAATGGGGTGTAATTGCTTTGTTATGAATGTCTCTCTTCTCTTCTTTGTACTTTTTTGTTCGTTTGGCTCGAGGGTACACAACTGACAACAAAGACATTTACTTTGTACTGCCGTCGTTCTTCTCCTCTGACAATGACTTCACCATTATTCCACAATCAGAACGAGACACTCGAGGGCAAAACAAATTTGGCTTTGATTTCAGCACTCACTTAAACTTTACAACAACCCGCTTCAGTATCACTTCTCATTTGTTGAAGGTGAGCCCCGAAATAACCCCCCAACCTGAGACCCGTGGCCAAGCCTGTCCAAATGTGAAGTGACGTCTCAATATATAACACACAGATAACAGCAGTGATGTTTAACATTCTTCTAATTCTTCACGTGTAGTGTAAGAAATGAATCTGAAATTGGACTCTGGCTGGTAAAGTCCCATTGAAAAAAAACAGAGAAAGATTGTGCAGCTAAGTGTGAAATAGAGCATTGCTGAAGAAGAGATTACAAACTCAACTTTCCATGGCTGAGTAAACGTTTTAAAAAGTACTCAGCACCAACATCTGCTGCAATAATTAGATTACATCCATCCCATCTATTTTGACTGCAAAGAGGAGCAGCAATGAGAACACGGCAGACAGTCTCAGGCCTGCATGTTAGAGAAAAAACAAAACACCTGAAGGCTACATTTTGTGCAGAGCTACCAGCAGACATAATCTTCTCTGATTGGAGCCTGTGGGCGAACATCACTCTGCTTCTCCATCACCAGCAAACCCAGAAGAAGAAGCGGGAGAAACGGATGGTACCAAAACAGCCGAAAGGGGGGCAAATAAAGAAATAAAGAAAGACCTGGTTTTGATTGATCAGAAAATTTAATCAAAACTTTGTACATTGTGGTAAATCATCACGAAACCCATGTTAATGTGTTACATCTGCATTAGAAGAATAGTTTGAGGTTTTGGGAAGTTGTATTAGCGTTCTTGTTAGATGAGAAGGTATTGATTACATGTATGTGTAATCAATACAGATGTATAATGAGTTAATTAGTGAGTTTTAGAGGTGCATTTGGAGAGAGCAAAGCTAGCTGTTTCCCCTTGTTTCCAGTCTTTGTGCTAAACTATGCTAACTGGCTGCTAGCTGAGAGTGATATCAATAATCTCAGCTAACAATCAGCAAGAAAGCAAATCAACATATTTCCCAAAATGTTGAATTATTCCTTTAAACAAATTTACTACTTTTATTGGTTTTGTGATCATTCACAGCCATGCTGGATGATTTAATTCAATTTTATTCATCAGTTCTGCTTTCTTTAGTTCCCCCTAGAGCTAGCAGCCAGCTAGCACAAAGCTAGCTTGGAGCTAGCTGTTTGTTTAGCTAGCTTAGCTCCAACCAAAGATAACAAAACCACATTTAAAGCGCCTTTAAAGCACCTTTAAAGCATATAACTTGTTTGTGTACTCCATATATAAATGCGATTTTAAGCTAAGCTAAGCTAATCTGTGTTTTCAGATGGCCTGTCTGTTATATATAAAGCTAGAGCGAGCTTAGCTTAGCTGTTAAAACAAACAGCTAGCCTGGCTCCAAACAAAGGTTTCAAGGCCACTGTGGTTTCTCCTTTATGCTTGAAACCAGGGGGTAAGGTGAGGGGTGTTCAATTGGTTGCATTCTGCAACTTCGCCACTAGATGCCACTCGATTTTACACACTGGACCTTTAGAGCACCTATATGTTTGTTTACTCTGTATATGAATGGTTGTACTAAAAAAAAAAAAAAGTCACATTTAAAGCTAAGCTAATCTGCTTGTGGCGGCAGCTTCATATTTACCGTGTGGACACGAGAGTAGTATCAATCTTCTCATCTAACAAAGAAAGCAAATAAGCATTACCAAAATGTCAGTCCATCCCTTTAATACTATGTGAAACATACCCTTTCTTGAAGACATTATTAATCACAGCCAGTACAGACGTACTGTATGTTCTGTGCCTTCAACCAAATAATATCATGTTCACGCATCACATTTTTCCTCTCGCGCGTTGAGAGGTGATATCATGCACTAACTCATGGAAAGCCGCATGTGCTATACATTTATTCAGCCTATCTTTTTTCTTCCGTGTATTAATGACTGGTATTCTTCTTCTCAGGCACTGGAAACTGAATATTGGCCACTTGATGTGACAGAGCTGCAAAGTGTGATTTATGTTTCAAAGGTCTAATTGGCAGCATTTCCTCCGTCTCCAGGCTGCACTAGTCAGATTTTTGACATATCTGAAAACCTTGGGAGATATATACTTGGCCTTAAACAGCGCAGGCTGGTCTCAGATAATTTATCTCTGTCTTGAGCTACCACTGAATAAAGAGCAGACCTGCTTCTGTGGCTAACTGTATTTCTCTTTGGAAATATCGATTTACGTACTTCAGCAGAACAATGTCTTGATGGAAATTTTTAGAGAGGAAGAAAAAAAAACAATAAAAGGGTTATAGATGCAGGCAGTTCAGGAAGAGCTCGTATAACTTTACACCGAACTATAATTTTTCCAGCCATTTTATCATAAAATCTAAATATATTATGCTATAAATTGTTTTGCACTGTAATATGATACAGTAATCTTTTCCTCAGATAAAATAGACGTACGACTGGAGTTGTTTTTAACCGCCAACTATTACGTTACGGCTTTATGAACGGCAACGCTGGATAGTCTCAAATGTCGACTGTACAAAACAGCTGTAATTTGATGCTTCATGATAACTTAATAAATCTGGTGATCACTTAAAGCAACATTGCGTAGAAATTGTGATTTACATCTCCAGTTTCAGAGCGCAATACGACTGTCATATATGAACAGTGGTAGGCCTACAAGTGTACGTCTTCTTCTGCCTTTTCGCCTCTGATATTATGTCCATGGAGGCAGCTGAGCCCGTTTGGCCAGCTCCCGTTCTGGCACGACATCGGCTCTACTCCCTGTCAGCATTCGCCCTGGGTCTGAAAACCTCCTCTTCTTACCAGTGGTCCAAATGACCTGCTCCCCCGGTGCTCTGAGCTCACAGGCCGGGCAGCTCGGCTAACAAACTGAGCTAACATTAGCTAACAGCAGCTACAGTTGGCAGCAGTTTACTTCACTGTCCATCAGGAAACTCTGTAAATCACAGAGTTGAGGTAACCCCTTGTGAAAATGCAAATACAAATCATGTCTAAGATATTAATGAGTCAGTATGTTTCTATCATATTCATTGTAAAGAGTTGTAATGTATAATATTTGCTCTGTTCTTTCTCCTCTGATGACTTTAAACGTCTCTGTGATTGAAGGTTCAGTAATAAAATCCAATATTTGCATTTTAAATAACAAGTAACATTAAAATGATTTAAAATGGCTATTGATTCTTCTTCACACTGTTAGACCTCGTTGAATTTATTGTTTTAGACGCACTCGCTCGTAATAAATGACAATTCCCACCTGAATGACCTCCTGTAAACACTATCGATGCTTAATTCATTGTGAGCTGTAACTTTTGCAGCCCTAATCGGAATTATTCACAGTTCTGTCATTGCGATGTTATGCAAACATACAGCACATGTCTGCTTCATAAATCTTCATTCAGCGTCTGGTGTAGGGGAATTATCCTAACATGGCGAGAAAACAAGCAAAGCCTTTTAGCTGTTGAGGCAATATTGATTTGATTTGCTTCCTAAACTGGGAAATTTATAGATGTATGCCGTCTTCTCCAGAGAGTGATATTAGTTTCCCTCAGGAGGGAAGGGTACTGTCTGAGCGAGGCGTGAAGAATTGGGTCCAGATTCAGCAGGAGTGTGGGCCCCTCCGTGAATGTATAACATGTTATTAAAGGAGAGAAAGTTGTTACAGGACTGTTTCTCTTGAAGGTAACCCAAAGCTATCCAGTTCTGTGGACGCAGGAAGGGAATTTATTTCTCGCTGAACGCCGAGCGCCGAGACAGCTGACGACACTAAACCCTCGTCTCAGTTTCTCTGCCTTCCTCTCCTTCCTCCCTGATTTTCTTCTTCTCTTACTCGGAGTTGCTGCCTCAGCTACTCTCATTTTCACAAACCTCCACAGTTTCACTCCAGGAACACTTTGTTCTGTTTGTTCAAGCCTGAGGCGTTTTTCCTGTTCGACTGTATGTTTTCATGCCGCTATAAGCAAATTATTGATTAAACACCAATCAGGGATTTTGTTGTTGGAATATATTTAGTGTTGAAGTCCGTGTGAAGGAGATTCTTTTAAGATTTCTTTTGAAACTCATCATACATGTTGGAAAATAAGTTTGTCCTTGAGGGTTTGAGTTTGAGTGTTTTTCACCAGCTGAAGATTATTTGGGCGGGTCTTAACTCATGGCTCGATGACGCCTTAGACAGTATAGCTATGGACATCGTATCCATGGCGCCACCCACAGGTTTCTGCAGAGCTGTTGTGAAACTTCGTCTTAGGTCTTCGGCATATCACAGCCGCAGCACTGTTTTGTCCATCCTCCACGCGACTTTTCACGCGTTTCAGAAGCGTTTTGCCTGCCAGACTTTGTTAATTTGCTCGGATTTGGCCCTTTTCCCCTTTGATGTGCTTCTAAATATTTAAATATGCTACATAGTTACATTGTTTCTCTTTTGGCTGATCGGAAGTTTGCACCAGATGTTTTATTTTGAAAATCCACCAGGTCATCTATGCTGTTTCTATCAGCAAAGACGTGGATCGTCTGTGGACCTGAGGCGGGCTGAATGACGCCTGGTAATAATATAATATAATTTGAACAGGTGAGTTCTATAAAAATTCACCCTCAGTACAGTTGTCATGAACGGGGAAATTAGCTATAGAGACCAAAACAGTTTTTGTACCAGGTTGTAAACATGTTTATTTCTGCTGTGAAGTTGGACATTTTAACATGGGGACTTATGGAGACTGACTCACTTCCGGAGCCAGCCTCAAGTGGACGTTTGAGGAATTGCAGTTTTTGTCACTTCCACATTTTC